>CM069067.1:14045000-15245000 GCA_035220775.1 Malus fusca | reverse complement strand
AACAAAAGCTTCATCAATGAATGGCAACTACAACTCGTAGAAAGCTTCACACACTCTTGATCAAGACTGTTCGAAGAAAATTCAATTTATATGGTTCATCCAAACCTTCGACTACTACAAGGTGTGGCTTACATCACAATCTCTTGCTCAACAGTGTGGAAGCAAAATTTGTATATGTTGTCTCTTCCACATTTTCAAATTTCTAATTTTCTCAAAAAAAAAAAAAAAAAAGGAAATTGGGAAATTCAACAAAGTTTCATCAATGGAGGACAACTACAAATTCTCAAAAGCTTCACACTATCTTAATCAAGATAGTGTGAAGCAAAATCAATTCATGGTACCCAACAAAGCTTCACCACAAAAGCTTCACCAACAAAAGCTTTATCAACAAAATCTTCATCAATGGATGACAACTACAAATTCTCAAAAGCTTCACATTATCTTGATCAAGATAGTGTGAAGCAAAATCAATTCATGGTACCCAACAAAAACTTCAACTCCAAAGTTTCACCTACAAAGCTTCAACTTCAAAGCTTCACCTACAAAGCTTCAACTCCAAAACTTCACCTACAAAGCTTCAACACAAAAGCTTCACCAACAAAAGCTTCATCAATGGAGGACAACTACAAATTCTCAAAAGCTTCACACTATCTTGATCAAGATAGTGTGAAGCAAAATCAATTCATGGTACCCAACAAAAGCTTCAACTCTAAAGCTTCACCTACAAAGCTTCAACTCCAAAGCTTCACCTACAAAAGCTTCAACACAAAAGCTTCACCCACAAAAGCTTTACCTACAAAAGCTTTGTAACACTTAGATATATATATATTATAGGAGTAAGATTATTTTAGTTAAAAAAAAAAGACCAAACAATTAGTCAAGGATGAGCTAACGTGTAGCCATCCCAAACGCTTCATCTTCTGTCCATAAATGTTGGGGTGATGTGAGTAGCCTAGGGGGTGTGAGTAAGCATTCTAAATCAGGAGAGGTAATGATAGGCTTAGAGGGAGTATTTCAAACTCTCACTGAAGAATTAGAGGAGAGTGTGAGGTTTTGGAAAGGAAAAGTAGGAAATCGGAAGAGGGAAGCTGAGAGGGTGTTGGTGTATTCTTCAATTTGTACAAAAGGTTCGTTTGAAATTGTTAATTTTCTATTTTTTCTTACCACCGCAACCTTGTTTTCTAGAAACCAGCAGTTTCATGAGCCTCACTTTGGCTCTTATTTCCTCTCAATCCATTTCATCTTCTTAAAGAATCTTCTTATATATTTGAAATTAGACATGACAAGGTTCAAAGCCCAATTTGTTTCATCGATTTTGGATGAGATCTTCTATGGAAAAATATGATTTGAAAATGTGAAAAAATCTGGAAATCTGCAGATTTTATGCAGAAAAACTGGTTGTGAACTCAACTTTGGGGCTTGATTATATCCTTCTCTTAAATCCGTTTTGAGAAACTCTTAGTAGATTAGAAATTAGGTTTGTTTAGCTTTAAAATCCAAGCAATTTCATCCTTTTCCATGGAGTTTTGAGGGATGAAAATAGGGTCACAATATGGGGACTTAAGCTTGGTTTTCACGGGGTTGTGATGGGTATATTTGGGTAAATCTTTGTTAGGCTGAAATAGAATTTTTCATTCCAGTTTTATGCTAACTTTTACTTTTATTTATGTGATGTTAGGCCTGGGAGTGACTCCGGACACTTCGGAGGCTTAGAGAGGTATTATAGTTAGCTGGACAAAAGGTAGGGGCTCTATTTCCCGATGATAGATCTATATCATGGTTAATCTTTGTGATATTAGTAATTATATCTAATACAGTAGTAATGAAATGCTTGGGTGAAATTGAATCAATTGATTGTCATGGTTGTGTTTAGGGTTAATGGTTTCTTTTTCGGTGTATTATATATATTGACTTTGTTAAATGTTGTTATGTTTTGATGAATGGTTGAGTTATGAAAAATTGTTGGACTGACTACGTTGAGGGTTACAATTATGTTTGTTAAATGCTTTTGTTGCATTACATGTTACAGAGTTAAGTGTTGGGTTGTGTAAACTTGGTTAAGCAAAGTGTTGAAAACTTATATATGTTCAAGCGTAGGGTGAAGGGCTTGAACGTATAGTTGGGCGTCGGGGGAAGGGCCCATGTTAATGAAACTGAAATTGCTAATAAAAATAGGGGTTAAGGGAGGAATGGGAGTTAATTTATATTTTATGGTATTCGGAACCAAGGGGTATAAACAAACAAGAGGGAGCATTCACAAAGGTTGCTTAGGAGAAGTCTCAGCAGTCGGTAGAGCCCTAGAAAGAGAAGGCACCGGAGGGAGATTATTCGGAGCCTCAGTACTGGACAGAACCCTAGAAGGATGAGGCATTGGAGGTTGATCATTTGGAGCTTCATTACGTGGTACAGCCCCAGAAGACGAAGGCAATAAATGCCTTCGGAACAAACCACAAACCTCTGATGATCAAGTAAAATCTGACCATCAGATTCCTGCATCTGGTCAAGCTTCCTCTTCATGTTTGTAGCATAGTCATGTGCGAGCCTGTGCAACTGTTTATTCTCATGCTTGAGCCCTCTAATCTCATGTTTGAGACTTATCACTTCAGCCGCCAATGATTTAACTTGGCGGGTTCGAGCAAATAGGCATTAGGCCATATTAGACACAGAACCTGCACACTGAACACTGAAAGCCAGGGAATCCTTAACAGCCAACTCATCAAACCGTTTGGAAAGTAGTCTGTTATCTTTGGGAGTGAGAAGGTTCCTGGCCACCACCGCAGCGGTCATATCATTCTTCATCACAGAGTCTTCAACGGTAAGATGACGAGTAGGGGATAAGAATGATGGGCGCCATATGTTGTCTTGAGGAGACATAGATGCCTCTTCACCAAAGTTCAAGTCAAAACAACGGTCGGATGGGCCAGACATTTTCAGAAATGATGAAGGAGAAATGAGGTCCAATAAATCTCTAAAGTACAAAAATAAGGGGAAAATTCCTACAAGCAATAACTCTCTGAATGTACTTCTTGCACACAATTGGTGCCCTTATAAAAGAAATGGCAACATGGCCGTTGGTTCAAAAATCGAAGAGGCACCACTTTCCACACGCAACATCAGCTCCTCGGGTACCACAGATAACTTTGCCAAAGATCTCTGACAAAGTTTAGACACATAAATTTTGAAGGTCCAGCTACCCTACTATTACCCACAAGGGTAAAGGAACAGCACCACTCTCCGGATTTCGAAGAGGCATCACTTTCCACACGCAACATCAACTACTCGGGTACCACAGATAACTTTGCCAAAGATCTCTGACAAAGTCTAGACACATAAATTTTGAAGGTCCAGCTACCCTATTATTACCCACAAGGGTAAAGAAACAGCATCACTGCTTGATAATTGGAAAGTCCCTATGTGTGTCAACCTCCATGCTCCGTGGCAAGGCAGACTGGCAAAAATGCCCAACCTTTACTCACATTCGAGAAAACACTCCCAACAAGATTGCTTGCTCAAAAATCGAAGAGGCACCGCTCTCTGATTCTCGAGAGCCAGACTCCCAACAGGATTACTTGCTCAAAAATTGAAGAGGCACCGCCTTCCGAATCTCGAGAGCCAGACTCCCAACAAGATTACTTTCTAAAAAATCGAAGAGACACCGCTCTCCGAATCTCAAGAGCCAGACTCCCTACAGGATTGCTTTCTCAAAAATCGAAGAGGCACCGTTCTCTGAATCTCGAGAGCTAGATCCCCGACATGATTGCTTGTTCGAAAACTGAAGAGGCACCGCTCTCCGAACTTCGAGAGCCAGATTTCCTTGGATAAAGCTTGTCTGCAATCTTCACACGCAACATCAGCTTTCCAAATACCACAGACCACTTTTTCAAAGTGCTCTGACAAAGTTAAAACACGTGAAACTTGCAGCTCCCACTACATTGCTATGACCAAGAAGGGTAAATGAATAGCATTACTACTTGTTGTTAGGGAGACTCCTATATATGTCGACCCCCATCCTCCACGGACAGGCAGACCTGCAAAAATGCTCAACCTTTCCTCATATCTGATAGGACACTCCCAACGAAGCCTCTCGAAATACTCAGCTTTCTTCCCCCCCCCCCAAATAATACCTATGCAAACCAGCCACACCAGAGCAAGAGTATCTTATATTATCAGGGTTAAAAGCAAGAGTATCTCATATCATGCTTTTTCCCTATCTTTTCCTTTGTCATTGCTCTTACCTGCAAGACAAGGAGAAAAAACGCAATCAGTCGGAACCTGAAATCAAATTTCCGATCTGGAACTGATTGCCCAGAATCTTTGCATGGTTGTTTGCCTAACATTGCTCTCGAGTACTCATCCTCAACTGTTATCAAGGTCACGAAGTCCTTCGGCAAATACCTTAGAACAGTTAATACAAAATTGACGTTTTACACTGAAGCTGCCACGCATGGATGAGTCGCTGAGAAGTAGTTCTCTGAAGGACCATTTAAATGCAAAGGTTGCGTTCCACTCCTGCATCGGGGACAAATGTTGTAAGAGATTGAAGCAGAATGATCAATGATGAGCTGGAACAGAGCACTACAACACGATGCCCTTCCTGCAGAACCACACAACCCAGACAGAGAAGTCTAAATCAAATCCAAACCCAGCATCGCTGCCCTATCCGAAGAACTCGAGAAGCTTCAACAACCTTTCGCTGACACCATCGCCAAAGAGCAAAGCCTCGCCATACCACACCCACTACTTTGTTGACAGCAATAGTATCTCATATCATTAAGGTCGAACGTACTCTAGATTTGATGGACTTGTTTTGACCCTCAAATTCTTGAGTCGGCCTTATACTCTGGAGGAAACTAGAAAACCCTCAATCCCAGTTCAAGAATAAGCCTGTGGAAAGTTACTTCTTCAAAAGCAAAAGTATCTCATATCATCTCTTCTCCATTTGCTTCTCCTTATCCTGGTTGCTGTTTACAACACAAGGAGAAGGAGAACAATCAACCGGAAGCCGAAGTCGAACCTCCGATCCAGGTTGCTTGCTTGGAAGTCTGATTGCTTACCTTGTTTGTTACCTCCTTCAGTAAATCTCTTAACTCGGCGACTTGGGGGACTCCTACTATAGGGTTTGTATTGCACTTGACCAAGCCCGAAACTACAAGTAACCTTCAAGTGAAATTGATATATTACCCTGTGCATCTTCATCGGTTAAAGATACCACCCCTGGATGGAGGAAAAGTACTTCCAGAGAAGATGCCACACTGCCTTCATATGAAAACGTTTTCGATAAATAAACACAAAATATATTTCCAAACATTTGTCTTCTTCAATAATAATTTTTGGGGTTTAACAAATTCATATCTCAAATCTCGATGGCATATTTTCGATTTTGCATTTTTTTTCTAATGGAAATGCTAACAACCTATTTGTTTGGACGTTCATCTTTAACTTTTTTATTTATCCTTCTCATTTTACAATTTGCACAATGATCTAAACCATCTATTTAAAATTAAAAAAAAAGTCATTAAGGATGACTAAATCCAAAATTGCTTAATCATCAATCCAAAATCGTTTAGTCATTAATCGATCTTCCATTATCTGATAAATAGACGAACCATATTATTCAGTTCAAAATTAAAATTAGGATAACATTAATCGAACCGTTAACAGATTATCAAAATTAAAATTAGGATAACATTAATCGAACCGTTAACAGATTATGTTTGGAATTTTTTTTTTTTTTTGTATTTTTTATGTTTAAATTGTAACCTAAAAAAGTGACCACTCGGATCATCAAAAAACATTTCTTATAGCTTTTTCGAGCTCGAAAGAGGTGGATAACCGTGACCAGTAGCAGATATACAGAGAGACCTGGGAGGTCCTAAGACCTCTCGACGACCTTTAACAGCTGCTAGAAATTTTTTGGGGACCCCTCGTACTTGAACAAGAGGTTTGTGTTGTGCAGGTTGCAAGTTGCAGCGACGTCTTCTTCTCGAAGAAGACGACCGCGCGCGGAGAAGAAAGAAAATAGGGCATTTTTTAACAATTGGGCGAAAACGATAATGTTTTGGCCAATTGTTTTAATTTTTTTATAAAAAAATTTAAACAATGGACAAAATGCTGTCATTTGTCCACATTGTTTCAAATCCCAGCCCACATATGTCCCCACAGTCCCACCATTCCCTGCTCATCTGCTTCCCCCAATGTCCAGCTTTAACATATTCACCCAAATTCCAATCCCCAACTCCCCAGATTTCAAAACCCTAAAATTCTAAATCCCACCCAATCCCATATTATAATTTTTATTACTCCAATATCATACCTCCACTTATTTCAAATCTCCAGACCACCACTATTTGTTCAAAATTCAAGTAAGTTTTTCGGTATTCTAATCTAATCTCAATTAAATTATAATAGGTATTGATGGAGATGTTTTAGTCTATTATTGATATGATTGTTGATATGTTTTATGTTTGTATACTCATTTGAACATTGGAATTTAGATGAAATTTTTGTTTATTGGTTAATTGGTATATGTTTTGTGTTTTTTTTTTTTTTGTTAAATGTGTAGTTTAGAAATAAGAAATATGGAGAAAATTTTCAAGCTAAAGCCAAT
The DNA here is from genome assembly GCA_035220775.1 of Malus fusca. NCBI lineage: Eukaryota > Viridiplantae > Streptophyta > Magnoliopsida > Rosales > Rosaceae > Malus > Malus fusca. The sequence continues at coordinate 15,238,393 of CM069067.1, read as the reverse complement.
AGCACTATCTATTTGTTTGGGTAGTTCGAGCTCAAGACAAAATGAGTGTGACATTAATTTTAATAATCTTGAGAGATCTTGCTAAGAAAATGGTGGAGAAAAGGTTACATCAAACATTTGCATATGTATATTTGCTTGTTCAGTTGGCTTTGGTTTTACCGATTGTAATCGCTTCAGTGAAGAGGACATTTTCCGCTATAAATATCATTAAGGGTCAACTTCGCAACAAAATGGGTGATCAATGGTTGAGAGACAACTTAGTTGTTTACATGAAGAAAGATGTTTTTTCTTGTATTGTTAATGAAGCTGTCATAGAACATTTTCAGATTATGAAACCTCGTCGTTGACGCTTAAATTAGGATTTTATAGCTTGTAATGTTGTTTTGCTATGATTTTTGAATGAAATGTATTATATTTAACTTTTCAATATTGTTTTTGTCTATAATTTTTTTGACCTTTATTAATGGGACCCCCCCGAGTTTAAAATTCGGGATTCGCCACTGATCATGACTTGCCATCACTTGTTCCTCTTTTATGTAAATATAAAAATACAAAAAAAAATGATCATTAAAAAACATTTCTAAATTAAAAAAATAATTGAAAAAAATAGTAAAACAAAGTTTCAATGAGAAAAGTTGCTATCATTTTTTTTTTCTAATAGAGAGACACGAAAGATAATGTTATTTTTATATATTAAAATATTTAGAGTGTCACTTGAATATCGGGTGCTTGAAATAATCTTCCGACCAAACTTAACATGAATACTTGAGGTAGGCAGACATTATTGGCCCCATAATCTGAAGGAAGATCCTTTCTGAATCTCACAGTTCAGAGCCAAATCAAGAAATTTGAAACAATCATTTAAATCCTATTGTTACCATTGGCTCAATTCGCACAAATCAAGAATTCGGATATCTCTCTCCCTCTTATGAACAGTCCGACATTTCAATCCGTTGGATTCAGATTAGGATCTGAATTCCCCTAATCAAACTGTCGTTTTCATGTCCACGGACACGTGTCGTTCACCGAAGTACATTACGAAAAGTCCAATGTGGGTAGTTGTCATTGCAAAGAAATTTTTAGTTGTGGCGGGAATGCAGATGGTACACTACGTGTTTTTATGCAAGTAGTGGAAAATTTTAATTTTTAAGTTATTAATATTTTAACACTCATAACCCACAATTTCTATAAGAACACGTGATGTATCATCTTGTATTACGGACAGATCAAAAAATCTCTCGTCATCGCGTCAGCAGCGTCCTCACCTCTCGGCATTTTCTGTCGCCCAGGGACCTCCCTGTGTGATGTAACATTATACGTGTCACCATTTGGAGTGCGTTGGTAAAAAGCAAAAAGCATTTTCCACAACAACACAAGAATCTCTCCCCTCCTTTGTCTCTCTCTCTCTCTCTCTCTCTCTCTGAGTCAGCCCCCCGATGCCCCAAGAACCACAGAGAAAGAACAAATTTAGCTGAGGGAGAGAACAGGGTTCTTCAATCCTCACTCGCTGACCATCTTTCTCTGAATTATTTGAAGTCTCATCAGCTTCAGCTGGTAAGAACCCAGTATTTTTTTCTTCCATTTTTTGTTAATTTTGGTTAGGAACTGATTAAGATCATGTATTATTAGCAAACCCAGATTATGTTATGTCTCTGTAGAATCTGTTGTGATGGTTCTTGATGATTTGGGGTTGCCTGTGTGTCCTGGAAGGAGGAGGAGGAGGAGAAGAAGAAATGTAAAGCAGACAACCTCAAAATTTTTAGATAAGGCTGAGCTGTCTGAGATCCAGGAATGCCCAAGTTACGTGTAAAAAAAGGTTTCACCTTTGTCTGGTTTTCTTGTGATCTTGTAGGTTTAGTTTTCTTTTTCCTAGGTTGTTTCTCATGAACCCTTTTGCTTTCTCTTGTTGGATTTATAGAAAAAGGTGAGATTGCAGTTGTTTTCATTTGCTTATGTGTATATCTAAAGGTTGGCGGTGAGGATAGGGTTTTGGTTTTATGTGGCTGATTTTCTGCCAGAAGGAAGAGTTTGGTGAGCTAAGAACCCTATATAAGAAACTCGATTCACTGGTTAAATCATAAAGTTTTAGTCACTTGGAGGTTATAGATCCATTGTTTCCCACGAGATCTGATTACCCCATTGTATTCTGCTCATTTGAGAGAATTGGTGGGTGGATCATTTGTATAATTTGCGGAAGTGGGGATATTGACCAAATTAAGAACTTACCTCCGGTTCGTTGCTAGAAATTTTCCCCGGTTGATTGAAGGCAAATGTCAAATGTTACAAAGATAAGGAGATTGATGGAAGACATGTCTCCAGCAGTTGCAGTGACTCTTAGTTTAGGTAATGCTATATGTGATAGTGCCGGAATTGGAGCCAATGTGGAGTTCACATGGCTAAAGCTTGTAACAGACTTGGGAAACTTGTCTTCAGATTCCTCCAAGGTGATTCCTTTAGAGTCAGTCGCTTGCAGTAAAGGAAGTTCCGATGATATTGAAAGCAAAGTTAGTGTGGTTCCCGTGCCATCACGAGACGATGATGGTGGAAACACTTCTGTTGCTAATAATGTCATGGTTCAAGAAAGTGAGGAAGAGCAAATCTTAGCCTCTAGATTTGATACTAATGGAATTGTTAGTGAGGAATTGCTGAAGTTAGAGATGGGGTCTGCGATAAGCTTGCCAGATGATATGGAGATTGGAAAAATTAGTGAAGGGAAGATTGTTGCAAAAGCTATTGTCTTGGTAGAATCAGCTGTTGGTAAAATGGCTTCTGGGGTTGTTGCAGCAGTAAGCCCCGCTTCTGAGTTATCAGATAAATCTGAATTATCTACCTCTACGGTACTTATCCACGCAAATGGTGAGAAGATTGTCAGTAAAGCAGGCAACCGGAGTGTTTTTGAGCTAAACTGTATTCCCCTCTGGGGTTCTGTATCAATTTGTGGAAGACGACCAGAAATGGAAGATGCATTTGCTGCTGTTCCTCGGTGTATCAATATTCCAATCAAAATGCTAGTCGGTAATCAAGTGTATAATGGAATGAGCCAAAGTTTGACCCACCTAACCAGTCACTTTTTTGGCATTTACGATGGCCACGGCGGCCCTCAGGTACATGCCTTCTCTGTATATTTATTTAATTCATTCAAGTTAAGGTTTATTCTGATGCAACGTACTGTTTTAGGAAATATTTTATTCTGATTTTATATTGTACCATTGAACAATTTCACATTGTTATTGTGCTGAAATATTGGTAATTAACAAACTGTAACTGTAAGCTAAATTAAATAGCATTGTGGTGGCAACACATGATTCTTTATGTCAATTTGTTTGATCTTTTTCCGGTATTCAGATTAGTTCATGAATGTTTTCTTGCAAATCCGCAACAGAGTACAAACATATGGCTTGTTTCCTCGGTGGAAAATAATTTGAGTTCTGTCTCCTCGTGCAGGTTGCTAACTTTTGTAGTGAGCGGCTCCATTTGGCTTTGGCCGAAGAGCTTGGAGTCATTAAGGATGACTCTGGTGATGGGATTACGGGAGAAACTCAGCAGTTGCATTGGGAGAAAGCATTCACTAATTGTTTTCAAAGGGTTGATGATGAGATTGGAGGAAAAGTAAGCAGAGGCATCATTGAAAGCAACGCAGATGCCTCTGAAGTTAGTTTTGAGCCTATTGCCCCAGAAACTGTTGGGTCTACAGCTGTGGTTGCATTAGTTTCGTCATCCCATATTATAGTTGCAAATTGTGGTGATTCAAGAGCAATTCTATGTCGTGGCAAACAAGCAATACCATTATCAGTCGATCATAAAGTAAGCATGTGTTTATGGTGTACACAATTACATGTTTAGTACTGAAACTTTCTCTCTTTGTAGAAACCAATCTCCTATTATTTATTTACATTTTCATTTTCATTATCGTTCCCAGCCAAACAGAGAAGACGAATATGAAAGGATTGAGGCATCTGGCGGCAAGGTAATACAATGGAATGGGCACCGTGTTTTTGGAGTTCTTGCAATGTCAAGGTCCATTGGTACGTCTATACTTACCCTGATTCTGTTGACTTTTCTCATATTTGTCCACTCGAAAAGATAAAATACAAAGCTCTTTCACGTTTCCACTCTTTTAATTACTTATGAGATTTGTTAAGTAGGCTTGTGTTAGTTGTCTGCTAACAGAACGCAGCAGTGAGGGGCAACCCACCCATACGACTAACTATGATCATTTCCTCCCACTAGCTCAAGAGCTTTTAATGCGCATTTAGCAAGCAGTTCAGGTGTTTGGCCATGAGACCATGACAAAGCAGTTTGACCACTTTTTCCTTGCGCCCCCATCCTTGGAAACAAGTGACTCTTAAAATAATGTAACGATTTACCATGAGTGTTCGCAGTATGTATGAACATTCAGTTGCTTGTCTAGTCTTGTCAGAACAAATGGATTACAGTTTTTTATTAGCATTTCCCATCTATATGTTAAACTCAATAAGGAGCTTAACATCGTTTTACTCTTCTTATCAATCTACAGGGGATAGATATTGGAAACCGTGGATAATTCCAGAACCAGAAGTCATGGTTGTCCCTCGAGCTAGAGATGACGAATGCCTTATTTTAGCTAGTGATGGTCTATGGGATGTTATGACGAATGAGGAAGCTTGTGATGTGGCTCGAAAACGCATTTTGCTATGGCACATAAAGAACGGGCCTACACCTCTTGCGGAAAGGGGAACGGGAGTTGATCCTGCGGCTGGGGAAGCTGCTGCCTACCTTGCAACCCTTGCCCTCCAGAAGGGAAGCAAGGACAACATCTCGGTAATTGTGGTGGACTTGAAAGCTCAAAGGAAGTTCAAGAGCAAATCCTAAAATTCGGAGGGGAACTATTCACCCACATCGGATGGTTTTGGCTATCTCCTTACTATCTGAAAAATAATTGAAGAGCATGGTTCGTTCATTTTCTCGTCGGCTCAATGTGTGTACAAGCATAAAAATCTGTGTTTACTATGTACTGTAGAAACTGTAATGCAATGCCATATGTGTTTTTTCTTGTTTGTGCCGGAGTTCTAGATACGGGTTGTATGAAAATGAGTTTACTTCGGCTTTAGATGGAGAGCCACTCGTAACTCGTTTGTATTTTGCGCACGTTTTCGGATTTCTTTCTGTTCTGTGGCCTCTGCCCTGTTTTTAGGGTAATCCAATTTTGGACCTATCTTTTTTTGTTATAAAAAATTATGGACATATACAACAACAAAGCCTTTTTCCACTACGTGGGATCGGTTGTATGAATTTTAGAACGTTATTGCAATCGGTTTTGTGCTATGTCTTCTGTTAGATCCAAGAACTCTCAAGTCTTTTCTTAGAGTCTCCTTCAAAGCCTTCCTCTACCCCTTCGACCTTGAACCTCTGTCCCGTAATCGCATCTTCTGATTGGAGCGACAGTAGGCTTTTGTTTCACAAGTCTAGATCACCGTAACCGATTTTCTCTCATCTTTTCTTCAATTTCAGCTACTCCTGCTTTACTTTGGATATCCTAATTCCTAATCTTATCCTTTCTCGTGGGCCCATACATCCAACGAAGCATTCTCATCTCCGTTACATCCATTTTATGTACGTGTTGATGTTTCACCGCCCAACATTCCATGCCATAAAGTATTGTTGTCCTTATTGCCGTCCCATAAAAATTTTCCTTGAGCTTTAGTGGCATACAATGGTCACATAACACACTCGATGCACTCTTTCACTTCATCCATTCAGCTTGTATTCTATGATTGAAGTTTCCATCCAACTCTCTGTTCTTTTGCAAGATAGATCCTATGTAGCGGAAGCAGTCACTTTTTGGTACTTCATGATCTCCAATCCTTACCCCTAACTCCTTTGAGTATCTTCGTTCGCACTGAACTTGCACTCTATATACTTTGTCTTTGACCGACTTAGGCGAAGACCTTTAGATTCCAACACTTCTCTCCAAAGGTTAAGTTTTGCATTTACTCCTTCCTGAGTTTCATCTATCAACACTATATCGTCTGCGAAAAGCATACACCAAATAATATCATCTTAAATATGTCATGTTAACTCATCCATTACCAATGCAAACAGGTAAGGACTTAAAGTGAGCCTTGATGTAACCCTACAGTTATGAGGAAGCTTTCAGCTTGTCCTTCATGCGTTCTTACGGCAGTCCTTACTCCATCATACATATCCTTTACAACTTGGATATATGCTACTCGTACTCATCTCTTCTCTAAAATCCTCCAATAAATGTCTCTTGGGACCCTATCTTACGTTTTTTCCAAATCTATAAAGACCATGTGCAAATCCTTTTTTTATATCTCTATATATTTCCATCGATCTTTGTAATAGATAAATTGCCTCCATGAACCTATCTTAATTTTAAACTATTAACCCTCCCTTGTCACTTAGGCTCCATTTGGTGGGCTGCCTCAGATAAGCGGTGATCAATTAAAATGGACTTGAGTGAGACAGACATGACCGACCAGAATGAGTTATGAATCCACAATAGAATGAGTTGTCTTACTAAGTCTATGCCAATCCAATCCTTTGACTCCTGGTTACATCAAAGACAACATGCATTAGTCCCTAGAATTTGGTCATTGGAGCTTTGGTCTTTGAAATAAAAGTTTAATAGTTTCTTTATTTTATTTTATTTTATTTTTGAACAAATAATATTATCTCCAATAAAGAGGTGGGGGAGTTGGCTAAGTCTCACAATGAGCTAACAATGGTGTGGTTCAAATTCACCTTTGCCAAAAATTGAACCTAAGACATCTCACTTGCAAGTAAAAAAAAAATATCACTAAACCGTAACATTAAGTTGAATACCACTAGTATTAGTTTTTGACTTTGTCACAACATGGAGTGATGGTCTTTTCCTTTTGAGTACAACCGTCAGAAATTAGATACAAAATAAAGGGTTTACAGTGACAAGAAATGGACAGAACCAAAAAGACCCTTGATGCACATTATAATGGATGGAAACAAAAAGACCATTGCTCCAAGTAATAAAATTCTGGATAATACTCTGATAATTTGAGATTTTAGTTCAAGACCATTGCTCCATTTAACTATCACGCCTAAAGGAGCACACTGCAATAGGATTCAGTAATTAATGTCTTGCCATAAAAACAGAAGGCCAAACTTTGTAAAATTAAAGCCAGACAAGCACAGTGAAATCAAAGTGTGCAGTAGAAACAAAAGAACACAGATACAACGAAGAAAATCATCTCTTGCCCTTCTTCCGCCTCCGCTGCTCTTGTGGAAATTTTAGAGGGACAGGAAGGGTCGCGACTGGTTTTCCCCTTTGTTTAGTTAACTTGCAACCCAAGTTCTCGTAATGGTCCTTCACATTTGCTTCACCCATTCTCAGATCCTTCGCTATATCTGTCAACTCTGTCTGGAACTCGTCCACATGAAGAGTGAGCACCAAGACATAACTAATGAGGAGATTCGTTTTCTCTCTTGATAGGGTTTGCCTTCTTGAACCTGCCGCCGGATCAAACATGTTGAGGAACTTATTGCGTAGATTGCTTGGGATTCTGTGGCCCTTCGCAGAGGAAACACCATCCATGGTATACTGATCTTTGAACTTTATAAGATGTGTAATGTATGTGCATATGCAAGCAAGCTTAAACTTCTCCTCCTCAACCTACAAGCATAGAAAACGCGTCAATGAAGATTATTATTCTGTTTTCTCACCATGAAAATGAAGTGAGAAAAGAAGGAACAACATAATTTTTGCATTCTTACCCGAATATCCTTCAATTTCTGGATTCTATTGAGCACAAAATTTGGGTAAGCATCCCATTTAACATCATTTCCGCCTTGCAGTTTATTATAAATATCTTGGACATCATCCCACTCTCCTGTGATGATGATCTTGTCTAGAGGATAAGCCTCCTGTGGAGTGGTGGCAGATTCATTGAATGGTGGGATATGGCGAGAGCTTTGGGCTTCAGCGCTTTCAAGAGCCTCCTTGTTTACCACAATCTGTTTCATTTTGGCATCCAAATCCTTTAGAGAATCAGGACCGTCTGTTTGCTTCAAGGACTGCATTTTCTTACTCTGCAATATCATAGAAAATTCAATTAACATGCTATGCTTTAGAAAAAGATACTATATTCAACATGATATATAGTGTTGGAAACTCCCAGACACTCTCAGTTGCAACTTGCAAGTATCTCGAACCATACATAGCCCAAGCTACTACCTCTACCATGTCCTTTGCTGAACTTAAGCATCAACATTTTCTACTTTTGATAAAGGGAATGAAGTAAATGAATGAGAGAGGCACCCTCGCCAAAACTATAGCTACCCAATGGTTGTTTCTAGTCATTATATAGAATTCTTATTCATTCCTCTTCAACCCTTGATCTTTTATGTATATCCCTTATTGAAATATAAAAAAATCACAAAGCAGTGAAAACACTTAGTAATGTGGGAACTTAACACAAATAAAAATATTGCTCATACATATGCAGCAAAAACCCTAGTTATTCTAATATTTCGTATGTTTTCTCAAACAGTAGTTATTTTAATATTTCATGTTAATTGATTTATAGGGGGTATTGAGTTAATGAGTCATACAATGAAGCTTTGGGAGAGAGTAATTGAGCAGAAACTCAGGCAAATGGGTCTTCGTTCATGCTAGGGCGCTCGACTACAAAGGCAACGATGGAACGATATAGAGATATGGAAAAGGATGTGCACATGAATTTTTATAGATTTGAAGATCTCAACCATAGAATACAAGTTGGATGGATGAAGTGGAAGAATGCATTGGGTGTGTTGTGCGACCATCGTACGCCACTAAATCTCACAGGAAAACATTATAGGAAGGCAACAGGCCATCAATGCTTTATGGCACATAATGTTGGGCTGTCGGGCATCAATACATGCAAAAAAATAAGTGTAGCAGAGATGAGAATGCTTCGCTAGATGAGTGAGCACACGAGAAAGAACATGATTAAGAACAAGGATCTGAGGTAAAGTAGGAGTGGCCGCAATTGAAGATAAGATGATAGAAAATCGGTTGTGGTTTGGAAATGTGAAACTAAGACCTACAGATGTCCCAATTAGAAAATGCAATTGTAAGACAGAGGTTCAAGGGAAAAGGAAAGGGATAGAAGAAGACCTAGGAAGATTTGGAAAGAGATTTTAAGAAAAGACATGGAGTACTTGGAGCTAAAGACTTGGCACAAAACCGAGCACAGTGGCGTTCTAGGATCCATACAGCCGACCCCACTTAGTGAGACAAGGCTTTTTTGTTGTTGTTCTATATGTTTTTTCAAAACAAGCAGATTGGTTACTGCAAAATGCATTAACTTTTGAAAACAAATTTTTTGAAGAATAAACCCGAAATGAATTTGATGAACTATTAGAATCATTAAGGACTTCTATGTTAGTTATGTACATGTGCACAAATTCTAATGTATTCTTACAAGATTCAAGGACAAGTTCTAATGTATTCTTACTATATTCAAGGATTCCACCACACATCCACAAACACACACACACCACACCCCACACTTCCCTTTTACCTGCATAAACTTCAAATTTTAACAGACACGCTCAGACAAGACATATGACTGGAGAAAATGTTAGTGATGATGCCTTACATACAAGCTCAAAAATAAATAAACAAATGAATAACGAAAAGGGTCTTACCTCCCTAATAGACTTCTTTGTTCCATATAGATTATGTAGCTGCATCTGCTTCTCTGCCTTCTCTTGTGCAGTAAGTTCTCCCATTGCTGAACTTGCAGGTTCCTTATCAGAGTAGTTATACCCTCTAACTTTTGGTTCTAATCTAAATATCTGAAAATTCACATCCCAAGTAAGCTTATCAGCATTCCTTGGAAAGCAGAAGCAATGATAAATATACGCACACGCGCTCACCTTATTCCATTGGACCAGAGCGTAAATATGAGATTATACACATTCATATAAACATATATAACAAGTATGAACAATACCCGAGATTTCAAATCAACTCTTTTCAATTTTGATAACCACAGTTTAAATTTAAAAGAGCATCCAGTATAGAATCCAATAAGTATGCATGTTATACTCAAAACAATAGTAAAGTCAGCAACTTACTTCACCAAATCCAAACAACAGCAAAAACAAAAGCAATACCGGAGAAACAAACACAATACAAATGTAAACTTCGTGCCAATGCTTTTAAAGCAATACATCACCCAAATCAAACAAATGAAACGAAAACAAAGACGAAACAAACTATTAAAATTGACTAGCCGCCGGAAATAAACCCCACAAAAACGAACAGTCCCAAAACAATTACCTTGTTAGAAACAATGGGCGTAATCTTCAAAGTCTGGGTGGCCTTATCTAGAACACCAAGTGCATAATTGCAGTACTGGTCACTGGTGGCCGCACCAGTATAGCTAGTTCCAACAAAATCGACACTGGTTCCATCCGGGTGCACCACAAGCTCCACTCGTTTGGCTCGGTTGGCGTTCCGAAAGAGTCCGATTTTGGTCGAATTAGGGTCTGGGTTCTTGGTGGGGTCGAACCCAGATGAGAAATGGGCCACTATAGGTGGGGTTTTTTCTGGGTGTTCCGGGAAAACTTGGACGGCGGCTTGGAATGTTGGAATGGTTGGGACGAATGTTGGAATGGTTGGGACGGCGGTTTTCTTCGTCTTCCTCTTCTTGTGTTTGTGCTTTGGTGTCGATGGGTCTTGGTTTTGGGTCAATTGAGACTTGGTGTCTTCTGCATCGGATTCCATCGGTTCAGAGAGAGAGAGAGCTCTGTTAGCTTTGGAGGTGGCTGCTGGTTGGAGGTGGGCGGCTGAGGGCAATTGCAGACCTTGGACACTGTTCTGAGACGGAGCAGAGAAGAAGGAAGGAAGAGGGGGGGGGGGGGGGGGCGATGGGAAGTCATCGTTTGTACAGATTTACGAGTTTATAAGTGAGGGTTTTGGTAGGGCTTTTAATTTTTTAGAGTAAATTAATATATTAACATATGATGTTAGAAAGATCATCTACTTAAACTATATAGAGCATTTTTGCTCACCACCATAACTATGGTGTTTGCTTACAATGCACCTAGTCATTTGTCATATGTCATTTTACCCAACTTTAGTTAATTTTTATATTAAATGTTACTTTTTTCAATTTTGAAAAAAATAACTAAGATTAAGTGAAATGACACATGATAGCTTATTGGATGTATGATGAGCATACATCAAAGTTTAAGATGGTGAGTAAAAATGCTCCTTAAACAAAATTACAAACCAAATGATGTGTCGCTTAATGGTTGGACTCCTTGACACTGATGCAATCTCAGATTCAGCAATAACCCATCGATGTACCAACTGACCATCTGAAAACTAGATTTGACAAACCACCGCAATTCGCCATGGCAAACCAAGGTAGATACAAGATTTCACCAAACTCACGGCTAAACCTTCTCATTCTCTCAACATATTTGTCTTCTCCCTCGAATGGTAAATAGGATGAAAGAATGGACAAATATGTTAAGAGAAAAAGGAGAGCAAGCCACGAGTTTAGTCAAATCTCACACCTACCCTCGCTCATCATGGCGAAGTGCGGTGGTTTGTTAGATCTGATTTTCAGATGGCCGGTTGGTGCATTGATGGGTTATTGCTAGATTTGAGATTGCATCTTGTTGGTACCATATATTTAGCCTCGTCTTTGGGCCTCAACCCTAAGCCCATGACAAATGTAAAAGGGGAGGGAGCCCTTATTCTATAAAAGGGACTCCCTCACCCTCATGAAAGAGAGCTCAGATCTCAGATCCTCACACATCCAAACAGAAGGCAATACTCTCTCAGCCAAACAGAGAGCAAAATGGCAAGGGCTGCATCCACAGAGAGCTCCCTTGTCGATCTATTGTAATCCATACATACATATATAATCAACATCAGTGTGGACGTAGCCCAAACATTGGGGTGAACCACAATACATCTTTGTGTTCTTGAGCGTTTCTGTGATTCACGGCCGGATTTACGTTGGTTCAAGATCCTCCGGATTTTGTGCATTAACATTTGGCGTCGTCTGTGGGAATCGACACAAAAAGCTATGTCGGTTCTCTTTCATTTTTTCATCTCACCACCGTGAGACCTCACCACACTCCACCGTGAATCTGCAGAAACCTAAGAACCAAACACCTACACAGGCACTACAAAACCCATACACTCTTCCTCCCACTCTTTTCTGATTCAATTATTCATCCTTCATTTCAACTAAATAGCCTAAATGATTACCTGAAAATCCAAACATACCCATATCCATCTCGCTGATCTTTCTCTCTCTCTCTCTCCACGACGCCTATACCTTCCTCGAATTCAACACCCAGGGCGAGGACTTTGACTACCCGGAGTTCCGCGACCCGATTCGCTCTCCTGTCGCCTGGCCCACCCCTTCAGATTCCTTATCGGAACCTGCAGACCGTGATCGTGGCGGTGGTAGGGTCGGGTCGGACCACCAGTCCGATGCGTCGCCGGTTTCTGCTGCCCCGGGCAGCGCCACAAAGGCTAGGGCAGGTGGGTCGGGCAGTAACGCCAGCAATAATCAGGTGGTTGACGTCATAACGCCTGGGATGAGTGTGCTTAACTTTGAGGATACTGGGGATGACGACAATTACGAGTTTGGAAAAGGGGATTTCACAGAACATGCGTGCCGGTACTGCGGCGTGTCGAACCTAGCTTGCGTTGTGAGGTGTAATGTGCCTTCGTGTCGAAAATGGTTCTGTAATTCAATGGGGTACACGTCCGGCTCTCATATTATAAATCACCTGATTCCAGTGGTCTGCTATGGTTGGAATTAGGATGGGGACAAGGTCCCAGCAGCAACCATTTTTGCTTGGATCTCGTTCTCTTTCCCTTTCGAGCTAAGCTGACGCACCTCCATGGAAGAAGATGGATGCTCGACGTCAAAATGATGGATGTAAGTTGACTGTAGAGATCTGATTTCCTGCTGCCAACCCCTGCAGTTTTGAAAGTTGCAGGAAATGGAGTGGGAAACAAAAACCCTACCCACTACTCGATCAGTCTCGGAGATCATTGCAGAAAGCAGAAAAATCGAGAAGAAGCAAAAGAAACCTGTGAAAACTGAGAAGAAGCAAAAGCAGAAAGCAAAAGTAGAAAAAGGGAGGAAAATAATATAGAAAGAAAAAAAGATGTCTGGAGGTGGAGAAAAAGAAAAAGGATGTCTGGAGATGGAGAAAAACCGAGGAGGAAGTGGAAAGCATGATTGCCCACTTCGTCTAAAAAGATAAGTTTTCTTATAATAATTCTATTATTAATCCTATTATTATTCCGTCTGCCATCTGCCAAAAGAAAAATAAAATAAAATAAAATAAAAAATGTTTGACTTTTCCTTTTCAGCAGACATCATTATGTTTTCATCATTTATTTAATATGTTATTGATATATGTTATGATGAAAGTAACCTTTATTATTTAAACGTTATGATGAAACTTTGTCTAGAGTATTATTCATCACCTAGTGACATATATTTAACCCAAGTACATGTGCAATATTTATTCATGGCCTAGAATATTATGATTGCCTTTAAACTATGTCACTTATACAACATGTGATTTACCACACGACTGAATAAATTATTTATTTATAGAAGGCACATAGTATAATGTTTTGCCTTGACAAACTTTGTCAATTTGATTTATTCATTATACGGTCGTACTTATACTGTCATTTATTGTCAGGAATTATTGAGTAACTAGATCCACTGATCAACATTGTTGCTGATTAAAGAAGTCTACCAACTTATAGATTGATGAGCCACGTGCTCATGGTGACAAAGATTCAGTCCGGACGGTGATCTCTTGTCTGACCGGACACCCACTTGCTCGGACATTCGCTTATTGAGACACCTATGTGCCTGGACCCAACTTGATGACCCTACAGATAGCCCCAACTCGATGACCCTACGTATGGCCCCGACTCAAAGACCTGACTTGCGGACCCGATCCGCGGATCCGACACATAGACCCAATATGCGAACCCGACAAGCGAACCCGAATCATGTCGAGGATTAACTCATACTGAGTGCATGTCGACATAAAGTAGATACTTACAATGAGGAATACCACTAGCCGAGCCGGCTCGCAGCGAGCATAGCCTCTAGCCAAGCCGCCTCGCAACGAGCATCGCCTCCAGCCGAGTAACCGTCTTACCGCGAGCATAGCCTCTAGCCGAGCAGCCTCGCAACGAGCATCGCCTCCAGCCGAGCAGTCTCGTAACGTGTGATACCTCTAGTCGAGTATTGCTTTATGTTGATCATTGCCTTGTGTTGAGTACTGGTTTAAGACATCTAGCCACTTCGGCCCGTACATGGATTGGATTTGAAGTCTCCAACCAAAAAACTCTCTTGACTGAAGACTTGGGGACTCCTGTTGGTACCATATATTGGGCCTCGTCTTTGGGCCTCATCTTTGGGCCTCACCCCTAAGCCCATGACAAATGTAAAAGGGGAGGGAGCCCTTATTCTATAAAAGGGACTCCCTCACCCTCATGAAAGAGAGCTCAGATCTCAGATCCTCACACATCCAAACAGAGGGCAATACCCTCTCAGCCAAACAGAGAGCAAAATGGCAAGGGCTGCATCCACAGATAGCTCCCTTGCCGATCTATTGTAATCCATACATACATACATAATCAACATCAGTGTGGACGTAGCCCAAACATTGGGGTGAACCATGATACATCTTTGTGTTCTTGACTGTTTCTGTGATTCACGGCAGGATTTACGTTGATCCAAGATCCTCCGGATTTTGTGCATCAACACATCTGTTTGAAATTCCCACCCACCTGCAAAAATTTCAACGGATTCCGAAATTTGTTTAATTTTCTGGCTTTGCGGATTGAAATACTAAGTAAATAAAAAAAAATCTAAAAATATATCTTCCTCACCTACAGAGAGCAAAATGGCAAGGGCTGCATCCACAGATAGCTCCCTTGCCGATCTATTGTAATCCATACATACATACATAATCAACATCAGTGTGGACGTAGCCCAAACATTGGGGTGAACCATGATACATCTTTGTGTTCTTGACTGTTTCTGTGATTCACGGCAGGATTTACGTTGATCCAAGATCCTCCGGATTTTGTGCATCAACACATCTGTTTGAAATTCCCACCCACCTGCAAAAATTTCAACGGATTCCGAAATTTGTTTAATTTTCTGGCTTTGCGGATTGAAATACTAAGTAAATAAAAAAAAATCTAAAACTATATCTTCCTCACCTACAGAGAGCAAAATGGCAAGGGCTGCATCCACAGATAGCTCCCTTGCCGATCTATTGTAATCCATACATACATACATAATCAACATCAGTGTGGACGTAGCCCAAACATTGGGGTGAACCATGATACATCTTTGTGTTCTTGACTGTTTCTGTGATTCACGGCAGGATTTACGTTGATCCAAGATCCTCCGGATTTTATGCATCAACACATCTGTTTGAAATTCCCACCCACCTGCAAAAATTTCAACGGATTCCGAAATTTGTTTAATTTTCTGGCTTTGCGGATTGAAATACTAAGTAAATAAAAAAAAATCTAAAACTATATCTTCCTCACCTACAGAGAGCAAAATGGCAAGGGCTGCATCCACAGATAGCTCCCTTGCCGATCTATTGTAATCCATACATACATACATAATCAACATCAGTGTGGACGTAGCCCAAACATTGGGGTGAACCATGATACATCTTTGTGTTCTTGACTGTTTCTGTGATTCACGGCAGGATTTACGTTGATCCAAGATCCTCCGGATTTTGTGCATCAACACATCTGTTTGAAATTCCCACCCACCTGCAAAAATTTCAACGGATTCCGAAATTTGTTTAATTTTCTGGCTTTGCGGATTGAAATACTAAGTAAATAAAAAAAAATCTAAAACTATATCTTCCTCACCTACAGGGTCGCATACACCCCCTTCTCCATCATCATTGCACCTTTCTCTCTCGTTGTGGGGCTCGTGACGTTCAAATAGGCAATTAACGAAGAAACTAATAGAAATTGAGACAGATGTATGGCACAAGGTAGTAGCCATGTCAACACAAATATGGAACCATTGTTACCACGTTATCACTTAACGGCTAACTTAACAGATTTTCTAATGGTTGTATGAAATTGAAATGAAATAATAACTAAATATATGATATTGAAATGTTTAAAGATCTTGTATGATGTTGTAAATGCACCAAAACTTGAGGGGAAAAAATGTAATTTATTCAAATTTTTAGAGTTGACTTTTAGACAATGATAATAAAAAGAATGAATTTTTTTAATTATGACGTTTGTATGGTGAAATAATAACATGGTATTATATAAGGATAAATTATTGTTTACACGATATCATTTCATAGTAATATAATGGTTCATTTAGTTGGCTTATGGGGCAGAAAAGGGTGTCAACATGCAGTTACAAGCAAACAACCCTGATCTTTGAACAACATCATACAATTTAACTTTTCTAAGTCATTTGTACGATTTTTGTGTTGTGAGGTTGTTAGTTTGGACTTTGGAAGACTTGATTGATGATTTTAGTTCAACTTTAAATGTTTATTTTCATTGTCTTTGATTCTAATTAGAATGCTTATGTTATGATTGTGTTGGATATGTTAAAATTTAAAATTTCAATGTTTTTCATTTTTTGAAAAAGAAAAAAAACAAAAAACCGAAACCGAACCGGAAAAAACCGAACCGAAAAAAAACCGAACCGAAAAAAACCGAAAAAAAAATGAACCGAACCGAAATTTCGGTTTGGTTTCGGTTTTGGCAAAAAACCGAACCGATTTAAACCGAACCCACCCCTAATGACTCATCCAATTTAGCAAAAGCAAACATACACAAAATTATCATCTTGTACTTGTTCTTTATAAAACTACACGAGAGAAAATATACATAGAAAGCTTTAGACAATGAATGAGGATCCTCTCTGGAGGCTCTTTGTGAGGATTTCGGAAAATTTTAAATCGTGTCCGTTTATCGTACATCGTACTGTCAGAAATCATTTTAAATACTTTTATTTAAAATTAAATATAAATAGTATTTGACAAAAACTGGTCTTACCATGTACGATAAACGAACATAATTTAAAGATCCCTAAGATCATCACAAAGATTCTTAGACGATAATAACTTGTATAAAAATTCTTGTTAAAGGTTAATATATTATCTTGTACAAAATTCTTGTTAGACCATCTCCAACCCTTGGGTTAAAACATAAAATTTTTAGCCCATAAACAACTTTTTTGCTCCAACCCTTATGACCTAAATTTTTTAGCCTGAGATTATTAAAGAATAAATTTAGGCTAATTTTTCTTTTAAAGTAATTTAAAAAAAAATTATGTACACTATCTGAAGGAAATTTTGTGAAAAACATGTTCATTTGAATAACATCATATAGCATGCAATTAACAATTAAAGGCGGAATCATGCTTTCATGCATTCAAAAACAAAACATCTACCATGAAATTCAAAGCCTAGTAGATTGGTGAACCTTGACTCAACTTAAAAACAACAATTTGTTAGTTGAGAAATATTTACCTTTGTAGATTCCTCTTTGCATATGCAAAGGATAATCACCCAAGAGATAGGGCCTTCATTCCTTGCTTCTTAGCTCCATGGATTTGGTTAGAAGAATAGGTTCTCCAAGTTCCCAAAATTGAGAACCTCTAAATATTCTACACCAAGGTTGGATTGGAGAGGAAATGAGTGACCTTGAGGAAATAGAATTGCTAGACAATATCCCCCAAGGTGGTTGGCCTCTTAGAGAGAAATGGAAGCTTTGTGTTCTCACCAATTTTCTCTAAAATCAACAACTTATGAATTTATGTTATAAAGTTCTTTATATAGTCACTTCTTTAAATGACCTAAAGAACCAAAAACCCTAATTCATCACTATATGGATATGGGCTTTTGGGCCTTTGTGAATCTTTATTCATTAAGTTGTCATACAACTTAAGTCAATGGGCTTTGACGTTCGAAGCCCATTGGGCCTTAAGGTCCAAAACTATCCCGAGGTCTTTAACGAACTTATTCGTTTGATTAATTAACATATTAATTAATCATTGCCATAAATAATTAAACCATTTAATTCATCTCCTTTGTTTCTTCAATCTCCACCTTATTTGGTGTACGATACATTAGGTTCCTTTTAGCGAGGCAGTGGGCGATTAAAACCATTTTACATCGATTGTGAATTGAAACTTACTTTCAATTCTCCCTTTAGTGATTACACACGTTTAGGGCTTCCACAAACCATGAGTGACCCCTAGCAGCATATCATGGCTACCCAAGCTAATCAGAAGAGGTAGAGAACCTATTCAGTTTAGGATTACAAATGCAATACGGTCTTTCTCTAATCTAATACTCTTGACCACATTGTTTGGTTTGATAGTTTATTTATTCATGTCTACTATCCAATGTGATTCTTGTGCTTATATGATTACTTTGAATGTGAATTGGAACGCATTCCCAAATCTCATTCATACTCTGGCCAGAGATTTTAATCATATCATAGAGTATTCTCCCTCAAGCCAATTGAAGGTTAGAGATCCCTTGTTGCGCATTCACTTGTCTCCATGACTAAGTGGCTTAACCCCAATGATGTCGTGGACACCCCGATGGGGTGACTTTGACATAATCAAAGATCAAGGACTTAACCACAAGACAACAACTGTGATGCCTCAGGTCAAAGGACTAATTTGCATTATCCCAAACATGAGTTCTCATGTGACATGAGTATGAGAACTCCTCGTTGATCGTGTTCAGTGAACTCATTCTCTATTGAGCACCTACGTACTTGTCTTGATGTCACACACACCAATGACTCGAGACTAGTCACTCTCCCTGAGAGAAGACATAGCACGTACTGATCTTATCGGACTGTCAATGCCCAATTGGCAATCCTATGATCAGGAACGTTTAGGATGTGTCTACGAAAGAATGGTCTCATTAATCTAACTTCATTAGATTGCATTCTTCCAATCACATATTCCTTGGACTTTATCGTTTAAGCATATAACATTTATATGAGACGTCTCAAACAATAATGTTTGCCCTTTATATGTAAACTAGATTAGTTTAACATGTGAAATATCCGTAAAGTATCATCATATGAATGGCTTTAGGGCACATTTCCAACAATCTCCCACTTGCACTAGAGCCAATCAGCTTGGTCATCTGTTATGATTCCTCTTCTGTAGTCATTTCCTAAATGGCTGAGTAGTAGGCCTAGGAAATGGATATCTATATGTTATCCATAGAAGCAACCTTGAGAATATCGACGTCACCATTATACATGATTCCCAATCATGTGGTTCAGTCTCTCATATGAGTTCGAATCTTGATGAGACCTTGATTCCCAGGCTTGAGCTATCGCCCCATTAGTGTCATACACTTTCTGGTTGGAACCGAATAAAGAGTTCATAAATGAACTTTCCCATCCAAACAACATTGTTGTAAACTTCTATATATGGCAATATATTTTGCATTTATAATGGAACACACTAAAGTCATTACTTTAATGTTTCCATCCAAATATCTCTTTAGTCATAATAAAGAGGTATCTGTTAATCTCTTCATTGATAATGAAGAAACATTCAACGATGGATTAGATTCATAATCTAACACATTTACGCTTCCTTTACGTTACTCTAATTCTTCCTCATTCTTCGAGGAACCTATCCTTTAGTATTTCTTAAATACTTAAGGATTCACTTGACAGTTGCCATGGTTCTGATCCTGGGCTTGCATTGATATCGCCTTGTACCTTTCTTGGTACAACTTATATCAACGTTTTTCATACAATATGAAATACGTAAATCACCTTTCTGCGTATGCATAAAGGATTCTCTTTATGCAATATTTCTTTGGGAGTCAAAGGGTACGTTCCCTTTGGGAAGAGCTACCTCCTAGTCTCACTAGAGTTGTTCTTCTGATTGAAGTTTATCATCATTTGAGAAACTTCCTAGCATATTATGTCTATTATTAGGGCATGATATAATCCAATTATATCCTAAAATC
This sequence comes from Malus fusca, assembly GCA_035220775.1. NCBI lineage: Eukaryota > Viridiplantae > Streptophyta > Magnoliopsida > Rosales > Rosaceae > Malus > Malus fusca. The sequence continues at coordinate 15,218,347 of CM069067.1, read as the reverse complement.
TATCATTATAGATTTCCATCCCATGTATATAGACTATGTCTCCCATATACATTCTATCGTTATAGAAAGTTTTAAAGTCATAACTTTAACAATGAAGTATTCTTTTCATTTCCAAAATTAATATATCATACATATATTCAAATTTAGGAATATGATTAACTCCCACTAATCTTTTGTAAACCTAGTAAATAAAAGATTCATTTACATCTTTATGAGAAATCAAACAATTTGATCTTTCCCTCATAAAACGCTTATGGCTCCCACTAGCTTGCTTAGATCCATGATGGTTGGATCTCTATAACTTACATGTTTTGTGATTCATAGTTTTAGACATAAATTATCAAGACTATCTTAATAATGGTTTCGGAAACCTATATCATGTCCAAACATTGAATCACCATTTAGTTGTAGCTAGCAATCTTCGAATTAATTGAAACTAAGACTACGTCAAAGATGGTTCCTTCAAAGTCAACCATTCTTTTTTATTGTAGTCACCTTAAGCTACCAATTAGCTATGAAGGTTTCATTATTTCGGGTCAAATGGTACTTTACCATTTCCTTGAGTATATATCGTATATACACTCAATGTAGTCATAAAGTTCAAACCATTCAACTGAGACGGTTTATAAATCCTTCTTGACTACCTTGGAGCTTTGTGGTATAGGAACTAGGTTGTTATATTTGTTGATTATCATCTTGTCTCTCAAAGAACCCATTCTTTTGAGTTCTATTCCTAGTTCATTTGCTCTAAGGCAAATCACATTGTAGGATTACAATGAACTACTCAACAAACAACATTTGTTGGTTGGTTTATAGAAGTGATATCCAAAGGTTAATTTAAGGATATCCACAAGATAATTTTTAAACAAATATTGCTTATTAGCACACAACCCCAAATCTTAACATGATTAAGATTTGTCTTTCTTTCCAACTACATCCTATGGAGTTATGAAAATTTTTGGAAGATCTTCTAATTGACAATAATATTGTCTTAGAAGCATATATATCCTATATATGGGTAATTGATAATATCCAACGAACTAAATCTTATTCAAGTTCGTTCTTCTCCTAATGGAGAAAATCATTATCTTATGATGCTAATTTCCTTGATATCTTTCAAGGAAACTCATCTAAAGTGTTACCTTTCCTTGGATCAAATCTAAGGAGGTAAGTACTTTAGACGTCTTACTCATCAACTTACATTTCTTGAATTCTTTGAAACCTTTTGCAAAGTATTCGGACTTGTGTTTATTCATAATAAACTATAGTCCAACCGAGAGTGATCTTCGGTGAATGTCATACAACATGAGTAGTATTATGTTGTGGACAATTGCCACTATCTTGCAACCTTTTGGGTTTTAAGCATCATTATATTCTAAACAGTTAACGCTACCATATCATCTCTACTATAGAGACAATCAATTAGATTACTATAATCCAATCAATGATTAATAAAGAACAATGTTTTGTCAAACAAAACATTCATCCATCTCTACTATAGTGACGGAATTAAGTTCCTTAAAATTGGAATGTAAAGACAATCTTTGGTTTTTCCAATTTCTTTGGTAGTTCATATGAGGAAGTTAGTACCATCTGCTTTCGCAGAGATCTATATTTTATTCACGTTCCGAATGTGAAATACTTTCTCTTCTCTCATTAATCTTCTACTTCTTATTAGCCATACTTTTACAACGATTGTAAAACATAGTTACTAATACGGAATCAAGCATTCAAGTAGAAGAACCAACTGTTTTGAACTATTCAAGAACAATTTACAACACCTTCGAAATGTGTGTTCTTGACATTTGCAAGACATTTCTTGCAAATACCCCTTCCAATGTCCATCCTTTCATAAAGAAAGTTTGTTCCCTTGGAGTTAATTTTATCTTCTTCATTTGACTTCTCCTTTGACTACAATAGTTATGGTCCCTAAACTCCCACTATCTCTCTTGAAACCTTTTTCAATTGTGTTATACACATAAAACATTTTGGAGAGTGTGTGGTTATTGTTCACTACATAGTTTACAATAAACTTAATGAACCATTAGGATAGGGACATAAAGGTGAAGTCCTAGCCTAGTTTCCGTCTCGTTAAGTGGTTTATCACTTCAACACTCAATGATTCAAAATCATCATAAGTCCATGTTGATGAACTATTTTTGTCAACCAACCATTATGTTCTAAACATAATTACAAACTTTCAAGAGTTGTTCAAGGCAACTCTTATTTCTTCATACAACAATTTGTAAGTGAAGAATTATGGCACTAAAAGTGTCCTTGTCTTTATGCTAATCTTCTCAAGTTCCTTTGTTCATATAACGAAGGAATAAGCATTGGTTGTTTGTGTTGTCCTCTTCATGATAGACATTTCTAACATGTTCTTCCAATGATACATTATCAATAGGAAGATTGTGAGGATGAGACTTCTTAGGTACATGCACAATCCATTTAAGACAATCTTTGGGATTGTGTTACCAAGTCCGGAAACTAAAACATTCGGATTTTCTTTGTCAAGTTTTGGATAGCGTTTGCAAATATATTGGTAAACAAATACATAACGAATATAAATTGATTGATTTTAAGCCATTTGATTCGGGTCTTTAAATCAAATAGCACCACCCACTATTTTTGGCAAATTCCATATCCCTCATTGGAATTCGAGAGTTTTGGAGGAAACTCTTAGTAGGTTATGGGAGACTCACTATTACCAAGCCCACCTCAGAAGAAAATCATATTGGCTAGCGTTAATAATAATGAGAGAGTACGCTTACTCATTTGCAACAACCTCTTGCAAGTACCCATCTAGTTTGGCCTCTAGAGAATGATGCCTCAGAAGAATATCATATTGACACATTGCACTTAGTTAAGTCATTCCCACCATGCTAGTTAAAGTAGGGGTTCAAGAATGGCCTCAGAAGAATATCATATTGACCACACTCGTTGCCTACCTTCACTTCATCATATGTATATAGGCTTCTCCTGAATGTAAGCATATACTTTGCAACCCCAGAACTGGACGAATACGGTGTATGAGTCACAAACGATTGAAGCCTACCATGGTGGAAGGCCACGAAAGAGTGTTCTAAGCACTCTCACGCTTATCAACTTAATAATGGTTTGGTTGAGGGTTTTAGGTCTCATCACATATAAGTATTCATTTTAATCTACATTAAAACAATTTTGGTCCTATTACAACTATTGGTCCATTTGATTCAATTTAGTTGTATATAATACTCCCACTATATTTATAAAACGGTTTTTAAAGCAAGAGTATATGATACTACTAACGTAAGGTTTGCATTCATTTGATGGACTATATAGTTGCCTTAGGGCCTTAGGATGACTATGAACCTTTGTTTAGATTCAACACGAGCCTAGTGTTGAATCTCGGACTAGGGATGAAGATTGATTTTAGTTACGCGTTTAATCACATTAAGGCGTGTTGTCATAGGGGCGTTGGACCCAACTACTCCATTTTCATGCATATCATATAAAGCAAGAAAGAAGTACTTCAAAGTAAAAGAGAGCTTATGCTCTTTACAACATTTGCATAAAACAAATTACTTTAAAGTAAAGAAGAGCTTATGCTCTTTTACAACATTTGATCAAATCAAATTACAACCAAAATTAATCTACACATTCCCATGGTTCAAACAAATTTGAAACGGCCTTTCACATAGCTCAATTATCGTCGGCTTAGGTTCATAATCACCCTTTAATTAATCAACACTTTAATTAATTAAATTGAATGCAACATTTTCATTTGGTTTTTGTATCCATAAAATTGATTTAAATGGAGCTAAATAAAATGAAAATCCAATTCTCATTTAAAGAGACAAAACAATTTTTGTTTCCTACTTAATTTGGGCCATCATGCAATAACCACAACTTTTTGGGCTATATTACGAAACACAAACTTTTGGGGTCACTTTGTAAAAACACAAAAGTCCACTACTTCATGTAATTACAACTAGAACCCAAAAATTTCAACAAATACAAAAAACTTCATTAAAGGAGCAAAACAATTTGTCCTTTAACGTTTTTGGGCCTTAACGTAAAAACGTAAACTTTTGGGCCAAAGTGCAAATACACAAAAGTATCAAAACTTTATGTAATTGAATAAAAGACCCAAAAATACCCTATTTAATTAGGGTGGCCGGCCATGATAGAAAAAATATGATTTTTACAAAGTTTTTGTAAGTGGGTTTTATTAGGCGAGGTAAAGATGAAATATTTTGAATTTATGTTAAACTTTTAAAAAAGTTTGTCTACCATTATAACCATTAATTGAATTTATGTCAAACTTTTTAAAAAAGTTTGTCTACCATTAAAACCATTAATAATACTTTACAAATAATCATCACCCACTAAAATCACCCACTAAAATTAAACCAAAACTTTATGTAAAAACATAAAACATTTTGAATCAAAACTTCAAAACTTTTTGTTCTTGGCAAGAACTTCAAGAACATTGAAGAACACTCATGAAAACTCATAATAGCTCCATGAATGTTTTCACTCACCAAAACTCAAATTTTCATCACTCAAAAGAGGGTTAACATCCTAGGGTACTTAGGGGTTCCAAAAGTCACTTTAAAACCATTTTAACAAGACAAACATGAACCCAAAAAATCACCCTTTGGATTTGGCCGAATTTCCCAAAAAACATGGCACCAAATTTTAGCTCCAAAATTCATGCTCATATGAACTACATCTACAACATTTGAGATGGCAAATTTTCTAACAAAATTTACATTCAAAGAAACAAGAATAAAGCTTGTAACATATTACAACTTTTAAATCAAAAACTATGAACTACAAAACCCAAAATGATTCACCAACTACTAGACCTAGGCTCTTGATACCACTTGAAGGAAATTTTGTGAAAAACATGTTCATTTGAATAACATCATATAGCATGCAATTAACAATTAAAGGCGGAATCATGCTTTCATGCATTCAAAAACAAAACATCTACCATGAAATTCAAAGCCTAGTAGATTGGTGAATCTTGACTCAACTTAAAAACAACAATTTGTTAGTTGAGAAATATTTACCTTTGTAGATTCCTCTTTGCATATGCAAAGGATAATCACCCAAGAGATAGGGCCTTCATTCCTTGCTTCTTAGCTCCATGGATTTGGTTAGAAGAATAGGTTCTCCAAGTTCCCAAAATTGAGAACCTCTAAATATTCTACACCAAGGTTGGATTGGAGAGGAAATGAGTGACCTTGAGGAAATAGAATTGCTAGACAATATCCCCCAAGGTGGTTGGCCTCTTAGAGAGAAATGGAAGCTTTGTGTTCTCACCAATTTTCTCTAAAATCAACAACTTATGAATTTATGTTATAAAGTTCTTTATATAGTCACTTCTTTAAATGACCTAAAGAACCAAAAACCCTAATTCATCACTATATGGATATGGGCTTTTGGGCTTTTGTGAATCTTTATTCATTAAGTTGTCATACAACTTAAGTCAATGGGCTTTGACGTTCGAAGCCCATTGGGCCTTAAGGTCCAAAACTATCCTGAGGTCTTTAACGAACTTATTCGTTTGATTAATTAACATATTAATTAATCCTTGCCATAAATAATTAAATCATTTAATTCATCTCCTTTGTTTCTTCAATCTCCACCTTATTTGGTGTACGATACATTAGGTTCCTTTTAGCGAGGCAGTGGGCGATTAAAACCATTTTACATCGATTGTGAATTGAAACTTACTTTCAATTCTCCCTTTAGTGATTACACACGTTTAGGGCTTCCACAAACCATGAGTGACCCCTAGCAGCATATCATGGCTACCCAAGCTAATCAGAAGAGGTAGAGAACCTATTCAGTTTAGGATTACAAATGCAATACGGTCTTTCTCTAATCTAATACTCTTGACCACATTGTTTGGTTTGATAGTTTATTTATTCATGTCTACTATCCAATGTGATTCTTGTGCTTATATGATTACTTTGAATGTGAATTGGAACGCATTCCCAAATCTCATTCATACTCTGGCCAGAGATTTTAATCATATCATAGAGTATTCTCCCTCAAGCCAATTGAAGGTTAGAGATCCCTTGTTGCGCATTCACTTGTCTCCATGACTAAGTGGCTTAACCCCAATGATGTCGTGGACACCCCGATGGGGTGACTTTGACATAATCAAAGATCAAGGACTTAACCACAAGACAACAACTGTGATGCCTCAGGTCAAAGGACTAATTTGCATTATCCCAAACATGAGTTCTCATGTGACATGAGTATGAGAACTCCTCGTTGATCGTGTTCAGTGAACTCATTCTCTATTGAGCACCTACGTACTTGTCTTGATGTCACACACACCAATGACTCGAGACTAGTCACTCTCCCTGAGAGAAGACATAGCACGTACTGATCTTATCGGACTGTCAATGCCCAATTGGCAATCCTATGATCAGGAACGTTTAGGATGTGTCTACGAAAGAATGGTCTCATTAATCTAACTTCATTAGATTGCATTCTTCCAATCACATATTCCTTGGACTTTATCGTTTAAGCATATAACATTTATATGAGACGTCTCAAACAATAATGTTTGCCCTTTATATGTAAACTAGATTAGTTTAACATGTGAAATATCCGTAAAGTATCATCATATGAATGGCTTTAGGGCACATTTCCAACACTATCATAATTTAATTTTATGAACATTTTAACGTAAAAATATTTAAATTTCTATAAATATTGAAAAATCACTAAATTTGGGTGAATTTTGAGTTAAATTATTTTAGCCGTTGGATTTAAATTTGGACCGTTAGATCATTTTTTTACCGTTAGATTTTATTATATTCGATCTCAGTAGGTAGATTCAATAAATCATGGGAGACATGCCTACATGGGTGGGGTCCCGCTGGTGGTGCCCACACCATTTTTTAGGCTAAATTCTGGGGGGAATTTGACTTTTAGCTTTTAGCCCACACATTTAGCATGTGTTGGATTGGGTTTGGAGGAGAAATAAAACCTCAAAAATAGCATTTAGCCCATGATTGTGTTTGGTCTTAAAATGGTAAAGTTCAAAGCCAATACGAAATAATAATTCTAAACCTAAGAAATTAGATTACTATAATGATTACAAACTTTAGAGTCAATATAAAGTAAAGAATTAATTGTTGATTTGACAAAAAAGTAAACGAGAAAACATGAATAAAAAAATAAAAAATAAAAACAACTGTGTTGACAGTGGGATTTGAACCCACGCCCTTTCGGACCAGAACCTTAATCTGGCGCCTTAGACCAACTCGGCCATATCAACTTTGTTGTCCTTCATTTCTTTTCCATTAAGATGATACTATACCGATAATAACACGACATGCCGTTCAGCAGCTTACCTCTGATAAATCAAAGAGAAAATTGTAGCAATGGTCTTTTAACTTTAAGTAAATTGATGTAATGGTTCCCAAATTGATATGGAAAATTGGGTTAAAATTATGGTCATTTTCGTCAACTCCATCAGAATTGCTTCCAAAAGACTCATGTTGGAAGGACCATTGCTACAATTGGATTAAAGTTGAGGGACCATTGCTCCAATTAGGTCCAAGTTGATGGAGAATGTCTCTAATTAGTTTAAAATTGAGGGACCATTGTTATAATTTTTCTCATTTCGGTTTTCATACTTACCCCTTGATTCAGCCCCACGTGTGTGACACGTGAGACTCATTCTGACGGAAGTCTAATGAAGTTAACGAAAAAGATCATACCTACACGTTTTGATGAATTAAAAGACCAATATCAATAATTTTTAGTTGAGAGACATTTGCTCTAATTAAATTAAAATTGAGAGCAAAGCAATTTCCTCTAAATCAAATAATAAAATTCCTTTCTTGAAAATAATAATAATAATAATAATAATAAAATTCCTTATCTTTTATTTTCTTTGCTTAAAAAATTGTAAAAACGTAAAGAAACAGGGAGTCGATGTGAGGCTTTCTTTCTAAGTTTCTCTATATTCCTTGTCGACGCTCTCCCTTGATTTCTTCGTTAATGGAGGAACGTCCTCACCTTTGAAGAGAGCAATTAAGGCAAATTCTTGTAAGAAAAAAAAACCCATTTATCCATTTCATCAGCCGCAGCTTTTGCAAAACCCATTTATTCTCCACGGAAGCTGCTTTCTGCTGATTTCAGCTCTCCGTTACTGTTTCTTCAGAGGTAAAGATTTCCTCACTTTCTCTCTCTCTTTGAAATCCACTGTATTTCTTTGGCTCTTTTTTCTTGGTGAGAATTGGAGTTTTCGAGTTGGGTTGATTTCTATCACTTCATGGTTGGATCGTTTCAGTTTTTTGATAGTCTTGGCAAAAATTTATGTGTTTAGAGTAATTATTCCACATTAAAATCCTCTGCTCTAACATGGGTTTTGTTGGGTTTTGGAATTCTTGATTGATTTTGGTCTTAATTTTCATAGAACACCTCACTGAAGTTGCTAGCTGTTGTTTTGGTTATGATATATTGGGATTTGCGATGCCATTTGATTAAGGAAGGGTTTTGTGGGGTGGTTGCCCACAAATTATGTTTAGGCCAAATTTTGATTAAAGTAAGAAGAACTGCGGGTTTGCTTTCAATTAGTTTCCTTCTATTGAGTACATACGCCTTGCTAATATACTTGGATTGATTCTAAAGTTAATATCTTTGCTTGGGTTGTTTTATACAACAACAATTCCCCCTTCCTTTTGATTGATATTTTCGTGTTTTTTACTTGGAGCAAATTAATTCACCATTTCTCTGGCACTTCTGGAGAAGACACGATTAAATCCAACTGGCTTTTGAATTTCATTTTGGCATATTGCATGTAGATTCAAACAAAAGTAGAAGAGTTTGCATGAAAAAGTCTACTTGTAAGCATCTACCATATTATTACTAGGGTTCTGTTTGTTCCAAAAGTCTTTTACCTGTGGGAAATGCAAATGTCATTAAGAATGTAGGGTTGCATGAATGCCGGTTCGTCAAATGTGACCGGGTTCATATTAGAGTGGCAATACGATGGAAATTTACAAATTCTTTGTTAAGTCGAAGATGGCGATGAATTTACTCCACCACTGCAATATGGCTAGTAGGTCTTGAAATCAAATGATGCAAAATAGGTGCAGGATGATAATTTCCCTTCTGCCACTATTATCTAGTTAGTTAGGCATCCAGAGTGATTGTTCTTTATATTATCCTTTTAGGATGCACTACTGAGAATCTGGGAAGGCCATTTGTGCGTGTCTTTCATTTGGAGGGCATTTTCCTTCCTGCTGAATTTTTTATAGTGTTTTCAGGTTTCGGTATGAACTGGAACTGGTAACACTCTTAGGGGAAAATACTGCATAATTGATAGATGTCTATGGTTTCCATATCGAGTATTGTGGCCACTCTTGAGTAGTCTAGATTATCTAGTAATGAAATGATATGTTTCACATGAGGTGAATTATCAACCTAGTGCAATCATATGGTGGTGTGGCGAATAAGTCTTTCAAGTCCTAACCTGTTATATAACTATATTCTCTTTGTGGGACTATCCATTCGCTGGCATATTAGGTTTTGTTCCCTTTTCATATTCATTTGAGTGTCTCATGCAGTTTATATCTTATTAACTTAATTACTTAACCAATGCTGTGCACAGGAAAATGGTTTTTGATTTTATTTTTCTCACTTGCACATCTTCATTCGTCAAAAGTTTAACCTATCGTCAGTTGTTTAACAGAATAAATTTTTCGCATAACAGCTTATTTTCTTATATAAAAATACAGTTACTTTCAAGACAGAGAGCAGAACTGAAGGTGACTGTCTTTCAGGCACATGGATCAGAGTATGCAACTTCTTCTGCATCGTATTTTAATTATTTTTCCATATAAAATGGGATTCTACGAATGTCTGTAGCAGGAAAATGAGGGGTTGCACAATGCTGCATTCTATGCCAAAAAATTATGTTTGCACATGCAATGATCAACCTCATGTATTATTGTTATTGTAATTTCTTATGGTTTTATGATAAGAATTAGTACTTGCTCTTACTTCGTTTTTCATGCACATGTGGGATGCTACTTAATGATTAGTTTTTGAGATTCAACATCAGTTGTTAAAGGGTAGATCCTTATTAAATCAATGATCCGGCACATGTTTAGTCTAGTGAGACCTCCATACCTATTGTTTGTCCTTTGTAACTGACAAATCTGCTTTACACATCACATGCCACTGAGTAAATTGATTTCTGAAGGGCTAGTAAAAGTATCTGGGGCACATTTGAAATCTGTTATGCCAATGCAGAAGTCATTTTCCCACTTTTATCATTGGTGGTTAATCTTATACAAGCTATGCGTTTAATTTATTAATCAGCTACTTTTTGTTAAATTTTATGATAAGATGTAGTTGGATTACCTTATGAAAGTGGTTGGGTGAGCACAGGGATCTCAACAGATGTAGTGAACCATAGAAATGGTGACTATGCTCCCATCCGTGATCAAGAGGACCCGAAATTGGGAATGTTTGACAAACGCCTTCCTTGCTTTGGCTGTGGAATTGGATGGTTTTCGTGAGTATTCTTGGCTATTCTCTCTCCCTCTACAGTCCACCCCCCACCCCTACATATACACTAATGGATGCGCCTTTTTCTATCAGCCTTCTGCTTGGATTTGTATTTCCAGTGATGTGGTACTATGCTGCATTTCTTTACTTGGCGAAGCATTATCAGAAAGACCCAAGGGAACGAATTGGACTTGAAGCGTCGGCAGTAGCAGTAAGTTTTATGCTAAAAAATTAAACAGCTCAGCGATCATTTTAGCCTTATTTATAGAAGAAATTTAATTCCATTCTCCTCTCTAACCCTATTTATTTTCTTCTTGTCTCAACTATTTGATAAATTTTAACAGATAAAAACTTTAGAAACAGGTGCGGGTAAAATGGGTTAATTCTGATTTTGTTTTGGGAATGGGTTGTAATGAGTAAAAATAACACTACAAATAGAAGCACCTATAAATTAATTGTGTATGGATTTCAGTTATTATACCTTGCATTCTCGAACCTCTGTTATTTCTTGCTAATTAAAAGCTTCTGTTACAATGTTTTGGTTAGTTTTGATTTCAGTGTGATAAAGCAGCTCTTTTTTCACGTCCCCCACCACTTACCACTTACTAGTCAGAACACGAGGACACATTGGGAGATCTTATGAGAATCCTTCATTTAATAGCACCACATTATGAGAAGCATGCCTTAGGAACTAAACAATTTCTTCTTTTTTGGGTAGTAACCATGTTGTAGTTGTTAACGTTTGAAAAATATCTGTAAAGTATAGATATGTGTTTGCACATAATTTCAATTAGTAGTGATGAAAGGATTTGTGGCCTTTATCATCTTTCATTGATCAGAAATGTTGTGCTTTTGCAGGCTTTGATATGTACAGTTGCGGTGCTAATAACGATTGGTGTCTTTGTTATCAAGGCTTTGTTTCACTAGCTTATGCTGGCTTCATAAAAAAAATTCCTATGTCGGCCATGGGTTAGCTCAAGCGTTTTTCCTGTAATTACATCAGGCGCAAGAAAGGAAAATGTTGGCACCACGGTATGTCCACCTACAGATACCTGAAACGGTTTGAGATTTATCTGTAACAGTGTGCAACATAGAAACCGTGTATATAGAAGGAAATCTATGTACAGAAAACATTGTAGAAAGGTAGTGTGTTTACAAATTACACGCAAATTATCATCTTGCATGCTTGCATCGGTGAACCAACTCAAGGTCAAATGATAGAGGATGCAATCAGGTTTCATCTAGACCTGACATTTTGGACCCGACCTAACCCGTTAATATTAATATTTGGGTGGATGCTTAACAGGTCGGGTCGGGTGTCTAACGGGTGAATCTGTTAACAACCCGTTAAATAACGGGTCATTTTGGGTCAACCCGTTGGACCCATTAGCACCCGTTAGTTGAGGATGTTTTAGTAATTTCAATAAAGTCTTAACAACAAAAAATAAACTTTATGCAAAAAAAAAAATAATAATAATTGTTAACAGGTAAAACGAGTGACCCGTTAACTTAACAGGTCGGATTGAACCCGACCTGAACCCGATAAACCCGACTCGTTTACAAGTCTAGTTTCATCCATGTTTAAGAACTAGCTAGTTAGAAGCACATTCTATTCTAGTGGTATTTCTCTTCATTTGTAAGTGAAAAATCTTAGGTTTGATTCTCGGCAAAAGCGAAGTTAAACCACACTATTATGGCAAGCCCATTGTAAGGCTTAGCCTACTCCCCCACACATTGTGTAGATACTATCATTTGTTCCAAAAAAAAAAACCTAATCTCTCATTATACCAAAGGTATAAAATATCGATGATATCGGAAATATTGGTAGTCCAAAAACACAGAAATTTCGATGGAAATATCGGGATATTATCGATATCGATAAAAATTTAATAAAAACCACGGAAATTGTAAGAAAAACTTGGAAATTTTTATTGAAACTTTGTAGGATGTTTATTTAGTCAATTATCTATTAGTTTATCACAAAAAATGGGAAGGAAATGCATTGCATGATGGATTTAACTGATTTAAGTTGATTATATAGCGAGCTGGCAAACATTGTGAGTGTAGAAAATATGTAGTAATTAATGAAAGAAGTTTAAACACACCATAATCATTTATATATAATGAATTAGTACAATATAAGAAAGACATGAAAAATATGTTATTTTTTTTACAAAAAAATAGTATATGTGACGTTAGAGTTTCAAGTATATAACATGATTTGATCTTCAAAGAGACTTTCAAGGTCTCAAAGATGAATTTCCCAAATAAAACAATTTAATTTAAAAAAATAATAATAAATATAAAATATTTTGAATGAAATTAGTGTTTAACATTTTCTTTAAACCACATGGTGACCCCTCCACCTCACCTCCCTCACATAACCCGAGGTCCCAAATTGAGACTCCCAATCCTATATCTGACATTTTCTTTTTCGTATCCCGTTCCTCCTCTCTCACTTCTTCTTCCTCTACTTTATTTTCTTCTCTTTCGTATCCCATAAGTCTCTCTCTCTCTCTCTCTCTCTCTCTCTCTTATTTCCTATCAGCCCGTGAAACTAAAAATCCCAGAAATATTTCTCCCTCTCTCTCTCTCTTTTCCAGAAACCTCTAGCAAATCAACCATGGCTATCTCTCTGCAACTCTCCTTCCCGGAGCACAGACCACCACACCCACACCCGCAGAGCACCACAGTGGCGCACACTCCGGCGAGCACCATCACCACCTGTGGACCGTTCCTCCTCCCTTTCTCACCTCCCAGCGACCACCATCAGGCAAGGGGATCCATCAAACGGTTTGATTCAAACCCGAGCGGGTTTTGGGATCTGGAGAAAATGGATTTTTCATTTCCGACGACGAAGGCGCAGATCTTGGGTCTGAGCCTGGATTGCAGAGAGAGATCTGGGCAGCTTCCGACGATTGTTTCGATAATATCGAATATATCGCGATATTTTGACGACAATTAGGGGGATACGTGAGAAAATATCAGTCTCTCTGAAAAACGATATTTCGCCGATATTATCGATATTTTAATCATTGATTATACCTAACCCCTTTTCCTAAACCACCAACTTCACTTGTGCCCATTCATTCATTTAATACGATTCTTGGTCGATTTAACACCTTTTTCTTTCTTGGATGGGCAAGATCAAGACCACTTTCAGTCTTTCAGCATCAGGGGATCAAAAATAATTTCAAGTACCCGGCACACAAGCCAGGACTCATAATACAAGTGGACGTCAACGGACGCTCCACCACGTGGATTACCGATCTGTGTACTGGATTACCAATGCTATAAATAAATGAAAATGTATGGGTAAGTTGCCCGCATCTACTAGTACGTGGGTGACTCCGAGCCATAGTAGCTAGTCGGCCACTGAAAATAATTGTGAGTCTGACTGCATGAATGGTTTGGAGTCACGGAGCTCTGGTGGGCAACTGTCCCCAAAGCTTAATAAATAGATTGCCATTGCCCATTGGAGTTGTTCAAAACAGTGACACATTTTTCTTGAATCCAACCAAGTAAGAATATACACACAAAACAAAACAAATCTGCATTACCAAAGAGAGATAATTAAGTCAAAACCAACAAATCTGCATGTGAGAATTTCATGTACCAGAAGTTATATAAAATACAGTTATATTTTTGGGATATTTTTTTAATAAAAAATGAATATCCAAAACACAATTTAACAAAAATGGAGCACCAATTGATGGATAAACCATTTAGCCTGATTTCTCACGCGAGATTGGAATCCCAACTCTGGCAACCAAAGCTATTAAGATGACACAATAGGCCCTTTCTTTGGAGGAGGGACCCCTATTTGTTCTTTCCTTCCCTTGCAAACAACAAAAAATTCTAAAATGCTTCGGAATATCTCATGTTTTGGGCTTTCAAATAAATCCTCGCAAATAAATTACAAAAGTGAAGGTCAACTTTTAAGAACTTAAGAGACCTATATGTGTTGGTAAGTTCTACCTCTAGTAGAGAGATGATACAAATAGATGATAATTATAGCACAATTCTTCACTTTTTTGTTTGTATGTTTCATTTTTTTAAACACTGAGATTAGCTACTAGAAGAGTTTTACATTTTTATTTTCATAAAATAAAAAATAAAAATAAAAACTAAAAGCAAAAATGATGAAGTCTGTTTGACTGTTGTCACGAATAGCGTGGTGAAATTCCCCATAGCCATTCCGGGCCCAAAAGATGTGGATAATCGTGGCTTGCCACTAGTTGTCCCTCTTTTTTTATTTTTTTATTTTTATGAACAAACGATATTATCTACACAAGAGAAAGACGGTGGGCTAAGCTTCACAATAGACTAGCAATAATGTTGTCGCTGTTTAAAAAATAAAAATAAATAGGAGACCAAATCTTCTGCACCCAAATTTGGTGTGGCCTATCTGTGGCCTCAATAAGTGATTGACACGTATTCATTATCTTAACTTTTCTAAATTTTGTTGTTATGAATTTAATATCTATCATACATTTATTGAGGTCACAATAAAACCACACATATTTTGGATGCAGAATATCTAATCTCCCAAATACAACCTTTACTTTTGAGTCATGACCCGGGGAAAGGAGCGCTGAATGCCATCCGGATTCCTGACAGTGTCTTAAAGCACAAGTTTACAACGTGCACAAGCTGTATTTCTTGCAAACTGGATTGGGGTGGGCCCTTGAGAGGGACACCTCCTTTTTATTTATAGGATTCAAATTATTCCAACAAAAGTAATTTCCCAAAAACAAAAATAAAAGCCCTAACAAATAATTGAATTGAAGGACACAAAAACATTCCAAATTATATGAATGACTTGGCCTGAAAGACACCAGGATTTCTTTTCATGTTATTTTGTTCGTCTTTGTGGCACACAGCCATATATTCCCCCACCATTCTTTCAGAACAAAATGTTCAATTTCGTGCACCCAAACTATGATACAGACTAATTATACCCTTTAAGAGACTAAACAAAGTATATGGCAATTTTAATTTGGTCTAGCGAAAAGCAAACAAATGTTTGGAACCTTCAACTCGAGCTCGAACTCTCATGAATGTATTTTTTAGGGTCATCATCTCTACTTTGACATATTGTTTAACTTGGGATTTAAAAATATATTGTCGTCTCATGTGCTACCTGACAGCACAAGAAGGAGATTAGTTTGCCGGTATTATATGGTGGGATTCCTCCTATACTAAGAAAATGGCAATTTTAATCATAGTTCTACACGAAAAAGCACAAGTACCATGGCGAATGCTCATTATTCAAAATATATGGTATTTATCGAGGCAAGTTTCTAATATTCGGTTTCAACATACTTTTAAGGAAGCAAACATGACAGTATATACTTTCACGATCTTATGACATAAGTATTATCACTCTTGTATTTGATTTTTTAATTTTTGTAAAGAAGTCATACCTAGCGTCAAGTTTGATATGTATGGCTTAAAGATCCGCCGATGATCATTTTTGTACTTTTTTATGTTTTTAGAAAAGAAAAGGAAAGATGATACAAATGGCACCAATGACATTCTTTTGTGTGACGGTTTACACCAGTGGCAGATTTAAGAAAAAGTATTGAGGAGGGGGGGGGTTCAGTATTCAGTAAAAATAGCGCACCTCGCAAAATGTTAAGGGCAAAATAGCATGCAAATTTTACAGTGACCCATTTTATCGAGCATTGGGTGCGCTTGAGGTCATTTGCCAAGACATATTGTATGCTCTGTCGACAAATGTCAATAGCTTCCGAGCAAGCATGTCGATTGATGTCAATAGCTTTGAGAGAGCATGTCCATAGATGCCGACATATGCGAGTGAGCCTATAGACAAATGACCATAGCAACGCATGCAAATGGATGAGGCTAGCAGTTGCCTTGCCTAGTGGCCCTAAAGGCAATTCGTCGGGTAGTAGGATGACAACTTTCAAGGACATATCAAATTTTCAAAAGGCAGCACACAACTTTTCCATGAAGGATTTTTGAGCTAGGAGGGTGGGGGTTAGCTGATCACCCTTGCTCCAAGGTGGATCCGCCTCTAACTACAAGGTGTTACTAAGTCACATGTTAAAATATGAATGAACAACATAATCGACACTTTATGAACGTAACATGTAAATATTTATATATAAATGCAAGTTTTTTAATTTAGAACATTAGTTGATTAGTAATACCACGTGACGATGAAAGATGAAAGTCAGACCAAAAACTTTTAAGCTTCAACCACTAATGCGTACAAGCCAGTACACGTCTGTTTTTTTTATGTAGGTTTCATTAAAATACAATTATATATGTGAATATGATCGTCATACGCGGGTTGTATGAGTGTATGACCATGACCAATTTGAATCAAAAGGCCTAAAAGCACATGGTTTACTCTCAAATTTTTAATCACCATCTAACAATTCATTTAGCTGTCAAATGACAGCCAACACACGACACTCTAGTCTCTATATCAATATGCTTTTCCTTCTAGTTCTACCCTTTATATAAGCAAAAGCACCCACCGAAAAGCACAAGCAAAATCCAAAAGCAAAAGTTTCCCACCCCAAAACACAATGGATGAAGAGGAAAACATGTCGCCACCCTTTTGGCTCCAAGCCTCCGACTCTTTCCGGCAATCCAACCATCGCCGCCGCCTCGGCCGCTCCTCCTCTTCTGTTTTCTTCAGCTCCGGCGCTTTCATTTTCGCCTTGCTTGCTGTAGCTGTTGTGTTTATTTTCTTCATAATCCCATCACTTTTGTCCTTCACTTCTCAAATTTTCAGACCGCATTTGGTAAAAAAAAGTTGGGATTCTCTCAATTTCGTCCTCGTACTCTTCGCAATTGTTTGCGGATTTCTGAGCAGAGGCACCGGCAACGACAACAACGTTAGCAGTCCCACGTCGTACGATGCTTCTTCTCCACAAAAGCTTGAGAAGTCAAACCCATCAACCCCAAGTCAGTGGTACGATCAGTATTCCGATCGGACGGTCTATAATCAAACCACTGGTGCTAGTACGATGAACAGACGAGTGAGGACCAGCAGCTCGTACCCGGATCTACGCCAACAGGAATCTTCGTGGAATGTCGTTAGGGATGAACGGTGGCGATCCTACGACGATACCCATGTGGCTGGTTATCGGGTTTCGGATTCAGATCAGCAGCATCAGGTCCACCGCCGTCACCGGTCGTGGCATGAAGAACCGGCGCAGTTTCTAGCACGTGAAGAACCGTTTCTAGCACAAGAACAAGTAGGACGTGTACTACGGACCAAGAATATACCGGCGGACACTTTTGTGATCCGTACGGAGCAAGCTAGTTCTTCACACGCACAAATTCCGGCCAATCAATCCGATCCTCAGCCGCTATCTCAGCCGCGGACACAATCTCCGCCACCTCCTCCGCTGCCGCGCAAGACAAAGAGGACGTACCAAGCTATTGGAGAGAAAGAAAAATCGAATGCTACTGACAATTTGGAAGTGAAGAAAAATTTGCCCCCACCGCCTGCTCCGCCTTTACCTCCGCCATCACCACCGCTGTGGATGTCGAAGGAGGCTGAGAACAAGAAAACTTCTGCCGGGAAATATGCGAAGAAGAAGGGAGTTGCCACCACTAAAGAGTTCTTGATCACGTCATTAAGGAGGAATAAGAAGAAGCAGAGACAAAAGAGCGTCGAAAATTTTGAGACTCTCCTCGCTTCTGCTTCTTCGGCTGCTTTGTCTTTACTTCCGCCGCCCTCACCGCCGCCTCCTCCGCCACCGCTACCGCCGCCTTCGGTTTTTCACAACTTGTTTTCTTCAAAGAAATCCAACAAACCCAAGAAAATTATTCATTCAATTCCACAACCGCCATCGCCACCGCCGCCGCGGCGGATCACTTCCACCGCGCGTTTATCGAAAACCAAAGCCCAAGTGTGGCCCACGACGACGACCCAAAAATCACCACAGCCAGTCAAGGTTAGTAGGTTCAGCAATGCGGATGATGAAAATGCTAACAGTGGTGGGGAGTCACCATTGATTGGAATACCGCCGCCACCGCCGCTACCGCCATTTAGAATGCCGGTTATGAAATACAAGGTGCACGGGGACTTTGTTAGGATAAAAAGCAACGACAGTTCACGCAGCGGCTCGCCGGATTTGGACGATAGTGATCAGGATTCAGTTCCATCGCCGACGACGGAAGCTGGTAGTAGAACTCCACTGGAGAGCAGAGAGTCGCCGACGAAAGCTATGTTCTGTCGGAGCCCGGACGTAAACACCAAAGCTGATACCTTCATTGCAAGGTTCAGAGCTGGTTTGAAGTTGGAGAAGATGAATTCTGTGAGGGCAAGGTCCAATCTAGGCCCACATTCAAGTTACTAAAACTGATTGCATGCAATTGGGATGTCACGGTGATGCGGTATACCGATAACCTAAATCAGTTATCTATAAGTCATGCGGAAAAGTTAAAATACATACAAGTTGGGATTGGTTAAGTATACTGTGGTGTAACAGTAACATAAACCAATTACCTATAGACGTTACTTATGGACGTGTGAGAAAGTTAAAATACATAACAGCGTGAGATTGGCCGAAGACCTTGTGGTTGAGGATTGTGGAGATAGAAATGTTCATTTGAGTTGTTTATGAGTTTTTTTTCTGACATATACATTGGGGAGTTATACAGAGGTGTATAGGATTTATTTATTTATTTATTTATTTATTTTTAATGGTTGGTGGTTAGAAAAATTCTTTTATTTAATTTTCTTAATTAATACATAGTAGGGGACTAAGGGGAGTGCATTGTTCATCAGATCAGGGTGTGTGTGAGTATTGGAATTTGGATTTCATGTAATTGTCAGAATTTTAATGGGATTCAAGGAGGATTTGATACCAATTTTGATACTTTTTTTTTTTTTTCTGAATTAATTCGCTGTTTAAACTCGTAGAACTAACCGGAATTTGGAATTTGGAAATTGGAAACCAACAAACTTCATATGGATTCCATTGGCACTGGACAGCTGGATGACAAAACTAATTGTGGATGCTTTCTCAATGAGGACTAACGCTCCCATGATTTGAGGCGTAGTTTAGGGGGAAAAAAAATGGTATACGTTATTGAATACGATAACCAGTTTACATGTTATACATAACAGACGACAAATTTATATAATAAAAAATATTGATTCATATTGTAACACTGGTTATTCCACGTGATACCGCATTATACAACAATTTGACGGGTTTTAAATATAAATTTTACACTAAGAAATGATCAAGCATATGCAATATGAATATGCTAATGATATAGATTTGATGTCAATGACGGGAAGAGATCCCATCCGGATCCCTCCCACCAAATCCCAAGGGAAATCCGAGCCCTTGAAATTTGATCTAACGGTTACAAACATGAAGCCCCTCTAAAAGTTATAATAATTGTAGCCGTTTGATTAAATTTCAAGGGTCCGGATCTCCGGATGGGATCTCTTCCCGTCAATGACGAAGACGACGGTAACTTGCAGAGGTGGTTTGTAGGGAGGGAGGCTATACGTCATCTATTTCCAAATTTTCAATATAATTATCTTGCTTTTTAAAGAAGAAACAATGCAAATTGTGGTTTTTAAAGCAAGAAAAAATACCATCGAAATTAGACACATATTTTGTTCTAGAGAACATTGGTCAACTAATGCATGCATTGCAAGTTGCATCCATATGTACATACGTATGTATATTATATTTATATGTATATATAATTATATAAAATTAGTAAGCTACAAGCGAAAGAAACTTAAAAATTCAACAACAAAATCTTTTGTTTTTTGGTTTGATTGCAATATCTTAGTCTTGACCCAAAAAAGAGGAACCTGTTCAAGGCATTACATACCAAGTTGACATTTTTTCTATACAATGATATTTGAGGGGAAGATTTGGGCTAAGCCACGAAATGGGTCAATTATAATTAGGTATCAAATAAATCATTCTTGATAATCGAACTTGAGATTTTCCACTTACAAGTAGAAATAAATATCACTAGACTGTAGTGCCAGTTGCTAACAAGATTCTAAAAGATGTTAGGCGCTAATCGGGTGGCGGATAGAGACCTAGTGCCTAGGCATCTAAACGGGGCCTAGGTGGTTTTTTTTTTAAAATGGTAATTAAATTTACTATATAAACATAAAATAAATGTCAACATATAGTTAAAACAAATACATAATTGTATTAGAATAAATAAATTACAAAACAGAATGATATATAGATTATAAAGTATTAGAACATATTGAAAACATGGGGAGCAATCATATAATGATTGTTCATCTAAGTATTTCACAAGTCTCTTATAATTTATTAAGAAAAATAAAATGCAAAATGAAAGTTATTGTTTCTGTCTAAGAGTGAGTCATGGGCAGGTGCCTAGGTTGGTTTAGACGGGGTAGGCGGGCGCCTAGGCAAGTCTAGACGTCATTTCTTAATTTTCAAATTCCTAAGGCTTAATCGCCTAGCGCATAGGCAGGGCCCAAATGGGGCTAGGCGAGAATTTTTAGAATAGTGGTTGCTAACGAGTTGGCATCTTTAGAGGCAATTAAATTCTCAAGCAGTAGTATATATTATGGATAAACAAGTACCAATATACCATCAGAAGGAATGTTTCCAATTGTCATCTTTAAGATGCAAATTACACAAGTGACAAACAATCATTTCTTGCCTGCTAGTTCTCTGACTTGCCCTTCAAGGGATTGCTCTTGCCTCATGTGTTCAACCCACCTCGCCTTGATTCGGACTTGCGCAATGCTTTGCTCCAAAGTCATGGAAATTGCAGGATGCGCCCGGCTAGCGAAAAATTCTTCAACCTCATCAGCTTTTTCGTTGCTGCAAAGCTGCCAACGAAGATTTTATAAGTAACACAAAGCGGTCATCAGAAGCAGCAATTGTACCGTGTTCTACAAGGCACAATTGCCTACCAGTCTAAGGACAGAAATCTTTCTACTTACCGGTGTCACAATGTCTCTTACGAAATGGGTGAGCAGCATCCCAGCGCCGTATTTGGTCAGGATCAGGTCCCAATTCTCCTGCATTCATAACCCAAAAATGTTAAAACTCTCCAATTCCATGTGACTTTCACAATGCCAATTATACCGATTCCATGTTTATCTAAATCGTGTTTCCAGGAATTAATGAAACCCGTACCTTTAACCACCTCCACGCTGTTTCGTGGCATTCTGAGCTTATACCAAACAGTCCATATATAATGTCTTGATCTCGAACCTGAAAATAATATTTGAGATGAAGTACATATAAACTGGCAATGGAAGTGCAGCTGCTGCAGACCGCAATTTAGTACTGCGAATAAATACCTCTTCGGATAAGAAAAAGTTCAGAACCTCCAGAACTGTATCTGGGTCTGGAGAAGACGCCAAAAACCCTGTACAGGATTAAATTGTAAAGGAAAAATTCCAAGTTACTTTCGCTTAGACAAGAGACGGAAAATAGGAGAATGCCAGAAAATGCAACGCATTTCAATCTTACGTAGAATCCTTTCCTTCTCTTGCACTGTATTCGCTTCTCTGTAAAAATTTAATAGGGACTCAAAACCTTCTCTATTGGAGCTGCTAGCATTTCTCATCACGGCAATGTAAGCAGCCTGCAGGTCAGTGTTCAGACTTCTGCCTGTTAGCTTTGAAAATGCCTAATAAGGATGAGGAAGTGATACACATGGAAAGATTTATTACCCCTCTCGTATCAGCTGAAAGAAGCGGAGTGTTTCTATCGTTCAACAATGTCTGAAATCGGTCTAATGCATCTTTTTGAGTTTTGTCATGGCCAAATGTAACCAAAGCTTGCAAGATTTCTGCTCTCAGAAGTGCACCGAAGTGATTCTCTCCTGGTACTGATTCCCAACCAAGTTTTCTGTATGAATACATTAAAAAATATTAAGTATGTTAGCGTTAAACTCTTGTTTGGCAATCCTAAATCAAGTATTTGTGCATGATCGCGAGGAGACTGCAAAACATCACGACGAGATACAATGTTCATTTTAGGAAAGGAAAGAAGAGAGAAACCAATTTCATTGGCATCGGAATCACAATTGCAGGCCAAAGTACCAACTCATTCAATAAGTTAAAAGGAAAAAAATGTATACTCATACTAATAATGCGTGTTCTTACTCTGCTGGAAACAGGAGGAGACTAATGAAGAACTTTTTCAACTCATTTGCCAAATCTGGGATGGCCTCACTTGAAATATTAATGACATTATAACAAACCTGCAGTTGCATATACAACGCAAATGGTAACGCTATGATAAAGAGTTGGTGGTGCTACTGATATTCACCAAGACAAAAGTTTATGTGCTTACATCTATCAATTTTGTTACGACAATATACTCTTCTTCTTTTCTGAATGCATCCATCAAGGAAAGCAAAGATGAAAGTGATTGTTCACAAGTTTCACAAAGAGCATATGCATCATCCAGAATGCCTGAAATATGAGACTTGGGAGTTATATATCGTCGACTCATGAGTGGTTTACAATGGCCCAAAATCAAGTAAACAATCTGAAAAACGAAGCCACAGAATAAAAACAATCTGAAAAGTGACAAATGGAACACACCGAATTTGTCAGTTGCTTCTAAGCTATTATGCTCAATAGCCTTCCTAAGCCGAGCTGCAAGCTTATCTTCGTAATTGACCCTATAGAAACCGCTCTGCTCGATGTTAACCTTGACCCACAGTTGTTCATCATATTTCTCTTTATCCTTTAAATCATTATCAGAGGAATTGACAAGATCTTATATGTTCACTTCCCTGGACTTTGTTTCCAAAAGGAAATTCCTGCGCCTCTCATACGAACCAAGTGAAAAAGTTATTGGAACAATCCATTTCCCATCACCATGCGAACCGGATGACAAAAACTGTGTCTGCAAAACAAAAACTTCATTAGATTTCGGCAGATAATATGATTTTGGCGTTGAGTATTAATAGTACCTGCTCAAATTCCAAAATATGCTCTTTGGCTTTTACGGAGATAACAGGATATCCTTTTTCCTTTGTCCAACCATCCATCATTTCACTGACTTTGATACCAGATTCCTCCGAAAGAACACTCCATAAATCTTCTGTCTTCGCATTTTTGCCAGAAAATCTTTTAATGTAGGAACTTAACGATTTCTGATTGGATAATGGAGCCACAGAGTAAATAAACAAACTGAAATATGTTAACAAATTTCGCTGATTACAGAGAGGAAAATGACAATGAACTACAAACTAGAATGTCTTCATAACAAGAACTACTCCATTTCCCGTCTTTGCCCTTAAGTCCTTTTTGTTCAAAGCACTATCTATTGCAGTTTTCATATGTTTATATTGTCCTGAGGGAACAAAATTGGTTGGTACTGGGATTTGGATTGCGCATGACATTGCAGAAAACTGTCTAGGATTGCAAAGCCTAATTTCAAGCAGTCCATTTGGTGATAAGATTAAGAAGAGTACTTCCACATACAGTATTCACTGTGAAAACTTGGGGTACGGTATGAAAGGTAATTTCACTACATCAGTTTTGTACCTGGAATATGTCATCCCCAAGATAACCCTGCAGCATTCGAATAACAGCTGATCCCTTTTTATAGCTGATATCATCAAAGACTTCAAGAATTGAGCGAGCATGGTCTATTTCCACCTGAAATTATGCCAACCAGCAGATAAATATACTGCATAGAGCACTTTACATCCAAACCACCACACCCCATGTGAATTGTTAAAATGGATATTGACACTTTGATGATCATCAAAGTGAAACTATAATATGTCATTGCTCCTTGACTTCCTTGGTTCCTCCTTCTCCATATACATTGACATACATGTTTATCAATATCTTCACTTGACAGAGTCCAGTGCATTTTTTCAGAAACTCTAACCCTATTATTGTTTATACTTCCGTTTGGTTGTCAACACTGGTCTTTGGTTGATGCTACAGATGATACAGGAGAAAGCTTTTTATGGCGGTTCTTACTTTTAATGACCGCCATATCTCTGATTAAGCAGTTTTCACCTGAGCAATAGTATCAAATGATGTTTACCTGAATTGGATGTGACTGCTCCAGTGCATCCTTAACTAGGCCGCCAGTAGTTTGTTGAAGAAATTGAGCCCATATTTTCCACTCGGGAAATAAAATATCTGTGGCCATATAACTTACCTGGAAATATAAGATCAAACAGGCACACAAAAATCAGATAATTATCTCTGGTGTAATGCCATCATGTTGGAAAGGTATAGAGAGCTGAATGACCGGAAATTACCCATGTTGCAAAACCCTCATTAAGCCACAAATCGGACCACCATTCCATCGTCACCAGGTTGCCAAACCACTGATGTGCTACTTCGTGCGCTACAACAATTGCCATCTAACAGAATAAGAAAAGGTTTATAGATATTTCATCAGACTTTTCAGAGGAGCATTTTACAACTGCAAAAGTGAGACAAAGCTTAAAGCAGAACTAGAAATTAGACTTACTCTCTGCTTCCTTGCTGTTGTGGAATGCAAAGGATCGTAAAGCAGTTCATTTTCACGGTATGTGATCAAACCATAATTCTCCATTGCCCCACCAGAAAATTCAGGAACTGCAACCATATCGAGTTTGGGGAGAGGGTACGGCGTTGAAAAGTATCACTAGGTTAAATAAAATTAGCACAACAGAAAAACAGAAAAAATAATTCAAAACTTACTTGGAGAAAAGATCGAGCGTCTTAACAGCGACATTTAGAGCAAACTCCCCTTTGTCACTCTTCCCAACAGGGCAATATGCACGAACCAGTACCCCTGCAGACGAAATTTAAGTAATCTATAAAACGAATTCTGTTCCATAATTGAACAAAGTCTTCACCTATTTGCATACCGTCGGATGTTGTGTCTTCAATATAATCGAACACGCCAACAACAACAGCCACTAAATAAGTTGACATGATAGGAGACTCCTCAAAATAAACAGTCTTAACATTTGCATCAAGCTTCTCATTGATAATTGGCATATTGGACAAAGCTGTCAGCTCCGGCGGTACATCTACTGCTATCTTGAAGGTGGCCTGACTCAAAACAATAAAGAAGAGTTTCCGGATTTAAGCAAATTTATATATGACTGTTTAATCATGGAATTTTTAAGTAGCGAACGTAGAGGTTACATCTATAATATTTCAACAATTACGGGAACTTGTCGAATATGCGTACCTTGAGGGCAGGTTCGTCCCAACATGGAAAGCACCGCCGTGCATCCACAGGTTCGAATTGAGTAACTGCCATATTCTTCTTCTCTCCTCCATCCATATAAGTGCTGGGAAAAGAGTCAGATTCTTCATTAATATCCTTGTTTGGTGACAATGAAAAGTTCTTCTCAACAGCCAGAAATCACCTTATTGTGTATCGGAAATATATATAAACTATATTCCATAGCTGCAGCCTGCAGCAACTTATAAGTTATCTACAACTGATTTAAATTTTCTTACCATTTATAGAACCCTTTCAAGTGCGCGTTAAGGACTGCAGAAAACTCAATCCCCAAAACCCCTTCACCAACACCAAGTGCTTGATCAAACACCAAAACAAGAGATTCATCATCACCGTCCAAAACAACATCACACGGGCGGTAAAGCTGCAAATGAAGAAGATACTAAAAAACCCAACAAAACGAAAATCCAATAAAATCAAATCATTGTCGATCAAGAATTAGTTACTTGGCCATGAGAACTGGTGAACAAGACTTCATGAACATCAAGTTCAAGAGCGTTCAAGATAAGAAACTTGGTCTCTTCGACTATGCTAACGTTAATCTCCACAACGCCGGAGAAGGCGCATGCTGACGAGAGATCAAGCTTGAGATGAAGATCGTAGCGTTTCGGAATTGCAAAATTTGGCAACCTTGCGTGGCCTTTGAATCCTTGTATGCTTTGCTTCTGCTCCATCTCAGTGCCTAGTGAAGTGAAGTGTCTTGAATCCAGCCGGTAATGACCGGTACCTGCTGATGCTTCGTTCTTTGTGATGTTCCTGTTCCTGTGGTTGTCTTTCTTTTATGTGCTTTTAGGGATGATTTGGAAGTAAGGTGCTTAAAAAAAAAAGCACCCATGAAAAAAAGCTGTGAGGGTTTTAGGTGTTTGGTAAACTAAAAAAAAATGGCTTATTTTGGAAGCTGCTGTGAGAATAAGCTGAAATCAAAGGAAAAAGTTGAAGCTGCTATTTGCAGCTTTGGAAAATTGGTTTTTTTTCAAAGCACACAGAGCTACAATGCTCCTTTAATGAAAATATCCACTATCAGACTGCTTTTTTTTCCAAAAGCACTTTTACAAAAAAGTTTACCAAACACTCTGCTGATTTATTTCACAGCCGCTTATTCTCATAGCAGTTTTTTTTCAAAGCACAGCAATACCAAATCAGCCTTTAGTCAACTCCTTGACATGAATGGGCCAAAGTGATGGACATTATTGCCTTCTTCAATAGAGAATAGTTTCGGTATATCAACTAACTCTTATGGTAATATTTTTCTTCTCAAAGTTTCTAAGTTTGGAAGACGTTAGTTTAATTTATTTCTCCTTTAAAGACAAATAAAGAGATTTTAAGTTTAAATATCATCGGAGTTAATGAAAAGAATAAAGCATTTTTTTAATAATTAACTAGCATATGGGCTCACACAAAGTGTGTGATAAATTTTTTTATTTTTGTTTTTGAAATAAAAGGAGAGAGGCAGAGAGTGATTGAGAATGTGGGAGTGGGAAATGTTTTTTTTATTTTTTATTTTTTTAAATTAGAGATATGTTAGGATTACATGTAGGTGAGACTTTGAAAAAAAAATATTTGGTTGTGTGAAATTACATTTCTGCTCCATATTTCTTATTCATGTTCTTTTTTAATTAGATGGTTAAACTAGTAATTTCATAGGGTTTTGGTTGACAATGAATGTTTTATTAATTAGTAGAGATACTAGTTTAGATCTTGCGAAGGAGAAATTTTTCAATGTGACACATGGTTCTAAAAAACGCTAGACTATAGTCGAGCGGCGAGCTGAGACCTAGCCTTTAGGCGGACTAGGCGGATTTAAATTTATTATATATTATATGACTATATAATTACTTATTTTATGTATATAATATGATAGTCTAAGGAAAAAAAGCCTTTATTTAAATAATTCATATAACATTTATATATAACATATATATAGATATATCTCTAATCTCTAATCTCTAATATTAGAATGTGAGAAGTGAGTTTTTGTAATATCCCACATCGCTCAGGGGAGTAGATCCTGTAAGTCTTATATGTATATTCTCATCTCTACCTAGCACGAGGCTTTTTGGGAGCTCACTGGCTTCAGGTTCCATCGGAACTCTGAAGTTAAGCGAGTTCGCGTGAGAGCAATCCCATGATGGATGACCCACTGGGAAGTTCTCGTGTGAGTTCCCAGAAACAAAACCGTGAGGGCGTGGTCGTGGCCCAAAGTGTACAATATCATGCTACGGCGTAGTCGAGGTCGGGATGTGGTGGGGGGCCGGGCTGGGATGTGACAGTTTTGGTGTCTTAAGGCTTCACCAAAAATAATTGGACACAAAAGCCCTTGAAACAAAAAAAATCGTAAGAGACAAAGAAATCAAGATGATAATTCGTATGGGTACTTTTGTAAAATAAAACATAAAAAGTAAAATATATAATAAATACAAGAGAAAAAAGAAAAAGAAAAAAATTGAACGTGGGATTCAAACCTCCACGTTTCTTCCTCGCACGCATAGCATTGCTTTTTCCCCTAACGTCCCACCCACATCAGTATTTCCTCTACGTCTCTGGCTTTGCAAACAGAGCGGAACAATTATAAAGAGGAACGGTTTTGGATTTTTTTTTTTAAATTTTAAGTTTACTTCTTAATTCATAAGTTAATAACTCCTTTTGATTTTTGTTTTGGTTCTCCCAATCGCTCCTACAATGGATAATTATCCTTTTCTATCTTGCAGAGGATTGGGATACGGAAGTGCACATTCATTCATTCGCTCAACGTTTTAGGGTTTTACAGTGTCAAAATCACATTGCGATTTCACAAGGTATTAATAATGCTTATTTGTACAAAGGTTTTTTCTTTTGCTTCAAAATTGACTGAATCAATCCTTAACAGTTCGTATATTGTACAAAGGGTGTTCAATATTCCTATGAATAGCAATACCATTGTGGTTGTTTTCTTGGCACCATGAAGATGTAGTTGACCCACGTTAATCTACTTTTTGCGTGGAGTTTCATGCTTCCAAACTACTGTAGATATTTATTCTTCAATGATTTAGACCCAGAGTTGATTTCAATATACAACCACCGTATATTTTACCTTCATATTCTCTATAACCTATTGTATTGTTTTCTCTAATATATACGTGTTATTGCCCAACATCATTGGTCACTGGGTCAAGGTGAAGCATCATGTTATATTTCTGAAGGGATACAGTGATTTGGTGTTGTTATCTTAGACAGTGGGCTTGCAAGTAATATGTTAAGGTTTATGTCCTAAGAGCTCTCTCTTTGTGTGCGGGCTCTGTGTTGGTTTCAAAGCTGTTCTTACATTTTTCCCTCCCCCTCTCTTTTCTGTTTGTTTTTGTAGTTGATATTTTCCCTCTCTCAGGTCATTCGACGTAGGAGGCCTTTTTTGTTGTGTAAATTGGCTTCAAAGGGTAGTCATATTTCTTCTTTATTGTCATGTGGTTTACCACCCTTCTTCTTGCCACTTTGTAAGTGAAGGAAAATGTTTTGCAGATGTGCAATGAGTCACAAACTTTTTAGGCTGTTTGGTTGGTGATAGACGCATAGTTATTACATTTATTACTCTTAAACTTATATTTGTTAGTGCTATAGTGCGTCGTTTTCGAGCTAATTAGAGCGTTTTGCTTAATTCTTTAATAATTTGGGATGTGGATGCAATATTGTCAAGGGTGAAATATTAAGACAATGCTAGTAAAGTGCTAAGAAGTTAATATATTTTTATGTCATATCAAACTTACTTTTGGTAAATTGGATGTTAATTAACTTTTGGTTTTGTTTGGCAGTGGGGCCTATCTTCTTGAACATATCCTTTGAGATTCTTAGCATTGAGAAGGAAAGAAGAGGAAAAGCACAAGGCACTTAAAAGGCAAAGATAGTAACAAGAAGCCAGATAGCTAAATCACACTTGTACAACTAATTTCAGTTGGTGATCTTGCAAGTAGATGGTGCGGCAGGTAGACTGCTTTTCCATTGAAGGTGTGACATCGACTGAAGAACGACAAATTGTTTTTCTTGATCAAATTAGAGTTGACGAGTCAAGTAAGAAGATGAATATAGTAATTGTTCGTCTGGAGGAATTTCTGATGGGGACGTTTCCTGGCCAGTGAGCACACAGCTCCCCGAGAGGTTGGCACCGGTTGATATTATCCGTCAGGCTTCTGCTTATTGGCGGGCTGTAAGAGAAGGACAGAGTTAATTCTGAAAAGTGCCTTTGTGGAGCTTTAGGTGTAGGCCTTAAGGCTCATAATCAAAATTAACTTTAGGTGTTCAGGCGTGCCACTGCCATCTTTAGCATGACATATGTAAAACATATGTTATATATGCCCGAGGGACCAAGTTAGCTATGAAAGGTGCCTTTGTAGGGCCTTAGGTGTAGGCCTTGATGCTTCCAATAAAAAACTAACTAAGTACTCGAATATATATTGGTTGTTTCATTGTTGCAGATGTATCACAACTGTTATCCTCTAATCGCCCATGCCCGAAGAACAGAACGAACCCAGATAGGTGCCTTTGTAGGGCCTTAGGTATAGGCCTTGAGGCTTCTCATTAGAGTTAATTCTATACTCAAGCGTTCTATGTCAATCATAATATAACAGAAGTAAAATTGAGAAATAGGCTGATTACTTGCACCCCAAGTAACTTCGGACTTCTTGTTATCAATGAAGGAAATTTTGTGAAAAACATGTTCATTTGAGCAACATCAATAGCATGCAATTAACAAATTAAAGGCGGAATCATGCTTGGATGCACTCAAAAACAAAAACATCAACCATGAAATTCAAAGCCTAGTAGATTGGTGAACCTTGACTCAACTTTAAAACAACATTTGTTAGTTGAGAAATATTTACCTTTGTAGATTCCTCTTTGCATTTGCAAAGGATAATCACCCAAGAGATAGGGCCTTCATTCCTTGCTTCTTAGCTCCATGGATTTGGTTGAAAGAATTGGATTCTCCAAGTTCCCAAAATAGAGAACCTCTAAAGATTCTACACCAAGGTTAGATTGAAGAAGAAATGAGTGACCTTGGAGTAGTAGGATTGCTAGATTCACCCTCCAAGGTGGTTGGCCTCTTAGAGAGAAAATGAGAGACATTTCTATCTAATTCTCCCAAAAGAAACCCTAATTGAATTTTGGCTATAAAGTCCTTTATATAGTCCCTTCAAATAAGTGACCTAAAGAACCAAAAGCCCATTCTCTCTAACATGGGTTCATTGGGCTAATTGGGCCTTTGTGAATCATTATTCATTAAGTTGTCATACAACTTAAGTCAATGGGCTTGACGTTCGAAGCTCATTGGGCCTTAAGGTCCAAAACCATCCCGAGGTCTTTAACGAACTTATTCGTTTGATTAATTAACATATTAATTAATCCTTGCCATAAATAATTAAACCATTTAATTATTCTTACTCATCTCCTTTGTTTCTTCAATCTTTACCTTACACGGTGTACGATCCATTAGGTTCCTTTTAGCGAGGCAGTGGGCGATTAAAACCATTTTACATCGATTGTGAATTGAAACTTACTTTCAATTCTCCCTTTAGTGATTACACACGTTTAGGGCTTCCACAAACCATGAGTGACACCTAGCAGCATATCATGGTTACCCAAGCTAATCAGAAGAGGTAGAGAACCTATTCAGTTAAGGATTACAAATGCAATACGGTCTTTCTCTAATCTAATACTCTTGACCACATTGTTTGGTTTGATAGTTTATTTATTCATGTCTACTATCCAATGTGATTCGTTTGCTTATATGATTACCTTGAATGTGATTTGGAACGCATTCCCTAATCTCATTCATACTCTGGCCAGAGATTTTAATCACATCATAGAGTATTCTCCCTCAAACCATTTGAAGGTTAGAGATCCCTTGTTGCACATTCACTTGTCTCCATAACTAAGTGGCTTAACCCCAATGATGTCGTGGACACCCCGATGGGGTGACTTTGACATAATCAAAGATCAAGGACTTAACCACAAGACAATTGTGATGCCTCAGGTCAAATGACTAATTTGCATTATCCCAACCATGAGTTCTCATGTGACATGAGTATGAGAACTCCTCGTTGATCGTGTTCAGTGGACTCATTCTCTATTGAGCACCTACGTACTTGTCTTGATGTCACACACACCAATGACTCGAGACTAGTCACTCTCCCTGAGAGAAGACATAGCACGTACTGATCTTAACGGACTGTCAATGCCCAATTGGCAATCCTATGATCAGGAACGTTTAGGATGTGTCTACGAAAGAATGGTCTCATTAATCTAACTTCATTA
Organism: Malus fusca; assembly: GCA_035220775.1. Classification (NCBI taxonomy): domain Eukaryota; kingdom Viridiplantae; phylum Streptophyta; class Magnoliopsida; order Rosales; family Rosaceae; genus Malus; species Malus fusca. The sequence goes on along the minus strand of CM069067.1, from coordinate 15,186,302 downwards.
GATTGCATTCTCCCAATCACATATTCCTTGGACTTTATCGTTTAAGCATATAACATTTATATGAGACGGCTCAAACAATAATGTTTGCCCTTTATATGTAAACTAGATTAGTTTAACATGTGAAATGTCTGTAAAGTATCATCATATGATTGGCTTTAGGGCACATTTCCAACAATCAAGGATCGTCGTGGATGTGTTAAGTCCACATAAAGTTCTTTTTTATGCCTTGAGACCAAGGACTTTTAATTGATCAATCTTGTATGCCCGAAAGGTTAGAACTTAGAAGTCTTTTAATCATAAACTTGCCAGAAATAACTTGGATGCAGATGGAAGTATACATCATATTACTAGATTTATGAATGAAAAGACAAAACAAAGAGGGTCGGGCAAGGTTTTCACCTTGTCGGGCAAGGCTGATCGTCTTGCAACTTCCTCTCTTTGTGATTTACAAAGGATTTGAGTGCTAGAAGGGGAGATTGGGGGATGAGTTTACAGGAGGGAATCGATACTACAACAAGATTTAGATAGGGTAGCAGAGCTTTTACAAAGGTTTTTTGGTGAAGGTTGATCCCGAAAATGATGAAGGCTTGGTGCTGACTACAGCTTCGTATGCAAATCTGGCTTGAGCAGAGTTTGTGTAGTTGTTTGTTTGTTTGAGTGTCCCTATCTTTGATTTCTCTTTTTCTTTTTATAGACGATTTGGCTTGGCTGCCTGCAGCATTAATCTTGCCCAAATGCAGCTAAAGGGTAGTGACTCATCAGCTTTTTACTTGTACTTCTATTATAAAGTATTTTTGGGCTGATTAGCTAGCTAGTCTACACCACTTGATCTCTAGGTAGGTGAGCAAGTGGCTTAAGTGATCTGCACTTAGTCGGGAAAAGGGCTTCTTCCTTCTTCTGGGCTTCGGCTGGGCTTCGGCTTCCTTCCTTCTGGATCTCTTTTTGGGCTAACCCCCATTTTGAGCCCAAAGTTCAAGTTTTAACCCAAACAGTAATCTTATTCAATGATCAGATTGGGTTTTGGCGGTGGAAGATGCAAATTAGCAAGATACCAGGAAATAAGAGATTTGTGGGTCCTACGAATTGATGTCTCTAATTTAATTTGGTGGGTGCAATTTACAAGTAATCAGGGAAGGAGATCATGTTAAGCGATATGGATTTTTAATTGAGGCAAATATGGGATATTTAAGTAAAAGTCTCCAATTTTATTGGGAGATTTGAATGCCTACAAGTTAGAGTCGGGTAGAATGGATATAAAAGCAGTTGAGAGCAGAGGTGGGGAGGATTCTTCTTCTTCTGGCGTGGAACAAGGCAGCGGCAGAGTAACAGCAATTTGGTTTCTCTTATTCAGTTTTATTTTATGCATATATTCTATAGAACTACCATGAATTCTTCATTCATGGGGTTCTAAACTCTTAGCTAAGGCTAAGAGGAAGCCCTAATTATGATTACTTTAGTTATTTGATTGTTTAATTCGTGAATTTTAGATTGATGATTAGTTTTCATTCACTAGTGGAATTGCAATTTTGATATTTAATTCTCTGTGCTTGAACATAGCCCAGGATTTTGATATTGAAATTATTTGCATATGAATTTATTTCTGTCAATGAATTGGATTCTATCGATGCTTTGTGAATGAGAACCATGAACTTATATTTTGATCCGACCGTAGATGAATATTTGTTTGTGTGGCTTCCTAGAAAATTAGCTATTTGTTTGACGTGACCAAGTTGATAAGTGGTTAATCTGTTTCTCACTTTGCTTAATTGGATTTCTACATGTATGTGTATACCGGACCATGGATATGGATACTGTAGGACTAGTTGAGTTTAAGCTTGATCACGGTAAAATTCATATCTATTTGGGAAATTATTGGCATGTGTACCTGATCATAGACATATGTGCGGAAGTTGTTATCATTAATTTGATAATTCATGAGTTGACAATTGAATACTAGGGTATGACAATTAGTGGTGGAATCAAAGCGTTAGTGTTTTCTTACATTTGTTCTCAATCATATTTCTGTTTAATTATTGTTAATTTTAATTATTCTTCGATACAAACCCAATCTTTGTTTCAATTCGTTAAGTAATTGTTATAGGATTAAATTGTTAAATCAACTCCGGTGGATTCGATCTCGTATTTACATATTTCCCCTACAACTGATTCGTGCACTTGCAAGTAAATTTGGCTTGAATTAATCTATTTATTAGGTTAGTTTAAATTCACATTAGTTGGTAAAGATAGCATAGTATGCAAGAACAAAAATTGGGAAAATAGCAGTAAGTGGACATAAAAAGGACCATGATTAATGAGACTAAACCGTTAAAACATACCATGATTTGTTAATGGAACCATTACGTTACAAGTAAACTTTATGTTTTTGTATGTACGTCCAAAATTTGGTCATGACATCTTGAAGAAACGTGACCTATGTCGTACGATTAAACATTAATGTTATGTCGTTTACACATTTATCGAACACATTTGTAGTAGATCATTTTGTTTTGTTTTTCTATTTTCACTTATTATTGTCCGTCGATACCCCATCCTGCCTGTATTAAGCTAGGGTTTAGACTTGACTGTACAATGGCAGGAGAGAAGGAAAGGTCGTGGGTCTGATCCAAACTCACAAACCAGTGTAAGTTAAATGAAGGATGTGATCATAAGGTTTGGCAGCAGTCGGGCCACTTCATCCACTTTGTTTTATAATATGAACTGTTCATATTATAAAGTAATAACCTTCTTACACGCACTCATGCGCATGCGAAATGTCTTTTTTTAATCACAACACGCTAGGCGATATAATATCTCTTCCTCCAAAAATAGAGGAGGCACGTGACATCTTGAAGAAATGTGACCTACGTCATACTATTAAACATTAACGTTATGTTGTTTCCACATTTATCAAACATATTTAAAAAATTTAAGGGAGTCCAGCGCCCATGATAAATAGAAGGCATTTTGCACACGTGTATGCGCGTGTAGCAAGGCTAGTATTTATTTATATCCCCAACTTTTTAAAAGATAAAAAGACCATGCAGTGGGTGGTTTCAAAATTAAAAACCAGGTTCCACTCCAGCTCTCTCACGTTCCCCAAGGTGGAGCCGAGATCAAAACCACCTTTTGACCCATTGGAAAGTGAAAATACCATTCCCATTAAACCCTTTCGTTTCTTCTTCTTCGTAAGCCCTTTCAGAAACTCAAACTAAATCTGCAACTCACGCCGCAACGGATTGGAATGTCAAGTACTCTCTCTCTCTCTCTCTCTCTCTCTCTCTCTCTCTCTCTCTCTCTCTCAATTTGTATGTACGACATTGGAAGTTGCAGATTTGTTGCGAGAGTTGCAGTGAGTTTGGGATTTGCAGCAGCCTTGACTCCCCACCTTAAGTGAACTTTTTGGTCCAAATTGAGTCGGGGCTCTGCCGCCCAGCGTCTAGCGGCCTCCTAGGTCAATTTTTAGAACACTAGACATGAACACGATTCGGTTTACAAAATGTAATATTACAATTGATTGGATAATTGAAATTACTTAAAGTACTTGACCGTGTTCCACATGTTGCTTGCGAACATGTCGTTGGATGGGTGAATTAAAAGATTATGGAAAATAATATATAAAGAAGTCGAAGTGAGGTTTTTTTCAAAATAAATAAAAATAGAAAAAGAATTTAAAAGAGTGAATTGGGAATTGAAAACTTGGACCATCTAAAATATTCCTTGGGAGAAAACATGCATGAATCTCTTCAAGGTTTGTAATTAAAGTAACGAGTTGAAGATTTAAACACAAAGAAAATTTCACCTATTAACACAAAAGTACAAGTAGAACCTTAGGCTTGTTTGTGATCACTTCCGAAGAAGTAAAAGCGTTTTCTAACAATTAAAAATACTTTTTATTTGGCAGAAAAATATAATCTTCTTCTGGAAAAGCACTTATGAGTAAACTGAAAAAGCTATCCAAAAAAATCGAACCCGACTCGAATCATATCGAACCCGACTCGATAATCTCGAATAGTTCAATAACCGAAACTTACCGAACTTTCACTATGTTATTTAGTTTGCATAAACGGTTTGTTTAGTAAAACCAAACACAACAAACAAATGTTTGTTTGTTTATTTATTAATGGAATTATTTTTTGTTCACCCTCCGTTTAAAATCAACTATCTTTCTTAGGTCTTCACTCTTTCACTTAGTTTTACTTTCACTTCCCCTCTATTGACTTTGACACCCTCTCTCCCTCTCTCCCTCTCTCCAATCAATGTTCTAAAAGATGCTAGGTGCTAGTTGGACGACGGGTTGGGATCTAATGCCTAGACGGCTAGACGAGGTCTAGACGGACTAGGCAGATTTAAGTAAATATATTATATTTCATGTAAATAACTGTATGCTTATACTTAAAAAAAAAATATATATATATATATATATATATTTTCATCATAAACTACAAAATAAAATGACATATATATTATGAAGTATTGAAACATAATGAAAACATGGGAAATAAGGATATAATATGTGTTCATTTAAGTATGTAACAAATTTCTTACAATTTTTTGAAAAAAATTAAATACAAAATGAAAGTTATATATTTCCTGTCTAAGTGAGTCGGACCTAGGCGGATTTGGACGGGTTAGGTGGGTGCTTAGGTGGTCTAGGTGAGCGTCTCAGTAAGTTTGGGCGCCCTTTCTTAATTTTCAAACGCCTAGGTATTAGTCGGGACGGTGGTTAGCCGCCTAGTGCTTAGGTGGGGTTTAGGCGACGATAAGTGGGGATTTTTAAAACAGTGCTCTCAACTCAGTTTGCAACTTCTCCGACTACACCACACCACGCCACACCACTCTGACGCCATACAAGCTTCTCCTCTGCAACTTCTCCAGGCATTCCCACCATCAATGGCCATCTCCAACGGCCATTCTCGTCCTACAAGCTTGAAGGTAAGAATTTTCACTCTAACCCGGAATAATTTCGTGTTTCTTTTTTTATGGAAAAATTAAGTATTTTGAAATTGAATTAGGGTTTTCGATTTGGAGACTTTGGAATTGATTTAAGGGTTTCGATTTGGGTATTTTACAATTGGTTGGGGTTTGATATAATTGTATAATAACAACAACCAAGTCTTATCCTACTAAGTGAGATCGACTATATGAATCGTAGAGTGTCAATGTGCTCGATTTTGTGTCAAGTCTTCTATTAGTTTCAAGTACTCCACATTTTTTTAAGGTCTCTTTCCAAGTCTTCCTAGGTCTTCATGTACCTTTTTGCCTTAAATTTTCGTCTCATAATCGCATTTTCTAATTGAAGCATCTATAGGTCATTGGTTCACAAGTCCAAACCACTTTGGCCGATTTTCACTCATCTTTTCTTCAATTACAACCACTCCTACTTTCCCTTGAATATCCTCGTTATTAATCCTATACTTTCTCGGTCACTCCTACTTTACCTCGAATTCGACGGAGGCTTGATATAATTTTACTAATTCTAAATTTCTAATCATCTGGGTTCTAAGTAGTTTAAGAAGAGAAGTGTTTCTGGAGCAATTTAAGGTGAATCCTACCCGGATTTCTTCAGTTCTCCTCTGTCAAATTCCCCTACAATTCTGGGCAAAATTCCGTCGATTCCTCCTGCAATTCTCTGTCGAATCTGCATTTTCATCATCGAATCCTCCGTTGAATCCATAGAAGAATGTAATTTCAGTTTACCAAACCGATCAAAAACGGTTTTTATTTCGGTTTTACCAATTCTCGGTAAACCTAAAATTTTGGTTTGGTTTTGGTTTTTGTTTCTTATTCCCAAGTAATTCGGTTTCGATTTTCGGTAACTGGTTTTCGGTTTGGGTACCAAACGGAAACCCAAACCGAAAACCAGCCCAAGTTATGAGCATATAAATGTTTTCTAGAGAAACAATCTCAAGGGGGCAGAAAGAAACTCACCATGAAGAAAACGATGATGGAGTTCGAATGATAATTAACTCATACAAAAATTGGCGATGCTGCCTCAGAATTGTTCCCCTGAGTTGTACAAACAAGCCAAAATAGTTGCTCAACCTATAACCATTGAGGAACCGAACAAAAAAAGTGAACACACAGACTCAACCAATTCCTATTAACCAAATAACAATAACATAAGACTACATGATTACTTGAGCAGATCACACTCAGCAACTAATTCTTCGGCGCCTTGCTCAACAAGTACTTCTTCAAAACATCCATCACAGACCCAAAATCCGCCTTCACTTGCACCGGCGGGTTAGCATACTTGCAAGCCAAATCCTTGATATCATTTGAATGATAATCAATCTTCGACTGCGTGAATTTCAGCCCGTGAGCCGTGCTCACCACCACAGTCCGGTCGTTAGTGCCTATGATCCCTTGGTTCCGAAGCTTAATCAATGCAGCCAATGCCACACCAGTGTGAGGGCATATGAACATGCCAGTGGAGTCTGCTTGAGCCATGGCATCCATCAACTCCTGCTCAGTGGCTTCCCCCACAATCCCATTCGACTTCTTCAGCGCATACACGGCTCTGTCTATCGAAACAGGATCGCCTATTTGAATTGCGGATGCAAACGTAGTGTTCGCCTTCACGGGCTTGAACTCTTGATCCCACCCTGACTTGTAATGCAAGTACAGCGGGTTCGCATTTGCAGCTTGGGCACAAACGAGCCTAGGAATCCTATCGACTAGTCCTAACTCTTTGCACATATGAAATCCTTTGTAGAAAGCATATATGTTACCCAAATTTCCCCCTGGAACTATGACCCAATCCGGCACTTCCCAATCAAACTGCTGCAAAATCTCAATTGCAGCGGTTTTCTGACCCTCTAATCTCAAACTGTTCAAAGAATTAGCCAAATAAATCGGCAGCTCCGCTGTGACTTCTCGAATCAACTGCATACACCCATCGAAATCAGTATCAATGCTCAGCACAAAGGCCCCATTGGCAATGGGCTGAACCAGCTGAGCCAGAGATATCCGATTCGCTGGTAGAAACACAATCGAGGGTATTCCAGCTGCGGCGCAGTAGGCTGATAAGGCAGCGGATGTGTCTCCAGTGGAGGCACAGCCCACGCCGACCACTGGGCGGTTCATTTTCCTCAGCCGGTTCACTTGGCTGACCAAAACAGTCATACCCAAGTCCTTAAAACTTCCAGTGTGGCTGATACCACAGTGTTTGACCCACAAATCGTTCATGGCCAGAATCTGTTTGCCATAACGCTCAGCCCAGAAGAGATTGGAGTTACCTTCAAATGCGGAGACAATATCGTCGCTGTCGATCTCGGGTAGGACCCACTCCTTCTTACTCCAGACGCCGGAGCCGTAGGGCCAGGTGGTCTTGCCGACGCGGGAGTCGAAGAGGTCTCGCCAGTACTTGCCGTCGTAGTTTTTGAGGGCGGTCATGTCGTGCTGGACGTCGAGGAGGCCGCCGGAGTTGGATCGGTAGACGATCTCATCGAGGGAGTAGGACTCGGCGGCGGCGGCGGAAGATGGGTCGGCGTTAAAGGGAACGTAACGGGCGGAGAAGTGGTGGGAGTGGGTGGTGTTGTGGCGGCGAGCCTCGTCGCGAATGTTGTGGTGAGGGTGGTCGGAGGAGGAGGAGGGAGGAGGGGTGGAGGTGGAGACGCATTTGATGGTGGTGGCGAATTGGGGTTTGGTTAGAGCGTGGTGGGAAGCGGGTTTTCGGGGTTTGAGAGAGAGAGGGGGAGATTGGAAGAGAGAGGAAGATGCCATTGTTGGAGAATGTGAGAGAGAGAGTGTGTGTGTGGAAATGGAAGTGGGGGCTTCGGTGGCTGATTGGTTTGTATTATATAACTGGGTCAGGACTCGGGACTCGGGACTCGGGAGATTATCGTTTTAAATGGGGAAGGTTTAAAAGAAAGAAAAAAATTTAACTACATTTTACAAAAATGTTAATATAAATGTTATCATACTCCTTATGATTTGAATTTCATAGCAATGTTTATCATACTCCTTAAATTAGAAAGTATAATTTGAATTTCACCCAAAAGGAAAGTATCATTTAAATAATTTTTTTTTATTTTATAAAAAGCTCTTAAGTCAAATCTCAAGTAGAATGTCACTCAATTTGAAAGATGGAGAAACTTCAACCGATGTCTTAATCCTACATGGATAGACATGAAATTTTTTCTGTCAAATTTGACATATGAGAAAAGGTGTTGTCATGCCCCGACCTTAAGATACGTCCAGAATCGACACATGATGTCGAGACGTAGCAGACAAGCATTAACAATCAAGTTAGATTCCGTACTTCAATAATATACATATATAAGCACTTGTAAACCAATTCAGTAGTCTCACAAAGTGAAGTAGCAGAAACAACCCATATTCCAACATCATAGTATCTTTTCGTTTAATTTATGGCTGCATCTAATCTTTGTGTTAGACTGTCTATGTATCCGGCGGTCATAGGATCAAACCATTCGTAGTTCACCCTTTTGTTAAACTCCGACATTTCTCATAATACTTACAGCCGAAAAACATAGGATTCCAGAATCACTCAATGGACTTTACGAGCATGACTCACTAGATTTCAGACTGCTTAACGAACCATATAATAACTAGGACTGTCATTTTGTTTTTTACATCTCACAATGTTTTCCAACCACAGTTCCACATTCACAACAAGTAATCAATTCCATGAATCAAAGATGCATCATATTAACATTTAACTATGTTAATCAACTAACAAGATCAATTATCACTTCACTAATTTTAAGAAAGACAACCTCCATAAAGTTTGCCATATTTCCTTATCTGAAATCCAAAGCAATAACATTGTAACCCCAAGTTACAAACACAAACATAAACTTGAGCAACTTCTATGCACAATAATCTATGGTTCTGGATCTCTCAATGAAACTGAATTAGGAAAGGAATTCTGGACCACTCAACGAAATATAATGAAGATAGGGTTCATACCACTTAACGGAATCTAACGAAGTTAAGGTTTCAGACCACTCAACAAAATCCATCTCTGGAATGCGGATTAACCAAGCAGGACCACGTATAACATAATTTGACCAAGTAGGTAGTGACCCGCCAATGCAGATTAACCAGGCGGAGTCACCCTAGAATGTGTATAGCCCCCCAATGCAGATTAACCAGACATGACCACCTATGGAAGTAAGTAACTGAGTGGGCAGTGACCTCCAATGCGGATTAACTAGGTGTAGTCCTAAAATGAGTATTGGTCCCCCAATGCAGATTAACTAGGCAGGACCATAGGCATGCCTCCAATAGTGTGGTTCCCCAATAAGGATTAATTAGGCGAAACTATCTAGGAAAATAATGTAACCAACTAGATAGGTAGTGACCCCCTAATGCGGATTAACTAGGCAGAGTCACCCCTAAAATGCATATAATCTCCAAGGATTAACCAGACAGAGTCACCCCTAAAATGCATATAGTCCACAATGGGGATTAACCAGGCAAGGTCATAAGCATGCACATATATAATAGTATGGTCCCCTAATGCAGATTAACTAAGCAGGACCATCCATAAAAAGAGGATTAAATGACCATTTTGCCCCTAAGTTTAGTGCCTCGCAAATCGTTTGTTACAACTCCATTTCTCGATCGACTTTCGCCTACATGTTTGTGATGTCGAGCTCTATCCAAACATACTTAGTGTGACTCCAAAAGGTCTACCGACTTTTAATAACTAATTGCATGAAATCAAACTTTGTAACTAGTCAACTAAGATTCTAAAATTAACGAAAAATAATAACTATTTCCCGAAAATATGAAGTACTAAAAATTGAACAGTCAAATTCAGCAACGGGATTTCACAGGTGCTATCAATTAATATTTCAATTATTTTAATTGATTTCTTTTTTAAAATGTTGTTTTTTACTAGCACCCCACATAATGTGAGTGCCTTAACCTTGCACACGCCTTCAAGGTAATAGGAATGGTGAAATTATCTAACTTTTCATTATTGCCTCTTAACTCAGATAACATGTTATGGAAGAGATACAAGGTATCTTCCGATCGATTATCTCTACAGTAGCTATGAAGCGTGGCATTTGAGAGAGAGACAGTTAAGTGAGGTGTTTCGTCAAACACCTTGTAGGCATGACTAAGTGACTCATATGATTTATAAGTGTGGCTATTGATCTCTATTCCTCACTCAACATTACATTAAAATACCACTTGGCCATCATATATTGGCTATGGCGCATAATGACCTTATATAGAGCCTCTAAAACTTGAAACTTCTCTGCACACCCAATTAGTGAATATTGTCAAATAACTTAATAGACTCTTGAACAATGACAGCTTTACCGTAGCCCTCCTTAACGACTATGTTCTATGTTTTTTTTATCCTAGGACCAAAACAACGTCTTTTCGGTCTGGTTATTTTAAAAATAAAACGCAGAAGAAGTAGTGAAGCATAAAACCTAGAAGCTGCGAAGTAGCGCAGCAGACTTCAACAGTAGTTTAAAGGACCAAAAGGGCGAAATCCTCACTCTCAGTGGTGATTTTTGGAAACCGAAGGGGCGGCCGCCCTTCCTTGTCCCCATATAACTATGCATGTGTTAACATGAGGTAATAGTTCATATTTTTCATTATTTTAGTGATTTCAACGACATTGACATGCTTATAGATGCGTTATAAGTGATATCCCTTAAAAAATATGGTTGATGATGATGATCACACACCTACTAAACCCTTGGCATATTTATTTAGAGAGAAACAGATTTCTCTTCCTTAAAAGTGACAAATCCAAAGCCTCGAGAATGTATCTTGTTTTCCATTTGAGCTAAAATGACTATGGCATCTTTCACCGGCCCAAATTCTTTTTCGAAAAACTTGCCCAACAAATGTGCTTCACAAAGTAACATAAGAAAATTACGTCATCTAGAGAAATAGAGTTAAACATACTAGCCTCCATGCAGGCGCTAACACAGAAGGCATTTTTTGAATTTTGACGTGTTACGCGCGATTTACATATTTTAAATATATTTATTAATGTGGATGGAAATGAATAATAAATCATTTAATAAAAACGGTATTTTAACTAATCAAAACAGCTGAATCCATATTAATAAAAACGGTATTTCAATTTCCATTTACATTTTATTGAATTTACATTAAGATTAGAAAAAATAATATTTAATAAACAACTGATTGCTTACCTATTGTGAGGCTAAGTCCACTCCCTCTCCTTAGTGTAGATAACATAGTTTGGTAAAAAAAATGATCATTTGACAACTAATTGAATCACATTATTATGCGTGTGCGAGAGACCTTTTTATAACTGTCACTACGCACCTCTTAAATGTTTAAAAAGTTGAGAAATAATATTTAATAAACAATCGCGTGCAAAAGACATTTTTTGAATCTTAGTGTGCTAAGCGCGACTTATACAACTTTTAAATGTATTTACATGCGTAAATTACTTAAATATTTTTTTATTTCGTTATTTTATTTTTTTATCACCGGCACTACGTGCATCTTAAGATGTTTTGAACACAACATTCACGATTTTTCTTGGTTTTTTATTATATTTTTCTTCCCCATCACGTGGGCACAATCAACTTTGTAATTTGTTTATTATTTGTGTGCTATCCACACACCCCTTGTTAATTTCTATCCGTTGATTTTCTTAATTCATCTGATCCAACGGCTGAAAATTAGAAAGGTGTGTGAAAAGTAAAATAGGGTGTGTGAATATCACACCCCTACTATTTTCTCTCTTCCCTTTCATTTTTTTATTCTTTTCTCTCTCCCCATTTATATTTATATTATATTTTATGATGACCAAATTACCAACTTACCCTTGCATAATTTGATATATTATTTTGGGCAAGTTTTCAATTTTTTTTGGTTGAGGGTTAGTTTGGTCCAATTATTTTGTCAAAGTGGGTGACACCAAATTTTTTGTCTCATGCGTGACCCCAAATTCCACTGTTCATCACAATATTCTCCACTGTTCATCAACCTTCTAGCTTTATATATAACTAGCCTCCATGCACACGCTCACGCACGTGCATAAGACATTTTTTGAATCACGACGTGTTACGCGCGATTTACATGTTTTAAATGTATTTATTAATGTAGATGGAAATGAATAATAAATACATTTAATAAAAACGGTCTTTTAACTAATCAAATCAGCTGAATTTATATTAATAAAAGCGGTCTTTCAATTTCCATCTACATTTTATTGAATTTACTTTAAGATTAGAAAAAATAATATTTAATAAACAACTGATTGCTAGCCCATTGTGAGGCTAAGCCCACTCCTTATCCTTAGTGTAGATAACATCCTTTGATAAAAAATAAAAAATAAAAAAAATATCATTTGACAACTAATTGAATCACATTATTAGGCGCATGCGAGAGATTTTTTTATAACTGGCACTACGCACCTCTTAAGTGTTTCAAAAATGAAAAATAATATTTAATGGGGTGTGATATCCACATACCCCATTTTACTTCTCACACACCTTTTTAATTTTCGGCCGTCGAATCAGATGAATTGAAGAAGATCAACGGACATAAATTATCAAGGGGTGTGTGAGAAGTAAAATAGGGTGTGTGGATAGCACACCCCTATTTAAGAAACAATCGCGTGCAAAAGGTATTTTTTGAATCACAGCGTGCTAAGCGCAACTTAGACATTTTAAATATATTTATATGCGTGAATTGCTTCAATATTTTTTGATTTCGTTATTTTATTTTTTTATCACCGGCGCTACGTGCCTCTTAAGATGTTTTTTAATACAACATTCATGATTTTTCTTATTTTTTATTATATTTTTCTTCCCACCACCTGGGCATCATCAATTTTGTCATTTGTTTATTATTTTCTCTTTTCCCTTTCATTTTTTTTATTTTTTTCTCTCTCCTCATTTATATTTATATTATATTTTATGATAACCAAATTATCAACTTACCCTTGCATAATTTGATATATTATTTTGGGTAGGTTTTGAATTTTTTTGGCTAAGGGGCAGTTTGGTCCAATTATTTTTGTCAAAGTGGGTAACACCAAAATTTTTGTCTCATGCGTGACCCCAAATTCCACTGTTCGTCACACTACTCTCCACTATTCATCAGCCTCCGGCTTTATACATAACTAGCCTCCATGCACGCACTCACGCGCGTGCAGAGAACATTTTTTGAGTCATGACGTGTTACACGCTGAATCCATATTAATAAAAGTGGTCTTTCAATTTCCATCTACATTTTATTGAATTCACATTAAGATTTGAAAAAAATAAAGTTTAATAAACAAATGATTGCTAGGCCATTGTGAGGCTAAGTCCACTCCCTCCCTTTAGTGTAGATAACATCGTTTGGTAAAACAAATGATTATTTGACAATTAATTGAATCACATTATTATGCGCGTGCGAGAGACTTTTTTTATAACTGGCACCACGCACATCTTAAGTGTTTAAAAATTGAAAAATAATATTAAAATAAATAACAGAGTGAAAAAGGTATTTTTTTGAATCACAGTGCGCTAAGCGCGACTTAGACATTTTAAATGTATTTATATGCTTGAATTGCTTCAATATTTTTTTATTTCGTTATTTTATTTTTTAATCACCGGCTCTACGTGTCTCTTATGATGTTTTGAACACAACATTCATGATTTTTCTTATTTTTTATTATATTTTTCTTCCCTATCACGTGGGCACAATCAATTTTGTCATTTGTTTATTATTTTCTCTCTTCCCTTTCATTTTTTAATTCTTTTCTCTCTCCCCATTTATATTTATATTATATTTTATGATGACCAAATTACCAACTTACCCTTGCATAATTTGATATATTATTTTGAGCAGGTTTTGAATTTTTGTGGCTGAGGGGCAATTTGGTCCAGTTATTTTTGTTAAAGTGGGTGACACAAAAAATTGTCTCATGCGTGACCCCAAATTCCACTGTTCATCACACTACTCTCCACTATTCATCAACCTTTCGGTTTTATATATAACTAGCCTTCATGCATGCGCTCATGCGCGTGCAAAAGGCATTTTTTGAATCATGGTATGATACGCGTGACTTACACGCTTTAAATGTATTTCTATGCATAAAGTGACAAAATGAAAGTCAAATATTTGAAGTAAATGAATAATTTTAGATCATGCTAGAAGAAACCCCTCATAAACCAATTAAAACAACTGAATTCACATAATAAAATCGTTTTTTTATAGAATTTACATTAAGAATAAATAAAATAATATTTAATAAACAATTCATTGAATCACATTATTGCTAGCCCATTGTGAGGCTAAGCCCACCCCCTCCCCCTTAGTGTAGATAACATCATTTGTTAAAAAAAAAACGAAATCATTTGACAATTAATTGAATCACATTATTATACGTGTGCGAGAGACTTTTTTGTAGCTAGCACTACGCACCTCTTAAGTGTTTAAAAATTGAGAAATAATATTTAATAAACAACCGTGTACAAAAAATATTTTTTTAATCACAGCGTGCTATGCGCGACTTAGACATTTTAAATGCATTTATATTCGTGAATTGCTTCAATATTTTTTGATTTCGTTATTGTCTTTTTTATCACTGGTACTATGTGCCTCTTAAAATGTTTTGAACACAACATTCATTATTTTTTGTATTTTTATTATATTTTTCTTCCCTATCACGTGTGCACCATCAACTTTGTCATTTGTTTATTTTTTTTCTCTCTTCCTTTTCATTTCTTAATTCTTTTCTCTCTCCCTATTTATATTTATATTATATTTTATGATGACCAAATTACCAACTTACCCTTGCATGATTTGATGTATTATTTTAGCTAGGTTTTGAAATTTTTTGGCTGAGGGGCAGTTTGGTCCAAATATTTTTGTCGAAGGGGGTGACACCAAATTTTTTGTCGGCATCCGGTGACACCAAATTTCACTTCTCAGTGCCCTTCTCGCTTTATTATATAGATAGACATGTAAACAAATCGTTGATAAATTCTTGAGTATTCATAATTCATACAACTTAAATCCTTTTGTATGAAAGTTTCTTAGAGTGATGAGATTAACCAGAGTCCACTGAAGGAGGAAGTCCTCCTACGAAGATGCTGTTGTGCTAGGATAACACCAAACCCGTTGGAACCAACTCAAGCTAACCCACAGGAAATTTATCAAATGAAAATGCAAGAACAAAATATAAAAGACACCAAGATTTTAACGAGGTTCCTCAACAGTCAGTGTAACTGGAGTACGTCCTCGGAGCAGTAGGAGCTCACCCAATAATCCACTATCAACCAAATGGGAGTTTACAAAGTGTTGGCAATCTCACAACCCAAAACCCCAATACAACCAATAGCTTTCACACCAAAGAAACAAATAGAGAAAGAAATATAGTGATTAATTTCTTCTCTATACAAAGCTCAAAGCTATTACAACAACAAGTGCCTTGGTGGGTGATTACTAACCAAAGAGAGGAGCACTTTCTTCTTCTCTTCAAAGAGAGGCTGCTCCACTTCTATTTTTTCTTCTCTGTTTTTTTTATGCACACTTCTCTGCTCTCTCTTATTGCTCCAAAGGCAACAACACAATGTTAAAAACCAAAACCCACGGGTGTTATGGCCAAAACAATTCACCTTAGACAAGGTGCCATGTCTTCCTCCCCAAAACATGGAAGGGACATAATTATTTTGTCTTTTTTCCTTTTGAATTGTTTAATAGTCACTTGGCCACTTATTCAACAATCTCCACCTTGGCCAAGTTCCGAAAAAACGTCATGATGAGCCAACCAACACAATTAACACACAACATCACTCCCAAACACTAGCAAGAGAACAACTCATGCCGAGCCAAATGCTCCAAAACTCCTACTGCTCAACGCCTTCTTTATATAGGCATAATGTGAGCCAAGTTCAAACAGTGAACAAACTTGGCTACACCAACAACCTTAGTCAACATATCAGCGGGGTTGTCTTTAGTTGGAATCTTCTGGAGAATGATTTCTCATTCACCAACAATTTCACGAACAAAGTGATAACGCACATCTATGTGCTTGGTCCTCGCATGATGAACCTAATACTTAGCCAAATAAATGGCACTCTGACTATCACAATGTACCTCCATCTGCTTCTGATCAACCCCCAAATCTCTAATCAGCCCATGTATCCAAATGGCATCCTTTATAGCTTCAGCAACTGCCATATATTCAGCCTCTATAGTAGACAAGGCAACAGACGACTGCAAAATGGACCTCCAACAAACTGGTCCTTTAGCCATAGTAAACACATAGCCTGTAGTAGACTTCATTCCATCCAGATCACCTGCATAATCTGAATCAACATAACCAACTGCAAAATGACCAATACCAGAGTCATCTTTTTCAAAGCATAAACCAACGTCTCGAGTACCATGGAGATACCTCAATATCCACTTAGCTGCTTGCCAATGCTCTTTACCTGGATTATGCATATATCGACTCACCATGCCAACTGCATGAGCAATATCCGGTCTAGAGCATACCATTGCATACATCAAACTACCAACCAAATTTGCATATGGTATATTTTTCATTTGCAGCTTCTCTTTATCAGTTTTAGGACACTGTAGAGAACTCAATTTAAAATGAGGAGCCAAAGGGGTACTAACCGGTTTGGTTGAATCATGAACTCCAAACTTCCGAATCAACTTCTCAAGGTATTGTCTTTGATTCAAATTGACCAAACCCTTCTCTCTATCTCTAGTGATCTCCATGCCAAGGATCTTCTTCGCTTCACCAAGATCCTTCATCTCGAACTCGTTCTTCATTTGTTTCTTCAATTTCTCAATCTCTTCAACATTCTTTGAGGCAATCAACATATCATCAACATATATCAACAAATAAATGAAAGACCCATCTTGCAACTTCTTGAAGTACACACAATGATCATATTGACTTCTAGAATAATTTTGGCCTCTCATAAATTTATCAAACCTCAAATACCATTGCCTTGGAGATTGCTTCAAGCCATAAAGTGATTTCTTAAATTTGCAAAACAAATTTTCCTTCCCTTTCACTATATACCCATCCGGTTGACACATATAGATCTCTTCATTCAAATCACCATGTAGGAAAGCCGTCTTCACATCGAGTTGCACAAGCTCAAGATCATATTGTGCAACAAGCGCTAACATAATACGAATTGATGAGTGCTTCACAACCGGAGAAAAGATTTCATTGTAGTCAATGCCCTCCTTTTGTGCATACCCTTTAGCAACTAATCTTGCTTTGAATCTTACATTACTTTTCTCATCAGCATCTTCCTTCTTAGCATACACCCATTTGCAACCGATAGCTTTCTTGCCCTTAGGCAATTTAGCTAACTCCCAAGTCTTGTTCTTCAAGAGAGAATTCATCTCATCAGCCATGGCATTGCACCACCTCTCCTCCTCCTCACTCTCAATGGCTTCCTCGAAATTGGATGGAATATCATCAATAATAATAGGAAGAGCAAAAGCAACATAGTCACTATACCGAGCTGGCTTGGTAATTTGTCTCTTTCCTCTGTTCTTGGCAATAGACTCTTGAGGTGAAACTTGCTCTTCAACTTGAATAGAATCTTCAAGTTCAACTTCTTCAACATCCTCATGGTCTCCAACTTTTTCACTTGTAGTGGCTTCGACATCAGCGGAAATAGGATTTGAAGTATCAGAGGCAACTTTCTCAAGCTCCACCTGTTGGACATCTTTCACATTCTTCTCAGAGACTTTGTACATACTTTCTTCATCAAATGTCACATCTCTACTAATTACCAGTTTTTTCATCTCTGGGCACCACAACCGGTAACCTTTGACACCACTACTAAAACCAAGAAAGATAGCCTTTTTGGCTCTAGGATCAAGTTTATTTTCAGTCACATGAAAATAAGCAGGTGAACCAAAAATACGAATATGATCATAATCAGAAGAAGGTTTTCCAATCCATACCTCCATTGGTGTCTTACCCTGAATAGCAGCTGAGGGTAACCGGTTGATGATGTGACATGCATAAGTAACTGCCTCTGCCCAAAATGACTTTCTTAAACCCGACTGAGACAACATACATCTAACCTTCTCAAGCAAGGTTCGATTCAATCTTTCTGCAACTCCATTTTGTTGTGGAGTTCCCCGAACACTGACATGTCTCACAATTCCTTCATCTTTGCAAACTTTAAAGAAAGGGTCGGATGTGTATTCACCACCATTATCCGATCTCAAAATCTTAATCTTTCTCCCAGTCTGGTTCTCAACCATTTGCTTCCAACCCAAGAAAATGCTTAACACCTCACTCTTGTTCTTCATAGTGTAGACCCAAGACCTTCTTGAATAATCATCTACAAAGGTCACAAACCAATGTCTACCACTCAAAGAGGGAGTCTTTGTAGGACCCCAAACATCCGAATGCACATAATCAAGAATGCCCTTCGTCTGATGTACAACAGTACCAAACTTCACTCTAGTTTGGTTCTCCAAGACACAATGCTCGCAAAAATCAAGCTTACAAGTCGTGGCACCTTTTAGAAGGCCTTGTTTCACAAGCCCTTGTAGAGCTTTCTCACCGGCATGGCCTAATATCATATGCCATAGTCTAGTAGTATCTGAATCAGATGTGCCCATATTTTCAGAGACTACATTTGCTTCACCTGTCACAGTGTTTCCCTGCAATAAATACAAATGGCCACATCGAAGAGCTTTCATCACATCAAGTGCACCATAAGTAACTTTCAATGTATGTCCATCTGAATGAAACCTGAAGCCCTTGGATTCCAAAGTACCCAAAGAAATAAGATTTTTCTTCAAATTCGGTACATACCGAACACCTGTCAACTCTTTAACCATGCCATCATGCAACTTCAAACGAACTGTACCAATCCCTTTTGTTGTGCAAGGATTGCCATCTCCCATGAACACAACACCACCATCAAACTCTTTTAAGCTTGAAAACCAATCCTTATGAGGAGTCATATGATGAGTACGACCCGTATCCAACACCCACTTAGTAGCACAATCAAATGATGAGGAAGTGGTTAAAGCAAAATCAAAAAAATCTGTTTCAACTTCAGCAACATTAGCTTCAGAACTTTCTTTGCCTTTGGTCTTCAATCTAGGACAATCTTTCTTCCAATGGCCCTTATTACGACAAAAGGCACATTTATCCCTTTCCAAAGGTTTTCTACCTTTAGAGTTTCCTCTAGGTCGAGACTGTGATTTTTTCCTACTAGAAGATGATCTTCTCTCCGATGATCTACCTCTAACAAATAAAGCTTCAAAGGTACTATCATGATTTTTATCTCTATGCCTCATTTCATAATTCATCAAGGCATTTGACACATCTTCAAATTTCACAGTTTCTTTACCATGCATAATAGTGGTAACAAAATGCTCATAAGAGTCCGGCAAGGAATTCAACAATATTAAGGCCTTATCTTCATCCTTAATATCCTCATCTAAATTTAACAAGTCGGCAATCAACTTATTAAAAGCATCAAGGTGTCTAATCATTTTTGTACCTTCTTTGTATTGGAAGCGGTATAGTTTTTTCTTCAAGTGTAGCCGGTTCTCTGCATTCTTCGTCATATACTTGTCTTCCAATTTTTGCCACAACACACTTGCTAATGTCTCCCGCATCACAAAATACTTATGAGTTTTTGCAAGGCACAACCGAATTGAAGAGCAAGCCCACAAATTTAATTTCTCCCATTCCGGCTTCGACATAGCTTCCGGCTTCTCTCCCAAAGTGGCAAGTAGATCTTGTTGAGCCAACACATCTTTGACCTCACATTGCCACATCCCGAAGTTGTTTGTGCCATCAAACTTTTCCACTTCGAACTTTGCATTTTGCACCGTAGTTCTTGCAAACCCGGAGCTGCTTCCAAAAGGATTCTCATCTTGCCCATCTGACATCTTTGGCAACTAGACAGTACCCAAGAGCAACTAGTGCTCTGATAACAATTGTTGTGCTATGATAGCACCAAACCCGTTGGAACCAACTCAAGCTAACCCACAGGAAATTTATCAAATGAAAATTCAAGAACAAAATATAAAAGACACCAAGATTTTAACGAGGTTCCTCAACAGTCAGTGTAACTGGAGTACGTCCTCGGAGCAGTATGAGCTCACCCAATAATCCACTATCAACCAAATGGGAGTTTACAAAGTGTTGGCAATCTCACAACCCAAAACCCCAATACAACCAATAGCTTTCACACACCAAAGAAACAAATAGAGAAAGAAATATAGTGATTAATTTCTTCTCTATACAAAGCTCAAAGCTATTACAACAACAAGTGCCTTGGTGGGTGATTACTAACCAAAGAGAGGAGCACTTTCTTGTTCTCTTCAAAGAGGGGCTGCTCCACTTCTATTTTTTCTTCTCTGTTTTTCTGATGCACACTTCTCTTCTCTCTCTTATTGCTCCAAAGGCAACAACACAATGTTAAAAACCAAAACCCACGGGTGTTATGGCCAAAACAATTCACCTTAGACAAGGTGCCATGTTTTCCTCCCCAAAACATGGAAGGGACATAATTATTTTGTCTTTTTTCCTTTTGAATTGTTTAATAGCCACTTGGCCACTTATTCAACAGATGCAGTTGAGTGCTAATGCATTAGCAACAGGAGAATGATTCTGGATTGCTCCCTGCTTCACTTACAAATGCTCATCCACACAATGTGCACAAAACACTTATATCCTCTGACGCATCCGCGAGGGGAGTTAATATTTCTAGGATGCACAAACAGTATAGAAACTTGAGAACATACTAACAAATTAAGGACACCCCAACACACAAGCACTTGCATGCATGCTCACACGCCCACATACAAGCACATAGCTTTAACGTACCTTTCGGTAGTGGTGTCTTCATCTTGCATGGTTAGAAGTGCTTTGCAGGTGCTTGAGAAAGCCTTATTGACTCTTCAACAAGCATGGCATTTATGTTGATCGGTGTCTGTAATATTGGATTGTAGTTCCTTCAGTTGATCTAATAATTCAAACCCCAGCATCATCCTCTTTTGAGCAAAAATCATATTCCTCATCTACTGACGCCGAATACTCACAGCGTTCTATCTCTTTCCATGGAACGAATAGGATCAAACAATTGAAGGGATAAAGAAATATAATGTGATGGAGAAATATGATGGGATAAACACATGCAAATAGGAACAAACAATTGTTGGCATCACATCGTCCAGATATTAAGTGATGTAGGGCGGTAGTATTTAGGACAATGTGCAAGGATAGAGAAATAGAAGAGATCCAGACTCACTCGGCCTTTGGCATCCGTCAGACCAAAGTTGTATTAGAATCACACCAATGTTGGAAATTTAAGTAGTTTGAGTAGAAATTTCTTTGTCCCACATTGGCCATTCCCAAAAGATTTCATCACTTTATAAGGCGTTGTCCTTTATAGAAAGTGATTGGAGTAATAGGCATTGGACAATAAAATTGGGCTCACCCTTGGGGTTGGGCTTTGGGGTAGTAATGAATTATAATTCTTTAATTAATTATTTTTAATTAATTTTTAATTTAATTTAATTAATTTTTATTTGAACAGACTCATCTTTTTAGATGAAGTATGAAGTCAATAAAAACGCAGAGAGCATTGCACCCCATCTAAAGAGATGTCTCCCAACAGTCACATCCCATTCTTATACCTGTTGCGAACATGCATAATCCCTCTATATATACATCCGTTCTTATACCTGTTGCGAACATGCATAATCCCTCTATATATACATCCGTCTGCATGACATTTAGAACACAGAAAACACAAATCTCCTTCAATAATCCATATCATTCTTACTGAGAGCACCACAAGGAAATTCGCCAGAAGTTAAGTTTTCCGTTGCTGAAATTCTAACTTGATCGTTGAATCCTGGCGAAACAGACGTCCGGAGAACTACAAGCACTGAGTATGGGCGAAATTTATGTTTCAAGGATATTGCGGTAATCAAGCCTCCATCTTCAATATTTCTATTTAATATTAGTTCATTATTCATACATTGTTTATTTATTAGCATACATAAATTTATCACAGATTGTTGACATATATCCAACATCCAATAAAGAAATTAGAAAATTTTTGGATCACACCGGCTTCAGCTCCACACTGAAGGTGCCTTGGATGACTTTATGTATTTGCACATAAGATGTGAAGAGTGTGAGGTGTATGTAGAAAATGTGGTGTGTATTAGAAAATGTAAGGTGTATGGTGAGAGTGTCCTGTATGAGGGTATTATGAGAAAGTATGTAAAAAATGCGAGGTGTAATTGGAAATTATAAGGTGTATGGTGAGAACGTGAAGTGTGAAGGTATTATAAAAAATTATGTGGGATGTCCCTTTGTCAAAATGGCCTCGACTGATAAGGTGAACTCCTCGACAACTGAAGCGTCGAATACAGTAAGCTTGGCTGCCCTTCTCATACTTGGCCTTTGGGATGAACACGTGAATAGCCTAACATGTAAATAGCCTACTCTGAGACTATCATAGTGGTAGCACGGCTAAACTTCTCCGACTAGCATTTTTTTACCAAAGAAAACAATTCTACATGTGGTAAATAAATTGTCGACTAGCATTTTTTTTTTTTTTACCAAAGAAAACATTACACATGCACCATATCTTACTAGAGTTTTGTAATCTCGCCTACTATTTGTACATCATAAGACATGAGATGGACCAACATTTTCATCCTTATGAGTCGTAGACCTTGTTTGTTATGTCAGTATGAGGCCATGGATTGTCATTGTCTAGTTGGATAAATTCATAAATTAGCAAATTTTCATCTTTATGAGTCTCAGGCGTTGTTTGATTCGGATCGTTAAAATATATTACGAAGTGAGCTCTATAAAAATTTGTGTTAATAGTTAGGTAGAAGAAGTGGTGTCATGGATCTGGCTTCATTCACACATGAGCAAAATCTTCTTTTAGTGTGTTGATTAATTTCATGTTAATTAAGCTAACTGCCAAACAAACGCATGTGCCGCAGGTCCTTTGTCAGGCTTGGGCTGGCGGCATCCTCTCCTTTCCTCCTCCTAGCCCCTGCCTCGTCCTCCCACCCCTTCCACAGCTCCCCTCTCTTTCCCGCTTCCCACAGCCACTGTTTATTTTCCGGCAAATCTATCTTCCTCTCTCCCACCTTCATGTTGGAAGTTGGCTTCCACTGCTCCAAATCCACTCCACCAGTTTGCGAATCCTTGGGCCTCTTTAGTTTGGTTTTATGTCTGCTTTGTTTACGTAAGGCTGTAACATTCCCGGTCATTAATGAAGTTTTATTTTCAGAAAAAAAAAAGAAAAAGCTAACTGCCAAACTTTAATTTAAGCCAATGAATATTAGGGGAGTGTGGGAGGGGGACCCACCAACGCTCATAAAATAGGTTTTTTTTTTTTTTTTTTTTTTTTTTTGTTATCGCACAAATTACCGGTTCTTAACTCTCCGCCTAAAATAAAACCCGCCATATTACCGGTCACCAACTCTATTTCTCCATTTCGCTCTTTCTCTCTGTTTTCTCTCACTGACTGCCTCTCCTCCCCTGTTTGGTGCCCATCGGAACCCTAGCTTGCTCCGGCGAGCTTCTCCGGCTACCGATGTTCTGTCTTCCGGTAAGGTTCTCCGACAAGCTTCGCTCTTTTTTTATCTGAAAATGTTGGATGCATTCGGAGCGGTTCTTGTCCCATCCAAGACCTGGTTTCACAGGAGGAAAAAAACCCTGATCCGTTGAAATTCGATCCTCTTTTTCGTCATGAAATTTATCGAATCTGTATCATATTTGAAGGCTTCGTCCTTGTAAAGCTCGCAAAATTAGTTTTTTTTTTCTTTTCGATTTGTAAATTTGTGTACATATAGGGTTTGTAGTTGAAACTGTGGAACTTCGTGCGAGATTGGAGGCGATTAGGGATTTGAGTGGTGAAATTTGGGGGTGATTGGGGTCTGGGTTTGATCAGTTTGGGGGAATTTGAGTCGTAGAGAAGGTGGCTAAGATGAATTTGAGCACCGCCGAGGAGGAATCGGCGCAAGAAGTTCGTATTCCTGCTGAAATTGATTGGCAGATGCTTGATAAATCCAAGTTCTTCGTCCTTGGCGCCGCGCTGTTTTCCGGCGTTTCAGCGACTCTTTACCCTGTTGTGGTGTTGAAAACCCGGCAACAAGTAGCTCAATCCCAAGTCTCGTGCATCAAGACCGCGCTTTCGATTGTTAGGCATGATGGAATTAGGGCGTTGTATAGAGGATTTGGGACTTCTTTGATGGGTACAATACCTGCCCGGGCGCTTTACATGGCGGCGCTTGAGGTCACTAAGAGTAAAGTCGGAACTGCCACAATTAGGTTAGGGTTCTCGGAGTCCACTGCTGCCACCATTGCCAATGCCGCTGCAGGGTTGAGTGCATCAATGGCTTCACAGCTTGTGTGGACTCCAATTGATGTTGTGAGTCAGAGATTGATGGTGCAAGGTGGTGTGAAGTCAAATCCCAAAGTTCCTAGTGCATCTGATTGTAAATATGTTAACGGGATCGATGCATTTAGGAAAATCATGAAGACGGATGGGCCAAGAGGATTGTATAGAGGGTTTGGGATATCGATTGTGACATATGCACCGTCAAGTGCAATTTGGTGGGCATCTTACTCTGTTGCTCAAAGAACAGTTTGGGATGGAGTTGGGTATTACCTTTGTAAAAAAGGTGATTTGAGCAATGAGAATGGAGTCAACACGTATACACCGGGTTCGAAAACAGTCATGGCAGTTCAGGGAGTCAGTGCAGCCATGGCGGGTGGCATGTCAGCCCTGATCACAATGCCCCTCGATACAGTTAAGACAAGGCTGCAAGTTTTGGATGGGGAGGAGAACGGGCGTCGTGGACCAACAATTGGACAGACTATTCGGAATCTGGTTAAGGAAGGTGGGTGGACGGCTTGTTACAGAGGATTGGGGCCGCGTTGGGCTTCAATGTCAATCTCTGCAACAACAATGATCACCACCTACGAGTTTCTGAAACGGTTCTCCACGAAGAATCAAGAGGTATTGACATGATAAAAACAGCAGAGAAACAGATGTTTGATCGATCATAGGTCTAATTCTATTTAATTTTATCTCAAGTTGTTTTCTCTTCTTCATTGCAAGGAAGAAGTTGTTTCTGTTTTTCCTGTATATTATTAACCTGCACACTTGGTTGATCAAATGTAATACAATGCAGGCTTTCCTGTATGCATTAAATACCTTATTTCAATCAATAGTGTGTCGTTCACTAGCTAAATTATGGATGTTAATGAGCCTTAATGCTCTCTTAATTTATGCTATGAGATTTAATGCTTAGTCAAGTTGGTTAGGGCTAAGCTGATTAGTACTCTCATCTCCGTATCTAAGTTTGAATCTCTTCGTTTGTCTAAAAAAAAAAAAAGAAATTATATGTAGAGTGTTTTCAGGATTGCTTGGATTCAAAAATTGAGTAGAAGTCATCAACTAATTTATTATTTCCGGTTGAGATTAGAAGATTTGGTAAAGTAGGAGACAATCCGCGAATTTGGATCCTCCGAAGCTTAACGACCATGAAACTCGAGCTTTTGTTTTGTCCAAGAGAGATCAGAACTCTTGGTTTGTATGAGATGAGCTAGCGAAATGAGTTAATAGAAATCATCGGATTTAATTTGGGTGGTCTGGATTGTTAATCTTTAGACTCTGAATAGTGAGATCCGAAGAAGATGTCTATACAGAATCCGCACCCTTATGTTAATAATTGTTAGATTGATGTTATGTCTCGACCATATCCACCTAGCGTTCTCTGTTTTCTTTTCTCAATATTTGTAAATAATTAAAAGCGCATGCTAGTTAGTGGAGGAAAGTTGAGACACTTATATTGGAATTTTGGATGTGATTAGTTGTGGATAAAGGCTAAATATATAAAATGATGGGGCTACACACCTAACTTTTGAAGTGATGTGGGATCATGGAGGAGTACAATTCAAGGTTTTAACTAATCTGTGGACCCTTGTATCTATAATCCCTTTTTACTTATGCACAACAATACATATACATTAAGTGAAATTTAAACAATAATTATCGACTCAACATCGACTCATCATAACTTTTACGTTTATTGATTTGGGACACTACTTAACTTCTTACTTTTAACAAGCAATTCCTCTTTACGTAACGATGTGATATCATTTTGCTGAACAAACGTCAAAATTCAAACATTCATTCTCTTCATCATCATCTAAGGATCACTTTTAAAAAATCTCTTTGAATTTTGAGATTGCTTAGTTCTTTATATGATTCAAACGATTTGACGACTAATCATTAACCTCAATAACTCCTTACATTGTTATTATAACTGTCTATTTGTTCGACAATATGAATTGTTAAGCAACCTCTTTGAATTAAGAATTAAAGATGATATTTGAACAAAATTAAAGAAAATATACAATTTTAATTATAATAATTATATGCTGAAGTAATATCACGTGAATATAAAAAGAAATGACTCGTTACACTGTAAAATGTAAACGTAGTATTATTACTTAGTAGAAAGAGATTTTAACATGAGCACAAACAAAGTGAGACGGCCAACTTGGTTTTAGCCTTGTTTATATCAACATTCGGATTTGGACGAATCTTTTCCAACGTGGACCAACTTGGTTTAACCAGTTGCCTAATTTTAAATCGACATCCGGATTCGAATGGTTATGCGGACCCATGTGCCTGCTGGATTTCCTAGTTATTGAGGTTTATGATTTCATTTGGAGATTTATGCTTTTGGCAAGTGGTAGTTTTATATATATCACAATTCAAACATCATCTATAGTTGGAACGCCTTTATGTAAGGGGGTGCTATTACATATTTTTTTATTTTTTGCATTTTTTTCAATTTTATGTCGTTAGATCGAATAAATTGAAAATGATCAAATGATATAAATTAACATAAGGGTGTGTGAATAGCATCACCCTTGTACAATATTCATAATCTATTTTGCTTACTAAGTAAAGAATTCTACTGGTAGTTTGAGTGAGCTATATAAAGGATCAAGCAGCCTGAATCTAGTAACTACTCAAATGCATAGAGCGTGAGTAATATGACAGATTGGTTGGTTTGAGACCAAGATTTTAAAGATGTTAGGCGCTGGTTGGGCAACGGGCTGGGATCTAAGCGGGATTTAAATAAATATATTTTATTATTAAATCATATAAATAAATGTCTATTTACAAATTACAAATATAAAAACAATATTAACAACTGAGTTAATTTAACAAATTCCTTAGGGTAGGCTACGCATTACCCAATTTAACTTACTTAGTTAATTAAAAAAAATTGGAACCATCTAGGTGTAATACCCCGTATTTAAAAAAAATGGTTATATATATATATGGATGTATGTTGGGTAATTATTTTTACGTAATGATTTTATTATGTCTTTTATGCAAGAACCTACTTTCGATATGTAAAATAGTTTCAATGTAAAATCCTTTTTGCTACAAATTATTTCAAAAACTAGCTAGTAGTATTTCATGTTCATATGTAATTAGAGATATTTTTACTTTGAATTGGAGAAGGGGATTATGATGAGTTTGGCTTTATTTTTCTCACAAATGCTAAGTGGCGTTTGACAACCATTAGAGAATAAAGAGGAGGAGTTAGTCACTACTCTAGATAGGTTGAGGTGGAAGTTGGAAATTAATGGAAGTTAATGATTAAGGTGAAGAGGTGGAAGTCTACATAAGGATGAGTTGGCAAGTTTGTAATTATTAGGAGTTAATGATTTGGTGATTATTCACCACTCTAAATGTGAAGGTGGGAAGCCTTTGGCTTATACGTGTGTCTAAGTGCATGAGTTGGCAATATTTTGTGGTTTTAGAGTGATTATTCACAAGGCTGAGAGGAATGTTAATCATTTGGCTACAATATTCTCTATTCAATTTTGTTCCAAATCTTCCAATGAGGTGAGAACGGGTGGGATTCATATTCCTTAGAGTTTGGAGGTGGCCTTTGATGCAAGGAACATCTTGCATGATATTCATTTGTTCATAATTAACTAGACACTTGTTGCTTTGCCACTTGAACACTTATCATTCTTAATCATTAGGACAACACTTGTTGCCTTGGTATTGGAACACATTTTATGTCTAATGATTGGCACACTTGGGAGATATTTTGGAGATGAAGATGTCATGCAATCTATATAAAGGAAGGAGCAAGAACCAACAGAAGACATGGTGAAAAAGAGAGAGGAAGAAGAAGAAAAAAGAAGAAGAAAGAACTACTCCAACAAGAAAGCAATTATCCCTTTCATATTACCTTCTTATATTTCTTTAAAATGTTCTTAGGGCTTTAAGTCATCTTTCAATGTATTTGTAAGTCCCTCATATATATAGTGAAATACAATGAAAACAAACCACAATGGATGTAGTCGATTTGGCGAATCACTTAAATCTTGTGTTGTTTATGCATTTACATTTGGAGATCAATGCCATGAGAAGCACTTCCACCAAACTGTTGAAAATCTCTATTTATTTGCCTTGAGAATGATGTACAAAAAGTGTGAGACAAATCCCAAAAAAATACATGAGACCTTACCCAACAAATCTCCACCAAACTCACCGTCATTTCATCTATCAAAAGAAAGATATCCAAAAACTAGAAATTCATCCAGCCTATTTAACAGACCAAAACACCATCATCCATAGTTTATATCATCGTACTTTCTTCATGAGAGTTGTTTGTCTGTCTCTCTACCATGATATATCCAAATTTCAGGAAAATCCAACGGTTCAATAGTGCAATATGTTTAAAATACCAACTCAGTCTTTAATCCCATAGAAAACTGGACAGTCATATTATGAGCATCAAAACCCCATTTTCGTAGCTCCGATCGAAACACTTCCTTCACAAAAGTTGTTCTTTATCATCTCCTCTATAACATATCCAAAAAGCACAATAATCCAATCTATGTGCTGACTTGTAACCCAGTTCAAACAGCTGATGTTCGGTTGATCTAGCCTTCTTTGCCAACCTCTTTGCATGGCCAACATCTCCAATTTCTTTCTCTCCCTTTCATGGAAGTTTTTCAGCAATCCGACTCCTATTACATATGTAGAAATTCAGCTATATTAAAGAAGAGGAAGGGGAAGTGGTGAAGGAAGAAAGAGAACAAGAGGGAGGAAATGAAATTGAAACAATAAAAAAATGAGGAAATGGTAACATATTGCTTATCATTTACATTAAAGATTATTATTTTGTTAATATTATGATTATATTACTCTTGTTACTAATCAATTTGATTTATGTTGAAGCTTGCAGGTTTGTTGGATAACATGTGAGTATTGATATCTATATGAACATGACATATAAATAAACATTCATGCAAAAAAAGAAAAAGAGTTGTGTTGTGTCAAGTGCTCACTTGTGTAAAGTGTTTAAGTTGTGAGGATATTCAAGGGCTGAAGTTTGCCTTGAATATAAAATAATGAACCTTGTATATGTCAGGTGTAGGGTGCAGGGCTTGAGTATACAAATTGGTTGATTATAAAAATAATGAAATCTTGTATATGTCAAGCGTCGGGGGAAGGGCTTGAATATACAATTGGGCTTCGGGGGAAGTGCCTGTATAATAAAGTGGAAACTGAGAGTTTAATTACAAAAATTGGGGTTAAGGGATGAACAGGAGTTAACTCATATTCTAAGGTATTCGGAGCCAAGTGGTATAAGCATGGTATGGGACGTGCAGGCTTGGGTGCCTTAGGTATGTGTTGATGGGATTAGAAGGGAGTGAGTACATTCATGCATCTCATTGCATACATTTTATGTATTTGCAAGAACTACTCATTTCAATTTAGTTGGTACTTTTGTTATGAATTAATTTTGTACACTAATATTTTATTTCTACTGCTTACTCAATAAATTATATGTAGTAAACTCAAGCTTTTATTCTGAAAGATTTGTTATACAGTGTAATCGTTGTAATTTTATTTTATTTTCCACCATATCTTGGTTGTAGAATTTATTTCTATAACTAAGATATGACTCACATAGCTCGTGAATAGTCTTTATTCGCGGGTCAGGGCGTGACACTAGGTCACCTAGATTGCCTAACCCCTTCCTGCATTTAGTGATCGTTTTGCCTAAAATCACCACGGAACCCCACCGCTCAGCGTCTAGACGCGGCCTAGGCTGATTTTTAGAATACTGAGACCCTTTGCTTGATTTTGAATACTTATATTTATAGAGTTCGTATAAGCCATGTCAAACTCTGCTCATTGATTGTTGTTTTGCTTTGTGAAAGTATTGTCAAACTTTCTTTGATATTATAGTAAAATATCTCTATAATGATATCTATATAGGAATAACCTTCGTTTGGTTTGCTTTCAAAATATTTCATCTAGTCATAAAAAATTTCAATCCCAACTTGGGCCAATTATATACAGAAATAAATATCACATTGTAATAAGTTATAATTTTTCTAGTTCTCGTATTAAGAAACTTGTCTCTATATAGTAATCAATAAGTTCAAAACTATGCAATGTCACAAATAAAATTTAAGACAAAATAAAACATTTCTCTAAAATTATCTAGGGTAATGATTTATTCTTTGGAGTTGATATTATGTCTTTGAGCATGTGGGTACATAATAATCGTCAACATGACATTGTGTTCTTAAACCTAAAATGTTTATAACTTCTCAACCATGTTTACAGCTTATTAGCATATTTTAGGCATTAAAAAGAGCACTACATACCCATGCATTAGTTAATATAGAGGCTGGGGTTTCTCTTTTTTTTTTCAATGTTTACGTCTTGAAAATTGACATGCTCACTGCTCATGTAGATATTTGTATCCATAAGGCTTTCATTAGATAACTAAATAAAATAAATAAATTTTGTAACGACACCTCTATTAAATAATAAACTTCTTGTTTTGGCTTATTTAATTTGACAAGAGAGAGAGAGGGAAGGCGAGGCATGTGTTATTCCCCCTACGTAATGCCTTTATTTATAGTAATAAGGGAGGGAAGACTCATTCTCCACCAAGAAATACAAGTCCTAATAGGGAAGAATAACTAGTATAAAATCTAATCTACGATTTACATAACCACATTTTAATACAATGTTTATAACACTCCCCTTTTAGTGTGTAAATACTCAAGTAGATTCGGCATCATGTAAAGTTGAGGAAGTTGACTCATCGACACTGATTCTGGGAACACGCTAGTCTCAACAAAGAAGGAACTTGCATATGGAACTAAGTCTCACAAAAAACCCAATGGCTATGGTAAAACCCAAGTAGGGAGAAAACCCATAGTCTAAGGAAAAGTGTGTGAGAAATACAAAGTCAAATGAAACGTCTACGTGACATCATCAGAGATATGATCAACCTAAAATGGGTGTCTCATCAAAACCTCATTAGGTAGCAAAAACCCAAAGGAAAAAAATGCTCATAATCGTAGGAAAAAAGAATGCATTAAGATTAAGCAAGTATACTTCAGGATATTCCCCCTGAGTTTGACATAATTCTAAAGAGAACTAACAATGTTACAACTTAGAAAGTTTACGAATACCTATTACTTGAATAAGCTTCTGAAACGTCGCATTCGATAGTGATTTGGTGAAGAGGTCTGTCAGGTTGTCTTGTGAACGAATTTGCGTGACTTCAATCTTCTAATGCTCATTTTGTAGATGTGAGAAGAAGAACTTCGGCGTAATGTTCTTGGTGTTGTCTCATTTGATGTAACCCTTCTTGAGCTGTTTGATGCATGTTGCGTTATCTTCATAGATCGTTGTGGGGACATCAACGACGGGGTAAAGATCGCAAGAACTTTGAATATGGTCCACAACTGTTCTCAGCTAGAAACATTCCCGAGTAATTTCATGTAAAACAAGTATTTCAGTTAGATGAAGCGGCAACTAAGGTATTTTTGGTTGACCTCCAAGATATTACGGTGCCTCCAATGGTAAAGACGTAACCCATTTATGGTGCACCTTGTGCGGATTAGATAAGTAACCTGCGTCGGTATAACCAACAAGGTAGGAATCGACTCAAGAACCTAGAGGGTTGCGACATCACTTAAGGATTCGTAGGGATAGAACATGCCCAGATCCGTCTTACTCTTAAGGTAACGAAAGATGTCTTTAACACCAGTCCAGTGCCTGTGTGTCGGTGTATTACTGTATATTGCCAAAAGATTAACAGTGAAGGAGATATTGGGTTTAGTGCATTGAGCTAAGTACAATAAAGTGCCTATCGCACTTAGATAAGAAACTTCGGGTTTTAAAATCTCTTCTTCATCCTCATTCTAACGAAAGGGATCTCGTTTTGCATCTAGCGATCAAATGACCATAGTAGTACTCGAAGGTTTCGCTTTATCCTCGTTAAAGTGGCGCAACACCTTTTGGGTGTAGTTCGATTGATGTACTAAGATTCCATCCACAAGATGCTCTATCTTTAGACTAAGACAATATCGAGTTTCCCTAAGATCTTTCATCTCAAATTTCGACTTCAAGTGCGCGGTAGTTCTCCCGAGCTCTTCAGGAGTTCTGATGAGATTCATGTCGTCGACATAGGCTGCAACAATTGCAAAACTAGAATGTGAATTCTTTATGAACACGCAAGGGTATAGTTCGATGTTCACATATCCCTTACTAGTCAAATACTCACTCAAACGGTTATACCACATTCTTCCAGATTGCTTCAAATCGTGGAGTAAACGCTTCAACCGAATTGAGAGCGTGTTCCGAGGTTCAAAACTATTTGATCCTGTCAATGTAAGTCCTTCGGGAACTTTCATATAAATTTCTGTATCAAGATCCCTATAGAGATACGCAGTTATTACGCCCATAAGTTGCATACTCAGTTTTTCAGAAACTACCAAACTAATAAGGTAGCGAAAAGTAATCACATCCATAACTGGTGAATAAGTTTCATCATAGTTAATCCCGGGACGTTGTGAAAAGCCTTGTGTAACAAGACGAGCTTTGTAACGCACAATTTCGTTCTTCTTATTATGCTTCTGAACATAAACCCACTTGTAGCCAACGGGCTTCGCATGTGGAGGAGTAAGAGCTACAGGCCCAAACACCTTACGTTTTGCAAGCGAATTGAGTTTGACTTTGATTGCTTGTTTCCAGTTTGACCAATCAGTTCTACGTCAACATTTATCAATAGAACGTGGTTCAATGTCATCGCTCAGCATAACCTCGGTAGCTACTGTATACATTAATGCATCATCTATTATCATCTCATTTCTACACCAAACATCATCCAAACTAGTATAATGAACCGAAATCTTGTGATTTTCGGGAGATGGATTTGTTTCTTCTAGGACGCTTCTGTAATCTAGAATTTCCTCATGAGATGGATAGAATGAGTAGGCGACTTTCAGATTCACGGTAGGCTTAACAACATGTGTCGTGGGTTTCTTCTTCCAGGGTTGTGAATCCTTTGAACTAAGAGGTCTACCACGCTTTTGTGTAGGAGCAGAGGATTGGCTAGCCGCTAATGTATGTGGATTGGCCACTAGAGTGTCCCGGGCCTCCAGGAGGGAAGTTTGTCGTACATTTGATTCATCCATCTTTACAGGCACATTTGCATCTAGTATATGTGATCTTGTTACTCTCGCTAGATCCGTGAAAGAATATGGCATGCTCTGAGCTACGCTCTGAAGATTATATATGCATTGCACTTCAGCTTCAGACTGAGTGGTGTGAGATTTAAATGTGACAAAGTGGGAGTCGTCCACGATAATTTGCATCGTTCTTAATGAATGGGGACGTTCTTATCTCCCCTAACGACAAGAAGACTATCTCATAGAAGTGACAATCCGTGAAACGAGCGGTAAAAAGATCGTCTGTCAAAGGTTCTAAGTAACGAATAATAAAAGGAGAATCATATCTGACATATATTCCTTTCATTCTCTGAGGACCTATTTTTGTACGTAAGGGCAACTCAATCGGCACATAGACCGCACAAACAAAAACGTACATATGCGATATGTCAGGTTCGTATCTAGTAACCAATTGAAGGGTGTTATATCGTTGGGTCGTGACGGGCCTCAGGCAAACCAACATGGCTATGTGCAATATTGTATGGCCCCAAGCAATGATCGGGAGCTTGGTACGTATAACCAACAATTAAGCAATCATTTGTAAGCGCTTAATAAATGTCTATGCTAGGCCATTCTGGGTGTGAACATGGGGTACATGATGTTCAACTTTAGCCCCAACCAATATGAAATATTCATCAAAAGTTTTAGATGTGAACTCTCTAGCATTATCCAATCGAATAGATTTGATCAGATAATTGGGGTGGTAAGCCTTGAACTTGATAACCTAAGCCAACAATTTGGAGAAGGCAGTGTTCCTTGTGGACAACATGCACACATGTGACTAATGTGTGGAAGCGTCAACCAATACCATAAAGTATCTAAATGGTCCGCCTGGAGGTTGAATCGGTCCACAAATGTCCATCTGAATCCTTTGTAGAAAAGTAGGAGGATTCAAATGAATCTTGTCATAAGAAGGCTTAAATGGAGCATGTTTGACATATGATTCCTTGAATCAAACCTAAACTTCGGGTTGTGGATGCTCGTGTGAAGATTTAAGGATACTGCGCATCGCTGTTCATCCAAAATGTCCCAAACGATCATGCCAAAGTGTAATTTCATGCGCAGTCCCTGAGGTAGGGCCAGCTACATAGTGCCTTTTTATAGGGCATATGGTTGTAGTGTACATTACACTTCTGGCCATATTTGTAGGAAGTAATGCACATAAATTCAACTCCATTTTCTACATAGGTTTTAGTGTGGTAATTATTGTCTCGAATGCCTTTAAAGCTTAACAACGTTCTTCCGGAACGTAGAGAATAAAGTGCCTCATCAATGATCAAGATTGTACCATTGGACATTATTATACGGGCCTAACCGTATCCGTCGATCAGGTTGGATGGACCTAAGAAGGTTGGCAGAGGTGTATTCTTAGGTACAAAGTTAGTGAAATAGATACGTTCACGCAAAACAGTGTGTGTGGTTGCACTATTTGCCAAACAATTAACTTTCCCACTAGTCATACCTAGAAATAAAATAATTTGAATCGGTCACATGCATGAATGTTCTAAAAACATATATCCATTCAAAATAATTTAAGTACTCGAGGATAGTAATTCATAAACTTAATGTCCAAAATTAAAACAAATCACCAACAAATAATCCAAACATAAAGGAAAATTGTTCAAACTTAAACAAAAAAACAAAGGGGGTTTCAACCACTTAGTGGAATTCGGCTCCAAGGGTCTAAAATTCAACTAAAAAATGGTCCTAGGATTCCAATCTTCCTCAGGGGTAACAACCTCTTGAAAAATCAAAAACCTCCATCTTGGTATTCTCCGATTCATCTACTTGCATAAAGTTTGATTCAAACTTCTTACGACGAGAATGATATTCAATTACAAGTTTTGGGGGAGCACAACAAACACAGGACCAATGGTCCTTTGAACCACAATGGTAGCACATATTTGCATCCATGGTATCAAGTGCTTTGCCCTTATTCTTGAAGTTCGAGACCTTGGGAGAGAGGTTAGAACACTTATAGGCTCGATTTCCTCCTTTAGATGGGCCTTGGCTCTGTTAACCTAGACTAGGTGGCTTCTGGCCACCCCTACCATGCCTAGAATGGCATTTTGGGCGTTGGTTCTCGCTATGGTGTGCTTCAGGCACAACGGTCGCCCCAGTACGTCGAGCTTGATGATTCTTCATCAACAACTAATTTTGCTTTTTAGCAAAAAGTAAAACAAAGATCAAATCCGAAAACTTAGTGAACTTCTGAGCCTTATATTGTTGTTGCAGGACAATATTGGTCGCAGAGAAGGCTGAATAGGTATTCTCCAGAAGATCCTTTTCGGTCAAGTCTTTGTTACAGAACTTGATAAGTGATCGAATTCAACAAACTTCAAAATTATACTCATTCACAGACTTAAAGTCTTGGAAGCGCAGATGTTATCAGTTGTGTCTTGCTTCAGGTAAGAAGATGTCCCTTTGGTTATCAAAATGATCGGCTATAGCGACCCAACGTGCTCGTGGATCTTCCTCAGCAAGGTACTCGGTTTGCAGTGCATCATGAATATATCTTCGGATGAAGATTATGGCAATGGATTTCTCAGCTTCGCCAACACGCGTTATCCATCTCAACTTCAATGGCTGGGCACAAATTCTTTGCGGTGAGGTGGAGATTCACATCTTGGACCCACTTGAGATAGTTTCTTCCACTGACCTATAAAGCGATGAAGTTGAGTTTGTTCAAATTTGACATGTCCATGTCACAAAATAAATGGACGAGAATGTGGTTAGTGTAATGGAGACAAATCAATTCACTCACATAGGAGTAGAATGTTCAGGTTCTAATAGACATTTATTGGTTTAAATTTACATGAAAAAGCTTTCGGATTTTCATGGGTGATGTTTTAAGAAAAACTTCATGTTTTCAAACAAGGCATGTTTTGAAAGACTTCGGGTTTCGAATGGAGTATGAACTTCAAGTTCATAGGTTCCTGCAGACAAACACAAATATATATATATATATATATATAGATTATCACCAAAAGCCAATTTGAACCACATTGTTAGTCATTGTGAGACTAAGTTTATTCTCTCTACCTTAATGTAGATAATATCGTTCGTTAAAATAAATAAAAAAATTAAATTTTGAAGAGAAATGATGCACAGCCAACATACAAATTGTACCCCAATCTGTATAAAACACATCTGGATTCTAGTGCCGGCGCATCTTCATGTCCCCATTAGCGATAACGTCCTTGTCCCAGTAGCATACACATATACTGAAAATATAAATCTATCAATCGTCTACTAGAACCATGCATTAATAACTTGGCATGAAATTATCAGGCTCCTGTAAATTTAAAGTCCCAATTACCAAATTTAATAATATGGAGGTAAATAAGATTTTTTGAGACGGCTCATTAATTAGTTGATTCTGATTGTAGAATGATTGGTTTATTTTAGTTTTTTGGTCAACAATAGTGACACGATTGTGTAAGGTGGACTCCGATCCTCTCCAGATCCTTCTTAGGTGGAGCCAGCGGA
Organism: Malus fusca; assembly: GCA_035220775.1. Taxonomy (NCBI): domain Eukaryota; kingdom Viridiplantae; phylum Streptophyta; class Magnoliopsida; order Rosales; family Rosaceae; genus Malus; species Malus fusca. The sequence goes on along the minus strand of CM069067.1, from coordinate 15,149,266 downwards.
CGGTTTTACCCTGGCCGTTCATGTACAATCCTGCGGCACAAATTAACTCAATTATTTTTTAGGCATAGCGTAAGTGTTCTGGCCACCTCTCGTGGACTTTTAAGCCGAGCTGACCGTTGAACTTTGGAAGCATTCCGAGCTACCCCTTGAAAATCCATCTTCTTTCTCCTTCTCTTTCTCGTTGAGCATCCATCTAATCCAACAAGATCTTGTTCTTGTTCATGGCTTCTTGTTCGTCCATTTTTGATTGGAAGTATGATGTCTTCCTGAATTTCAGAGGCGAAGACACTCGCAAGATCTTCGTCAGCCATCTGTACAAAGCTCTAGTTCAGAACGCAGTCAACGCCTTCATTGACGCCGAAGAGCTCAGAAAAGGCAACGACCTTTCGCAGCTACTGACATCCATTCGCGACTCGAGGCTTTCGATTGTAGTTTTTTCTCAAAACTATGCTTCTTCAACATGGTGCTTGAAAGAACTCGTCCAGATCCTGCAATGCATGGATCAGAAGAAGCAGATTGTCATTCCTATTTTCTACGAAGTAGATCCATCTCATGTTCGTAAACTCGAGGGCAGTTTTGGGGAAGCTTTTTCTAAACATGAACATGATCCTAATGCCGACATGGAAGAGGTGCGGCAATGGAGATCCGCTCTACAAAGAGCCCCCAATTTGTCTGGCTGGGATTCGCGAAATTACCAGTAACTCTCACTCCTCTCTATAATCTTATTAATTAGTTTACTAGTTTAGAAGTTTAGCTATTTAATTTCCTGTTTTGGTCCATTTTAATTTCCTAGTTTACAACATATTAAGGGGTTTTCTTATTTCATTTAAGATTACGATTCTACTTTTTTTTATTTTGTAATTTGTGATATTATTCATGCAGATATTGTTAAAATGTTAATGTTAAAGTTGTTGTTAGTGTTAATACAACTAGAACCAAGACTTGCTTCCCAACCAACTCTACAAAAATTGAAGACTCACCAAGTCTCTGCAAAACTCTATACCACCACACCTAGATCTTTGCCATGAGAAGGGAAGAGGAAACTAATTAAAAAAATTATCGCCAAATGAAGATTGATTTGTAATCTTAGGGGCCATTGATATTGATCTTGCGGTGAAGAATTCACTTGTTTTTTATTTACTTTTTCACGTGGGGCGAAGTCTTTGTTCGCACAAAATCTGTTTTCTCCCTCTTTCATGATGAGGAAAGAGCAGGTGTGAAGAGCAACAAAGAGAAGAGGCATAGTGTACAAATGACGTCGTCCAGCATGAATAAGTAAAAAAAGAACAAGTTAAATTAATTCTTGACCGCAAGATCAATATATACGGCCACGATTAAAAGATCTATAAAATATGTGGAGAGAATCAGAGTCCACTTTCTTTACCTAAAAGATGACTAGTTCAAATTTTCAATGACAGTATGTGATGATGAGTGTTCACTGTATATAACTAGCAATCGCAGGACTTCACAATACTGTTTTTCATATTTGGCAGGGATGATGCCAAGCTTGTTGAGTTGATTGTAGATGACATTTTTAAAAAATTGATCAATATCTCATCAAGTGAAAAGAATGGCTTGGTTGGAATGGATTCCCGCTTACAGAAAATGGATTCATTATTATGTCCAGAGGCGGATACCGTTCGCTTTGTTGGAATATGGGGTATGGGTGGTATCGGCAAAACCACCATCGCTAGAGCTATGTATGACAAAATCAATCATCACTTCGAAGGTGGTTGCTTTCTTGAAAATGTCAAGGGACGTTTTCCGTCAACCGATGCAGGTGAAGCACCACTAGATATGCAGGCACAACTTCTATCTAGTATCACGAATACGAAGGTGGGGAGTTCAGAGATTTTGAGAAATGGTTTTCAGAAGATGATGGAAAGAGTCGGTAAGAAAAAAGTTTTAGTTGTTCTTGATAATGTGGAGAATTCATCCCAAATTGAAGCCTTAATTGGAAAGCAACTCTCATTTGGTGGCGGAAGTCGAATCATCATAACAACTAGAGATAACCAGTCACTAAGTAGACTTGGTGATCAAATATATAAGCCCGAGTTGTTAAATGACAGTGACGCTCGCGAGCTGTTTATGCAGTACGCTTTCAGTACAATGCAACCTACAGAAGAACAAATTGATCTTTCAAGCCATTTCATAAAGTATGCTCAAGGCCTGCCTTTAGCACTTAAAATCTTGGGAGCATTTCTTGATAACAAAAGTGTACTTGTGTGGAAAGACGAGTTAAAGAAAATAGCGAGAAACCCGCACCTGGGAATTCAGAAAGTCCTTAGAACAAGCTTTGATGGACTAGATGGTTTACAAAAGGAAATATTTCTTGATATTGCATGTTTCTTTAAACAAATGAAGAAAGACGATGCAACAAGGATTTTGGAGGGTTGTGGCTTCCATCCCCATACCGGATTAGACGTTCTAGTTAGGAGAGCTCTTGTCGCTATCTCATCTGACGGTGTACTCGAGATGCATGATTTGCTAGAGGAAATGGGTTGCGAAATCGTACGCCAGGAATCTATTAAAGAGCCTGGGAGGCGTAGTAGGTTGTGGAACTATGAAGATGTTTGTCATGTGCTAACTCAAAAAACGGTAAGAGATACATTATATTCATGACCTCTTTTTTTTTGTTCTTTTTCTTTTCCTTTTGTAGTAGTCTTAAGTTAAAAGCTTTAGTTTTGCATGTGGTCCAATATCTTTAAGTTGGTAGGGTGTTGGGTTTCAACCCATATGTGTTGAGTTCGAAACTCCCTCCTCCCTTAAATTAATGTAATGAGAAATGCTAAGGAGGCTCTCTAAAAGTGGGACTCTCCATAAACTCTTTGTCACCTTACAGTTTAACGTCAATTCCCATGCTAACATTATAATTGCGCAAAAAACATGAGGTGGCAGATAGTTCATGAAAAGTCACACTTTTGAGAGTCTCCTTAGCATTTCTCGTGTGTAATTGCTTTGAATGCTATCCGTTCATTTAATAATAATAAATTTTTAAAATTACAATTAAAAAAAAAGTATAAAGCTTCAACTTTGACCAAAATCCAATTCATGAGAAATATGTGCATTAAGCGTTATAATCTTAAGTTCATACTCATTTGATTTGCAATTTTGGTTATGCAGGCTACGGAAGCTGTTGAAAGCATAGTTGTTCGTTGGCCACACTCAACCAATATTGTGGAATTAGATAATGCTTTTGTCGAAATGAAAAAACTAAGACTACTCAAAATTTACACCCACTATTTAGCACCACGATTCTTTGAGCAGAAAGATGAGCAATGGGAATACGAGAATTTAACGTTTCTCTCTGAAAAGTTAAGTTATCTGTTCTGGCACAAATGTCCCCTAAAGTCTTTATCCCCCTATTTTAACCCAGAGAATCTTGTTGACATTGACATGCAATATAGTATGGTTGAACATCTCTGGAAAGGAACCAAGGTACGTTCATCATTTGCATATATATTGCTTTTACATGTTTTGGTTTTTATATGCCTTATTATGTAAGTAATTCATATTTTCCTTCATGTATATTGACAGCCTCTGGAAAAATTGAAAATTTTCAATTTAAAAGGCTCTTATCACCTAAAGCTTACTCCTGACTTCACTGAGGCGAAGAATCTTGAGAAACTAAATCTTGGTGGTTGTACAAGTTTATCTGAGATTCACCCTTCCATTTCTGCGCTTGAAAAACTTGTCCTCTTGGATCTAAGTTGGTGCGGCAAACTCAAGACCTTTTCAAGCAACATTTGTATGAAATCTCTTGAAACCCTTAATCTCTCTTTTTGCTCAATACTTGAAAAGTTTCCAGAGATTTCAGAAGTTATGGAGAAGCTTTCAAAGCTTTATTTGCAAGGGACTGCAATACAAGAATTGCCTCGGTCAATTCACAATCTTACGGGGCTTGTTACTTTGAATCTTGAATATTGCAGAGAACTTGAGATTCTTCCAAGCAGTATTGTTCAACTAAAGTCCCTTAAATTTCTTTATCTTTCTGGTTGTTCAAAGCTCAGGGCCTTTCCAGAAAATGTTGGAAATATGGAAGGATTAAGAGAGCTTCGCTTGGATGAGACATCTGTTGGAGACCTTTGCCCATCAATTTCATCTCTTGAAAACCTTGAGCATTTGAGTCTAGAGAAGTGCAAGAAACTTCATAGCCTTCCAAGCGGTATTCAGATGAGATCTCTTCAAACCCTTAATCTTTCCGGTTGCTCAAATCTGGAGAAGTTTCCAGAAATTCTTGAAGTTATGAAGAACCTATTAGAGCTTAATTTAGATGAGACTGCAATTTCAGAACTGCCCTCGTCTATTAAAATTTTTACGGGACTCGTTAGTTTGAACCTGAAGGATTGCAGAAGATTAAATATTCTTCCAGGCAACATTCATATGAGATCTATTCAATCCCTGAATGTTTCTGGCTGCTCAAGTCTGAAGAATTTTCCAGAGATTCTAAAAGTTATGGAGAACCTATCAGAGCTTCATTTAGATTGGACTATAATTACAGAAGACTCATCAATATTCAAAAATCTTACAGAGCTTGAATATCACCAAACCTCTTGCGGCCGAAAAATTGAGAAGTTTTCAGGGATTCCAATTGAAGAATTGCCATCCATAATTTATAGTCTTATAGGACTTGCTACTTTGACGCTACGGTATAGCAAATGCTTTAAGAGTCTTACAAGTAGCATTTGTCAACTCAAGTCCCTAAATTATCTCTCTCTTTCTGGTTGTACAAAGTTTAAGGTGTTTCCAGACATATTAGAAAATATGGAACGATTAGCCAGCCTTGATTTGGATGAAACATCTATCAGAGAGCTTCCCGCATCAATTGAACGGCTTCAGGGGCTAGTGTCGTTAAATTTGAAAAATTGCAAAAGCCTGGTCTATCTTCCGGACAGTATCTGCAATTTGTTAAGTCTCGAATGGCTCACACTCTGTGGGTGCTCAAAACTTTCGAAGTTGCCTCAGGACTTGTGGTATTTGCAGCGCCTTAACGTAAAGGGAGCTGGTATACGTAAAGACAACAACCATGGACCAACGGGCCGTTACCGCCCAAAACAGCGGTTTTTTAGCACTTTGGGGGATTTGGCTCAGTTTCGAAGCACTGCACCTGTGATTGATATTGTGGGCCCAAACAATGAGCAAAAAGAGGCAATGGCTGATGAGGAATCCCTTCTGACCTGGAGCGATGATTCAGAAATTTTGACTGCTCATGAGGAGTCAAGCTATGGGGAAGAGACAAGGCAGCGACATTTGGAGTTCCTTGAGGTAGAGAGTATGCTAGAGGGAACTGGTACACATCAAGACAACAATCATGGATCAACGGGTTCCCACCCAAAGCGACAAATTTTCAGCACTTTGGGATATGTGGATCAGTTTCAGAGCACCGCACCTTTGACTTTGAGTGATATGGTGGCCTCAAGCTACGAGGAAAAGGAGGCGGTGGCTGATAAGGCAATTTTGAGTGATCTCAAGCAGTCGAGACATGAGGAAGAGGAGGAGGAGAAGGCGGTGGCAGCATCCAGGAGAGGTGGGAGGATATGGGGTTGTATCTGTGGGTCAAGGGGCAATGGGGATTGAGGTATTTGGCGCATCATCACTGATGTAATGGTAAGACTTAGGACAAGGGAGGAGGAAGAAATGGTGATTTTCTGTGGTGGAGTTTTGTGACTCTTTTGAGTTTTGAGTTGGTTTCTGTATTTTTTTAGAGCTCTTCTATTTAGTTTTTTTCTTTTTGGCGTATTTCTTTCTTCACCTGCGGTTTGTACGTAGTCAGTATTTACTTATCCGTGTGGGTTGTAAAGTTGTTTTTTATTCCTTTTCGATCAGGTGTGTACTTTTAGTGATTAAGCCTTGAAGCTGATTTCTTTAGAGTTAAGTTCTTTACGTCTTGTTCTTATTTGTTTGAATTGAATTGATGGCTGAGATTAGACTAGCTCATAGGCTAGGATTGTGCCAGCTGTCATAACGGCTAACTTTGTCTTAGATGTACTCGTGCAAGACACGTTGGTATGAGAGGCGTGTGCTGGGTGTGAAGTTTATAACAGTTCCTTCTTGTATTGTCTCTCATTTTTATGAATAATGCTAAGGAAACCATACATTTTAAACCAAATTTGCGATCAAATAATGTGGTTATTGATGATTGGATTATTACTTAAGCGTTGATTAACGTCCTTAGAAAAATCATTTGATTTGCAAATTTAGTATAATATTTTGGTCTCCCTAGCATTATCCCATTTTTATTTAGTGGGCGGAATTGAATTGAAAAGGAGGTTGGTGCAACATTTTCCATTTTGCTTCTCATCTCTTTTCCTTTCAATCCTTCTTCTCAGATTCATCGAAATCCACTAACTATAGTTACAAACTAGAAAAAATGCCCGGGCGATGCTGCGGGGCTTGAATGCATCATCTTCAACTGCATTGTACAATTAACAGGACAAAACGAAACGTTTGGGTTCCCTAATATATAGAAGAAACAAAAGTAACATATAGTTCACAGACATGTAGACCTTGTAGCCAAGGTGACAAAATATATATCTTATAGGTTAGGTACATGTGTGAGTAGTTGACAAAAAACATAAAGACTCTTTTGTTCTCATTCTAGCATAAACGTGCAAAGCAAAGAACATGCAGGTGTTGAAGCAAAAATGTTGAACGGCTTGCAGCAGTCGATTACAGAGATTGCATTGTTCACTTTTTTTTAGAGTGGTCATCTTCCGTACTATAGCAAAAAAATATAAATGATAGTTTAAGAAACGGTATTATATTGTTTGTTATATAGGTGTGTGCGTGAAAAATAAATTGCAAGTTACCTATCTTTGGGTTTTTTGCTTTGAGATTTTGTTCTGAGTGCGGCTAATGGCACTTTGTCAGCTAGTTCAATTTTGGGGACAACCAGATTGTGGAATTCTCTAGCAATTATGGCAGAATTGGTTGTCTCTGTTTGGTCGTTGCGAGGTTTTTTTCTGTGAGTCAAGGTACAAATTTAAAAGGTTACAGATGAATGCGAGAGTGACAAAAGACTGTGAAAGAGTGGTGTGAAGCTTTTTCATGAGCAGCAAAACATATTTATATGCCTAAGAGAACCATGGTTTGTAAGATTTACACATGAGATCATAAGCAAGTAGAGAACTTTACCTGTCAGATTTCTCTGTTTGATCAGGAAACAACGCTCCTTGAAGTCTTTGTGGATGTAGCTGGTTCGGGTTGTTGATGTAGTTGTTGGGAAGGTGTAAATGGGCTGGGGATTGCTTTAGTCAAAATTTGTTTTCTTGCTATGGTAATAGGTGTTTGTGGTGTGACTAAGGCAATTGTTAGGTTTGAGTGCGGTTCATCTTGTATCAGTCCATGAACAACGAAGTCTGTTTTCCCAAAGTCAGTGTTTTGGTTTCCAAAAGGGAGCTGAAATTGTTTTGTCTAGCCGACCAAATTTTTCAAAGTTGGCGGAACTGTGAAAGGATCCTTATATCCATCATCTATCACCAGAGTGTGGCAAGAAACACGAAGTATTTTTTCAGTATGTCTTCCTATCATGAGGAAGTTGTGTTGATTTGTATTATCTTCCACAATAAGATCTATTTTGAACCTAGATAAGATGAGAATATATGGTTGTTAGGCAAACATTACTGCTAATAATGTAGGGTATGCATGTATAAAATCCGAACCATTGTAATGTAGGGTATGCATGTATAAAATCCAAACCATTGTAATGTAGGGTATGCATGTATAAATCCACGAAAAGACAAATTATTAAGAAATAATTTACTTCACGTCAACATATTATGCAAAATGAAAAGTATATGTTTGACAGTTTGAAGTATCATTTATGTATTATCATTATGGTTGTTGTATAAACTCGTTAGTTTATTGTTTAAAGGTGGGGAAAACTGTATAGGTTCACACTACCATAACACATTATAGCGGGGACATTTAAAATGATGCTAATAATATACCTCCAAAGGTGAAATAGTAGTAACAACGTAATGATTGGGGATAACTCTTATTTGTCATAATTGCAAGATAATAAAAAAGGACTGACCAACTTAATATAACCATTAGATATAAAATAGGCGTAAAAGCATATTACCATGGTTCGGGTAATCTGTTTATGAAACCATGTTCATTGCACTCAAACGATCCAGAGTTGTTTTTGACAACTTTATGGCAGGACGTGCATGATTTGTACCACCAACCCCTAGTCAAATCGAATCCAACAATAGTTGCTAGGCATACGAAACTTGCATTCTGTTATGGAAACATAGGTTTTCAACTCATTAAAGATATTAATCACCATTTTGCAAACATGGAGTATCAACAAATAGAGAAACAAAGCAAGATATTGTCAAGTTAGATGCAGCATTAAAATTCTATTTTTAAAAAGAGGTGGTTTTGGTGAATAGGTTGGTGATGACAAACTAACCTTGTGTAATGCAGGATCAAGCAGTAGCAACTGGTCAATTGTTTTTTACTCAGCATTAGCATCGACTGCACACCCTGTATACATCTTAGCTGAGGTGGGTAGGATTTGAACATGTGATCTAAGATGTTTAAACCTGTTTTATGTATGTTTAGGGTGAAAGATTAATCGAAGAAATATATATGCAAAAGTTATTAAAGAAGGGTTGTCAATTTACTTGTGTTTGTATTCGGAGAGTTACGGAATCTCCGGATTGAAAACACAAACGGTTGATCATGTCCTTCCGAGAACAGGTTTTCCTATAAATAAAATATAAAGATTAACAAATTGAAACTTTAAGTAGTTAGATAAAATATGGTAGGGCATAACCTTGGTAATGTTTGACCTTGAGGCTTGTTAAAGCCACAAATACGGGTGGCAAAAGCGATTGTATTCTACTGTTCTCAAATTTTGTTGTAGTCTCTCCCCATAAGGTGATTCTCACTGATTCGTCTATGTAAGTAATACAAATGATGATGGTTTTGTATATGTTATAAATACGGTTCCATATAAATAATATTCAGAGTTTAACGTATACAGAAATTACCTAATATTTTGCAGGTTAAGATTTCTCTTTTTTGCAACTTGTGTGTTTTGGATAGTGACCTCTTCAGTCGGCTGTACAGCCGTTAGGCAACCAAACACATCTACATATAATATTAAGCGGTCGGAATGAGTGCACACCGAAGCCAAAAAAAAAAAAAAAATTAAATTATCATGTTAGATGTTAGAGAAACTTTTTATACTAAATTCGTTACCTGTAAGCTCAGCATCGTTATTGATTCTTTGATGAAGTTGATCAAGTTCTATTAAATTGAACCAGTGCATTGGGTGCTCTTGACTTGTTTTGTGAATAGGAACGATTGTGGTATTCCTATTCAATTCAATTATGGCAGCATGAGGGATAACCTTGCTTGATCTCCTGTTGTGTATGACACGAAATTTGTTTATTTCGTATGCATTGCCGACACTTAGATGGTCCAAAAAAAAAAATTGGATGTCTCGAGCGTTCATGGTTCCGTGAACCGCATCTCCCTTTCAAAAGAAGAAATTCAAAATCAAACATAACACTAAATGAGTGGTATAACATTTTAATGTATGTAATTTAAAAATAAGGAAAACAGTAAGTATAGTGTAGTTGTGGCCACTTAGATAACATTTTAGATTATATGTTTGTTGTATTAAGAATATGGTGTGCACATTCTAGATACGAAAGAATGCTAGCATTGAACGGTAAGTAAAAAGGTGTAAAAGTCTTACATCTTTATCAACAAAGACACAATCAAGACTTATAGGTTGAGGATTATCTTCGATGCTCTTTGTGGTCCACATTCTGCATACCTTGATTTGGAGTTTGTTTGCCGGCTGGTATGGCGTCAGAAAATGAATTGGCTGCTGCTCCATTAATCTATATATATATAAACAATTAAGAAGCATATTAAATTCAAAACTGAATAAAGTGATTTATCAAAGAAATGTTGCAGTCATGTTTACAAAAATAAAGTAAAGGATAAAATAACGACATAAACTTATACCTTCGTGTAAATGTTTTAAAACATCTTTATAAACTATGTTTTTTTATAACTGTAGGGCATGTCGCTATCGTGAGCAACTAAAGTTGGAATTTAAAAACAAATTCTCTCAATTTCTCCATGAGATCACATAACAAAATAAATAATTTGTTTATGAGAACGGCTTGTTCACCAAGAATTCCAAAACATGAATATAACAACTGTTTTAAAAGTTTATGCCTATCAAAGAAGCATGAGTCTAAGGATGTTATTTAGAACAACAAAAATGCAAAAAATATATAAGGAAAGAAACATAATCCCATATCGATTAGGATATTGCTAGGAAAAAAAACATATAAAATGGCTAACAACATTCGACTAAGAATTAGGAACACTTGGTTAAAGCAAAATCACAGATGACACCAATGCACCTTTGAACAATAATAGAATGGTTGAGACTGAGTTAAAACCAACAAAAACAAAGAAACCAATGAACTTGTGAAGTATCAAAAGATCACAGAGATAACAAAGAATGAAAACAACGCAGGTAGCAAACGAATGACATAAGCTGATAAAACCAAACAATCGATTGAAACATGATAAATTTGCATTAACTTAACCAGAAAGCACGGGGAAACAATGTATCTTAGTTTAGGTGACATACCAAAGCCTTGATTCAGATGCAATAGGTGCAGATCCCTAGATGAAAGGCAACAAGAAGAGCAGTTCACAACGTTGCAATAAGACTTTGATCTAAACTACAACAAATCAGTGAGATTGAGAGTTAGAATTCAAAGCGCAAACAAATAGATACAGGAAAAGTAACTCAATTTGCGACAGTGCAATGGACTCTAACTGGGACAGTTCAATGGACTTAATGTACGACAAATTTACATTTAACGAAAGAAAAGCTGCTAACAACGGGAATGCATCTTCTGTCACCATATTAATTTAAAGGCCTAAAGTAAGGATGAGGTATCGTAGTCAGTTTTGAATTAGTACAGGGGTTAGAGTGTGAGAACGTTGGTTTTAGAAGGAATAGGCTAAATAGAGCAAATAACGGTTCACGACCTAGCATGCATACCACATTACACTTCATGTACGGCCTAAAATAATAGAAAATATCAAAAATTGTCGAAAACAAACACTAATTTTTTTAGAGCCTGAACTGATACAAATTAGAAACACCTCAATTCGCTTGCCTTCATTATTCACTTCATATCTTAAGAATAATGACTAAATAGTTTTAAATATTAAACGTTCCACAATCAAAAGGATTAAACACTTGAATCAGTACTAATAGTCATTTTAGCCAAATTCATGATTGCAAGATCCTTAATATAGTATGTCTTGACAACAGATTCAATGATCATATTCTATGCATGGACGTACAAAAACAGATGCATATATACATATTTATGCATGCATACCTATATAGGCATGTACATACACACACAGATGAATACATACATATATACATACACATGTATATATGCATACATATACATATAGCTATACAAATGCATATACATATATTTAGACATATACTTAGATATATATTGATACATATACTATTTTGGCTAAACCGAAGTTGAGCAGACATAATACAAATAAGGAAATTATGGATTTTAAAACAACAAATAAATTTTGGCCAGCATCTGTCCAGAATAAATTAAAATACAGAACATGCATGAGGAATTATGTTTTACATTATCTCACTTGATATGATATTCAAAGGAAAAATAATTTTGATAGGAGTGAGAAAAATTATAGAAAAGATAAAAAAAGATTGGATCATAAATAACATTGATCAGTCTAAATTAATACCTTCCACTATATGAGAAAAATTAGATCTAATGGTTGAAATCCAACCAAACCTAATCCTTAAACCTATTCAAATTAAAACTATGTGGCAATTGGCAATTTGGCAGATCAGAGTTGAGTGGAAAATGGTTGACTTGACTAATAAGTGAGTGATGAGTTTAAAACATATCACATTTTCTCACATGCATTCTCCTTGGTCTTGGGATGGCGCAAAAACAAAACCACCACCCCACCACCTCCACCTCCACCTCCACACCCACCTCTACACTCACACAGAGTCGCTAATACAACCCAACCCAACCCAACCCATGTGGCAGACACACATTTCAGACTCCCAATTTATTCACTCATAACTTCATAATTCAACTTAACAATGTGAAACCGAAGATGGTTACATCCTTGGCCTTCACAAATTTTGGTTAGAATTATAATGTTGTTTCAATTTTTAAAAATTGATAACTGCAAGCAACAGAGTAGTTATTAAGATCGAAAACACATTCCGGAAACCATGGGGAAACTGTAAAAGCTAAAAAACTATGATGGTGGAACAGATTAAATTTGTGAGAGTGCAACAAACAAAGGGTATATCTCAGAAGGGTTTAACTGACGACCAGTCATTTATACTTGATAATGTCTTTTGATGTTAATTATTTCAGAAGTGTTGCATGTCTCCATCTTTAGATGTTAATTATTTGGTTTATACATGGTGTTAGGTGGTTTAAGACCACACACGCTTATAATTTCTTTTGATACCATGTTAGAATGCGAATGTCCAGCTAAAAAACAGCAACAATCATAGGTTGACAGTTGATCGTTTGATGTGCAAGCTTTTTTACTTTACAGATTTGTAGTTCGTGCTCTTAACAGTTGCCAATGTATTTGGCAGTTTTTAAACATGGACTAAATCTCCGTGTTTGAAATCTCACACTTTACATGATTGGAGCCTAAGCTTTACAACTATGTTATCTTTTCTTTGTTTGTGTAGTCTCATGCCTAAAAAACCCAATAAATGCAGTAGGGCTACTAAATTTGTACATGCATTTATACACAAACATACAACAAATTTTGATAACCACAATCAAGGCAACAACAAAAAAACAAAAAGCAAAAATTCAATGCTTTAAGTACAAAAAGTTAAGTGTGGTTGTCAAACCCATTCATAAAGATGTAGTCAAGTACGCATAATCAATCATTGTTGTATCAACAAAAAATTAGAAGGAAAAAATTTCTAATGACTGAAACAGATGATCGTGAAAGGTTTAGCATATACCTGCCGCTAGGAAATCAAGATTCGAGTGGATGAGACTTTTTTTCTGAAAAAAATGCATATACTTGAGCTGCAAGGATACATCATATAGCAAAAAATTAGAAGGAAAAAGAGTTTGTATTGAAACATAGTAAAGAGATTTATATTAGAAATTATTTTGTATAAAGAAAATTTAAAATGGACAGACAAATACCTCACTAATGGTCTGTTTTGTGGCTGCTGTGTGAATGGATGGTTTGATCTGTATGGTTGTGTTGGATCTACATGCATATCAAGAATCAAATCAAAAATGCATTTCAGAAATATATAAGAAACCAAGAAATGAAATAACAACCTAGCAACATATGGATATTCGAATGATGTGAAATGGAAAAGGAACTTGAAGTTGATTTGTTGAGAAGCAAGCAGTAGGAAAGTATGAAGAAACACAAAAATGAAAACAGTGCAACCCCTTTGTTTATAAAGACAGAAATATCACAGTAACAGTGAACTAAACAGTGAGCTAAACAGCCTACACACCCTAATTTAAAAATAATAAACTTAAAAAGGAGTCTTTATTTTGTTTACTCATAAGCTTTTTTTTGGTTTATTGGTTCATACTTTTTTAGATCCTCATTGCTTTTTTCTTGTATATGTTCATGGCTTAGAAAAATTTAAGTGATACTTCTGTACATATGTTCGACAGAATCAACAACCACATAATTATTTATGGTGATATTTTTCTTTCTGCACGAACAATTGCGATTTTCTGCCTTTATCTCTGATGTTTGACTTACTAAGCAGGTGTTGCTATTGTTTGTTTGCAGACTCCAGAGAAAGTTTGCAATAAAAATTTAAGGACTTGAGATATACAATGAGAATGTCAGTGACTTGCTGAATGCATAATCTGTTGGTAATTTAAAGCTTCTGGATGATCCAGAGGTATTGCCTTTCTAAAATTACTATATGCAATGGAGCACCACAAATAAATGTAGATTATGGTTATTAGGACATTGGATTAGGTTGTAGGATAAGTTTGGACATCCAGCTAACCTAGAGGTTAACTAAACAATCTACAAATGACTAAGAGGAAATCCTAATAGTTAGCTAACCAATATAAAATATCTATGAGAGCATTAATGATAGAAAAAATATCTATGACAATTTTAATAAATGCAATGGCAAAGCAAACAGTGAACAACAATTTAAAACAATAAACTGAAATAGAGTTAACCCTAAGGTGACCAACAATCTACAAAGATCTATGATAAGTTTAATGAAGGAATACAAAATCTGTAACAATTGCTAAACAGAAAAAGGATGAATCATACACAAATTTATCAAGAAACAAATAAATTAAATCAGGGCAATGCCATAATTTACAAAAATTGAAACCTAATCCTAGCACCCAACCGAAAAAATTATTAAAATGCATTGCAATTTGAATGAAAGAACCAAATATCAATGGCAATTTTAACAAAGCAAATGGCAAATTAGACACTAAACAATTAAGGAAATACAGTGCATTACAATTTGAATCAAGGGAGAAAGCTGAAAACCCACACCCTGCCATTTCTCCCTCACCCATCCTGTCCTCACCGACTCTGTGCGTAACCTCTGAACCCTAAACAATGCACATATGCATGCTTTCCGTTCTGTATATCTCTCTTTGTTCATTCCTTTGTCTAAAATCGCAGAAAATCCTATAGACCCTGGCACCAAACCCGTAGCTCCCATCTCTCTCCAATCTGTCAGTCTCTCTGTTTCCATCCTTTCCACTCCCTTTGTCCCCTTCCTCTCCTGTCGGCACAGCTACACCCACCTGTCTTCGAGTGAAAAATCGGAGCCATGGTTTTCTCTCTCCAATTAATGGGCTTTGTGGATGCTTTGGGTTCGGGCTGGGGTTTTTTGGGTTTGGGTGGATGGGCTTTGCAGGTTTGGGCCGTTGCTGGGTTCGTTTCGATTGGTTTCGGTATGGGGTGAGGTAGGTCCGGTGAGTCACCGACAACGCCTGACCTGCAAGCTGTGGAATGGTAGAGAGAATAGGAGGGGTGGAAGAGTCGTGCGTGAGAAAATAGGAGAGAGGGAAGATTGGTGGCTTGCAAAACAATGGATGGGAGCAAAGACGATGGGAGAGAATGAGGGGTGGGATGACCGAAGCAAGGGTAGGGGTGGCCCGATGTTTAGTTTTGATTTTGTCAGAACGGGTGCGCAGAGAGTTGATGGGAGGAAAGACGATGGGAGAGAAGGATGGGTAGGATGACCGAAGCAAGGGTAGAGGTGCCCCAATGTTTTGGTTTTGATTTTGTCAGGAACGGGTGCGCAGAGAGACTCTGTTGTTCTGGTTTGTTTGTTGTGGGTGGAAATCGGAGTTAAAGCATGACTGGCAGTTTTGTAAATAAAGAGACAATCCATTTAAAGTAGCCGAGTGGCAGTGTTGCAAATAAACTGAAATGTGGTCCAAAACACTATTCATATGAATAGTGCCAATTTCCCTCCTACTTTAGACTAAAGTAATTAAGAAATATAACATCAACATGTATAGCAAAGTTGGCACCTATTCAGTTAACGATGATTGTATTAATTTGGCTGTTGAGTTAACTATAGCTTTATCAATTTGTTGTGTTCTTTCTGGAAATTGGTCAGTAAACAAACAAATCTGGATTCTGGTTCTGGAGTATCATCATGTTTCTAAATTCCTATCAACGGTAACGTCCTTCTCCAAGCAGTATATATACTGTTGGATAGTGGCCAACTTGCAAACCACTTTCGACTAATAAAATAAACAAAAAGGGTGGATAACATCATGTGTCTTTGGTGAAAAGCAAATGATGATGTTTGTTGAGAAATGATTATTTCCTTTTGCTTTGGCTTTTTCAAAGGTAGAGAATTGGTTTTTGTGCTCCCACTTGTTGCATTTGGTAATGAAAGAAACCGAGAGAGTAGCAGAAAATTAGAAGTGCAGTAGCCCCACTTTGAAGAGAAGAAGAAGGTGCTCTTCTCTTTGGTTAGTAATCATTCATCAAAGTTGTATTTGTTGTATTAGCTTTGAGCTTCGTATATAGAGAAAATTATTCACAATATTTCCTTCTCTATTTGGTTCTTTGGTGTGTGAGAGCTATTAGTTGTATTGGGGTTTTGGGTTGTGAGATTGCCAACACTTTGTAAACTCCCATTTGGTTGATAGTGGATTATTGGGTGAGCTCCTACTGCTCCGAGGACATACTCCAGTTACACTGACTGTTGAGGAACCTCGTTAAAATATTGGTGTCTTTTATATTTTGTTCTTGCATTCCATTTGATATATTTCATGTGGGTTAGCTTGAGTTGGTTCTAACAGGTTTGGTGCTATCCTAGCACAACAATTGGTATCAGAGCACTGGTTACTCTTGGGTACTGTCTAGTTGCCAAAGATGTCAAATGGGCAAGATGAGAATCCTTTTGGAAGCAGCTCCGGGTTTGCAAGAACTACGGTGCAAAATGCAAAGTTTGAAGTGGAAAAGTTTGATGGTTCAAACAACTTCGGGATGTGGCAATGTGAGGTCAAAGATGTGTTGGCTCAACAAGATCTACTTGCCGCTTTGGGAGAGAAGTTGGAAGCTATGTCGAAGCCAGAATGGGAGAAATTAAATTTGTTGGCTTGCTCTTCAATTCGGTTGTGTCTTGCAAAAACTCAAAAGTACTTTGTGATGCGGGAGACAATAGCAAGTGTGTAGTGGCAAAAATTGGAAGACAAGTATATGACGAAGAGTGTTGAATACCGGCTACACTTGAAGAAAAAGTCATACCGCTTCCAATACAAAGAAGGTACAAAAATGATTAGACACCTTGATACTTTTAATAAGTTGATTGCCGACTTGTTAAATTTAGATGAGGATATTAAGGATGAAGATAAGGCCTTAATATTGTTGAATTCCTTGCCAGATTCTTATGAGCATTTTGTTACCACTATTACGCATGGTAAAGAAACTGTGAAATTTGAAGATGTGTCAAATGCCTTGATGAATTATGAAATGAGGCATAGAGATAAAAATCATGATAGTATCTCTGAAGCTTTATTTGTTAGAGGTAGATCATTGGAAATGAGGTCATCTTCTAGTAGAAAAAAAATCACACTCTCGACCTAGAGGAAACTCTAAAGGTAGAAAAACCTTGGAAAGGGATGAATGTGCCTTTTGTCATAATAAGGGCCATTGGAAGAAATATTGTCGTAGGTTGAAAACCAAAGGAAAAGAAAGTTCTGAAGCCAATGTTGCTGAGGTTGAAACATATTTTTTTTATTTTGCTTTAACCACTTCCTCATTATTTGATTGTGCTACTAAATGGGCACTACTACAAAATTATCTATAACTGGCGGTTCAAAAATCGACAAAAAACGTATATTACTGTCGGATTTTAAGCAAAATCTGACAGAAAATGGATGCAGTGACGGATATAATAAGCGACAGAATTGCCTGCGTCAGGAAATGAATTTTCCGACAGAAAATACTCTAAAACTGACAGAAATACTGTCGGTTATATCCGACATGATATATATTTATAATAAATAAATAAGAGAATTTATGTCGGATAAACCCAACAGAAAATACTAAAACCGCCACGATTTCTGTCGGTTATAGCCGACAGATAATTTATTATAAAAATAAATGAAATCATTCTTGTCGGATAAAACCGACAACAAGTATATTAATAATAAAAAAAATATTTATGCATTTTCCATATCCTGTTGTCTCCTGAGGAGATTTCCTGCTTTGGGCAGTTATATATGAAACCTGCTGACTTGCAGTGGATATGACAATGCTCCATAAGCGCCGTGCTATTGCCAAAAATAAAGTCCACACTTCCTTCAACGTAACAATCTTTGAGATACTGTTTTCCATAATGAACTCCACACTTTCTTCAGTTACCTAAATTTTCTATCGCATATTTGGGTATTCAACAACAATTACAAATTTATGAACGGAGGCACCTGTATTCATAAAAGCAAGCAGTTCGTCCATTCTCTGTTTTACCCCAATTATTCCATCCTACATGTCGGATGCATCCATCCATAAATGTAACGCAAAAACGACTCTTCCAAAAGGTCCCCACGGTCATCCCAGATATGCATATGAAGTCCCTCCATTTCCAGTGATTACACATCTGCAACAATTCAAGAAAACAGGATTGATTTTTTAATTAAAAGAAAACAATTCATCAATTGATCATCAATGAAGTATAGGAAAACAAAACCAAGTGACTTCTAGAAAATTAATCAATGGAAAAGCAAAACCTAGACAAACTCCTCTAATCATTCACAATCATCCTATCCTGAGTCAATCAGATAAGTTATAAAATGTTGTCTTAGAAAGTATGGAACTCTAACTTGTATCAGAAAGACACGGAAACCGGAAAGTCTAAAGAGTCAAGAGAGTATCACCGCAAGAGTTCATTCAAATATTATAGCATAAGTATCATTATTCTTTCATTTCCTTGCTGTTTTCGTTTTATGAGATAGTCTTCTCCAAGCAAAGATATAACAAAACATAGTTCCGAATCAATTGCTTGTGTAAGCCACAAGCAACTTCAACCAAGATGGGCGTAAGGTTAGCGAACTAACATACCTTAAGAATACATATCATGTTGTCTCCTGGGAAGATTTCCTGCTTTGGGCAGTTATGAAACCTGCTTTGGTGGCGGTGTTATTCCAGGTGAGCACAGTGAGCTCCGAAGCCATACCCGCGAGCGTGATGAGGTTCTTCGTCTTGGGCACGTACACCGACTGCCCTGTATTTGAGGTAAATGAGGAGAGAAGAGAAGGAGAAAGAAATGAGGAGAGGAGAAAAGGGGGAAGGGAGAAGCACCGGCGCAAGGAAGAGATGGAGGGTAGATATTGTGAAATGTTTTATTACTGTCAGTTAAAACCGACAGAAATATTTTTTAAAAATAAAAACCGACAGAAACTACTCATTAATGTCGGTTATAACCGACAGAAACAAAAATGGCGGCAAAAATTCCCTCTAAAAATTTTAAACTTTCCCCCAAATTTTAAAATCCCCCCCAAATTCCCTCTGAAAATTTTAAACTTTCCCCCAAATTTTAAAATCCCCCCCCAAAAAATTTGTTACGATTTAAAAAATTAAAATAATAAATGTTTGGTTTAATAAATAATATGTATTTAAACAGAATATGTTTTAAAAAATTAAATAAATAATTGTATGGTTTAATAGATAATTTTTACATTTTTGGTTTAATAGATAATAATCCATGTAAAATATGCGATAAAGAAACAAAAAGAGAATTGTACAATGAAAATGACTTCACACAAACTAAATATTGTCTAATCAATACTTGAAAAACATAAATAAAAATTTAGCACAAATTACTTTTCACACTTCCAAATTTTGGCAAATTTATGCATTCTACGAAACTAGTTTAAAATATTTACACTAGTAGATACCACAAAATCTTATTTTATACTTAATAGAAGTATAATATTAATTCTAAGTGTTTGTTTAATCTACCGTTTTGACGCAATATGCATTCTACGAAATTTTTTTCAATGATCCAACCGTCAAACTTATTTGTACACACTCCGAGATTGCATACGTAAAAAATCGTAAAAAACAAACATTCAAAGATTAGGTAAGGGAACAAAAGTTTTCGACGGTTATAAAAGAAAATTCACAATTTAACGGTTATTTTAGCTCCGATTTTGATGATTTTTTACAGCTACACTCCTCAACCCTATAAGAATGTAATGAATAAATTGATCTTTAATTTAAAATATTTACACTAGTGGATACCACAAAATCTTATTTTATACTTAATAGAAGTATAATATTATTTGTTTAATCTACCGTTTTGACGCAATATACATTTTACAAAACTTTTTTTAACGATCCAACCGTCAAAATTATTTGTACACACTCCGAGATTGCATACGTAAAAAATCTTAAAAAAAAAAAACATTCAGAGATTAGATAACGGAACAAAAGTTTTCGACGGTTATAAAAGAAAAATCACAATTTAACGGTTATTTCAGCTCTGATTTTGATGATTTTTTACAGCTACACTCCTCAACCCTATAAGAATGTAATGAATAAATTTGATCTTCAATTTAAAATATTTACACTAGTGGGTACCACAAAATCTTATTTTATACTTAATTGAAGCATAATATTAACTCAAGTGTTTGTTTAATCTACCGTTTTGACGCAACATGCATTCCATGAAACTTTTTTCAACGATCCAACCATCAAAATTATTTGTACACACTTCGAGATTGCATACGTAAAAAATTGTAAAAAACAAACATTCAGATATTACGTAACGGAACAAAAGTTTTCGACGATTATAAACGAAAAATCACAATTTAACGGTTATTTTAGCTCCGATTTTGATGATTTTTTACAGCTACACTCCTCGACCCTATGAGAATGTAATGAATAAATTCGATATTTAATTTAAAATATTTACACTAGTGGATACCACAAAATCTTATTTTTATACTTAATAGAAGTATAATATTAACTCTAAGTGTTTGTTTAATCTACCGTTTTGATGCAATATGCATTCTACGAAACTTTTTTCAACGATCCAACCATCAAAATTATTTGTACACACTCCGAGATTCAATACGTAAAAAATCGTAAAAAAAAAACATTTAGAGATTAGGTAACGAAACAAAAGTTTTCGACAGTTATAAAAGAAAAATCACAATTTAGCGGTTATTTCAGCTCCGATTTTGATGATTTTTTACAGCTACACTCCTCAACCCTATAAGAATGTAATGAATAAATTTGATCTTCAATTTAAAATATTTACACTAGTGGATACCACAAAATCTTATTTTATACTTAATTGAAGCATAATATTAACTCAAGTGTTTGTTTGATCTATCGTTTTGATGCAACATGCATTCTACGAAACTTTTTTCAACGATCCAACCGTCAGAATTATTTGTACACACTTCGAGATTGCATACGTAAAAAATAGTAAAAAACAAACATTCAAATATTACGTAACGGAACAAAAGTTTTCGACGATTATAAACGAAACATCACAATTTAACTGTTATTTTAGTTCCGATTTTGATGATTTTTTACAACTACACTCCTCAACCCTATAAGAATGTAATGAATAAATTCGATCTTTAATTTAAAATATTTACACTAGTGGATACCACAAAATCTTATTTTATACTTAATAGAAGTATAATATTAAGTGTTTGTTTAATCTACCGTTTTGACGCAATATGCATTCTACGAAACTTTTTTCAACGATCCAATCGTCAAAATTATTTGTACACACTCCGAGATTGCATACGTAAAAAATCGTAAAAAAAACACATTCAGAGATTAGGTAACAGAATAAAAGTTTTCGACGGTTATAAAAGAAAAATCACAATTTAACAGTTATTTCAGCTCCGATTTTGATAATTTTTTAAGCTACACTCCTCAACCCTATAAGAATGTAATGAATAAATTTGATCTTCAATTTAAAATATTTACACTAGTAGATACCACAAAATCTTATTTTATACTTGATAGAAGTATAATATTAACTCTAAGTGTTTGTTTAATCTACAGTTTTGATGCAATATGCATTCTATTAAACTTTTTTCAACAATCCAACCATCAAACTTATTTTTACACACTCTGAGATTGTATACGTAAAAAATCGTAAAAAACAAACATTCAGAGATTAGGTAACGAAACAAAATTTTTCGATGGTTATAAACAAAAAATCACAATTTAACGGTTATTTTAGCTCCAATTTTGATGATTTTTTACAGCTACACTCCTCGACCCTATACGAATGCATTGAACGAATTTGATCTTCAATTTAAAATATTTACACTAGTGGATAATTTTTTATACTTAATGGAAGTATAACATTAACTCTTAAGTGTTTGTTAAATCTATCAATTTGATAGTATATGCATTCTACGAAATTAGTTTCAATGATCCAACCGTCAAATATGTTTGTATATACTCCGAGATAGCATGTGTAAAAAATCGCAAAAAAAAAATATAAAACATTCAGAGATTAGGTAACAGGACCGTGAGTGAAAAAAAAATTAAACCATGTGTTTATTTATTTATTTATTTTTAATCAATGTAACTTTTTAAATAATAAAATAGTCAATTTATGTCGGTTATAACCGCCACCATTAACTTAGAAACCGCTAGAATATGTTAAAAATATTAAAAAAAAAAAAAGAATTCAAAAATACTGAGGGTTATACTAATTTTATGGCGGTTATATCCGCCAGGAATTTATGTCAGATATATCCGACAGAAAGTAACTTTAATCTGACAGTACATAAATTATGTGTCGGATATCTTTTATCCGTCAGAATAACTTATTAACTGCCAGGATCGTCCGACATCTAAAGCTAGTATTGTAGTAGTGGGGTGTTGGATACGGGTTGTACTCATCATATGACTCCTCACAAGGATTGGTTTTCAAGCTTGAAAGAGTTTGATGGTGGTGTTGTGTTCATGGGAGATGACAATCCTTGTACAACAAAAGGGATTGGTACAATTCGTTTGAAGTTGCATGATGGCATGGTTAAAGAGTTGACAGGTGTTCGGTATGTACCGAATTTGAAGAAAAATCTTATTTCTTTGGGCACTTTAGAATCCAAGGGCTTCGGGTTTCATTCAGATGGGCAGACATTGAAAGTTACTTATGATGCACTTCTTGTGATGAAAGCTCCTCGATGTGGTCATTTGTATTTATTACAAGGAAGCACCGTGACAGGTGAAGCGTTTGTAGTCTCAGAAAATATAGGCACATCCGATTCAGATACTACTAGACTGTGACATATGAGATTAGGCCATGCCGGTGAGAAAGCTCTACAAGGGCTTGTGAAAAAAGGTCTTCTAAAAGGTGCCACGACTTGTAAGCTTAATTTCTGCGAGCATTATGTCTTGGGAAAGCAAACTAGAGTGAAGTTTGGTACTGCAGTACATCAGACAAAAGACATTCTTGATTATGTGCATTTGGATGTTTTGGGTCCTACAAAGACTCCCTCTTTAAGTGGTAGACATTGGTTCGTGACATTTGTTGATGATTATTCAAGAAGGTCTTGGGTCTACACTATGAAGCACAAGAGTGAGGTATTGAGCATTTTCTTGGGTTGGAAGAAAATGGTTGAGAACCAGACTGGGAGAAAGATTAAAATTTTGCGATCGGATAATGGTGGAGAATACACATCCGACCATTTCCTTAAAGTTTGCAAAGAGGAAGGGATTGTGAGACATTTTAGTGTCCGAGGAACTTCACAACAAAATGGAGTTGTAGAAAGATTGAATCGAACATTGCTTGAGAAGGTTAGATGCATGTTGTCTCAGTCGGGTTTGAGCAAGTCGTTTTGGGCAAAGGCAGTTACTTATGCATGTCACATTATCAACCGATTACTCTCAGCTGCTGTTCAGGGTAAGACACCAATGGAGGTATGGACTGGGAAACCTTCTACTGATTATTGATTATATTCATATTTTTGGTTCGCCTGCTTATTTTCATGTAATTGAAAATAAACTTGATCCTAGAGCCAAAAAGGCCATCTTTCTTGGTTTTAGTAGTGGTGTCAAAGGTTATAGATTGTGGAGCCCAGAGATGAAGAAACTTGTAATCAGCAGAGACGTGACATTTGATGAAGAAAGTATGTACAAAGACTCTGAGAAGAATGTGAAAGATGTCCAACAGGTGGAGCTTGAGAAAGTTGCCTCTGGTACTTCAAATCCTATTTCCGCTGATGTCGAAGCCACTACAAGTGAAGAAGTTGGAGACCATGAGGATGTTGAAGAAGTTGAACTTGAAGATTCTATTCAAGTTGAAGAACAAGTTTCACCTCAAGAGTCTATTGCCAAGAACAGAGGAAATAGACAAATTACCAAGCCAACCTGGTATAGTGACTATGTTGCTTTTGCTCTTCCTATTATCATTGATGATATTCCATCAAATTTCGAGGAAGCCATTGAGAGTGAGGAGAATGAGAGGTGGTGCAATGCCATGGGTGATGAGATGAATTCTCTCTTGAAGAACAAGATTTGGGAGTTAGCTAAATTGCCTAAGGGCAAGAAAGCTATCGGTTGCAAATGGGTGTATGCCAAGAAGGAAGGTCCTGATGAGAAAAGCAATGTGAGATTCAAAGCAAGATTAGTTGCTAAAGGGTATGCACAAAAGGAGGACATTGACTACAACGAAATCTTTTCTCTGGTTGTGAAGCACTCCTCAATTCGCATTATGTTAGCTCTTGTTGCACAGTATGATCTTGAGCTTGTGCAACTTGATGTGAAGACGGCTTTCCTACATGGTGATTTGAATGAAGAGATCTATATGTGTTAACCGGATGGGTATACAGTGAAAGGGAATGAGAATTTGTTTTGCAAATTAAAGAAATCACTTTATGGCTTGAAGCAATCTCCAAGGCAATGGTATTTGAGGTTTGATAAATTTATGAGAGGCCAAAATTATTCTAGAAGTCAATATGATCATTGTGTGTACTTCAAGAAGTTACAAGATGGGTCTTTTATTTATTTGTTGATATATGTTGATTGCCTCAAAGTATGTCGAAGAGATTGAGAAATTGAAGAAGCAAATGAAGAATGGGTTTGAGATGAAGGATCTTGGTGAAGCGAACAATATCCTTGGCATGGAGATCACTAGAGATAGAGAGAAGGGTTTGGTCAGTTTGAATCAAAGACAATACCTTGAGAAGTTGATCTGGAAGTTTGGAGTTCATGATTCAACCAAACCAGTTAGTACCTCTTTGGCTCCTCATTTTAAATTGAGTTCTCTGCAATGTCCTAAAACTGATAAAGAGAAGATGCAAATGAAAAATATACCATATGCAAATTTGGTTGGTAGTTTGATGTATGCAATGGTATGCTCTAGACCGAATATTGCTCATGCAGTTGGCATGGTGAGTCGATATATGCATAATCCAGGTAAAGAGCATTGGCAAGCAGCTAAGTGGATATTGAGGTATCTCCATGGTACTCGAGATATTGGTTTATGCTTTGAGAGAGATGACTCTGGTATTGGTCATTTTGCAGTTGGTTATGTTGGTTCAGATTATGCAGATGATCTGGATGGAAGGAAGTCTACTACAGGCTATGTGTTTACTATGGCTAAAGGGCCAGTTTGTTGGAGGTCCATTTTGCAGTCGTCTGTTGCCTTGTCTACTACAGAGGCTAAATATATGGCAGTTGCTAAAGCTATAAAGGAGGCCATTTGGATACATGGGCTGATTAGAGATTTTGGGGTTGATCAGAAGCAGGTGGAGGTACATTATGATAGTCAGATTGCCATTTATTTGGATAAGTATCAGGTTCATCATGCAAGGACCAAGCACATAAATGTGCGTTATCACTTTGTGCGTGAAGTCGTTGGTGAATGAGAGATTATTCTCCAGAAGATTCCAACTAAAGACAACCCCGCTGATATATTGACTAAGGTTGTTGGTGTAGCCAAGTTTGTTCATTGTTTGAACTTGGCTCACATTTTGCCTATATAAAGAAGGCGTTGAGCAGTAGGAGTTTTGGAGCATTTGGCTCGGCATGAGTTGTTCTCTTGCTAGTGTTTGGGAGTAATTTTTGCGTTGATTGTGTTGGTTGGCTCGTCATGGGGTTTTCAGAATTTGGCCAAGGTGGAGATTGTTGGATAGTGGCCAAATTAGTGGCCACCTTGCAAACCACTTTCAACTAATAAAATAAACAAAAAGGGTGGATAACATCATGTGTCTTTGGTGAAAAGCAAATGATGATGTTTGTTGAGGAATGATTATTTCCTTTTGCTTTGGCTTTTTCAAAGGTAGAGAATTGGTTTTTGTGCTCCCACTTGTTGCATTTGGTAATGAAAGAAACCGAGAGAGTAGCAGAAAGTGCAGCAGCCCCACTTTGAAGAGAAGAAAAAGGTGCTCTTCTTTTTTGTTAGTAATCATTCATCAAAGTTGTATTTGTTGTATTAGCTTTGAGCTTCGTATAGAGAGGAAATTATTCACAATATTTCCTTCTCTATTTGGTTCTTTGGTGTGTGTGAGCTATTGGTTGTATTAGGGGTTTTGGGTTGTGAGATTGCCAACACTTTGTAAACTCCCATTTGGTTGATAGTGGATTATTGGGTGAGCTCCTACTGCTCCAAGGACGTACTCCAGTTACACTGACTGTTGAGGAACCTCGTTAAAATCTTGGTGTCTTTTATATTTTGTTCTTGCATTCCATTTGATATATTTCCTGTGGGTTAGCTTGAGTTGGTTTCAACGGGTTTTGTGCTATCCTAGCACAACATATACATATACTAGAAATGTATAAATCTAACCTGAAACTACCATAACCATTCAATTCTAGCGTCTACAGCTTTAGCATTAGTTGGTACAAGGGACATTCTTCCGAAGACGGAGACGAAATCGTTGAGGCTCTTTTTATTTATTCCTCCTCTTGTTGTGCCCTTTTAGGCCCCGTTTGGGATTGAGGTGATTTTAAAAAAAGCCACTGTGAAAAAAAGCTGAGGGTCATTTTTGTGTTTGGTAAACTGAAAAAAAAAAGCTTATTTTGGAAGCTGCTGTGAGAATAAGCTGAAAATCAAAGGAAAAGCTGAAGCTGCTATTTGCTGCTTTGAAAAAAAGCCAGTTTTTTCAAAGCACACGGAGCTACAGTGCTCCTTTAATGAAAAGACACACTATCATCCTGCTTTTTTTTCCAAAAGCACTTTCACAAAAAAGTTTACCAAACACTCTACTGGCTTTATTTCACAGCCGCTTATTCTCACAGCACAGCCGCTTATTCTCACAGCAGCTTTTTTTCAAAGCACAGCAATACCAAACCAGCCCTTAGACTGCTAATTCCAGAAGATCCAATCTCATACATCTTCCCTGCAAAACATGTGTGCCAGACTTTAAGATCAAAATTTTCCAGCAAAAGAAACTTAAAGATCAAACCCATTAGCGGAATAAAATGGTGCACAAAGGGATTTAAAATCTTGAAATATGTGCATCTTTGGCAGATTTTATGTGAGCATGCAACTAAAAATTGGCATCATCAATGTTGCACAAAGATTGGCGGAAAAGCGTAAAGGGAAGCAATCACAACACATGTATGAGCCGTCATAAATTGTTTTCGTAAAATTGTGAGGCATTTTTGTGAAAACCCATGTGTGCCTAAAAAGATACATGAGCCGTCATAAATTGTTTTAATAAAATTGTGAAAAGACCTATGGCGTTTTGAGTAGGGCCGGAATTTTTTTCTGAAAATCCCAAACCAAACAAAAAAAAAAATCTCAATTCCATACCGAAAAATTTCCAAACTTATAATTCCAAAATTTTCAAGATCCCTACCGGACCGATCCCGAACCTTTCAGTATGGGAATCAGGATTACATATTCAATGGTTTGAGAATCCCGAACTGAACCAAAAAAATATATTTATTTATTTTGTTTGCATGCATGTTGAATGTTGAATTAAGTAGTTTGACAGTATATTATATTATATATAGAATATGAAATTAAGTAGTTTGTAACTTTAGAACATCAATTTGACTTGGTATGAAATTTCAAATTGGTGTGAGGTAAAAAGACTAAATTTCAATTGATATGAAATTTGGCAACAAAATTTCAGGCCAAAAGTCCGAATTTTAGCCAACAACTCAAAAATCTCAAAATTTATCCAAAAATCCAAAATCCAGTACCGGTCCATCTCGAAATATCAAAAACATTTTGAGAACCGTAATTTCGGTTTAGAATTAGTCTTCAAATTCTCGTCCCAAAAATATTCGGTTTGAGATTCAGGATCATATTTTTGATTTGGAATTCCATATCGAACCACCACTAGTTTTGAGCATAGTGATGCAATTCCAAATATGTTGTTTATGCCTCACCGTTACATGAATCCAAATGCCCTTACGAATCCAATTGCCTTTATGAAAATAACATGGAAGTAAAAACCCAAGGCCCCATTCAAAATTTCCAGATTCATAAAAAACCCGAACATAAAAAGAACAAAGGTATCGGAAGAGAACCATGAGATGGAAAAATCACCTTTCCACCAATTGAAGTAGAAGGTCCAGCTCCAGCAGAGTTGACCTAAACCATGCTTCTGTAAATCCAAGTGCAGTTGCAAATCCTATAAACACTGTAATTAGTAACGTGGTGAACATAGAAGTTAATAATTTGAATGCAAATTAGTTGTATAAATACAGAAGAAAAAGCAACAAAATTTCAACGTAATTAACAAAACATCAATAACTCATCGAAAAACACATGCATGAGCTCTGAAGGTTTCAAAAAACATGTTTTCGAGGCTATTTAACTTTAAGCTCATGCAGAAATCTATTTTTACGTTGAGTTACAAACTAATCTGTTTATACCATACTTAGGGCCTCCGTATTTAGATCTCGTATAAATACTCGGGGGACTCAAAATGTAATTATGTAATAAATAAAGGGGCAAATATGTAAAAAGGGGAAAAACTTTTATTCTATAAAAGGGCTCCTCACCCTCACAAACCTGAAGCCTCACTCTCATATTCAAGCTCTCATCCTCACATACAGAGGTCCTCTCCCTCACAATCCTCTCAGAGAAATACAATATCAGTGTAGACGTAGCCCAAACATTGGGGTGAACCACAATACATCTTGTGTTATCTACTTTCTTGCAGATTCACGGTTGGATTTATGTTGTTCCAAGACCCCTCCGGTTTTGTGCATTAACATTTGGCGTCGTCTATGGGAATCGACACGAAAAGCTATGTCGGTTCTCTTTCATTTTTCCATCTCACCACCGCGAGACCTCACCACTGTCCACCGTAGATCTGCAAAACCCAAGAGATACCGACCCCCCTCTAAAAAATCCCTCTCTCTCCTCTCCTCTCCCTGGCCTTCTCTCTATAGAAATTGTGATTACCCCCAATCCGCCAGAGATTAGAGAGAGCATTTGCTAGCCAATCCTCCGGTCACGGACCGGAGGGCAGAAGATAATGCCCTCCCCGCACCTCCGATCAAAGTTGATCCACCGAAGAAGCCCAAGAGGAACAAGTATGCACTCGCCTATGCTATTCTGGCCTCCATGACTTCAATCCTGATGAGTTATGATATTGGCGTGATGATCAAAGCTTTGATCTACATCGAAAAGGACCTCAAGATCACGGACACGCAAATCAAGATCCTGATGGGTGTTATTGAAATCTGCTCCCTCATTGGGTCCGCCATGGCCGGAAGAACTTCCGACTAGGTCGGCCGCCGCTACACCATAATCATCTCCGGAGCGATTTTCTTCATCGGAGCGATTCTCATGGGATTATCCATTTCTTCAACTCTCTGGCTGTCCTATCTAAACTTAATATCAATTGAGTAAATGTATAAAGGTCGTTGATGTAGGTGGGTTCTATGAGAGTTCTGCATTTTAACAGAAGAACGAAGAACGTCTCGGAGATTTGGTTCTTCTCTATTTTCAGATCCTTGAATCAACCACCAAATGATTGTTTCAGATTCAAAGGTCAGAACCCACATTTCCAATTCTCATTGTCTTGTGATTTCTGAATTCAAAGGTCGATGAATATTACAATGAGCAAGGGATAGTGAGCCCAGAAGAGTGAGAGACCTCACCGAGTTGCGGCTTCCAGGTTGGGCACTAGTTGGGCAGCTTCCTTTGGGTCTCGGAAACTTAACCCAGCTTTTGACCCTCTCTCTGCGCGTAAACGCGCTCTCCGGTCCACTACCAAACGACCTTGTCAACCTAGTCAACCTCAAGAATCTCTACTTGCAAGGTAACTCGTTTTCCGGTCCAATTCCTGAGTTTTTGTTCAAAATGAAAAGCCTTATGAGATTGAACCTTGAGAAAAATAAATTCTCCAGCGAAATCTCGTCGGCGTTTAATAATTTGACGAGTTTGGTAAGTCTGCATTTGGAGGTAAATCAGCTTACTGGGTCAATTCTTGAGCTGGGTTTGCCCACAAGTCTTCGCCTGCACTGGGCGGTGTTGGCTGCTCAAAAGAAGAAGCATTTCCTTTTGGAAAAACCAACGGCTCTGGATGTGAGTGAGCTTGATCAGATACTGGAAGCATGCAAATCCAACGGTGTACAGTTCATGGATGGCAGCATGTGGCTGCATCATCCCAGGACTGCCAAGTTGAAGGACTTGGTCTCTAATCCCAAGCTTTTTGGTCAGATTGACATTGCTCAGTTTCAGTATGCGGGGATAGAAGTTTCGGTCCGGACCCGGCGTCCGCCCCGGATTTGAAAGCGGTCAGATGCCGAGCAGAACAAGATTTCTGCAAAAAAAAACCACGAGAATCACTCATGAATAAGATAAGAGAGGTTCCCGTCTCCTTTAATCTTTGCCTTCAATGCACAGAAGCAAGAAAATCATCAACCAGCTCTGAGAAGCAAAAATGGAATAAAAGAAAGAGGAAAGAGCTGGAGAGTAACGTGCAATCCGCTGTTAAGTGGGCTTGCTAGATAAAGGAACAAAATAGAAAATGAAAAAAATCATGATGTTGTTGAGAGAATGTTTCAGAAAAAGAAAAAGAGGAAGAGTGGGAAATGAAAGCAGAAAAGCAGAAACAAAAACAGAAAGCAAAAGTAGAAAGCAAAAGAAGATAAAAAGAAGCAGACATAATTGCGGTGGTGATGGCATGCAGAAAAGGGAATTATAGGCGTGACCTATTAAGCAGAGGGTCGAATTTATTTTTGAATGATGTAATTTATTTTTCTTATATTTCGGAGATATCTGTATAACCCCATCAGATGGTAATAAAAAATAAAATAATAATAATAATAATAAATAAATAAATAAATAAAAAGGCAAACCCAAAATAATGGGCTGGAATGTTATGTGGAGGGCGAAGACCCTTATGCCCAAAAGAGCCAGACCCTCTATTATCACCAACCAGATGATCAACAGTACATCCAGTACTACAAAAAATTATTCGGCAGCTTGGCGCTATTATCACCAACCAAGTGATCAAAAGTACGTCCAGTACTCCAAATTTATTCGGCACCCTGCCGCTATTATCACCAATCAAGTGATCAAAAGTATGCCCAGTACTCCAAAATTATTCGGCAGCCTGCCGCTATTATCACCCACTAGGTGATCAAAAGTACGCCCAATACTCCAAAATTATTCGGCAGCCTGCTGCTATTATCACCAACCAGGTGATCAAAATTACGTCCAGTACTCCAAAATTATACATGAGCATCACTCATGTCAATCATACATAAACATTCATGAGCATCACTCATGTCAATCATACATAAACATTCATGACCATCATTCATGTCAACATTCATGAGTATCACTCATGTCAACATTCATGAGCATCACTCATGTCAACATCCATGAGCATCACTCATGTCAATCAACATAAACATTCATGAGCATCACTCATGTCAATCAGCTTCGAAAGCTTCATTTACAGAGCTCCAGCTTCGAGAGCTCCAGCTTCAAAAGCTTCATTTACAAAATCTCCAGCTTCAAAGCTTCACTTGCAAAGCTTCACCTACAAAGCTTCAGTGCAGGGTATACAAATACCTCCTCCGAACAACCGCCACTTCGGCCCATACATGGATTGAATTTGAAGTCTCCAGCCAACAGCCTCTATTGACTGAAGACTTGGGGGACTACACTATGTACCATATATTGGGCCTCATGAAAAATACTTGGGGGACTTAGCCCATTATTTATGTACTGAGGAGCAAGCTCTTATTCTATAAAATGGACTCCATCACTTTCATTAGAGAGCACACATTATTCATGTACTGAGGAGCGAGCCCTTATTTTATAAAAGGGACTCCCTCACCATCATTAGAGAGCATCACCGCCAGCTGAGCAACTGCCTTGCCGCGAGCATCAACTCTAGCCCATCACTTATGTATTGAGGAGCGAGCCCTTATTCTATAAAAAGGACTCCCTCACCTTCAACGCCACAAGCCGAACCAACCAAGGCAACATAAGCCACAAGCAGAGCAGCCTCGCAACATGTGGTTAAACATCATTTCAGATTGGGCACCGCCTCATATCGAGTATCAATTCTAGACGACATCTAGTTACTTCGGCCCACACATGGACTGAATTTCAAGTCTCCAGCCAAAAGACTCTCTTGACTAAAGACTTGGGGGACTACTGTTTATACCATACTTAGGGCCCACACATGTAATAAATGAAGGAGCAAATATGTAAAAAGGGGAGGAGCCCTTATTCTATAAAAGGGTCTCCTCACCCTCACAAACCTGAAGCCTCACTCTCATATTCAAGCTCTCATCCTCACATACAGAGGCTCTCTCCCTCACAATCCTCTTAGAGAAATACAATATCAGTGTGGACGTAGCCCAAATATTGGGGTGAACCACGATACATCTTGTGTTATCTACTTTCTTGCAGATTCACGGTCGGATTTACGTTGTTCCAATACCCCTCCGGTTTTGTGCATCAACATAATCTATAAATAATGTTTTACATATAACGTGCAAATTTCCTTTTTCAATCTGTTGTATGCCTATGATGTAATAAACATATAAAAAAATTGCGATTTGACGGCTCATATAATACCAAATACTTTTCCAAAGTATCTCTGGAAATACATAATGAAGCTTTAGTGGGTACAATTGGACCATATTGCAATTCATCTAACATCAATTGTTCACTGCAATTCATGCAGTGAGAAATTACTAGATTGCAATTATGACCGCGCATAGCACGCGGACTTTACTACAAATTTTGAATTTCTGAAAATTTTTGGCTAATTTCTCAATACCATTTTCTCAAAAACGTGCATACAATGACAATCCATCTTAAGAGCTGTAATCCAAATTCATTCTCAGCTCGATTTTGGTCCTATGATTACTCACTCACAAATGTGATCGTTATTATATGTGCAAAATAAAACTGTACTAAAATTTAAGGCTGTGTGCATTTATGCATCACAAAGTTTTCATGCCTATGCTGTTTTACCTTCTCATTAGTCATACAGAATTAATATGATCTCTTCAGTTTGGTAATATCTTGAACTACTTACGATATACATCATGAGCAAGCATGCTTACAAACTTCAACACTCTAAAAAACAACATGCACTCATCTACAAAGTTTTCTGATTTTACTCAAGGCCTTAAATACAACTTAATTAACAAAACACCAAAAATTCACACACAAAATTTAACAAACCGCCGAAAAAATAAAAACCCAGAAACTAAAAGCAATACCGCAGAAAATCCAGATCCAAATGACAAATAAAGACGACCCAAAAAAAAAACAAATTGGGAAATCATGAAGGCAACAACGAAGAACTCACCGAAATCGAATGTAGAAAAAGAACCACCGGGAGATGAGGAAAGCGGCAAGCCAAGGAGAGGGGCGACATATGAGTGAGTTTTCTCGTTCAGGGGAAAGAGGGAAGAAATTGAATTAAGGCAAGAGCATTTACGTTGGAATGAAAATGGAGCACGAAGGAAGAGGTTTGAGTGACTGAATATGATCCCAGATGTCAAATTGGGTATTTTGGTCAGCTGCAGAAATGAAATCAAACAAGCTAAACGGGGTAAAATCAAAATTGTACTGTGCTTATGAACAGTGTTTGAGTGCATTTTGAATTTTAGTATATACTAGCAAGCGATGCTGCGGGATTGAAAACGTAAAATTTTTTGTATATAGTACTATTTCATACAAAGATAATACTTGATGTGTACATGTAGAAAAATGTATTTGCCTCAACTTAACTTGTTGTGTTTGGTTCATACATTTGTGAGTAATTATGAGTCATGTGTTGACAACAATTGAAGACATGGTGATTACCACAAGCAAAGTGGACAACAATCCAAATGCCTTTCAGCTAGTAAACTAAACAAAGAAAAGTTTGGTGGACATCATCATGAGTAAAGACACAATGATGATGCTTGTAAGAAAATAGAAAAAGGTGGTTGCTTTTGCTTTAATGATTATGCAAAAATTATGATGTTGGGGAAGAAAATGTGAGTGGCCTTATATTGAGAGTACTTGCATCAGGGAAGCATCCAAGGAGATGGTGAGAGCATTTGGCTCTACCATGGGAAAGGTTGAACATGGGTTGAGAGAAAATCAAGAGAGCTAGAGTGAAAAGTATTATAGTGAAAGAACTTTTGGGGTAGAGTGAGGCTCTCAGAAAATTCTATGAATGGGTGTGCAAGGGATTTGGGATTGGGTTATGTCAATTTAACTCATGTGTATCTTGTACTGTTATTCTCATAGTGAAGAGCAATATCTCTCCGGGGACGCTGGCAGGATTTTTGCCGAACCTCGTAAATTTCTCGGTGTCTTTATTTCTTGTATTTTATTTTGTTCAACTGTGTGTGATTTGGTGAGGTTGTAATCTGAATCTCGTTTCCGCACTGACGAACGGGCCAAGGCACAACATTTACTCTCATACAATGAATCTAATGTAGAAGAGTCAATGAACCTATTAATTAGCTTAATTGTTCAAAGAAATATGGCTCAAGCCACTTTTGTAGGAGCAGGGAGAGGCTTTTAACACTCCCCCTCAAGTTGGAGAGTGAAGGTTGAGAATTTTCAACTTGTGTATCATAACCAAGAAATTCTCCTTGCCCAAGGGCTTTGTAGAAACATCTACTAGCTGTTGCAAATACGCTATATGTCAAGTGGTGATAATGCCATCAATTATTATCTTGTCTTGAATAAAATGACAATTTGTTTTAATATGTCGTGTCCTCTCATGAAAAACTGGATTTGCAGCTATATGTAAAGTTGTTTGATTATCACAATATAAAAGTGAAGCTCCTGAATGTGGTAATCATAAATCTTCCAATAAAAATTTAAGCCAAGTGACCTCACAACAAGTACCCGCCATGGCCCTATACTCAGCTTCTGCAAATAATAAGGAAATGATCTTTTGCCTCTTTGTTAGCCAAGAAATGAGGGAACTACCCAGGAAAACACAGTACCCAGTAATTGAACGGCGGGTCATGGGGCAACCAACCAAATCCGAATCACAATAAGCAACCAAGTTCAATTTGTTATCAGATGAAAAGAACAAACCTTGACCAGGAGCAGATTTGAGATACTTGACAACCCAAATGGATGCATCCATGTGAGGTTGTCGTGGTTCATGCATAAATCGGCTGAGAACATGTAGTGAATAAGTGATGTTCGAACGAGTAATCGTAAGGAAAATCAGTCGTCCTACCAAACGCTGATATTTGGTAGGATCTTTGAGCAACTCTCATTTGTCGAAAATCGTAACATCTTCCATTGGGAACTCCGCTGGCCTAGCTTCCAAAAATTCTTGATCTTTGAGTATTTCAAGGGCATATTTTAGTTGTGAAATATAAATGCCACTTTTGGAACGAGAAACTTCAATGCTTAAGAAACATTTCAAATTTCCAAATTGTTGATGCAAAAACGGGTTTTGTACCGTTCAATGGAACCATATTCGGTTAACCGCATCCTAAATTTTTTTTAAATGCCCAGCCCCAGTTTAACCTCATGATTGGAACCCTTTCTATTTTAGGTACCCATTCAAAAGTCATTCTTGCAAAATTTCACTTAAAAGTTTACTAATTTGATTATTACTATGAACATTTCTTACATAACAAAACGGTTTTTTATTTGAATGAACTCTAAATATGTTATTAATATTTTTTGTTTTTTTGCTTGGTTTCTTTTGTCAACACTTAGATCTATTTTATACCAAAGAACGGACACAGAGACGAAAGAAGATGACAGAGATAACGACACTAGCTAGAAGGCTTTTCGACCAAATAACAACTTCTTTTCTTGACATTCTTAATGTGAACCGACGAGAAAACCAATCTGCAAGGTTGCATCACCACCATTCCGGGCCATCAACAATTCCCAGTGAAGGCATTTCACTACGATCATTTTCAGATGCATAACAAGATCCCATTACCACTCTTGCTCACCTCTCACCTCCTCCCGAACCGAAGACATAGGTTCATAGGAGACGTATGAGCACGAAACAATTGTAGGGAGGATTACTAAGCATGAAGAAAATCATGCGAAGAACCTTTGCTTCGTTGAAGCAAAATTTGAAAATGGCTCATCAACCCATGAAAATGATCGCGGCAAAAAATATTGAGAAGTTCATGTCATCCACTGCGATATTGACGCAATGGGCAAGCAATACAACCAAGGCTATCGGTTGGGACTTCGTGAGGGGTTTAAGATATTTCGCCGCTATGCAATGAAAGTAGATTTGAAGGGGAAGTGGGCGACCATTGACTACTATAAGGCATTGCCGTTGGGGCCACTTGTTAATTTGTTCTACTGTTCTTTCGTGTTAAGGATAATTTGAACTATTTTGTGCGTCCTTCAAATTTCCTTATAGTTTGATATTCCATGTGGTTTCATAAGAGGGACCTTAATGTTTCATCAATTCAATGTTATCTTTTTTTGTATCCTTCAAATTTTCTTATATTTTGACATTCCATGTGTGGTTTGTCAAAAGAATGACCTTAATGTTTCATTACTTCAATGTTGTCTATGTAATTTGTTGATGCACAAAATCAGTGAGGACTTTGGTACAACAGAAAGTGTTAAGTTTGTGACCTTCGCTAGATTGTTTCGGTCATTAGTGTGGATAAGTATGTAAATGGATAGAGACAGGGAAGCAAACACAAGATGTACATGGTTCACCCAGATTGGCTA
Source organism: Malus fusca (assembly GCA_035220775.1). NCBI lineage: Eukaryota > Viridiplantae > Streptophyta > Magnoliopsida > Rosales > Rosaceae > Malus > Malus fusca. Next base: position 15,112,596 of record CM069067.1, on the reverse strand, counting down.
CGTCCACAGAGTAGAGGAGTTCTCATTAATTGTGAAGGGTTTACACAAGTACATAGGTTCAAGCTATCCTTTAATGAGTACAAGTGAATGATTTAGTACCAAGGACATTAGGCCATATTGTGGGAGAATGATCTCCTTTTATAGAAGAGTCTCTAGCTTTGTTCTGACATTGACATGTGTCGTGTTGTGATTGGCTTCTGATGTTGACACGTGTCGCGCTATGATTGGCTTCTGATGTCGACACGTGTCGCATTGTGATTGGCCTCCTGGTTGGAGAGAAACTCTTCTGGGTCACTGAAGGTATAACGTTGACCGGTGCTCAGTAGTTTCGGGATTGGTTAAGTATGGTACAAACAGTACTCCCCTAAGTTCCCGAGTGAAGGAAGCTCCTCGGTTGGAGACTTGTAAGATCCAAGCCGCTGAGTAATCACGAAACTTCTAAGTACCGAAGTGTGGTATCGTCTTCACTTGCCTTATGTCTCATAGGTAGATGTGGCATCTTCTCTGGAAGTACTCTTCCTCCATCCAGGGGTGGTATCTTTAACCGGTGGAGATGCACAAGGTAATGTATCAATTTCACTTGAAGCTTACTTGTAGTTTCAGGCTTGGTCAAGCACGATACAAACCATGTAGTAGGAGTCCCCTAAGTCGCCGAGCTAGGAGATCTGCCGAAAGAGGTGACAGAGAAGGTAAGCAATCAGTCCCAGATCAGAAGTTTGATTTCGAGTTCCTGCTAATTGTTTTCATTCTCCCTATCTTGCAGGCAGTATGAAGGATAAAGAGAAGGAAAAAGAGAAAAGATGATATGAAATACTTTTGCTTTTGAAGAAGTAACTTTCCACAGGCTTATTCTTGAACTAGGCTGAAGGGTTTTCTGGTTTCCTCCAGAGTATAAGGCCGACTCAAGAATTTGAGGGTCAAAACAAGTCCATCAAATCTACGTTCAACCCTGATGATATGGGATACTTTTGTTGTTGACAAAGTAGTGGATGTATCGGCACGTGTTCTGTTACGTTTGTCTCGACATGCTTCCTTGTATCCTTCTCACTTGCCCTATATGTTCCTCAGGCAGATGTGGTATCTTCTCTGGAAGCATAAGATGTTGAAGATGAGTACTCGAGAGCAATGCCAGGTAAGTAATCAGGCAAGGGGTTCCAGGCAGTCAGTTCCTGATTGGAAGCTTGATTCCAAGTGCTGACTGATTGCACTCTTTCTCTTTGTCTTGCAGGTAAGAACAAGGGCAAACGAAAAGACAGGGAAAAAATATGATATGAGATACTCTTGCTTTTGACCCTGATGATATGAGATACTTTTGCTCTGGTGTGGCTGGTTTGTATAGGTATTATTGGGGGAGGGGGGAAGAAAGCTGAGTATTTCGAGAGGCTTCGTTGGGAGTGCCCTCTCAGATATAAGGAAGGGTTGAGCATTTCTGCAGGTCCACCTGTCCGTGGAGGATGGAGGTCGACATATATAGGAGTCTCAGTAACAACAAGTAGTAATGCTATTCCTTTACCATTCTTGATCATAGCAATGTAGTGGGAGCTGCAAGCTTCACGTGTTTTAACTTTGTCAGACCACTTTGAAAAAACTGGTCTGTGGTATCTGGAAAGCTGATGTTACGTGTGAAGATTGCAGACAAGCTTTATCCAAGGAAATCTAGCTCTCGAAGTTCGGAGAGCGGTGCCTCTTTGGTTTTCGAACAAGCAATCCTATCGGGGGTCTGGCTCTCGAGATTCGGAGAACGGTGCTTCTTCGATTTTTGAGAAAGCAATCATGTTGGGAGTTTGGCTCTTGAGATTCGGAGAGCAGTGTCTCTTCGATTTTTGAGAAAGTAATCCTGTTGAGAGTCTGGCTCTCGAGATTAGGAGAGCGGTGCCTCTTCGATTTTTGAGCAAGTAATCTTGTTGGGAGTGTTTTCTCGAATGTGAGTAAAAGTTGGGCATTTTCGCCAGTCTGCCTTGCCACGAAGCACGGAGGTTGACACACATAGGGACTTTCCAGTTATCAAGCAGTGGTGATGTTCATTTACCCTTGTGGGTAATAGTAGGGTAGCTGGACCTTCAAAATTTATGTGTCTAAACTTTGTCAGAGATCTTTGGCAAAGTTATATGTGGTACCCGATGAGCTGATGTTGCGTGTGGAATGTTGTGCCTTTTCGAAATCCGGAGAGTGGTGCTGTTCCTTTACCCTTGTGCGTAATAGTAGGGTAGCTGGACCTTCAAAATTTATGTGTCTAAACTTTGTCAGACATCTTTGGCAAAGTTATCTGTAGTACCCGAGGAGCTGATGTTGCGTGTGGAAAGTGGTGCTTCTTTGATTTTTGAACCAACTGCCATGTTGCCCTTTCTTTTATAAGGGCACCAATTGTGTGCAAGAAGTACATTCAAAGAGTTATTGCTTGTAGGAATTTTCCCCTTATTTTTGTACTTCAGAGATTTATTGGACCTTATTTCTCCTTCATCATTTCTGAAAATGTCTGGCCCATCCGACCGTCGTTTTGACTTGAACTTTGGTGAAGAGACAATTATGTCTCCTCAAGACAACATATGGCGCCCATCCTTCTTATCCCCTACTGGTCCTCTTACCGTTGGAGACTCTGTGATGAAAAATGATATGACCGCTGCGGTGGTGGCCATGAACATTCTCACTCCCAAAGATAACAGACTACTTTCCAAACGGTCTGATGAGTTGGTTGGTATGGATTCCCTGGCTTTCAGTGTTTAGTGTGCAGGTTCTGTGTCTAATATGACCCAACGCCTATTCACTCGAACCCGCCAAGTTGAATCATTGGCGGCTGAAGTGATAAGTCTCAAACAGGAGATTATAGGTGCTACAAACATGAAGAGGAAGCTTGACCAGATGTAGGAATCTGATGGTCAGATTTTACTTGATCATCAGAGGTTTGTGGGTTTGTTCCAAAGGCATTTATTTCCTTCGTCTTCTAGGGCTGTACCGTGTAATGAAGCTCCAAATGATCAACCTCTGATGCCTCCTCCTTCTAGGGTTCTGTCCAGTACTGAGGCTCCGAATGATCATCCTCCGGTGCTTTCTCTTTCTGGGGCTCTACCGACTGCTGAGACTTCTCCTAAGCAACCTTTGTGAAGGCTCCCTCTTGTTTGATTATTTTGACTCATGTATATGTACATATTTGTAACTTATCGGAGATATCTATAAATAACCTTTGCTTCATTTCAACGTATTGTGTTAAATATACCAAAGCCTTTTTCACTAAGTTCTTTGAATTTTTTCTTTTGTTGAAGCTTTGTGAGTGAAGCATGTAGGTTGAGGTAGTGTTCCCTTAATTTCCCGAGTGAGGAAAACTTCTCGGTTGGAGACTTGAAAAATCCAAGTCACTGAGTGGTCGTGAGACTTCCGAGTATCAAGGTGCAGTAGCATATGGTAGGAGTCTCCCAAGTCTTCGGTCGAGGGAGTTGACGAATGAGGTGTCTTGCTAGTAGCCAAGCTTCTAAAGTAACAAAACTTCACCATTTTCCTTTCTAAGTGGTAGCCCAAAACTCCTCCTTCATATATATGTGTTATGAAAGTTGTTAGACCCAAATAAGAGGAGGTCTAGGCAAATTTTATTTTTTTTCTTCGAATTTCTGAATTTTCGAATTTTCAAATTTCTGAAAAAAAAATAAAATATATATATATATATATATATATATATATTAAGCTTTGTAGGTGAAGCTTTGGTGTTGAAGCTTTGTAGGTGAAGCTTTTGAAGGAAAAATTTTGTCCTAGCTAAGAACATGTATGAACATTTGAATACATATGCTAACAATTAACTCTTTAAAGTAGGCATGCATCCAAAAAACAATTCATGAAACCCATGACTTTCAAAGCCTAGTATATGGTGAATCAAAAGACTCTTTAACAACATTAAAGAATATGAAGAATTTAGAGATTCTTTACCCTTGAAGCTCATCCTTGATTACACAAGGGATTCACCCAAGTGGAGGGCCTTCAAGTCACCTCCTTGCTCCTTGGATCTTCCTTGTGATTTCCTTCCTTTTAGTGCTCCTTTGCTTCTTTGAGGATTTTAGGATTAGTTCTCCAAAACACCAAAAGTTTGATGTCTCTATGTCTCTTCACCAAGGATGTAATTTGTGAGAATGAAAAATGGATCACTTAGGGAAGTAAATTTGCTAGATAACTATCCCCAAGTAGCTTAGAAAACCCTAATTGAAAACAAAGCTATAAAGATGAATTTATACTTCATTTCTTAGGTGAGTGGCAAACTTGCAATTAAGCAAACTTGCATACCCTCACCCTAAATGGTTGGCCTATATGGTTATTGGGCTTATTGCCCATTTTGTTTTAGTTGTCATACAACTTAAACATAATGGGCCTTGTGGACCAAAACACTTTTGGGCCCCGAAGCCCTAAAACCAACTTAAAAGCCCAATACGAACATTTCGTATAATTAATTAACTAATTAATTAATCTTGACCATTCTTCAATTAAACCATTTAATTGCTTATCCATTTCATTTAATTGCTTCACATATATCCTTATTTGGTGTGCGATCCATTAGGTTCCAATTAGCGAGGCAGTGGGCGATGTTACTCTTAACTATCGATTGTGAATTGAAACCACATTTCAATTCTCCCTTTTTGATGATTAGTGTTTGCTAATCAATAGGGCTTCCACAAACCATGAGTGACACCTAGCAGTATGTCATGGTTACCCAAGCTAAGTAGAATTGGTTGGAGAACCTATCCAGTTACAATTACAATGCAATACGGTCATTCTCTAATACAATACTCTTAACCACATTGTTTTAAGTGATAGTTTGTTTCATGTCTACTATCCAATGTGATACTTTCTTATATGATTCCCTTGAATATGATTTGGAACATCTTCCTTAGTCATATTCATTTGCTTTGGCCAAAGACTTTAGAATCATATTTTAGAGTATTCTCCTTCCACCATGGAAGGTTAGAGATCCCTTGTTGTGCATTCATATGCCTACATGACTAGATCACATGACCCCAACAATGCCGTGGACAATCCGAGGGAATGCCTTTGTCATGATCAAAGATCAAGGACCTAACCATTAGACATCTATGATGCCTCAGGTCTAAGGACTACTTTGCATATTGTAACCTTAGAGTTCGTACATGACATGTATGTTTGAACTCTCATTAATCGCAGTTCAGTGTACTCGATTACTCTTTCGAGCACCTATGTGTTTGTCTTAGTGTCCAACACCAAATGACTTGAGACTAGTTCATACTCACGTTTGAGTCAACATAACACATACTAACCTTAGCGGATTGTCAATGCCCAATTGGCAATCCTATGGCTAGGAACATTTTAGGAATGAACATAAGAGAAAGGTCTCCTTAATCTAACTCATTAGATCACTTATCTCTTATGTCAAATACATCCCTTGGATTCTCTTATTGATTAAACACATGATTCAATAAATAGTGATTAACAATAAGTATTGCCCTTCCGTTAAACATATAAAAGTTTAACATATTAAGTATTCCAAAAAGCTATTACATCAAATGAGTGGCTTTGTGGGCATACTTCCAACAATCTCCCACTTGCACTCAAAGCCATCCTCCCATGTATCTAATACCCATTTTATCCATATGACGATCAAGCTGGATTTGAGTCATTGGCTTTGTCAGTGGATCTGCTACGTTATCGGCTGAAGCAACTTTGAGGATGTTGACTTTCCCCTCGGTAGCATATCATCTTATGATATTAAAGCGCCTATCAAAATGCTTGTTCTTTTGATGAGCCCTGGGTTCCTTGGCTTGAGCTATCGCCCCACTATTATCACAGTACAAAATTACTGGTGATGTGATGGTTGGAACCACTCCAAGTTCAGTAATGAACTTCTTCATCCAGAACGCTTCTTTGCCGGCTTCAGCTACAGCGACATATTCAGCCTCTGTCGTGGAATCAGCAATTACACTTTGTTTCTTGCTTTTCCAACTGACAGCCCCACCATTCAGAGTGAATACATATCCGGAGTTGGAACTTCTATCATCGACGTCAGATTGGAAATCTGCGTCTGTATAGGCTTCCACTCGCAACTCTGCTGCTCCTCCATAAATGAGGAACATGTCCTTAGTTCTTCTTAAGTACTTAAGGACCGCCTTGACAGCTGCCCAGTGTTCTGATCCTGGGTTAGATTGATATCGACTAGTAATGCTCACAGCATATGCAATATCAGGCCTTGTGCATATCATGGCATACATGAGACTCCCTATGGCGGAAGCATAAGGAATTTCATTCATTAGCCATATCTCTTCAGGAGTCTTAGGTCCCATGGACTTAGAAAGGTGAATTCCATGTCTCACAGGAAGAAAACCTTTCTTAGATTTTTCCATTTGGAACCTACTTAGCACCTTATCAATGTACATAGATTGGGATAATCCAATTAATTTTCTGGATCTATCACGATAGAGCTTTATCCCAAGTACATAAGATGCATCTCCTAAATCTTTCATGTGGAAGGTTTTAGACAACCACACTTTTACAGAAGAAAGTACTGCAATGTTATTCCCGAATAGTAATATGTCATCTACATATAACACTAGGAATACTACTGCATCCCCAACGACTATTTGATAAACACAATTGTCGTCTTCGTTTTGAGTAAAACCAAACGTTTTGATTTCAGTATCGAAACGAATGTTCCAGCTCCTGGAGGCTTGCTTAAGTCCATAAATGGACCTTTGAAGCTTGCATGCCTTAGTCTCTTCAGACTCGGACACGAAACCTTCGGGTTGAGTCATATAGAGCTCTTCCTGTAGGTAGCCGTTCAGAAAGGCCGTCTTCACGTCCATTTGCCATCTCTTTGAATCAATGTCGGACATTGCTTCAGTGTAGTCCCTAGGGTCCTCCTTTGTTTCATTGTCACCTAAAAGGTACAATTCATCAAAGTCATTTTTTAAGCCAAACCTCATAGGTGGCTTACTAACCCGTTCAGATCTACGTGGAGCTAGGGGTTCAGGAACAGGGTTGTCAATATGTCGAGTGCTTGTTTGTGGTTCATTATTAATCTCATTAATTTCCATCTGTTTGCTTATAGTTCCTTTGAGAACAAATTCGTCCTCTAGAAACTTAGCAGTTCTGGCGACAAAGACTTTCTGGTCGTCAGGATGGTAGAACTCATATCCCATAGTTTCTTTAGGATATCCCACAAAATAGCATCTTACTGATCTCGCTTCAAGCTTAGTTGCCTCAAGCTTCTTGACATATGCTTCACAACCCCAAATCTTAATATGATTAAGACTTGGCTTTCTTCCATGCCATATCTCATAGGGCGTTTGTGAAACTGATTTGGAAGGTACTCTATTAAGCAAGTAAGCTGCTGTATATAGAGCGTATCCCCAGAATGTTACTGGTAGATCAGCGGAACTCATCATAGAACGAACCATGTTCATCAAGGTTTCAATTTCTCCTTTCAAAAACTCCATTAAGTTGTGGAGTTCCCGGTGGAGTCCACTGTGATATTATTCCACACTCTTTGAGATAATCTAGGAACTCATTACTCAGATATTCACCCCCTCGATCTGATCTTAGGATTTTTATCTGTTTCCCAGTTTGCTTCTCAACTTCATTCTTGAATTCTTTGAACCTTTCAAAAGATTCTGACTTGTACTTCATAAGATATACATAGCCAAACCGAGAGTGATCGTCGGTGAATGTGATATAGTATGAGAAGCCTTCTCTCGACATAGTAGACATATGTCCACATACGTCAGTGTGGATTAACCCTAGAATTTCAGTGGCACGCTCTCCTTTTCCAGTAAATGGAGATTTGGTCATCTTCCCTTTCAAGCAACTTTCACAAGTACCCATCCGGTCATTACCTAATGGGCGGAAATATCCGTCTTTCGACATCTTGCGAGTCTTATCAAGGTTCACATGTCCAAGTTTAAGATGCCACATCTTTTCTTGGTTAACTTCTTCTCTAGCCCTTTTGGGTTTTGAGGTATTCCCGCTTTCAATACAGTGCATCCCACTATTCGTCTCTAGGTGAAAAAGTCCCTCTATCATATTACCATGAGAGATAATACGACCGTTCAAGTATAAAGTGCAACTCATTTTGTCAAACAACACTGAGTGCCCATCTCGTAAAAGCTTAGAGATGGAAATCAAATTCTTTATACATGAAGGAAAATATAAACAATTTTTAAGTTCCAGGACTTCCCCAGAGGGTAGGTTAAGCATATAGGTTCCTATTGCTTTTGCAGAGATTTTAGTGCCGTTCCCAACTCGCACAACCATCTCGTCATTGCGCAGTGATCTGCTCCCTGTTAGTCCCTGCAACGTATTACAGATATGTTGACTAGCACCTGAATCAAATATCCAGGAATTGGAGCTCACTGTAAAAGCACTCTCTATGACAGAAATAGTCTCTTCAAAAGTTCTTGTCATAAGGCTCGCAATGCGCACCCTGTATTTCTTCTTCCAACGTTCATCCTTTCCACAATGAAAGCATGTTCCTTTGGATTTCTTTGCCTTCTTCTTACGCAACCTTTTCCTTATCATTGCATTCTTACTCCCACTGTCATTTTTGAAACCTTTTTCAAATTTACAGCACATGTCAATCATCTCTTTCAAAGAATGATCGAATCTATTCACTTTATAGTTTACGATAAACTTAGTGAAATCATCCGAGAGAGATGCAAGGAAAAAGTCTTGGGCCATTTTCCCATCGATGGAAGTTCCTAAACTTTGAAGATCTTGAAAGATCCTTTCCATCTTTTGTCCATGTTTATGGACCGATGTCCCCTTTGCCATTTTGGCATTCATTAGACTACAAATATTTGAGAATCGTACATTACTAGTCTCAATGTCATGCATCTTATGCAAACTTTCAACCATGGCACAAGAAGTGTCCATGTGCTTATGTAGCTTCATAAGCTCCTCACTAAGTGAAGTGAGGATTAAGCATTTGGCTTGTAAGTCATCCTCATAGTGTCTAACATAATTTTGACACTCCTCCTTTGAAGCTAGTTTCGTAGGAGGTACATGAGGAGGGGATTGCTTAAGTACATACAATATGTCTTTCACCTTTGAGACATTCTCAATGTGGCGATACCAAGCAAGGAAACGTTGGCCTTTTAGGCCTTTTTTGTCAAGTATAATGGTGGGTATAATTTTAGGCATGTCGTTCACTACATAACATAACAGAAATCGAATTAGCATTGTTGTTTAAAACTATTTTGATTGGGTCTTTTAATCAAATAGTACCACCCACTATTTTTGGCAAATTCCACATCCCTCAATAGAATTCGAGAGTTATATTGAACTCTTAGTGGGTTATGGGAGACTCACCATTACCAAGCCCACCTCACGATGATACGATATTGGTTAGCAAAATAATGATGAGAGAATAACGCATTATTCATTTACAACCTTTTGTAATTACCCATCTCGTTTGGCCTCTAGAGAATGTTGCCTCACGATGATACGATGTTGGCACCATTGCACTTAGTTTAAGTTATTCCCACCATGCTTAGTTCGTGAAGGGGTTCAAGAATAGCCTCACGATGATACGATGTTGGCTATCCTCGTTGCCTACACTCACCTCATCATATGTATATGGATTCCTCCTGGATATAAGCACATGCTTTGTACTCCCCCATGATAGGGTGAAGCCGGTGCATGAGTCACAAACGCTTGGAACCCACCATGATGGAAGGCCTACGAAGAGATATTCTAAACATCTCTCGCTTATCAACTTAAATATTAATTTGTTGAGGGAATAGCGTTGGGCTACATCAAAACATTTTAACCACATTAAAAGAACTTGGGCCTATCACAACCATTAGTCCAAGTTTATATGAATTAGTAGTATATAATACTCCCACTGTTTCGTTAAAACAAGCGAGACTATATGGAACTACTAACGAATGCTTTGCATCCTCATATGGACTATATAGTCATATTAGGTTTTAGGATGATTATGAACCGTTTGATTTGATCCAACACGAGCCTTGTGTTGGACCTTGGGTCTAAGGTATGTAGTTGTTGATTTTAGTTACGCGTTTAATCCAATTAAACCGTTATTTCCTATTGGGCGTTGGACCCAACTATTCCATTTTGCATACATGAAATAATAATAAGGGCTTATGCCCTTTTACAACATAAATGATGGACTTATGTCCATTTACAACAATCTTGAACTAATCAAATTACATTCAAATCTACACTACCAAGCCCAAACATTCATAATGTAAAGCGGCCAATCACATAGCTCAATTATCGAGGCATTTGGTTCATAATCACCCTTCTCTTAATCAAACACATTTAATTAAGAAAACAACTTTAAAACAATTGGTTTTCGGATCCATAGAATTGATTTAAATGAAACTAAATAAAATGAAAATCCAATTCTCATTTAAAGAGACAAACCATTTTGTTCTCATCTAATTTGGGCCATTTTCTAAAAACAAAAACTTTTGGGGTCACTTTGTAAAAACACAAGAGTCCACAACTTCATGTAATTACAACTTAGAACCCAAACATTTTTAATAATGTCAAAAACATCATTAAAGGAGCAAAACAATTTGTCCTTTAAAGTTTTTGGACCTTAACGTAAAAACGTAAACTTTTGGGCCAAAATGCAAATACACAAAAGTATCAAAACTTTATGTAAGTGCACAAAACACCCAAAAATACCCTATTTTAAAAGGGTGGCCTGCCATATAGTGTTTTATTGATGAAAATTCAAATTTTATACAAAGTTTTGTAAGTGGGTTATGTTAGGTGAGGTAAAGATGAAATAAAATTTTGTAAGAAATGATTTATGTCATTCTTTAAAACAAAGTTTGTCTCCCATTAAAATTACTTAATCATTAACCATCACCCACTAAAATTAAATCAAAACTTTATGTAAAAACATAAAACTTTTTGAATCAAAACTTCAAAACTTTTTGTTCTTGGCAAGAACTCCAAGAACATTGAAGAACACTTATGAAAACTCAAAATACATGGCACCAAATTTTAGTTCCAATATTCATGCTTAAATGAAATACATCTACAACATTTGAGATGCTAAATTTTCTAGCAAAATTTATATTCAAAGCAAGAACAAAGCTTGTAACATTTACAACATTTAAATCATAAAACATGAAAATCACAAAACCCAAAAGGATCCACCATACACTAGACCTAGGCTCTTGATACCACTTGAAGGAAAAATTTTGTCCTAGCTAAGAACATGTATGAACATTTGAATACATATGCTAACAATTAACTCTTTAAAGTAGGCATGCATCCAAAAAACAATTCATGAAACCCATGACTTTCAAAGCCTAGTATATGGTGAATCAAAAGACTCTTTAACAACATTAAAGAATATGAAGAATTTAGAGATTCTTTACCCTTGAAGCTCATCCTTGATTACACAAGGGATTCACCCAAGTGGAGGGCCTTCAAGTCACCTCCTTGCTCCTTGGATCTTCCTTGTGATTTCCTTCCTTTTAGTGCTCCTTTGCTTCTTTGAGGATTTTAGGATTAGTTCTCCAAAACACCAAAAGTTTGATGTCTCTATGTCTCTTCACCAAGGATGTAATTTGTGAGAATGAAAAATGGATCACTTAGGGAAGTAAATTTGCTAGATAACTATCCCCAAGTAGCTTAGAAAACCCTAATTGAAAACAAAGCTATAAAGATGAATTTATACTTCATTTCTTAGGTGAGTGGCAAACTTGCAATTAAGCAAACTTGCATACCCTCACCCTAAATGGTTGGCCTATATGGTTATTGGGCTTATTGCCCATTTTGTTTTAGTTGTCATACAACTTAAACATAATGGGCCTTGTGGACCAAAACACTTTTGGGCCCCGAAGCCCTAAAACCAACTTAAAAGCCCAATACGAACATTTCGTATAATTAATTAACTAATTAATTAATCTTGACCATTCTTCAATTAAACCATTTAATTGCTTATCCATTTCATTTAATTGCTTCACATATATCCTTATTTGGTGTGCGATCCATTAGGTTCCAATTAGCGAGGCAGTGGGCGATGTTACTCTTAACTATCGATTGTGAATTGAAACCACATTTCAATTCTCCCTTTTTGATGATTAGTGTTTGCTAATCAATAGGGCTTCCACAAACCATGAGTGACACCTAGCAGTATGTCATGGTTACCCAAGCTAAGTAGAATTGGTTGGAGAACCTATCCAGTTACAATTACAATGCAATACGGTCATTCTCTAATACAATACTCTTAACCACATTGTTTTAAGTGATAGTTTGTTTCATGTCTACTATCCAATGTGATACTTTCTTATATGATTCCCTTGAATATGATTTGGAACATCTTCCTTAGTCATATTCATTTGCTTTGGCCAAAGACTTTAGAATCATATTTTAGAGTATTCTCCTTCCACCATGGAAGGTTAGAGATCCCTTGTTGTGCATTCATATGCCTACATGACTAGATCACATGACCCCAACAATGCCGTGGACAATCCGAGGGAATGCCTTTGTCATGATCAAAGATCAAGGACCTAACCATTAGACATCTATGATGCCTCAGGTCTAAGGACTACTTTGCATATTGTAACCTTAGAGTTCGTACATGACATGTATGTTTGAACTCTCATTAATCGCAGTTCAGTGTACTCGATTACTCTTTCGAGCACCTATGTGTTTGTCTTAGTGTCCAACACCAAATGACTTGAGACTAGTTCATACTCACGTTTGAGTCAACATAACACATACTAACCTTAGCGGATTGTCAATGCCCAATTGGCAATCCTATGGCTAGGAACATTTTAGGAATGAACATAAGAGAAAGGTCTCCTTAATCTAACTCATTAGATCACTTATCTCTTATGTCAAATACATCCCTTGGATTCTCTTATTGATTAAACACATGATTCAATAAATAGTGATTAACAATAAGTATTGCCCTTCCGTTAAACATATAAAAGTTTAACATATTAAGTATTCCAAAAAGCTATTACATCAAATGAGTGGCTTTGTGGGCATACTTCCAACAGCTTTGAGGTTGAAGCTTTGTTGGGTACTATGAATTGATTTTGCTTCACACTATCTTGATCAAGAGTGTGTGAAGCTTTTGTAGGTGAAGCTTTTGTGTTGAAGCTTTTGTGGGTGAAGCTTTTGTGGGTCAAGCTTTTGTGGGTCAAGCTTTTGTCGGTGAAACTTTTGTAGGTGAAGCTTTTGTGGGTCAAGCTTTTGTAGGTGAAGCTTTTGTGGGTCAAGCTTTTGTGGGTCAAGCTTTTGTAGGTGAAGCTTTGGAGTTGAAGCTTTGTAGGTGAAGCTTTGGAGTTGAAGCTTTGTAGGTGAAGTTTTGGAGTTGAAGCTTTTGTTGGGTACCATGAATTGATTTTGCTTCACACTATCTTGATCAAGATAGTGTGAAGCTTTTGAGAATTTGTAGTTGAACTCCTTTGATGAAGCTCTTGTTGGCACCATAAATTGGTTTTGCTTCACACTTTCTTGATCAAGAGTGTGTGAAGCTTTTGAGAATTGTGGTTGCCCTCCATTGATGAAGCTTTTGTTGGCACCATAGATTGGTTTTGCTTCACACTATCTTGATCAAGAGTGTGTGAAGCTTTTAAGAATTGTGGTTGAACTCCTTTGATGACAACATATACAAATTTTGCTTCCACACTGTTGAGTAAGAGATTATGATGCAAGCCACACCTTGTAGTGTTTGCATTGTTACAAAAGGAGAAATGTCTGAAGCAAATGCAAGAGGGCTGAATAGCTTAATCTTCGTATGCCATGCACTGAATTTGTTGTTGGCTTGCAATAAGACTTTGTTGGTGACTATAACTCTTGTTGGGCATAAATGCTCCCCTAGTTGAGTTGTAAAACATGAGGGTTTTTGATTATTTGTGAATGCTAGGAGTTCACATGTACAAGTTGTACCACTCGTCTTCTGGTTGGTGGAATGAATGGTGAGTTGCTTTCATCACCTGGTTGGTGGCACGAAGAAGAGTTCCTTCTTCACTTGGTTGGTGGCATGAGTGGCAAGTTGCCAAATGATATTAGAGTACGGGTTGTACATTTCATCACCTGGTTGGTGGCATGAAGGAGAGTACGGGTTGTACATTTCATCACCTGGTTGGTGGCATGAAGATGAGTTCCTTCTTCACATTTCATCACCTGGTTGGTGAGAATAAGGGCAAGGTGTCGAGGCACATTGTAGCAAGTGTCGAAGACACAAAGTATGTTGAACCCTTTCGAAGCACAGTTGGCTTATGTATGGATGTGTTGGAATGTATGATGTTTATGTATGAATGTGTTGGAATGTATGATGTTTATGTTGATTGATATGAGTGATGCTTATGAATGTTTTGCTATGCATGAAAGGATCCATGCTTTTGATATGTGAATCATGTTGGTTGTAACACTTAGTATCACATACTTTGTGTCAAAGTACGCATGTTGAAGCTCTGAGTTAGAGTATAAGGGTAGGTCAGCGTAGACCAAGTGTTCCAGTGCTAGGAACGCTAAAGACTCAGAAGAAGTTGTCTGAATTCCCTCTTCTTTAAATATTTGCCGAATGGCTTGTGTGACAAAAGATCTCAAGCGGTTGAGAGTCAAAACATTTGTAATGTGTATGCCTTCTTATAATAGCATTTCCTTCTGTTTGTACCATACTTAAGGCCTCCGTATTTAGATGTCGTATAAATACTCGAGGGACTCAAATGTAATTATGTAATAAAGGAAGGGGCAAATATGTAATAAGTGAGGAGTTCTTATTCTATAAAAGGACCCTTCACTCTCCTCATTAGGAGAGGCCAATTCTTAGGCCTGACTCTCACCCTCTTAAAGCCTCACTCTTATTACAGAGGCTCTTTCTCTCCCTCACAATCCTCTCAGAGAAATACAATAATCAGTGTGGACGTAGCCCAAACATTGGGGTGAACCACAATACATCTTGTGTTATTTACATTTCTTGCAGATTCACAGTCGGATTTACGTTGTTCCAAGACCTCCGGTTTTGTGCATCAACATTTGGCGCCGTCTGTGGGAAACGACACGAAAAGCTATGTCGGTTCTCTTTCAATTTTTCACCTCCGCCGTGAATCTGCAGGAACCCAGAACCTCCCTCATTGGGCTTTTCCAGAAAACCCCCACAAACACAAAACCACCAAATGCCACGGTTTGCAATTTTCCGTTGGAAACAAAATTCCACACACCCCACCTGTAAATCTCTCTCTGTTCTCCTTCTCCTTCTTCTGTGTTCATTTAGGGGTTTGGGCTGTTCTAAAAGTCACAGAAGACCATGACCAAGCCCAAGAATTTCCTCAACAATCTCTTTAAAACTTTTGGGTTCGCACCCAGCAAAGACGGACAGACCGACAAAGACCAGGAGGAGGAGGAAATGGTGGGTTCAAGGCACGGCCTGCCCTCGTGGATGACCACGGCGGCCGCCAGCAGAGTTGATCTTGAAGGAAACGTAGATACCATGTTCAGAGAAGCCAAAGAGCAGCAGAAACTGTTCTATTCCATGCATGTTTCCGATGCCAATTTGGGTTTTGGCGAGCGGTCTTTATCCGTCGTCGATGCCGCCTTCATCTCTGCGATTCTCATTAACCCTCTTGACGTTGCCAAAACAAGGTTGCAAGCATAGGCTGCTGGAGTTCCTTATCAGGGGCTATGTGATGTGGCTTGCGCAGAATCAAACGCGATGCTTTCAGATTTGAGATCTTCCATGCCACGCACAAGCTCAATACTTGGATCCAAGACTGTCTGCCCTCCAAAGTGTAACCCGTATAAAGGAACACTGGATGTGCTGTACAAAGTCATACGCCAGCTGCCAGCTGATCCGACTAAAGCTTCTCCTCCATTTTTCCTCTTGTCAAACAAGAAGAAGATTAAGAGATGTCAGACCGTTTAACCCGTATAGCTATTATGAGCTCCGACAGGTGCAAACCCAAGAAGTGCCGCCAGGAATGCAAGATGAGCTGTCCCGTTGTCATCACTACTCCGCTCCAGTAGACCAAGACCAGTAAACCAAACCAATACCAGCAGCGGATAGCCCAAAACGACGACGCATTAGATCTCGAGCTCAATACCCGCAGCTCCGTTTCACTGTTTGCTGGACTAGCTTCGCCTTTATCCCAATTCTCAGATCTCTGTTTCTCCGCTTTCACCTCGCCAGTCTAAACGACGACGTCTTCGCATATGTGATCGTCTTCAACAGTCAATTCGAACAAGGCGTACTTTTTTGGAGATGGCGGACGGCAACTGTCGGTTTTGTGACGAGAGCATTCGAGTCTATGCTCAATGAGTGTTCTCCTAAGAAGCAAGTAGATCTTCAGAAGGCTATTCAGGCTTAGTTAGATAGTACGAAAGAGGAGACTCTACAAACTGAACCAAGTGAGAAGAATCAAGCTACAACTTCGGCTGACAATGGAAGTTCTCCTGAAACAGAAGGTGAAGCTGCAAAAACTGATACAGAACCAGGTCAGTCTCAAACTGAGGAGGCAGAGTCTGTTGCCAAGCCGGCGATCACCACCACAACTATTTCAACTATCCTAACAAAGGTCGGGAACACCTTAGAAGGAGCTCAGGCAGAGCTTGTTTTGAATCCCCTACGACTTGCTTTGGAGACAAAGAACTTGAAAGTCCTAGAACCTGCTCTAGATTGCCTTCATCTGAAGCCTCGTCTTCGTTAGGTCGACCGGAAATGTTGTCATCAAAAGCTGCACAAAAACCTGTAGGGCCTGTCAAGCACCACCCCATGCGGTGCCAGAGTAAGCAGTGAATATACTCATCACCACTAATACGAAGGTCCTTATGGTCGGGGCAGTCGCCGACCCAGATCCCATCTTCTGCGAATACCACAGGAAAAGCAAAAACGGAGATAAGATTCTTTTCTTATTATTAATTCTATTAATCATTCTTGTCTGCCATCTGCACAAGGAAAAAAAAAAGAAAAAGCAGAAAGCAAAAGAAGCCGACATAATTGCGGTGGTGATGGCATGCAGAAAAAAGGAATTATAGGCGTGACCCATTGAACAGAGGGTTGGATTTATTTTTTAATGATGTAATTTATTTTTCTTATCTTCCGGAGACATTTGTATAACCCCATCAGAGGGTAAAAAAAAAAAAAAAAAAAAAAAAAAAAAAAACCGACAAAGCCCAAAATAAATGGGCTGGAATGTTATGTGGAGGGCGAAGGCCCATAAGCCCAAAATAGCACCAACCAGGTGACCAAAAGTACGTACTACAAAACATTATTCGGCACCCCACCGCTATTATCACCAACCAGGTAATCAAAAGTACGTCCAGTACTCCAAAATTATTCGGCAGCCTGCCGCTATTATCACCCACTAGGTGATCAAAAGTACACCCAGTACTTCAAAATTATACATGAGCACTACTTATGTCAATCATACATAAATATACATGAGCATTACTCATGTCAATCATACATAAACATTCATGAGCATTACTCATGTCTATCATACATAAACATTCATAAGCATCACTCATATCAATCATACATAAACATTTATGAGCATCACTCATGTCAACATTTATGAGCATCACTCATGTCAACATCCATGAGCATCACTCATGTCAATCAGCTTCAAAAGCTTCATTTACAGAGCTCTAGCTTCAAAAACTTCATTTACAAAAGCTCCAGCTTCAAAAGCTTCATTTACAGAGCTCTAACTTCAAAAGCTTCATTTATAGAGCTCTAGCTTCAAAAGCTTCATTTACAGAGCTCTAGCTTCAAAACTTCAACTTGCAAAGCTTCACCTACAAAGCTTTAGTGCATGGTCTACAAAGACCACCTCCGGACAACCGTCATTTCGGCCCATACTTGGATTGAATTTGAAGTCTCCAGCCAACAACCTCTATTGACCGAAGACTTGGGGGACTACATTATGTACCATATATTGGGCCTTAACTGGGCCTCATGAAAAATACTTGGGGGACTTAGCCCATTATTTATGTACTGATGAGCGAACCCTTATTCTATAAAAGGGACTCCCTCACTTTCATTAGCGAGCATCACTCTTAGTCCATCATTTATGTATTGAGGAGCGATCCCTTATTCTATAAAAGGGACTCCATCACCTTCATTAGAGAGCATCGCCGCCAGCTGAGCAACCACCTCGCCGCGAGCATCACTCATAACCCATAACTTATGTATTCATGAGTGAGCCTTTATTCTATAAAAGTGACTCCCTCACCATCATTAGAAAGCATCACCGCTTACTGAGCAACCGCCTCGCCGCGAGCATCAACTCTTAGCTCATCACTTATGTATTGAGGAGCGAGCCCCTATTCTATAAAAGGGACTCCCTCACCTTCAACGCCACAAGCCGAGCCAACCAAGGCAACATAAGCCACAAGCTGAGCAGCCTCGCAACATGTGCTACTTCTAGTTGAGCATCATTTCAGATTAAGCACCGACGACATCTAGTTACTTCGACCCACACATGGACTGAAGTTCAAGTCTCCAGCCAAAAGACTCTCTTGACTGAAGACTTGGGGGACTACTGTTTGTACCATACTTAGGGCCTCCGTATTTAGATCTCGTAGAAATACTCGGGGGACTCAAATGTAATTATGTAATAAAGGAAGGGGCAAATATGTAATAAGTGAAGAGTCCTTATTCTATAAAAGGACCCCCCACTCTCTTCATTAGGAGAGGCCAATTCTTAGGCCTGACTCTCACCCTCTCAAAGCCTCACTCTCATTACAAAGGCTCTTTCTCTCCCTCACAATCCTCTAAGAGAAATACAATAATCAGTGTGGACGTAGCCCAAACATTGGGGTGAACCACGACACATCTTGTGTTATTTACATTTCTTGCAGATTTACGGTCGGATTTACGTTGTTCCAAGACCTCCGGTTTTGTGCATCAACACTTTCAGTACCTAGTCCTCTACTTTGAAAGAGTGAGGCTTGGCCCCATAGTCATAATAGTCGACAGTACGTTCACCCATGGTTGTCTTGATACGAACTTTTATCCCTCTTGTTGTAATGGGCTTGCTGAGAGTAAAAATTCTTCCTCTTACCAAGAGACAGATACGTTTGGTGACTTAGCGAGTAGCTAAATGAGGCAGGAGATGATGCAATGGGTGTCTGAATGGCCAAGATCTCCTTACTTGATAGAACTTGACTTCCATTTCCCACTTGTTGATAAGGGTTAACCATATGGGGGTTCCCTTCGTATGTCCTTGCTTCGGCGAAGACGTGGTTGTAAGCATGTGCCATCACCTCAGAGTAAGTCTTCCAAGTGTTGGCATTGATCATGTACTTGAAGAAACAATCACGTAGGCCTGCCGTGAAGGCCTTGAGGGTGGTCTTGTCATCTGCCTCAGCGCAGCGAGAATACTCATGGCTGAAGCGACCGACATACTTTCGTAGTGACTCGTCCGGCTTCTAGTGAATAGTGTACAAGTCATCTGTAGAATGCAAGCGATCGGTCTGGAAGATGTGTTGAGAGACAAACAGTTTCCTCAGTTCCTCAAATGAGTCTACTGTCTCAGGTGGAAGACGGCAATACCAGTTTAGAACTCCATCAGAGAGGATGAAGGGGAAGAGAAGACATCGCTCTTCGTCGGTGTGCATCTGATATGCCATGGTGGACTCAAAGAGGTTAAGGTGTTCAATTGGGTCATCCCTTTCAGTATAGAGTTGTAAACCAAGCTTTTGTTTTGTCTTCACTTGAAGGGGGTGTCGAAGATCCTTCTTGTGAGAGAGCCAGGCCTTGGTTGGTTCCAGTCAGGTATCTCGACCTGACGTTTGGCCTTCAACTTGTTTACTTTTTCAATGAGTTATAGGACAAGGGGGTCCTGAGTGGAGTAATGTACTACTGGAATTTTCTTTCGTAAGTCTCCATCGCCTCTTGGAAGTAGGAAAGTTTGAGCAAGGGTGTGTGGTTTTTTCTTGGACTCGCCGTACTGACTTTTAGGGCGAGTCTGTCGGAATACCTCAGAGTCCCCTGTACCTTCATGTTCCTCTAGGACCTGTTGTTCCTTCCCTAGATTGGCAGCTGGCCTGTGTCGTGGGAGGGGACCGAGTCTTTCAGAAACCCTTGGGTCATTGATCTTCGAGCATATGTGGAGGGATTCTCTCGACGTTGTTTTAGGAAGTCTCGGCAGTCACGATAAACAACTTTCGATCCTTCCAACCTTTCTGCAATGAGGTATATTCCTCCACTTCTCCTGCTTCTGGTCGAAGCATCTAGGTTGAGAGAAGTCTTATGTTGATCAATATTTTGATGATTAGTTCGCTCCTCATCAGGGATACCCATGTCAAATAGAGTTGACCCTCCTTGTTGGGGGGTACCCAGATGATGGTTGATGTCCACAGGGGCAACGAGCTCGCGTGTTTGAGTACGCCTAGTTTCGTAGAGCGTCTCAAATAGCTTCTCATACTGCTCCTGGAGAACCTCATTCTTCATTGTTATCTTATTGTTCTGAGCTTCTAACTCATCGATTTTAGCTTGAAGAGCAACCCTTTTTCCTTCCTTCTTTCGTTGCTTCGCACTAGGTGCAAGAGGGGTGTCATTCTGTGTGTTGTGGCTTCTTTCGCTCCCTATGTTGGAGAGGGATGCCTGGTCAAAAGAGAGTGTACGAATGGTGGAAACCAGTTGGCAAAGCTGAAGAGAGTGGGAATAAGTGTCGTTCCCACATACGGCGCCAAATGTTGATGCACAAAATCAGTGAGGACTTTGGTACAACAGAAAGTGTTAAGTTTGTAACCTTCGCTAGATTGCTCCGGTCATTAGTGTGGATAAGTATGTAAATGGATAGAGACAAGGAAGCAAACACAAGATGTACGTGGTTCACCCAGATTGGCTACGTCCACGGAGTAGATGAGTTCTTATTAATTGTGAAGGGTTTACACAAGTACATAGGTTCAAGCTCTCCTTTAATGAGTACAAGTGAATGATTTAGTACCAATGACATTAGGCCATATTGTGGGAGAATGATCTCCTTTTATAGAAGAGTTTCTAGCTTTGTTCTGACATTGACACGTGTCTTGTTGTGATTGGCTTCTGATGTTGACACGTGTCGCTCTGTGATTGGCTTCTGATGTCGACACGTGTCGCATTGTGATTGGCCTTCTAGTTGGAGGGAAACTCTTCTGGGTCCTTGACGGTATAACGTTGACCGGTGCTCAGTAGTTTTGGGATTGGTCAAGTATGGTACAAACATAATTTATTATTTTGAAATAAACCATTTGCTTAATTATGGGACCAAAATAAGAGTTTTGAGACATGCACATAACATGCTCAAAGGATGCACATGTCATGCACACTGCATGCTCAGCACATGGACATGATATGCACACTGCATACTAAAATTACAATAACATTTACAAGGCAAGACAAACACTAATCCGCTAAATACTAAAATTACGAAAACATTTAAGTGAAAAAGCCGCAAAGTGTATGAAACTTAAAACAAATCGAAATGCAAAATTTAACGAAAAATGTAGTCAAATAAATGTTGTCCAGATATTACTTCACAAAGACGCACTACCTCGCATGAACTCCATCACAAGCTTCAGTCTGAAAAAAATACCCCATATTCTTTGGAACTGCGTTGTCGATTCCCAAGCCAATGGATAGGTAGTCGGAAAATTTAAGTAAGAAAACTCTGTAGCCCGCTCTATCACATAACAACAGGTGCATGCGCACAACAACACGTGCATGTTACAACGCACTTGATATTTAAGACATTTAAAATGAACTTAAAGATAAGTTGGAAAAGAATGTACTTGTTGTCCTGCTGCCCACATTTGATTAAATGCTAAACAGTTTATCCATCGTTTTCTGGGTTAGGCTCAAATCAGGTCACGCCTTGTCGAATCATGTCACCTTCAGAATACTAGGAATTACAAAATAAAGATGTGCAAGTTGTTTCTTCATTTTTCCCACCCTGACCTCGAGAAATGTGAATAATAAATTGTGATGGTGCGACGTACAAGATGGACACGAACCAACAGAAGTGGTCGCCGTTCACGTGCCATGGGATGAATACTTCGTCGACATCCTCTCATGGATGCGTGTATGGCATAATGCCTGCAGTTCCTAATACGGCATTGATCAGCTGCCTCAAAGGCATAAAACTATAGCTTCTTTCGCCTTTGCCTTCCCTTTGGCCTTAACATTTGGTTTGGTTTTCTATAAATTCTCAACTTCCTTTTTCATTTTTTCCTGCACCGATGCATTGCAATAAAATTAAAGATTTTCCCGCATAAAACAAAAACAAAGGACATGTCTACCTATTTGTAAATCACAATGAATTCGTAGAAGGTGTTGGAAATAAGCCCTAAAACCAATCATATGATGATACTTTACGGACATTTCACAAGTTAAACTAATGTAGTTTAAATATAAAGGGCAAAAGGTTATTGTTTGAGTCGTCTCATATAAATGTTATATGCTTAAACGATAAAGTCCAAGGAATATGTGATTGGGAGAATGCAATGTAAAGAAGTTAGATTCATGAGACCATTCTTTCGTAGACACATCCTAAACGTTCCTGATCATAGGATTGCCAATTGGGCATTGACAGTCCGTTAAGATCAGTACGTGCTGTGTCTTCTCTCAGGGAGAGTGACTAGTCTCGAGTCATTGGTGTGTGTGACATCAAGACAAGTACGTAGGTGCTCAATAGAGAATGAGTTCACTGAACACGATCAACGAAGAGTTCTCATATTCATGACACATGAGAACTCATGGTTGGGATAATGCAAAGTAGTTCTCTGACCTGAGGCATCATAGTTGTCTTGTGGTTAGGTACTTGATCTTTGATTATGTCAAAGTCACCCCATCCGCGGGTGTCCACGGCATCGTTGGGGTTAAGCCACTTAGCCATTGAGGCAATTAAATGCGCAACAAGGGGTCTCTAACCTTGAAACCGGGAGAATACTCTATGATATGATTAAGAATCTCTGGCCAGAGTATGAATGAGATTTAGGAAGTCGTTCCAAATCACATTCAAGGTAATCATATAAGCACACGAATCACATTGGATAATAGACATGAATAAACTATCAAACCAAACAATGTGGTCAAGAGTATTGTATTAGAGAAAGACCGTATTGCATTTGTAATCCTAAAGTGAATAGGTTCTCCACCTCTTCTGATTAGCTTGGGTAACCATGATATGCTGCTAGGTGTCACTCATGGTTTGTGGAAGCCCTAAACGTGTATAATCACTAAAGGGAGAATTGAAAGTAAGTTTCAATTCACAATCGATTTAAAATGGTTTTAATCGCTCACTGCCTTGCTAAAATGAACCTAATGGATCGTACACCGTGTAAGGTAGAGATTGAAGAAACAACGGAGATGAGTAAGAATAATTAAATGGTTTAATTATTTATGGCAAGGATTAATTAATATGTTAATTAATCAAACGAATAAGTTCGTTAAAGACCTCGGGATAGTATTGGACCTTAAGGCCCAATGGGCTTTGAACCAAGTCCATTGACTTAAGTTGTATGACAACTTAATGAATAATGATTCACAAAGGCCCAAATAGCCCAATAATAACCCAATGGCCGGCCATTTAGAGAAGGAGTGGGTTTTGGACTTAATTACAAGTTTGCCACTCCAATGAATAAAGGTATAAAAATGACTTTATAGCCAAAATTCATTTAGGGTTTCTTTTGGAGAAAATTGGTGAGAACATGTCTCTCCATTTCTCTCTAAAGAGGTCGGCCCCCTTGGAGGGTTTAGCTAGCAATCCTACTACTCCAAGGTCACTCATTTCTTCTCCAATCTAACCTTGGTGTAGAGACTTAGAGGTTCTCAATTTTGGGAACTTGGAGAACCATTTCATCCATCCAAATCCATAGATCTAAGATGCAAGGAATGAAGGCCCTCTCTTTGGGTGATTAGCCTTTGCTTATGCAAAGAGGAATCTACAAAGGTATAATTTCTCAACTCACTTTGATTTGAGTTGAGTTTTGGTTCACCAATCTACTAGGCTTTGAATTTCATGGTTAATGTTTTGTTTTTAAGTGCATACAAGCATGATTCCGCCTTTAATTGTTAATTGCATGTTAATAGATGT
Organism: Malus fusca; assembly: GCA_035220775.1. Lineage (NCBI taxonomy): Eukaryota > Viridiplantae > Streptophyta > Magnoliopsida > Rosales > Rosaceae > Malus > Malus fusca. Next base: position 15,088,576 of record CM069067.1, on the reverse strand, counting down.
TGCTTAAATGAACATGTTTTTCACAAAATTTCCTTCAAGTGGTATCAGAGCCTAGGTCTAGTAGTTGGTGAATCCTTTTGGGTTTTGTAGTTCATAGTTTATGATTTAAAAGTTGTAATATGTTACAAGCTTTATTCTTGTTTCTTTGAATGTAAATTTTGTTAGAAAATTTGCCATCTCAAATGTTGTAGATGTAGTTCATATGAGCATGAATATTGGAGCTAAAATTTGGTACCATGTTTTTGGGGATTTTCGGCCAAATTCAAAGGGTGGATTTTTGGGTTCTTGTTTGACTTGTTAAAAGTGTTTTAAAGTAACTTTTGGAACCCCTATGTACCCTAGTTTGGTTATATGTTATTTCCCTTAAGTTTGAGAGTTTTTGGGGTGTCTTTGGATGAAAAATGTTCATGAAGCTTTTATGGGTTTTTTCATGAATGTTCTTCATTGTTCTTGATGTTTTAGCCAAGAACAAAAAGTTTGGTGTTTTAATTCAAAGTTTTGATTTATTTCATAAAGTCTTTGTTTTGTGTTGGTGGGTGTGACTTATCTATCATCAAAACTTTTATTGATATTTTTGAAAGGTGATAGAAATGGTGATGGGTGTGTAAGAAGTACTTCTCTTACACACACACCACTTGCAAGGCTTTGTTCACACCAAACTATTTCCACTTGCATGGCTTTATGACTTAGTTGAAAAATTTTCAAAATTTTTGTGGACTCCTCTCTAAAACCGGCCCTCCCTCAAAGGGAGTGTTTTTGGGGCTTTTATGCAATTACATAAAGTTTTGGTACTTTTGTGTATTTTGTAGTTTGACCCAAAAGTTTACGTATTTACGTAAAAGCCCAAAATCATTAAAGGTCAAATTGTTTTGTTCCTTTAATGAAGTTTTTTAATTTTATTACATTTTTTGGTTCTAGTTGTAATTACATGAAGTAGTGGACTTTTGTGTTTTTACAAAGTGAGCTCAAAAGTTTGAGTTTTGCCACATAGCCCAAAAGGTTGAGGTTATTGCATTATTGGCCCAAATTAGGTTGAGAACAAAATGGTTTTGTCTCTTTAAATGAGAATTGGATTTTCATTTCATTTAGCTCCATTTAAATCAATTCTATGGATACAAAAACCAAATGAAAATGTTGCATTCAAGTTTAATTAGTTAAAGCGTTAATTAATTAAAGGGTGATTATGAACCTAAGCCTACAATAATTGAGCTATGTGAAAGGGCGTTTCAAATTTGTTTGAACCATGGGAATGTGTAGATTAGATTTTGGTTGTAATTTGATATGATCAAATGTTGTAAAAGAGCATAAGCTCTTCTATACTTTAAAGTAATTTGTATTATTCAAATGTTGTAAAGAGCATAAGCTCATCTTTACTTTGAAGTACTTCTTTCTTGCTTTATTTGATATGCATGAAAATGAAGTAGTTGGGTCCAACGCCCCTAAGACAACACGCCTTAATGTGATTAAACGAGTAACTAAAATCAATCACCATCCCTAGTCCGAGATCCAACACTAGGCTCGTGTTGGATCTAATCAAAGGTTCATAGTCATCCTAAGGCCCTAAGGCAACTATATAGTCCATTAAATGAATGCAAAACTTATGTTAGTAGTATCATATACTCTTGCTTTAAAAACCGTTTTATAAGCATAGTGGGAGTATTATATACAACTAAAATCAATCAAATGGACCAATAGTTGTAATAGGACCAAAATTGTTTTAATAAGATTAAAATGAATGTTTATATATGTGATGAGACCTAAAACCCTCAACCAAACCATTATTAAGTTGATAAGCGTGAGAGTGCTTTGAACACTCTTTCGTGGCCTTCCACCGTGGTAGGCTCCGATGTTTGTGACTCGTACACCGGCTTCACCTTATCATGGGGGAGTTCAAAGTGCGTGCTTACACTCGGAGGATTTCTATATGCATACATGATGTTGTGAAAGGTAGGCAACGAGAATGATCAACATCATATCATTGTGAGGTTGTTGTTGAACCCCTACCCGAACTTGCATGGTGGGAATGACTTAACTAAGTGCAATAGAGCCAACATCATATCATTGTGAGGCTTCATTCTCTAGAGGCCAAATAAGATGGGTACTTGCAAGAGATGCAAATGAGTAATTGTACTCTCTCATTATTATTGATGCTAGCCAACATCATATCATTGTGAGGTGGGCTTGGTAATAGTGAGTCTCCCATACCCTACTAAGAGTTTCCTCCAAAACTCTCGAATTCCAATGAGGGATATGGAATTTGCCAAAAATAGTGGGTGGTGCTATTTGATTTAAAGACCCGAATCAAATGGCTTAAAATCAATCAATTTATATTCGTTATGTATTAGTTTACCAATATATTTGCAAACGCTATCCAAAACTTGACAAAGAAAAGCCGAATGCTTTAGTTTCCGGACTTGGTACCACAATCCTAAAGATTGTCTTAAATGGATTATATATGTACCTAAGTAGTCTCATCCTCAAAATCTTCCTATTGGTAATGTATCATTGGAAGAACATGTTAGATAAGTCTATCATAAAGAGGAAAACACAAACAACCAATGCTTATTCCTTCGTTATATGAACAAAGGAACTTACGAAGATTAGCATAAAGACTATGATACTTTTAGTGTCATAGTTCTTCACTTACAAATCGTTGTATGAAGAAATAAGAGTTGCTTTGAACAACCCTTAGTTAATGCAAACACTAGTGCTTGTTTCTTTGTTAAAAGAACAAAGAACTTGAGAAGAAAGCACAATGGCATGGACACTTTATGTGCCATGATTCTTCACTTACAAATTGTTGTATGAAGAAATGAGAGTTGCCTTAAACAACTCTTGAAAGTTTGTAATTATGTTTAGAACATAATGGTTGGTTGACAAAAATAGTCCATCAACATGGACTTATGATGATTTTGAATCATTGAGTGTTGAAGTGTTAAACCACTTCTAGAGACGGAAACTAGGCAAGGACTTCACCTTTTGTGTCCCTATCCAAATGGTTCACTAAGTTTATTGTAAACTATATAGTGAACAATAACCACACACTCTCCAAATTGTTTGATGTGTATAACACAATTGAAAAAGTTTCAAGAGAGATAGTGGGAGTTTAGGGACCATGACTATTGTAGTCAAAGGAGAAGTCAAATGAAGAAGGCGAAATAACTCCAAGGGAACAAACTTTCTTTATGAAAGGATGGACATTGGAAGGGGTATTTGCAAGAAATGTCTTGCAAGTGTCAAGAACACACCTTTCGAAGGTGTTGTAAAATGTTCTTGAATAGTTCAAAACAGTTGGTTCTTCTACTTGAATGCTTGATTCCGTATTAGTAACTATATTTTACAATCGTTGTAAAAGTGTGACTAATAAGAAGTAGAAGATATATGAGAGAAGAAAAAGGTGCTTCACATTCGGAACGTGAATAAAATATAGATCTCTGCGAAAGCAGATAGTACTTACTTCCTCATATGAACTACCAAAGAAATTGGAAAAACCAAAGATTGTCTTTACATTCCAATTTTAAGGAACTTAATTCCGTCACTATAGTAGAGATGGATGAATGTTTTGTTTGACAAAACATTGTTCTTTATTAATCAATGATTGGATTATAGTAATCTAATTGATTGTCTCTATAGTAGAGATGATATGGTAGTGTTAACTATTTAGAATATAACGATGCTTAAAACCCAAAAGGTTGCAAGGTATTGACTAATCCCAACTAAGTTGTGATACCTCTAAAACATAAATTACGAGTTGGTCATAGATGGATGCTTTGGATCGTTAGATCCGGATCCAATACCTTCTTATTGAAATTGTATAGAGGCGAAATGTTCGAATCTTTATTCTTTTGGAAAGAAGAAAGAATCACAAAGTTGTTGAGGTTAATTCACTTAGATGTTAGTGGCACTTGACCACAACATAATAGTACTCATGTTGTTTGACATTCACCGAAGATCACTCTCGGTTGGACTATAGTTTATTTTGAATAAACACAAGTTCGAATACTTTGCAAAAGGTTTCAAAGAATTCAAGAAATGTAAGTTGATGAGTAAGATGTCTAAAGTATTTACCTCCTTAGATTTGATCCAAAGAAAGGTAACACTTTAGAATAGTTTCCTTGAAAGATATCAAGGAAATAAGCATCATAAGATAATGGATTTCTCCATAAGGAGAAGAACGAACTTAAATAAGATTTAGTTCGTTGGATATTATCAATTACCCATATATAGGATATATACTTCTAAGACAATATGATTGTCAATTAGAAGATCTTCCAAAATTTTCATGACTCCATAGGATGTAGTTGGAAAGAAAGACAAAACTTAATCATGTTAAGATTTGGGGTTGTGTGCTAATAAGCAATATTTGTTTAAGAATTATCTTGTGGGTATCCTTAAATTAACATTTGGATATCACTTCTATAAACCAACTAACAAATGTTGTTTGTTGGGTAGTTCATTGTAATCCTACACTAGGATTTGCTTAAGATAGAGCAAATGAACGAGGGATAGAACTCAAAGAATGGGTTCTTTGAGAGACAAGATAGTGATCAACAAATATAACAACCTAGTTCCTATACCACAAGCTCCAAGGTAGTCAAGAAGGATTTATAAACTGTCTCAGTTGAATGGTTTGAACTTTATGACTATGTCATAGAGTTGCACCTCTTAATTCGAAAGAAATAAGAATGAAAATCCTTATGACTACATTGAGTGTATATACGATATATACTCAAGGAAATGGTAAAGTACCATTTGACCCGAAATAATGAAACCTTCATAGCTAATTGGTAGCTTAAGGTGACTACAATCAAAGAGAATGGTTGACTTTGAAGGAACCATCTTTGACGTAGTCTTAGTTTCAATTAATTCGAAGATTGCTAGCTACAACTAAATGGTGATTCAATGTTTGGACATAATATGGGTTTCCGAAACCATTATTAAGATAGTCTTGATAATATATGTCTAAAACTATGAATCACAAGACATGTAAGTTGTAAATATCCATCCATCATGGATCTCAGCAAGCTAGTGGGAGCTATAAGCATCTTACGAGAGAAAGATCAAATTGTTTGATTTCTCATAAAGATGTAAATGAATCTTTTGTTTACTAGGTTTACAAAAGATTAGTGGGAGTTAATCATGTTCCTAAATTTAAATATATATATATATATACATATATATATGATATATTAATTTTGGAAATGAAAAGAATACTTCTTCGTTAAAGTGATGACTTTAAACATTCTATAACGATAGAATGTATATGGGAAACATAGTCTATAAACATGGGAAGTAAATCTATAATGATAGATTTCAAGATATAATTTGATTATATCAATCCCTAATAATAGACAAAAGATGCTAGGAAGTTTCTCATGTGATGATAAACTTCAATTAAAAAGGACGACTCTAGTGTGACTAGCAAGTTTCCCTTCTCAAAGGGAACGTGCCCTTCCCAAAGAAATAATGCATAAATAGAATCCTTTATGCATACGCAGAAAGGTGATTTACGTATTTCATATTGTATGAAAAACGTTGATATGAGTTGTGCCTAGAACGGTACAAGACGATATCAGTGCAAGCCCAGGATCAGAACCATGGCAACTGTCAAGTGAGTCCTTAAGTATTTAAGAAATACTAAAGGATAAATTCCTCAAAGATCGAGGAAGAATTAGAGTAACGTAATGGAAGCGTAAATGTATTAGATTATGAATCTAATCCATCATTGGATGTTTCTTCATTATGAATGAAGAGATAAACAGATATCTCTTTATTATGACTAAAGAGATATTTGGATGGAAACATTAAAGTAATGACTTTAGTGTGTTCCATTATGAATGCAAAATATATTGCCATATAGAAGTCTACAACAATGTTGTTTGGATGGGAAAGTTCATTTATGAACTCTCTATTCGGTTCCAACCAGAAAGTGTCTGACACTAATGGGGCGATAGCTCAAGCCAGGGAATCAAGGTCTCATCAAGATCCGAACACAAATGAGAGACTAAACCACATGATTGAGAATCATGTATAATGGTGACGTCGTTATTCTCAAGGTTTCTTCTATGGATAACATATAGATATCCATTGTCTAGGCCTACTACTCAGCCATTTTTGAAATGACTACAGAAGAGGTATCATCACTGATGACCAAGCTGATTGGCTCAAGTGAAAGTGGGAGATTGTTGGAAATGTGCCCTAAAACCAATCATATGATGATACTTTACAGACATTTCACAAGTTAAACTAATGTAGTTTAAATATAAAGGGCAAAAGGTTATTGTTTGAGTCGTCTCATATAAATGTTATATGCTTAAACGATAAAGTCCAAGGAATATGTGATTGGGAGAATGCAATCTAAAGAAGTTAGATTCATGAGACCATTCTTTCGTAGACACATCCTAAACGTTCCTGATCATAGGATTGCCAATTGGGCATTGACAGTCCGTTAAGATCAGTACGTGTTGTGTCTTCTCTTAGGGAGAGTGACTAGTCTCGAGTCATTGGTGTGTGTGACATCAAGACAAGTACGTAGGTGCTCAATAGAGAATGAGTTCACTGAACACGATCAACGAAGAGTTCTCATATTCATGTCACATGAGAACTCATGGTTGGGATAATGCAAAGTAGTTCTTTGACCTGAGGCATCATAGTTGTCTTGTGGTTAGGTACTTGAACTTTGATTATGTCAAAGTCACCCCATCCGCGGGTGTCCACGGCATCATTGGGGTTAAGTCACTTAGCCATGGAGGCAATTAAATGCGCAACAAGGGATCTCTAACCTTGAAACCGTTTGAGGGAGAATACTCTATGATATGATTAAGAATCTCTGGCCAGAGTATGAATGAGATTTAGGAAGTCGTTCCAAATCACATTCAAGGTAATCATATAAGCACACGAATCACATTGGATAGTAGACATGAATAAACTATCAAACCAAACAATGTGGTCAAGAGTATTGTATTAGAGAAAGACCGTATTGCATTTGTAATCCTAAAGTGAATAGGTTCTCCACCTCTTCTGATTAGCTTGGGTAACCATGATATGCTGCTAGGTGTCACTCATGGTTTGTGGAAGCCCTAAACGTGTATAATCACTAAAGGGAGAATTGAAAGTAAGTTTCAATTCACAATCGATTTGAAATAGTTTTAATCGCCCACTGCCTTGCTAAAAGGAACCTAATGGATCGTACACCGTGTAAGGTAGAGATTGAAGAAACAACGGAGATGAGTAAGAATAATTAAATGGTTTAATTATTTATGGCAATGATTAATTAATATGTTAATTAATCAAACGAATAAGTTCGTTAAAGACCTCGGGATAGTATTGGACCTTAAGGCCCAATGGGCTTTGAACGTCAAGTCCATTGACTTAAGTTGTATGACAACTTAATGAATAATGATTCACAAAGGCCCAAATAGCCCAATAATAACCCAATGGCCGGCCATTTATAGAAGGAGTGGGTTTTGGACTTAATTACAAGTTTGCCACTCCAATGAATAAAGGTATAAAATGACTTTATAGCCAAAATTCATTTAGGGTTTCTTTTGGAGAAAATTGGTGAGAACATGTCTCTCCATTTCTCTCTAAAGAGGCCGGCCCCCTTGGAGGGTTTAGCTAGCAATCCTACTACTCCAAGGTCACTCATTTATTCTCCAATCTAACCTTGGTGTAGAGACTTAGAGGTTCTCAATTTTGGGAACTTGGAGAACCATTTCATCCATCCAAATCCATAGATCTAAGGTGCAAGGAATGAAGGCCCTCTCTTTGGGTGATTAGCCTTTGCTTATGCAAAGAGGAATCTACAAAGGTATAATTTCTCAACTCACTTTAGTTGAGTCTTGGTTCACCAATCTACTAGGCTTTGAATTTCATGGTTAATGTTTTGTTTTTAAGTGCATACAAGCATGATTCCGCCTTTAATTGTTAATTGCATGCTAATAGATGTTGCTTAAATGAACATATTTTTCACAAAATTTCCTTCAGAAGGAACATAAGTAAACAGAATTGAGGGTAAGAATAACAACATAAAACTTACCCATAAAAAACAGTCAATCGTTGTCCACCAATCCCCAAAAACTTTAGGATGGTCCAATGCACTTCCTCGGAAGGTAAATGTCAAAGTTGATGTGCTAAATCCAAGGTGAAATGCATTGTAAAAAGCAATATTAAACACATGTGCTGACTTATAATGTGGTAAACCGAAACTAGTTAAAAATTCAAAAAAAATATTTACGTTGCTGTGCAGACTACCCTTCGAACGAATGTGTGGTAAAAAATTCCCGACCCACAGTCGCCAATGTGTATAAGTTCATTGTATCGCTGGTACGAAAAAAAAACACAAGTTGTTATTCCAATATGCATAGCTGTTGAATATTCAATTTTTTGAATTACCACCAAAAGTGAACGTACCTCAGCAAATCCAGTTCGTCACTACTTCGACGAAAACCTCCAAATCAGGCGTGGAGATAATGCACATGGGATTCAGGACAACTCCGACATCCTCGCCTCGACTATCGAAAATTTTTTTTGTAGCATTGGAGAGGGCTGAAATGATGTACGAGCTTCATTTATTTACGCTTCTGGCTCCAATCAGACAGACAGGCGACGCCTTCCTCATTTTGCCCATTTTGCTCGTTGTCCTCAATGTTGTCGTCTCCCTCTCGAAGATACACAACTTGCCTTTCTCCCAAGTCACCATCCAATTTAAACTCTAATATATGCAGGAGTGATTGAGCGACATCCACTGCATTGCAGGTCGAAACTATGTTGGGCAATACGACATCAAAAGTCAGAATAGTGACATCTCATGTCGATATATCTTTGTCCTTTTCTGCAGGCGACTTTTGTTCGAAGGTGGAGGTGTGAGGTGAGCGGACGATGAGGTTGAGTGGATGATGCAGTAAGATCTTCGTAAGCCATGTCATGGTCTTATGGTGGGGTACCAGATTTATCCAACTTGGTATCCCCAACTTCTTCTTATGCATCTTATGTTGTACCTACCGACTTATCAAGGCTCGGGGGCTTCTAAAGGATTGGTCGGCTACATCGACTCATAGACGCTCAACCTCGGCAATCATGGCTCTCTGGGCACCCCGCTCAGCCTTTAATTCGTCTAAAATTGTTGTCAACGGGACCTCTAGCGACTATGTGAACTCATCAAACACTCGCCTTGAAACAAGCTCATAATCATGCGTATGAAAAACATTGATTTCATCAATTATCCCCGAAAGCAATATCCATTCACATAAACAGTACAACAATGTGTCTAAATTCAAACTATAATGTGCGCAGATTTACGTACAAATCGTTGAATTGGAAGTGGATGGCAACACTCGCTTCCCTTGGTGTCCTGTCTTCGCCTTCCCTTTGACTTTCGATGAAGGAATCACTTGGGAGTCATCATCAACATCCTCAAAAGCTTTATATTCACGCTGCGATATTGCTTTCATAGAAGGCTCAACTTCTTCAAAAATGTTTTTCTAGTAACGCACATTTTTTTCTACCTCAGTGGGAGTAATGAGCTGGACGACAAGCTGCATTAGACAAATCGGTATTGCATGAGTTAGTACAATCAATTTTTTAAATGCAGTCATTTTATTAAAATTGCAAGAACTTGCTGCGGGATGATATGAAACATGTACCTTTCCTTAACTAAATAGACCCCTCTTCAGCTTCTCATGTGACGGATTTATATTGGTGACCCAACGGAAAATTCAGGGCAATAACTTAAGGTTCTCAATCCACACCCTTGAGTTGTTTTTTGTCTTTAGGTACGACAACATTTGAACAACTAAATCTGCAAAATCGAAAGTGATACTATAAAAAATTTGCAGCAGAAACGAATGTAAAAGTACGTTGAACTTTAATAAAAAAAGAAGAATGAAATTACCTGGAATGCATAGGGAAACCCCCTCAGGTCCTGGATTTCTCCCCCGATTTCTCTGCTTTTTTTTCTTTGATAACGGTGTACCAGGTCAAAGCAGCGGTGGTGATAGTTGGCATTAACAATTGGAACGATGCTGAACCCGAAGGGTAGGTCTTCTATTTTTCTTCATCGTCTACCAAGTCAAGCATATGGTACTTGATGGTTGAGTCATTCTCTTCCCCAAAACAACAAAGTGGATGTCGTACAGCAGCCTTAGCTTGTACAGATCGTCTTGGTTTTGGCAATTGGTTCTTCCTTCGAGGGTATCTTCTTTTTTCCCCTAAAATATCTCTCTTATACGACATTCCTCTTCCTTCTCTTTCGCCGAAAATTCTCCAAACTTAGGGGGTGTATTCAATTGAGATTTTGAAGGATTTTAAGTGATTCTCTAAAATTTAATGTGTATTCAATCAGGATTTTAAGATAGTTTATTAAAATCCTTAGAAATCCAAGTGTATTCAATTAGAATTTTAAAGAATTTTATAACATTCCACGTAGACCTATAAACGGGTCGGGTTTACTTGGTTTGGGTCGGGTTGAACCCGACCCATTAAGCTAACGGGTCACCCAAACCCAACCCGTTAAGCTAAAGGGTCTTAACAGGTCACCCGTTACTTGTTTTTTTTTTTTTTTACACATTTCATCCAAATCAATTACAACGCCATTTTATATGGTATAATTCGACTTTCTATCAATTACATGTGTCTCTGAATCTTAACATGAATATAAGTTGTTGATGCATAAAACCGGAGGGATCTTGGAACAACGTAAATCCGACCGTGAATCTGCGAGAAGTGTAAAGAACACAAGATGTATCGTGGTTCACCCCAATGTTTGGGCTACGTCAACACTGATATTGTATTTCTCTGTAACTGTATGTATGGATTACAAGGGTGAGGGGGAGTCCCTCAGAGAAAAAGAGAGTTTGAGAGAGGGCTCTCTGTTTATGAGGATGAGGGCTTGAGGGAGCTTCAGAGAGCTTCAGGTTTGTAAGGGTGAGGAAGCCCTTTTATAGAATAAGGGCTCCTCACTTATTACATATTTGCCCTTACATTTATTACATAATTACATTTGAGTCCCCCGAGTATTTATACGAGATCTAAATAGGGAAGCCCTAAGTATGGTACAAACATAAGTAAAACACAGTAATTCTCCTTCTCAAATCTCAACCAATGTCTCACTACAGACTACAGTAGCTCTCTTTCTTCTTCTTGCATTGCATCCTCTGCTACTTTTTTGCCAACCTTCTTGCATTGCATCCTCTCACTACAAACTAAATATCAGATAACTCATCACAACTAGTTCATACTCACAGGAAAGAAATGAAATTGCCAATCGAACAGAAGAAACAGAAAATACAAACACCCACCATAGATTTAAGCTTATAACAACACAAGAAAGTATCAAAACTAAAGATTTAACCTAAGACCTAATCAAAACAAAAACAACAACCCAATTCCAATCCAAAAACCAACCAAAACAAAGCAAACTCAATACTTTTAACTTCATGGGGGTAAATTAACAGCTCCAATTTACCCAAAAAATGGAAATTTTAATTGGAGAATATACAAATAACAAAAAGGCAGTAACTTTATAAAAAAAATAGTAAAATTGCAATTACCCATGAAATTATTTACCTGAATCGAGTCGAGCTTGAGAAGTAAATCGATGGATTTCTAAGAAATGGCGTGAAAATCCAAGTGGGTTTCACTAGAAATTGAGGATTTCAGAAAGGTAAAAGCAGACTTGATGAATGCAAGGTCTTTGAGCTGCCTGAGGGTTTGTGATATGCGAACAAGGAAAGCACGGAAGTGGGTTTGAATCACTCGGGCGACGGAGTCTCTGAGAGACCGCGAGTACGGAGAGTGGGAATGGTGGGAGGAGGAGTAGTGGTGGAGGGAGGCTTCGAGGGCTTCGATGCGGGAGAGGAGGGAGAAGATAAATTGGTCTTGCTGTTCTTGGTGGTGGAAACAATGTTTTGGGTGGTGGGATTTGTTAAACATAATGCAACGGCGTGCGAGGCAGCGAGAGAGTTAGGAACCTGAGGGTTTTGGAAACTATTGAAATTACACAAAAGTCCTTACTAACGGTTGTTAACGGGTGGTTAACAGGTTTGGTGGGTTCACCCAAACTGACCCGTTATTTAACGGGTGATTAACGGGTTGACCCGTTTATCACCCACCCGAATACTAATTTTAACGAGTCGAGTCGGGTCGGGTTAACAGGTTGGGTTGAAAATGCTAGGCCTAATTCCATGTGTATTCAATTAGAGTTTGAATTTAAAGAATTTACAAAAGTTGAGGAATTAGAGGGAATTGAAGAGATTTTGTAGTGTATTTTAAGCATCCACAAATCTTACCTCTCCCCATGAGATTTCGAAGGAATTGAATCAAAATTTTACATGGAATCTCTACTTATCAGTTAAACTCCATAAAAATTCATAGATTTATGAATCCATTAAAATCTCTCAAATTCTCAATTGAATACACCCCCTTAGTCCAAAGATCAAACATAATTTTCAACTCCTGAATGTCACAACATCTTCCCCAAATAGGAAGGATATGGATTTGTTGGTCACTCTATTCTTAATAGCCCTAAGGATAGCATAGTGGTTTAGCTGCCCAAACCAATTAATGCGGTCCACGTCAACAAGATGACCGAAACAAGAATACTTGAATATCATAAGCTTATCTCTTGAAATTCGGCCTCTTATGTTAGAAGGACACCTCGTCATGTATGATAGACAGGAGATGGTGGCAATAAAGACCTCATCTGGTGAACACACTAGTTCTGCCGGAAGAGAAAATTTCACTTTCGACATGCAAGATTTCCAACACAGTCTTTCAATCAAACAATGAGAACCATAAGGTTTTATACGCACATCAAATTAATAACATAAACATGCACATAGGTAATGCATAGTATATACACATTATATAATCTACAAGGGATGTGCAGTCTTTCATCAGGATCAAATTCAACCAATTCATGAACCAAATTCAAGCAACTATGCCCAATATCTACACCACATCATATGCATAGAATATGGACCAAATTCAAGCAAGTATGCCCAACATCTACACCAATTCATGAACCAAAGTACAACTGAATCAATTAATTTTCAGCAATATCATATTCACATGCACATAATATGTACACAATATTCACAACTGAAAATTAAATATAGATCGAACAAACCATGAACAAAATTAATTTCAAAATACATGTAATTATACAACCCTAAAGCCTAATCAGTTAATTTCCCTCAATTTAACTGTACAAAACCCTAAATTCCCAAAAAGTTCAAATAATAAAAATTCAATTCAAAACATTGAATCATTGGGCACAAAAGCACAAGATCTGAGTTAAAACGGCATTGATTGTCGGATGATTGGAAACTTGGCATCGGTTAGAAAAGTGGAAAAGGATTTGGAAACTTAAGGTTCATCGAGCTAGGGGTTGCTCCGGTTGGGGGTTTCGAACAAGGAGCTGGGGGTCGTGCCATTCGGAGTTTTCGAACAAAGGAGAAAATGTTGACCGGGTTGGACGAAATAACCCATTTATATGGAAGGGAAATTTGGTCATTTCAAGTTTTAGAAAAATCTTATTTCTGTCATATTATTGTGCATGTCATGTGCATGTTCTGTGTATATCTCAAAAATTCTATTTTACTCCCAATATGAAGAAAATGGTCCCCATTTTCTGTCAAATTTCCTTTTTTTTTTTTGTGTATATGTTTTTAGTTTAATTTTTATAGTTCTGAAAAATGGGCCCAAACCTTGTACAACTATGAGGGGCTCCATACTAGTTTTCTTTTCGTTCTTTTTTTTTTTTTTTGTTGAACCCATACCAATGTAAAACGCATTGAAGACCCTCAAAACCAAGGAAAAAAATATCGGTAATATCGGAAATATCGGTAGTCTGAAAACACGGAAATATCGATGGAAATATCGGGATAATATCGATATCGATAAAAATTACATGGAAACCACGGAAATTGTAAGAAAAACTTGGAAATTTTTATTGAAACTTTGCATGATGTTTATTTAGTCAATTATCTATTAGTTTATCACAAAAAATTGGAAGGAAATGCATTGCATGATGGATTTAACTGATTTAAGTTGATTATATAGCGAGCTGGCAAACATTGTGAGTGTAGAAAATATGTAGTAATTAATGAAAGAAGTTTAAACACACCATAATCATTTATATATAATTAATTAGTACAATATTGTGAGGTTTTATTTAGGATATTAAAAAAAAAAAAGGAAGTGAATAAAATGATGAAGAATAATGTGCCGAATTTGACACTTTAAATTTCTTACACATAAGCATGCGTCTAGGCGTTGAAGTTCCAAATTATAGTATATCAATTAACGATTGAAAATCAATACGTTGAATAAGACTAAACTTTAATTTGGATGCCGATTATGTTTTTTCAAGTTTATATAAAGTAAAAGAATTGAATTTTGGAAGCCAGGAGTGTGTCAATTGTTTTATAATTCGTCCGAATACATATATCAGGTTGCTACTCAACGTAATTTGAAAGTATATCTAGTGCAAGGACTTGTCTTTTTTTGTTGATAAGCAAAGGGTTTGTAGCTTTTTTTGCTAAGCAGTAGAACATATTATGTTTGTTTAATCTTTAGCATTTGATTGTTGTCCACAAATATAGGATAGAAGGCCCCAAATTAGATATGGCTCTTAAGTCTTACATAGTTGGAGTCACAAGTTCACATGTACCAGCCCTCGCAAGTCGCAGCAAAACGTTTTGGTTTCTGTAATCCCACATCGCCCACGCAAGGGCAGTGAGCAAGCAAACAAGCTTATAAAAGCCACATTCCCAAGCTTAATTTCTATAATCCCACATCACCCACGCAAGGGCAGTGAGCAAGCAAACAGGCTTATAAAAGCCACATTCCCAAGCCATATTCCCAAGCTTGGTTTCTGTAATCCCACATCGCCCACGCAAGGGCAGTGAGCAAGCAAACAGGCTTATTTAAGCCACATTCCCAAGCTTGGTTTCTGTAATCCCACATCGCCCACGCAAGGGCAGTGAGCAAGCAAACAAGCTTATAAAAGCCACATTCCCAAGCCACATTCCCAAGCTTGGTTTCTGTAATCCCACATCGCCCACGCAAGGGCAGTGAGCAAGCAAACAGGCTTATAAAAGCCACATTCCCAAGCTTGGTTTCTGTAATCCCACATCGCCCACGCAAAGGCAGTGAGCAAGCACACATACCTATAAAAGCCACATTCCCAAGCTGAGAAAAGCATGCCTTGCTCGGCCTTTTTGGCTAAGATCAAGTGTAGTTATCTGTTGAGACTTCTCAGCAATTTTTAAATATTTTTGGGTTTTGATCTCGCGATATTATCGAAAATATCGCGATAGTTTCAGAAATATTGCGATATTATCGATAATATCGCAATATTTAGACGAAAACCAATTGGATACCTATTAAAATATCGTTACCGTGAAAAACCGATAATATCGGCGAAATATCGCCGATATTATCGGCATTTTCTTCCTTGCTCAAAACTCAAGGATTCCTTCCTAATGGCTTGTCTCATGCTCTCAAAATCTCAGTGACAGTCTTTGATTAATCTCATATCCTCAACCAAGTACAAAAGAGAAAGCAAAAGCCTAAGCTTTCCTGTTTAAACCAAAATCGGTCGGAAATGGAGGCGCAATTCAGTTAGAATTGCCCATGAACTTCGAGAAGTCGAGAATGGGGTTGATTGGGGGGTGATTGAATCTAGATCGAACTACCTACATAACTCTGGGGTTAGAGAATCAAATCATGGGTATAGTTCTAAAGAATGAGTGGTGTGATGTGTGTGACATCATGTACCATCCTTGATGAATAACCTATGGCGTGACATGTGGGAGATGCTTCTCCCAAGCTAGAGTATATATAGAGATCCTAAGAGAGCAATCCCAATTAAACTGGGAGGTAATCTAAGATAAAATGTCCAATCCTCCTAAGGTTATGATTACATTGTCTAATACCTAAGATATCATAATTTGACTTGAATAAGAGTTTCATTACTTAGAAGACAAATAATATCTTCAATGGGCTTAGAGCTAATGGAACCGTGTCGGACTACCATGACATGTGGTAGTCCGATTTGGAATACCCATGTAGCTTTCGACCTCACTCTAAGAGCTTTTCGGTCATTCTAACCACCCTGAGTGCCACATGTCATGGGCAGAAAAATTTATTGTCCCATAAATGCCATTTTCATACTCACATTATGTTTGTGTGTTTTTATATCTCCCTCACTTTTTTTGTTCCAGCTGATTAATTAACTACCGTTAAGGTTAAAGAATGTCAAGAAGAGATAAATTTCTGAAATTTGAAGCTTTGAGTGATTGGGGTCTTATAAACGAAGAATTTGAACTGAAAAATTATGAATAATAAAAGCAGAATTAATTAAAAACACTTTCACTAAAAACGTTTTCAACTATTTTAAGAGTACTTTCAAACGAGCTTTATGATTGTTTTTAACACTCCATGCCAGCCAACAATTTTTCTGAAGTAATGTATAACCATATGAAGCATCCATAGTCTCTTCTCACACTATAACCACATCCAAGGCCATACACTACAAGAGCAAGTACGGGTACATTGACATTATAACGCCTCATGTCAATAGTATAACATCATATGAGGAAAAACTTAACTGTCGATCACTGGCAAGGGATCTGTGTATCTTTGCCATGAAAATCCTCCATACACCGGACTTGCTGAGAATCACATCAGGACGTGATGCTCCCCTCGATTCAGTACTACATGTGGATTAATAACACACTGGCGACGTAATGTAATGCAGTAAGTGATGTATATAAAGTATTCAAAACACTAAAATTACTTGGATAAGTATATGAAAAGAGTGACAAATGTTTCATAGGAACAAACAAATCAAAAATCTATCGCTAAAGTAGTAGCCTGGAATGGAAAGCACGTTTAGGAAGAGAGCCAGTAGCAGCAAACTATGACAGCAGCGTTACAACAAATAGTCTTAAACAGATCGAATTTTCGAGAATAAAACCAACGGGAGCGTTTAAAATTAATCAGGCCGGGCTCTCTTGTTGCTGCATGAAGGGCATTTGTACTGCTTTATCTGTTTTGCCCTTGCGGGGGTCATCTTCACGCACTTCATGTGGAACCACGTCTCACAAAAATCACAGAAAATCCAGGGTTCGTCCAGTGAGGACGGTCCTCCTCCACCACATGCTCCACATGTCTCTTCACGTTCATCTTCCTCCTCTTCGTCCAAGCCCTCATCTTCGTCCTTTGGCTGCACTACTTCTGAATGTCTTCCTTGCAATTCTGATCCTCGCTGCTTTTTTTGCCACAAAAATAAATAATATAATTGTTTCATGTCCGTTAACTATACTTAAAGTTTGACAACAGAGAATCTAATAAAAGGCCAATTACATAAACAACAGCATCATCTCATTTGAAAACCGTGGTGACTGATCAAGCCACTGATCACATGGTTAACGTGACCTGCCCTAAAGGGCACGCCAACATATAGACAGTAGCCATAAATCTAAACTCCACAAAAATATAGCACCCATTTTCTTGAAACAGAAGCACACATGGAATGTAACTTTTTACCGCTTTGGAGCTTGACTTGGATTTGTTGCTGCCATGATTTGAAGATGACTTCTCCTTTACTTGTTTTTTTGCTGTACCAGTCACAACTTCAAATATTGTTGGCAGTTCATTAATCATATTAAAAAGTCGCTTCCTGCAGCGAAAACCAAGATACAATACATTGAATAGAAGCTCAGAACCACATAAAAGCATTGAAAGAATCAACTTTGACAAAAAAAAACAAAAGGTTAAAGCAAACATAAGGAGTTTGGTTGTGTACCTAGATTATTATTTATCACATGACTAATACTTATTAGTTATTAGCAGCCACCGTCAACCAAACAAACAAAATAATAAATAAATAAATTTAACTGAAAACTACCAATTTAGCATTCCACATAGAAGGAAATGCACTAAAAAAGATACACCGATGTTTATCTATCAATACTTCTACCAGAAAAAACATTTACAAACAAAAAATGAACTTTATTCACAATCATGCAGCATCTGATCAAGAGAAATTGTATACAGAGTGGTTGCAACTTACCTGTCAGCCTTATCGAACCCAAATCTGGCACCAAAGTAGAACGCAACAGAAACTAGCCAGGCATCACTATGAACAGCAACCAAAGATAGCCAGTCTTTTTCTGCCATACCATCTCTTGCAAAGTTGATACCCAGTGCAGGCTCTGGCAGCTCTGGAGGCACTTCTTCAGCAGGTAGGTTGACTTCCCACTGCTCACTAGGATATCCATATAAGGAAAGATTCTCCTTCTCTGTAAGTAGAAAATATTTCATAAAGATGGTTGAAACAGACAACAAAAACATAGCCACAAATAGGAAGTAACAACCAAAAATGATAATTGACGAGGAAACCCAATTAAATAGGGCTTTAATTTCCAAAAAAATCTGAACATAAAGTATCACAGACCAAATTTCACAAGGCCTTGAACATATATGAAGGTACAACAGTGCAAGGCAACGAAGTACCAGTGATTCATGGAAACCATACAAAACCATTAAAACAATAATGCACAGAGACCGACAAAAATTACAGGAACGCTATATCATAACAAAAATAATCATCATTGCCGTCTCTATATCACAAAAGCCTTGTCCAGGATGCAACATATTTAAAACACTGTAAACGGCAGTTAATTCTCCTTGGACTACAGCTCTTAAGAAAATTAAATATAACTCATAACACAACACAAGCATGCATGTCACAAATTTCAATTGAATTGATCCCTTGGACAAAGCACATGTACATTGTACATATACGTGCACACAAAGAAAAGAAAAGAGTTTCTTCCTAATTCTCTCTAAAATCTTTAATTAGCTGTTTCCCTTTAGACATTATTTACCTATTAGAATGAAACAACATGATTCAATCATATATTCCAAAATTCAAATTATTGACCAAAACTGTTCCTGCAATATGCTAAACTCATTTGAACTTTTTCCAATGAGTAACAGCCTGAGCAACTCCATTAACTTGTTTGAACAAAGGTTTCCATGTAGAGCTTTGTTGCAAACAGCTAATTAGATGACCAATACAATAGATTCCTGAAAGTAACGGGAAAGATGTAATGACAACCTAGTTAAGTTCCAAATTTGTTACAGATCTCCATTTACAACTCCAAGAAACAAAGGAACAGTTCATACATAGCTCACATGTTAAATAGATGCCACAATTATGATATAAATTCATAAAGCATAGAAAACTTACCAGGATCACACATCTGAAAGAATTTTTCAACATCTGCAACAAAAAATCAAAATCATATAAATCAATCTACAGTCAAACAACAAAAAAACAAAGTTCTTAATGCAAACTACTACAAGTCCAACAAAATTTTCAAAATCCTTTAAAACATAAAACTGTAATGGTCCATTACGATGAAAAAAAATTACATAATTCAAAACAAACAAAACTCATGCAAAACGGGATTTTCTTTTGTCATGGCTCTCCATTCAACAAATCACAAGATGTTCATCTGATACGATAGTACTCAAATCTAGTTTCTCACATTTTGGTTTTTTGTATCCCTATGTTTCTTCACTTCCAAATAGAGGTTCATTTCTATAAATAAAAACAAACAAAAAATATTCATTCACTTTGGTTCATGAGTTCTTTATTGAAGCCTGTAAAGGCGAAGTCATCCTCCAACAAATTAAGGAACAAATAAATGCTCCGGTTAAGAAAGCTTCCAACGTAAAGCGTAGCATGGGAGGTTTCGCTAAGCAATCTCACGCTATGTAGTGGTTTCGTGTAAGCTATTCAAGACTTGCATAGCGCAAATTAGTATTGAATAAACATATAATAAACTTGCACCAAAATATATATAATTTAAGATAAGTTACAATTTGCATCCTCAAGTTGCAAATACAATCTCAACTCATTTTTTTATACATTGTCATATCATAAACAAAATTGTGTTTCAGTTGCAATGTCATACATCCTTATAAAATTTAAACTATCCCATAAAACAGGTTTAAATATTTAACAATGTATAAAGTCAGAATAATCATTATAAAATATCCAAATCCATTATTAATCAATTTTAAAACTTCATAAAATAATCTCATCTTCTTTTCCTAGAACCATTTCCCGCAACTTCTCCTTCCCACACATCCCAGCAACTCCTCCCACCAATCGCAACTACCTGGCTATCTTCCACCCCCCCTAACCCGCGTCTACCCGACCAGCCTTCCACCTGCACCCCACAAGCCACACCTACCACCAACCATAACCCTTGACTGTGACCCCACCACAACTCTGGTTCTTGAAGAATCGCCATAAATGGCGTCGGCCAATAGTAGATCTCGGTTCAGAATCGAAAATACTGCCCGTATTTGGCTGTTCTGAAATATATCGTCCACAGAATTCGGGGTTGGTGCAGGCGAAAGAGAAATCTCGTTATATTTTTGCGCTACATCACAAAAACCTATCCGCAACAAGAGATACATTGTGCAATATCACCCGTTTTTTCAAACCTTGGTTTCTAATCCGTTATCTGCTTTCTCACAGAAGGTAAACATTTTTGCCCTTTACAAGACAAAGTAAAACGTCAAATTCAGAAACATATTCTTCCAGCATCCCTCTCTTCACTCCCAATACAAAAAACACTAAATATACTGTAGAGACAAATGTGTTAAGAGGAGAAAACGTAAAACACGAACTAGTCTGAAATTTACTTCCAAATCACAGACAAATACAATAACCATACATAAAATCACATTTCAGCTTCTCTCAAGCACTAAAGCCGAAAAACAAAGTAGAATTCCAAAATCAAAATAATTGATTTTACCATCCTCAATGAGCTTGAAACCTAAAAGCACATAGCAGAAATGAAAGCAAGGGAATAACTTCAACCATAAATGAACTTAAAGCACTCAATTCAGTGAATTCACCAATCTTCTATCCTTTCATTTCCTCGTTTTTCTTGGAAACCGAACAGAATTTGAGAAATGAGCTAAACCCTATTCAGAAGGGGGGAAGTGAGAATTCCCTATCACTCAAATTCTAATTTGAAACAAAACAAAATAATCCAAACCCAAAACTACATTAAATGTAAATATTCAAAATTTACTTCCATTTAGTTCTCTGGATTTACTCTCAAACCAAACACAGAAGCTAAACACAGTAGAAAAATATCCATTTTTTAAACCCACTTGTCAAGTCAACAGAAAAAACAAGTAGACGACGAAACAGAAGACTAATTTCCAAATCCCAAATCAAATAATCTCACTAATCAGTGAAAAAACACCAATTTCCCTTCTGGGTTTCCTCCAAAACCAATACAACTTCAATTAGTAACTTAAAAAGTTTCAAAAAAAAAAATGAAAGATTCGAAGTAAAAATAAAGTACAAAGACGAAATTACCTGAAGTGAGAGCCTTGATCATTCCAGTTCTGCGGCCCTTGAAATCTCTGAAAACCTCCTCGACCGTTCGAGGGTTGTAGAGCGCGGCATCAGCTCCCTTCATTGCTCTCTCTCCCCCCCCTATTTCTCTATCTATCATAAAAACCAAGTCAAAAACTTGTGAGAGAGAGGGAGAGTTTGCCAAAGGTGTTAACGCAGGAGGAATTGCAGTTTTGGGCCTGGAGTTTGTGTTAATTACAACTTTAGTGCTTGATATTTGTAGTTAGATCCTTTAGGGTTAAAAACTTCATTTTCACTTGTGTCATATTTACAATTTGGTCCTTGTGTTTTCAAATTTGAAATTTGAACTTCTTTTTTTTTTTTTTTTTTTGTTAAACTAAAATTACACCGGGGCAAAACCAAAATACACTAGAAAAGCCCACACAGAGGACAAACAACGCTACAAACCATAGAAACAACATACAACAAAGTGATACAAGGCTAAAGACTGACACAATCAACAACAACATGTCACCATAAATCACTCCAACACCGACTCTTTTTAATGTGGGCAAGATTTCAACCTCGAACTTACTTTAAAGTTTGGAAGATAGTATCACTAGACTAAGCCGTAGTTGCAATTGATGCTAAAAGAGAAACTTGAATCAAAATCAAAATAGTAGGGTAAATTACATTTTACCCCCTCAGGTTTCGGTGTAATTACAACCACATACAACATCTTTAAAATATTTCAATCTCATACATTTAGTATTATTTTTTTCAATTTCATACAACCGTTAAAAAATCTGTTAAGTTAACCATTAAGTGATGACGTGGCAAATATAGGGTCCCCATTTGTATTGAAGTGGTTGCCACATTTGTACCACGTGGCTAAACACTTAATAAAAAATTTAAAATATTAAAATAATGAATTAAAGAAAAGTTATAAAAAAAAAATTTAAAAAAAAAAAACCCAAAATCTCATTCGTCCTCCCCACCCGAGCCCACCCCCTTCGTCTTACAGCAAAGGGAGGAGATTGCGAAGCAATTCGAGGAGGCGGTGAAGGAGAGGGACAGTTTGACGGCTGAGATTGGGAATTCGACTCATATGCTCATGTCTAGAATGGACAAGATATCGGGGAAAGTTAGCAATTTCAAGAATTTTGGGGGTAGGGGATTGCCAAGGTCGTAGAAGTACACCGGATTTCCGGCGGTTGCCTACGGAGTGATTAATGGGGGAAGAGGTGGGTGATGGGGATGGGGGGAAGGGGGTGGGCTCGGGTGGGGAAGACGAAGGGGATTTTGGGGTTTTTTTTTAACTTTTCTTTAATTAATTATTTTAATATTTTAAATTTTTTTATTAAGTATTTAGCTACATAGCTCAAATGTGACAGTCATGTCAGCACAAATAGGGACTCCATATTTGTCACGTCATCACTTAACGGTTAACCTAACAGATTTTTTAATGTTTGTATGAAATTGAAAAAAAAAATACTTAATGTATGAGATTGAAATGTTTTAAAGATGTTGTATAAGGTTGTAATTACATCGAAATCTAAGGGGATAAAATGTAATTTACCCAAAATAGTAACTTGAACAAAAATTAGATTTGGAACATGAACCGATGATAAAACTCGTACAAATCTGGATACTAATACCAAACAAGTAATGAAATTGGTATATGATATGATACTAAATTGATACAAACGCAAGAAATGAAATGGAATCACAACTTAGATATGAAAACAGTGAGTGGTGACCGACCATGATGATCTACTATAAGAGCAACTCCAGCCATGCATGTAGGCCGGGGGATATGGGAGAGGAAAGGGCCCGAGGCCCTGTGAATCAACTCCAGCCTTGAAGAGCCCGAGCTGGTGGAGAAGGCCCGAGCAGAAGGCCTGTCAATTTTTGACAGCCCGTGAGCCCGAGCTCCAAACCCATTTTTTATTTTTTTCTGTCAGGCGCGTGCACCCCACTCGCGTGTGGGGGCGCGTCGCCCGACAGCTTTTCAGAAAAGCAGTCACTTTTGCAGATGGTATCAGTTACCGTTGGGAAGCCACACGGTCCGTTCGATCTCAACGGCTCCTTAATTTGGACCGTTGGATCTCAATGGTAAAAAAAATAAAAAAAAATCTTATTTAATATCAACCGTTCGATCTGAGATCAACGGTCGATATTAATATGCTTTATAAATAAAGAAAAAATAGTTTTAAAATTAAGAAAAGTTACTGTTATGACACGTGGCACAATTTGGAGTGTTGGAATGCAAATTTTTTAAAATCCAACGGCAGAGATTAATTATTTGAATAAAAATTTAAAAAAAATTATAAAAAATTGTAAAAAATCTGAAAAAAAATTGTAAAAAATTGTTTTTACTTTTCTATTTTCTCAACCACAATTTCATATTTTCTCAACTATTTTCTCAACCACTTATTGAAGTTAGTACTTTATTTAAAGTGAGAGTACATTTATTTAATTTCGTAATATATTTATCCTAATAATAGAATATTTATTCATCAAATTGTTCACGTATAATGAAATTATAAAACACGCCAAATAAAACTAAAAAACTCACCAATTGGAATTACATAAACACACCAAATAAAATTACATAAACATACGAAATAATAAAAAACTCACTACAAAAAACACACCAAATCAAATTACATAAACACACCAAATACAAACAAACATACTAAATAAACTTTAAGTATCTTTAGCTTGTTTCAATGCTCATTGGTGCTCTATCAAGTCAATTTGCCGATCATTGTGCATAGATGACCTTTGAAGTGCAGTATATCGTTGAATGACCCTTTCATTGTAACGTCCATCCCTTTCTAATGGCTAGTGTTGCACGGGTTCTTCAGTGGCATCATGCGCACAATATATTTGTGTTCTTGAATTGTTCATCGTGTCTGGCTCTGGCTCATATTCATCAACCGCATCATAATCGAACTCATCTTCCACAATCATGTTGTGAAGAATGACGCACGTCATCATGATGGGTCGAAGTGACTCTACATCGAACATTCTGGCAACACCCCTGACGATCGCCCAACAAGCTTGAAGGATACCAAAACAACGCTCCACATCCTTCATGCACCCCTCTTGACAGCTTGCAAAGTGTTTTTCCTTCGCACTTCGCGGACGTGGCACTGTTTTGACAAATGTTTCCCACCGTGGGTAAATGTCGTCAGCTAGGTAGTATGGCCCGTCGTACCTACGTCCGTTGACGACGTACGTGACCTTTGGTGCCTTTCCTTGCAGGATGTCGTTGAACACTGAGGATTGGGCAAGGACGTTGAGATAATTTTAAGCCTCCGGAACCCTGAAAAATGCGTGCCATATCCATGTATCAAAAGATGCCACTGCCTCCAAAATGATAGATTTTGCTCATTTTCTATCCCCATATGCGCCTTGCCATGCACTTGGACAGTTTTTCCACGTCCAGTGCATACAATCGATGCTTCCTATCATCCCAGGAAAACCTCGCATCTCGCCCTTCTTCAGAAGCCTTTGCAAGTCCATGCGAGTAGGTTTTCGGAGGTACTCTGCGGTGTACAAAGATTCGACTGCTCCGCAAACCTCATCAGGGCCTCAAGAATGGTTGATTTCCCCATCATCGTTATCTCATCCACTTGGTCTGCAGATGCTCCATACGCAAGCATCCGCAACGCAGCAGTGATTTTTTGCTGAGGCATGAGACCCATAACACCACAAGCATCCTTCTTTTGCACAAAGTAAGAATCATGGTTGCAAACATCAAGCATGATTCTGTTGAACAAATGTCGTTCCATTCTAAAACGGCGTCTGAAGTACGTATCAGGAAATGCACTGTTATGGACAAAGTAATTATCCAACAGCTCTTCACCCCGTCGTTGCCTGCTTCTATCAAGGTTTCTTGAACGGTTGGGCATGCATATCTGAGCAACAGTCTGGATGACTCGACGGGAATGTGAGGCTCTGGCCATTCTTGTTTCGTCATCTCTCCTTCTACGCTCATCATCCTCTTCCATCTCATTTTCGGCTATCTGAAGGTTGAACATTCCTTCAGATTGGTTAAACAATTATTCCTCTTGCTGATCGATTTCCCACATCATCCTTGATGAAGAAGAAGACATTGTAAGGATTGATGGTGAAGAAGAAGCATAAACTATGAATAATGAGATAGAGATGTTGAGAAAATTGGTGTGAGATTTGTGATGATGGATGGTGGATTATATGGACGATTCAGAAAGGATCGGATTGTAGATGAGGCCACGTGGCATGCCTGTTGGAAATGTGCCCTAAAGCCAATCATATGATGATACTTTACGGACATTTCACATGTTAAACTAATCTAGTTTACATATAAAGGGCAAACATTATTGTTTGAGCCGTCTCATATAAATGTTATATGCTTAAACGATAAAGTCCAAGGAAAATGTGATTGGGAGAATGCAATCTAATGAAGTTAGATTAATGAGACCATTCTTTCGTAGACACATCCTAAACGTTCCTGATCATAGGATTGTCAATTGGGCATTGACAGTCCGTTAAGATCAGTACGTGTTATGTCTTCTCTCAGGGAGAGTGACTAGTCTCGAGTCATTGGTGTGTGTGACATCAAGACAAGTACGTAGGTGCTCAATAGAGAATGAGTCCACTGAACACGATCAACGAGGAGTTCTCATACTCATGTCACATGAGAACTCATGGTTGGGATAATGCAAATTAGTCCTTTGACCTGAGGCATCACAGTTGTCTTGTGGTTAAGTCCTTGATCTTTGATTATGTCAAAGTCACCCCATCGGGGTGTCCACGACATCATTGGGGTTAAGCCACTTAGTTATGGAGACAAGTGAATGTGCAACAAGGGATCTCTAACCTTCAAATGATTTGAGGGAGAATACTCTATGATATGATTAAAATCTCTGGCCAGAGTATGAATGAGATTAGGGAATGCGTTCCAAATCACATTCAAGGTAATCATATAAGCAAACGAATCACATTGGATAGTAGACATGAATAAATAAACTATCAAACCGAACAATGTGGTCAAGAGTATTAGATTAGAGAATGACCGTATTGCATTTGTAATCCTTAACTGAATAGGTTCTCTACCTCTTCTGATTAGCTTAGGTAACCATGATATGCTGCTAGGTGTCACTCATGGTTTGTGGAAGCCCTAAACGTGTATAATCACTAAAGGGAGAATTGAAAGTAAGTTTCAATTCACAATCGATTTAAAATGGTTTTAATCGCTCACTGCCTCGCTAAAATGAACCTAATGGATCGTACACCGTGTAAGGTGGAGATTGAAGAAACAATGGAGATGAGTAAGAATAATTAAATGGTTTAATTATTTATGGCAATGATTAATTAATATGTTAATTAATCAAACGAATAAGTTCGTTAAAGACCTCGGGATAGTTTTGGACCTTAAGGCCCAATGGGCTTCGAACGTCAAAGCCCATTGACTTAAGTTGTATGACAACTTAATGAATAAAGATTCACAAAGGCCCAAAAGCCCATATCCATTTTGTGTAGAATTAGGGTTTTTTGGTTCTTTAGGTCATTTAAAGAAGTGACTATATAAAGAACTTTATAGCCTAAAATTCATAAGGGTTTGTTTTAGAGAAAATTGGTGAGAACTTGTTTCTTCATTTTCTCTCTAAGAGGCCAACCACCTTGGAGGGTGAATCTAGCAATCCTACTACTCCAAGGTCACTCATTTCTTCTTCAATCTAACCTTGGTGTAGAATCTTTAGAGGTTCTCTATTTTGGGAACTTGGAGAATCCAATTCTTTCAACCAAATCCATGGAGCTAAGAAGCAAGGAATGAAGGCCCTATCTCTTGGGTGATTATCCTTTGCATATGCAAAGAGGAATCTACAAAGGTAAATATTTCTCAACTAACAAATGTTGATTTAAGTTGAGTCAAGGTTCACCAATCTACTAGGCTTTGAATTTCATGGTTGATGTTTTGTTTTGAGTGCATGTAAGCATGATTCCGCCTTTAATTTGTTAATTGCATGCTATTGATGTTGCTCAAATGAACATGTTTTTCACAAAATTTCCTTCAAGTGGTATCAAGAGCCTAGGTCTAGTAGTTGGTGAATCATTTTGGGTTTTGTAGTTCATAGTTTTTGATTTAAAAGTTGTAATATGTTACAAGCTTTATTCTTGTTTCTTTGAATGTAAATTTTGTTAGAAAATTTGCCATCTCAAATGTTGTAGATGTAGTTCATATGAGCATGAATTTTGGAGCTAAAATTTGGTGCCATGTTTTTGGGGAAATTCGGCCAAATCCAAAGGGTGATTTTTTGGGTTCATGTTTGTCTTGTTAAAATGGTTTTAAAGTGACTTTTGGAACCCCTAAGTACCCTAGGATGTTAGCCCTCTTTTGAGTGGTGAAAATTTGAGTTTTGGTGAGTGAAAACATTCATGGAGCTATTATGAGTTTTCATGAGTGTTCTTCAATGTTCTTGAAGTTCTTGCCAAGAACAAAAAGTTTTGAAGTTTTGATTCAAAAGTTTTATGTTTTTACATAAAGTTTTGATTTAATTTTAGTGGGTGATGGTTAATGGTAAAGTATTTTTAATGGGAGACAAACTTTTTTAAAGATGTGACATAAATTCAATATATATCATATATGTTTCATCTTTACCTCACCTAACAAAACCCACTTATAAAAACTTTGTAAAAATCTTATTTTTTTTAATCATGGCCGGCCACCCTAATAGAATAGGGTATTTTTGGGCCTTTTGTGCAATTACATAAAGTTTTGATACTTTTGTGTATTTGTATTTTAGCCCAAAAGTTTACGTTTTTACGTTAAGGCCCAAAAACGCTAAAGGACAAATTGTTTTGCTCCTTTAATGAAGTTTTTTGTATTTGATGAAATTTTTGGGTTCTAGTTGTAATTATATGAAGTAGTGGACTTTTGTGTTTTTACAAAGTGACCCCAAAAGTTTGTGTTTCGCAATATAGCCCAAAAAGTTGTGGTTATTGCATGATGGCCCAAATTAAGTAGGGAACAAAAATTGTTTTGTCTCTTTAAATGAGAATTGGATTTTCATTTTATTTAGCTCCATTTAAATCAATTTTATGGATACAAAAACCAAATGAAAATGTTGCATTCAATTTAATTAATTAAAGTGTTGATTAATTAAAGGGTGATTATGAACCTAAGCCTACGATAATTGAGCTATGTGAAAGGCCGTTTCAAATTTGTTTGAACCATGGGAATGTGTAGATTAATTTTGGTTGTAATTTGATTTGATCAAATGTTGTAAAAGAGCATAAGCTCTTCTTTACTTTAAAGTAATTTGAATTATGCAAATGTTGTAATGAGCATAAGCTCACCTTTACTTTGAAGTACTTCTTTCTTGCTTTATTTGATATGCATGAAAATGGAGTAGAGGGTCCAACGCCCCTAAGACAACACGCCTTAATGTGATTAAACGCGTAACTAAAATCAATCTCCATCCCTAGTCCGAGATTCAACACTAGGCTCGTGTTGAATCTAAACAAAGGTTCATAGTCATCCTAAGGCCCTAAGGCAACTATATAGTCCATCAAATGAATGCAAACCTTATGTTAGTAGTATCATATACTCTTGCTTTAAAAACCGTTTTATAAGTATAGTGGGAGTATTATATACAACTAAATTGAATCAAATGGACCAATAGTTGTAATATGACCAAAATTGTTTTAATGAAGATTAAAATGAATACTTATATGTGATGAGACCTAAAACCCTCAAACAAACCATTATTAAGTTGATAAGCGTGAGAGTGCTTTGAACACTCTTTCGTGGCCTTCCACCATGGTAGGCTTCAATCGTTTGTGACTCATACACCGTATTCGTCCAGTTCTGGGGTTGCAAAGTATGTGCTTACATTCAGGAGAAGCCTATACACATATGATGAAGTAAAGGTAGGCAACGAGTGTGGTCAATATGATATTCTTCTGAGGCCATTCTTGAACTCCTACTTTAACTAGCATGGTGGGAATGACTTAACTAAGTGCAATGTGCCAATATGATATTCTTCTGAGGCATCATTCTCTAGAGGCCAAATTGATGGGTACTTGCATTAATTGCAAATGAGTAAGTGTACTCTCTCATTATTATTAACGCTAGCCAATATGATTTTCTTCTGAGGTGGGCTTGGTAATAGTGAGTCTCCCATAACCTACTAAGAGTTTTCTCCAAAAACTCTCGAATTCCAATGAGGGATATGGAATTTGCCAAAAATAGTGGGTGGTGCTATTTGATTTAAAGACCCGAATCAAATGGCTTAAAATCAATCAATTTATATTCGTTATGTATTCGTTTACCAATATATTTGCAAACGCTATCCAAAACTTGACAAAGAAAAGCCGAATGTTTTAGTTTCCGGACTTGGTAACACAATCTCAAAGATTGTCTTAAATAGATTGTGCATGTACCTAAGAAGTCTCATCCTCACAATCTTCCTATTGATAATGTATCATTGGAAGAACATGTTAGAAATGTCTATCATGAAGAGGACAACACAAACAACCAATGCTTATTCCTTCGTTATATGAACAAAGGAACTTACGAAGATTAGCATAAAGACAAGGACACTTTTAGTGCCATGATTCTTCACTTACAAATTGTTGTATGAAGAAATAAGAGTTGCCTTGAACAACTCTTGAAAGTTTGTAATTATGTTTAGAACATAATGGTTGGTTGACAAAAATAGTCCATCAACATGGACTTATGATGATTTTGAATCGTGTTGAAGTGATAAACCACTTAACGAGACGGAAACTAAGCTAGGACTTCACCTTTATGTCCCTATGGTTCACTAAGTTTATTGTAAACTATGTAGTGAACAATAACCACACACTCTCCAAAATGTTTGATGTGTATAACACAATTGAAAAAGGTTTCAAGAGAGATAGTGGGAGTTTAGGGACCATGACTATTGTAGTCAAAGGAGAAGTCAAATGAAGAAGATAAAATTAACTCCAAGGGAACAAATTTTCTTTATGAAAGGATGGACATTGGAAGGGGTATTTGCAAGAAATGTCTTGCAAGTGTCAAGAACACACATTTCGAAGGTGTTGTAAATTGTTCTTGAATAGTTCAAAACAGTTGGTTCTTCTACTTGAATGCTTGATTCCGTATTAGTAACTATGTTTTACAATCGTTGTAAAAATGTGGCTAATAAGAAGTAGAAGATTAATGAGAGAAGAGAAAGTACTTCACATTCGGAACGTGAATAAAATATAGATCTCTGCGAAAGCAGATGGTACTAACTTCCTCATATGAACTACCAAAGAAATTGGAAAAACCAAAGATTGTCTTTACATTCCAATTTTAAGGAACTTAATTCCGTCACTATAGTAGAGATGGATGAATGTTTTGTTTGACAAAACATTGTTCTTTATTAATCACTGATTGGATTATAGTAATCTAATTGATTGTCTCTATAGTAGAGATGATATGGTAGCGTTAACTGTTTAGAATATAATGATGCTTAAAACCCAAAAGGTTGCAAGATAGTGACTAATCCCAACTGAGTTGTGATACCTCTAAAACATAAATTACGAGTTGGTCATAGATGGATGCTTTGGATCGTTAGATCCGGATCCAATACATTCTTGTCAAAATTGTATAGAGGCGAAATGTTCGAATCTTTATTCTTTTGGAAAGAAGAAAGAATCACAAAGTTATTGAGGTTAATTCACTTAGATGTTAGTGGCACTTGTCCACAACATAATACTACTCATGTTGTTTGACATTCACCGAAGATCACTCTCGGTTGGAGTATAGTTTATTATGAATAAACACAAGTCCGAATACTTTGCAAAAGGTTTCAAAGAATTCAAGAAATGTAAGTTGATGAGTAAGACGTCTAAAGTACTTACCCTCTTAGATTTGATCTAAGGAAAGGCAACACTTTAGATGAGTTTCCTTGAAAGATATCAAGGAAATTAGCATCATAAGATAATGATTTTCTCCATTAGGAGAAGAACGAACTCGAATAAGATTTAGTTCGTTGGATGTTATCAATTACCCATATATATAGGATATATACTTCTAAAACAATATGATTGTCAATTAGAAGATCTTCCAAAATTTTCATAACTCCATAGGATGTAGTTGGAAAAAAAGACAAATCTTAATCATGTTAAGATTTGGGGTTGTGTGCTAATAAGCAATATTTGTTTAAAAATTATCTTGTGGATATCCTTAAATTAACCTTTGGATATCACTTCTATAAACCAACCAACAAATGTTGTTTGTTGAGTAGTTCATTGTAATCCTACAATGTGATTTGCCTTAGAGCAAATGATCTAGGAATAGAACTCAAAAGAATGGGTTCTTTGAGAGACAAGATGATAATCAACAAATATAACAATCTAGTTCCTATACCACAAGCTCCAAGGTAGTCAAGAAGGATTTATAAACCATCTCAGTTGAATGGTTTGAACTTTATGACTACATTGAGTGTATATACAATATATACTCAAGGAAATGGTAAAGTACCATTTGACCCGAAATAATGAAACCTTCATAGCTAATTGGTAGCTTAAGGTGACTACAATCAAAGAGAATGGTTGACTTTGAAGGAACCATCTTTGACGTAGTCTTAGTTTCAATTAATTCGAAGATTGCTAGCTACAACTAAATGTTGATTCAATGTTTGGACATCATATAGGTTTCCGAAACCATTATTAAGATAGTCCTAATAATATATATGTCTAAAACTATGAATCACAAAACATGTAAGTTGTAGAGATCCAATCATCATGGATCTTAGCAAGCTAGTGGGAGCCATAAGCGTCTTATGAGAGAAAGATCAAAACGTTTGATTTCTCATAAAGATGTAAATGAATCTTTTGTTTACTAGGTTTACAAAAGATTAGTGAGAGTTAATCATATTCCTAAATTTAAATATATGTATGATATATTAATTTTGGAAATGAAAAGAATACTTCATTGTTAAAGTGATGACTTTAAACTTTCTATAACGATAGAATGTATATGGGAGACATAGTCTATATACATGGGATGGAAATCTATAATGATAGATTTTAGGATATAATTGGATTATATCATGCCCTAATAATAGACAAAATGATGCTAGGAAGTTTCTCATATGATGATAAACTTCAATCAGAAGAACAACTCTAGTGAGACTAGGAGGTAGCTCTTCTCAAAGGGAACGTACCCTTTGACTCCCAAATAAATAATGCGTAAATCGAATCCTTTATGCATACGCACAAAGGTAATTTATGTATTTCATATTGTATGAAAAACATTGATATGAGTTGTACCTAGAAAGGTACAAGGCGATATCAGTGCAAGCCCAGGATCAGAACCATGGCAACTGTCAAGTGAATCCTTAAGTATTTAAGAAATACTAAAGGATAGGTTCCTCGAAGAATGAGGAAGAATTAGAGTAACGTAATGGAAGAGTAAATGTATTAGATTGTGAATCTAATCCATCATTGGATGTTTCTTTATTTATGAATGAAGAGATAAACAAATATCTCTTTATTATGACTAAAGAGATATTTGGATGGAAACATTAAAGTAATGACTTTAGTGTGTTCCATTATGAATGCAAAATATATTGCCATGTAGAAGTTTACAACAATGTTGTTTGGATGGGAAAGTTCATTTATGAACTCTCTATTCGGTTCCAACCAGAAAGTGTATCTAGTGTACTGACACTATGACACTAATGGGGCGATAGCTCAAACCAGGGATTCAAGGTCTCATCAAGATCCGAACTCATATGAGAGACTGAACCACATGATTGGGAATCATGTATAATGGTGACGTCGATATTCTCAAGGTTGCTTCTATGGATAACATATAGATATCCATTGCCTAGGCCTACTACTCAGCCATTTATGAAATGACTACAGAAGAGGAATCATAACAGATGACCAAGCTGATTGGCTCTAGTGCAAGTGGGAGATTGTTGGAAATGTGCCCTAAAGCCAATCATATGATGATACTTTACGGACATTTCACATGTTAAACTAATCTAGTTTACATATAAAGGGCAAACATTATTGTTTGAGCCGTCTCATATAAATGTTATATGCTTAAACGATAAAGTCCAAGGAAAATGTGATTGGGAGAATGCAATCTAATGAAGTTAGATTAATGAGACCATTCTTTCGTAGACACATCCTAAACGTTCCTGATCATATGATTGCCAATTGGGCATTGACAGTCCGTTAAGATCAGTACGTGCTATGTCTTCTCTCAGGGAGAGTGACTAGTCTCGAGTCATTGGTGTGTGTGACATCAAGACAAGTACGTAGGTGCTCAATAGAGAATGAGTTCACTGAACACGATCAACGAGGAGTTCTCATACTCATGTCACATGAGAACTCATGGTTGGGATAATGCAAATTAGTCCTTTGACCTGAGGCATCACAGTTGTCTTGTGGTTAAGTCCTTGATCTTTGATTATGTCAAAGTCACCCCATCGGGGTGTCCACGACATCATTGGGGTTAAGCCACTTAGTTATGGAGACAAGTGAATGTGCAACAAGGGATCTCTAACCTTCAAATGATTTGAGGGAGAATACTCTATGATATGATTAAAATCTCTGGCCAGAGTATGAATGAGATTAGGGAATGCGTTCCAAATCACATTCAAGGTAATCATATAAGCAAACGAATCACATTGGATAGTAGACATGAATAAATAAACTATCAAACCGAACAATGTGGTCAAGAGTATTAGATTAGAGAATGACCGTATTGCATTTGTAATCCTTAACTGAATAGGTTCTCTACCTCTTCTGATTAGCTTAGGTAACCATGATATGCTGCTAGGTGTCACTCATGGTTTATGGAAGCCCTAAACGTGTATAATCACTAAAGGGAGAATTGAAAGTAAGTTTCAATTCACAATCGATGTAAAATGGTTTTAATCGCTCACTGCCTCGCTAAAAGGAACCTAATGGATCGTACACCGTGTAAGGTGGAGATTGAAGAAACAATGGAGATGAGTAAGAATAATTAAATGGTTTAATTATTTATGGCAAGGATTAATTAATATGTTAATTAATCAAACGAATAAGTTCGTTAAAGACCTCGGGATAGTTTTGGACCTTAAGGCCCAATGGGCTTCGAACGTCAAAGCCCATTGACTTAAGTTGTATGACAACTTAATGAATAAAGATTCACAAAGGCCCAAAAGCCCATATCCATTTTGTGTAGAATTAGGGTTTTTTGGTTCTTTAGGTCATTTAAAGAAGTGACTATATAAAGAACTTTATAGCCTAAAATTCATAAGGGTTTGTTTTAGAGAAAATTGGTGAGAACTTGTTTCTTCATTTTCTCTCTAAGAGGCCAACCACCTTGGAGGGTGAATCTAGCAATCCTACTACTCCAAGGTCACTCATTTCTTCTTCAATCTAACCTTGGTGTAGAATCTTTAGAGGTTCTCTATTTTGGGAACTTGGAGAATCCAATTCTTTCAACCAAATCCATGGAGCTAAGAAGCAAGGAATGAAGGCCCTATCTCTTGGGTGATTATCCTTTGCATATGCAAAGAGGAATCTACAAAGGTAAATATTTCTCAACTAACAAATGTTGACTTAAGTTGAGTCAAGGTTCACCAATCTACTAGGCTTTGAATTTCATGGTTGATGTTTTGTTTTGAGTGCATGTAAGCATGATTCCGCCTTTAATTTGTTAATTGCATGCTATTGATGTTGCTCAAATGAACATGTTTTTCACAAAATTTCCTTCAATGCCGTCATTCGTTAAAAATCTGATCGAAATCTATCCTCAAAGATTCT
The DNA here is from genome assembly GCA_035220775.1 of Malus fusca. Lineage (NCBI taxonomy): Eukaryota > Viridiplantae > Streptophyta > Magnoliopsida > Rosales > Rosaceae > Malus > Malus fusca. The sequence continues at coordinate 15,053,388 of CM069067.1, read as the reverse complement.
GAAAAGATAATGACACGTGGCACGATCGTATTGGATAAAAATCTTATTGAAATCGATCTCCAATAATTATCTTTTCCGATAATGACACGTGGCGCAATTTTGAACGAGTTAAAATCTTATCGAAATCTATCGTCAAAGATTCTCAAAAGATAATGACACGTGGCACGATGACATTGGATAAAAATCTTATCGAACTCCATCGCTAAATAATTGTTTTTTTTATAAAATGACACGTGGCGCAACGAGAACGATTTAAAAAATCTTATCCGAAATTACAAATAATTTTATTTTGTATTATTTAAACAAATAAAAAAACTAATATTTTATTGTCTATTGCCAGGGGGAGGGCTCCAAGGGTGGAGATGCAAATGGCAATTAATGTTCATTAATGGCAGTTACTATTCATTAAAGGCAGTTACTGTTCAATATGGTGGATTCAATTAGGGGTGGGCAAACGGGTACAGGAACCGCGGGTCGGGGCGGGTACGGGCCGGTTCCTATTTTGTAAAAACAGAAACGGGGCGGGGCGGGGAGGGCCTTTGAAATTTTCGGTTCGGGCCGGTTCCTGAAGTATAGGAACCGCGGGTACCCGGACCGGCCCGTTTGTAGTTAGAATGGACGGATGAGATTGAAGAGATCATCTCTCCATCCAATCTGAATCGTTGGTTTTAGGTTTCCTCGTCCTCAACCTATCGAATTGGACTGTCATTCTCACTCTGTCGATCGAGTCTCTCTCGTCGTCTGCAGTGCGTCGTCCCCATCCCTTCACCACCCCGACAGCACGACGGCCCAGGCGACCACCATCTTCTTGATTTGTCACCTCTCTCTCACCTCTCTCTCGCCGTCTCGATTTGACATCCCAGGGACCAGACTTACAGAACCCAGCCACCTCTCCTCTCGATTTAACTACCCATCTTCTCGATTTGTCACCTCTCATTCGCCGTCTCGAGTGCGTCGTCCCCTCCCCTCATCGAGGAGGACGGGATTCAGATCCTGCAGGTTTACTCCAAGGAGATCAGCAATCTACTCGCTACTGCTTCCTCCATCCCCATCAACTACTCCGTCTCCATCATCTCTCTCTATAGAGCTTCGATCCTCTGCGGCCATGGCTACAGTCCTCGACTCCGTCGTCGTTCCCCGATCCTCCCCTCTCCCTTCTTCAACCGCGCTCTCTCGGATCGCGGCTCCCTCGTCGTTATATTCCTTGTCTGTCGGCGCTCTGTTGCCACGCTACAGAGGCCTCAAGGTCGGATCAGCTCTCCGCCGTGGTGAACTCGTCGTCTGCGAGGCTCAGGACACCGCCGTCGAAGGTCAGTCTCCTAATCTCTCCCTTCCAGTCATGATTTCAATTTATTTTTTTTATTTCAAAGTTTTTATTTATTTAAGTGTTCATACTTTGTGTTTGGTTGTCTGGAAAATTGACTGTAAAATTCTCCTTCAGTTTCTTAGCAATCAACAGAAGATTTGATTTTTGTGTAGAGATTGTTGTAAGTTGATAGATTTACATTGTTTATTTAGTAGAGGTGGAGCTTTCAGCCAAGAAAGTGACTGTTTTTCTCTGTTTTTCTCTGTCTAACTCCATATATTTAGTGCATATGATTCGATTTCATTGTGTTGATTGGTTGAATATGAATTAAGATTTCAGATGTTAGTGCTAGTAGGAATAGAATCATAATATCTTGATATCTTGAACTCTTGAATATAGAAATGATAATGTGGAGGGTCTGATTCTTGATATATAGACAGAATTGATTCTATGCTAACTATTCTATTTAATTAATGCGTTCAGGTGATCTCTGTGTTCAATCTGTGCAATGTGTGCAGCTGCTGTGTTCAATCTGTGCAATGTGTGCAGCAAGCTGTGTTCAATTTGTAGAATACCTATTTTTCTTTGTTTGATTAATAAATACTTCCATTATCTCTCTCTTGACAATTAGGCATATTAACATTTTGATTGAATTATTATCTTTCTCTTGACATTCTTCCAGATTGAATAATTATAATGTGAACATATTGGGCGTTGGGTGTCATTTTGATGTTATTCATTTTCTTACAGATTCAATGAGGAATGATGTTGGATGTTTGATGTCACTGCAGATGTTAATGTGGATGTTATTTCGGTTTTAATGTTTATGTTTTTTTTGGATTTGGAATAGCTCCTGTAATCTGTCTGTGCAGAAGGCATAAGCTTGAAACAGCTCTTGTAATTTTTGAAAACATATGTGCCGCTGCAGTGCAATTTTATAAAAATGTATTTTTGAAAAGAAAAAAAAAAGAGTTGGACCCGTGGACCCGTCCCGGACCGGCCCGTTTGAAACGGGCCGGGTTAGGTCCGGTTCCAAAACTCAAAATCTCTCTACCCGCCCCGTCCCGCCCCGTTACAGTTTATAACGGGTAGGGCCAGGTTCCACTAAATTTGGGCCCGGCCCGGCCCGTGCCCACCCCTAGATTCAATAGTGGATTGCCAGGGGAAGGGCTCCATGGGTGGAGTTGCTCTAACGGGCGGGTCAAATGATGTTGGCTCTAAATTTGTACTTAGGATCTACACCAGCAAATTTTAAAGTTACGACTATTTAGTCCAAATGATCATTTATTTATTTTCTGCCTCAATGAAGAGAAAATTTATCGATCTCAAGTGATATTCGAGAGGCAGGGAATCGAATTCTAGACCTCAAGTATAAGGCTGAATGCTCTTAACTAAGTGGAGCTATAAGCCACCTTAATTGAAGATGAAAATTATTTCCATTGACCTATGTCAAAAATGAAGTTTTCATTAACCTATTGCTGAAATGTTAAGTTTTCGAAATAACCCATACTCAAAAAAATAAATAAAATTAAAATTAAAATTCAATACACCAACTTCAAAATGTAGGGACGAATATGCAAAACAAAGAATTTAAATCTTTAAGAAAACCACATTATTGTTAGTCTATTGTGAGGCAATGCTCACCCCTTTCCCTTAAACCAACTTCAACCCTTTGAGTAAGTCCTATAATTTCCCTTATATTCCCTTCCCCCCTCCCCTCCCCCAATTTCATTCCAATCCTAGTTCAAATTTGAAGTTAAGTGCTAAAACCGGAAAAAAGGCCAAATTCCGGCCAGGATATAGGCCAAAGAAACATGTGGGGCCTACCAGTGAAAGTGGAAGTGGGTGTATGAAGGCCAAACGCCTCTAACGGATGCGCGCACGCGAGTGACGCGCCAAGCTCAACCAACGGCATGGCTCCACCCATGTGGGCATGTCGGCCACTTGTGTCCGATATTAATGAACCGTAACGGCTAGTTTTGTGATCCAACAGCTTGAATCAACTGGGCCGTTTGTTGATCCAACGACCTACATTCAATTTTTTTTTATTGTTTTATTTATATATTTATTGAATCTAACAGCTAAGAATATAATCAAATCTAACAGTAAAAAAAAAGATCTAACAGTCCAAATTTAAATCCAACAGCTAAAATAATAAATAAAAAAATTATGGGTAAATTACAAAAAGCTACCTCAACTATTAGGTCGTTAACAGTTTCATACCTTGTCTTTAAAAAGTTTCAATGTCATACATTTGCTTACGAATTTGTTGCAAAGTTCTACCTCTGTTACGTTATCTGTTAATTCCTCCGTTATATGCTGACGTGGCTTATGCTGGGTCCCACCCTCTCCACATATGAACTTCCACGTTGGCATCTAATACACGTGGATCATCTAAAAGGATGACACATGTATAGCACAAAAAATTTAAAATTAAAAAAAATTCTTTTTTTTTTAAATCAAATATTTTAAAAAAAAAACTTCCCTTGTGAATCGTGCAATTCGAATTGAAGCGTAAAGCCCCAACCCATGTGATTCCCTTCCATTTCTTTCGTTCCAGTTCCCAAATCAAAGAACCTTAACCCTAATTTCATATCACCCGCCCCAAATCGTCGTCCAAATCGCAATCAATAGTTCATTGAGAGAAAACCCTAAGTTCATGTTGTCGTCGCCTACCTTCCTTTTGTTCGTTTTTGTTGAAAACCCTAAATTCTTCTAGTTTTCGAAAGATTTGACAGTATTTCGAAGGATTCAAAATGGGGTGGAATGTGCGCGAGGATCCCAAGCAAATGACGCCTACCTATTGTAAGTACAAATTTCAGTTCGTTTTGTGCTTTGTTGCATCCCTTTTTTTATTCTCGTTTTTCTGGGTTTGTTGATTCGAAAATCTTTGTTGGCGATTTGTGGGTTTCATTGATTGTTTAATCGAAATGCTTACGGATATGTTGTAAAGTGGGGGTCATGTGGGTCCTTTGTTTATTGTTGTCAAGAAAAATGTTGTTTGGGTGCTGGTGGTCCAGGGGTTCAATGGGTGCTCTGTGTATTGTTGTCGTGGCCTCAGGGAAAAGGTAGTTTGGGTGGTGGTGGTCCTGGGGGTCCTTTGTATAATTATTTAACAAAAGTTGAAATTTGGGTGCTTTCTTTTGTTTTCTTTATTCAAATGTTGGATAATTGAAGGTCCTTTGGGTGTTTTGTTTGTTGGAGATTGGTGGGTTGTTTTCAAATTTATTCAAAATGCTTACTGATTTGTTGGATAATAGGGTCCTTTTGGGTCCTCTTGTGCTTTTATCTATGATGTGCTTTGTGCTTTACTTTGTTGTTGAGTGTTGAATTGCAATTGTTTACATTTGAGGTGGGTGTGGTCCTAAGGTTTGTTGCCTGCACTAACTAGGGTCCTTTTGGTGTTTTTTTGTTGGTGAAGAAGATGTAGTGTTATCTGTGTTTAGGGTTTAGGGTTTACAACTTGGGGGTTAGGGCTTAGGGGTTAGGGGTGAGGGCTTAGGCCTTAGGGCTTAGGGGTTACGGGTTGGGCCTTAGGGCTTAGGGGTTACAGGTTAGGCCTTAGGGCTTAGGGGTTAGGCATTAGGTCTTCGGGGTCAGGGCTTAGGGCTTAGGGGTTACGGGTTAGGCCTTAGGGCTTAGGGGTTACGGGTTAGGCCTTAGGCCTTAAGGCTTAGAGGTTAGGGGTTAGGCCTTAGGGCTTGAGGGTTAAGGGTTAGGGGTTAGGCCTTAGGGCTTAGGGGTTATTGGTTAGGCCTTAAGGCTTAGGGGTTAGGCCTTAGGGCTTGGGGGTTAGGGGTTAGGCCTTAGGGCTTGGGGCTTAGGGCTTAGGGCTTGGGGGTTAGGGGTTAGGGCTTAAAGCTTGGGGCTTAGGAGCTAGGCCTTAGGGCTTAGGAGCTAGGCCTTAGGGCTTAGGGCATTTCTCTGTGATGTGCATTGTGTTTTGCTTTGTCTACATTTGTGGTGGGATATGATCTTAGGGTTTTAACTGTTTTTTATTTTTATTTTTATGAATTTCAAGTTATCCAAAACTATTTTCCATTCGTTTGCACCATGGTGTGGGAGCTCGGTCATGAATACTACTGTGGGGGGACAGTTGTATATATAGATTATTGCGACAATGACTTAATGTCACTCCCTGTGATAGATGATATGGTGGAAGCTATAAGATATTGTGAGATGTTCATGAACTATTACTACAAGATTCCCAACATGGACATTAGTAATGGTTTGAAGCTCATTTAGAGTGATGCTGATATACAAAAGATGTGAAACTTTGTTCCAAAGGCTCGAGTGTTAGACATGTACATTGAAGAATTGTCTGTAGAAGAAACCCTTACCAAGGAACAACAATTTATGGAGTCTATGAAGTGCAAAGGTCCAAGCACAATGATTATTAAGGAATTAAGTAAGGATGAAGGGGATGTTATGGCAATAACTTGTGAACCAAGAAAAAAAAAAGGTGGTTGCTAGCTATTGAAGGACCCTCAGATAATAAGGGGGTGTCTAGTGAAGAAGAGGTGACTCTTATGTGCTCGGATGAAGGTTTTCACCAAGAATAGGTGGCTGGTACAAGTGTGGCTAAGGAAGAAGATGTACAAGTTCCCCGAGAATGAGGTTTACAAGATGTACAAGTTGGTGAAGAAGGTGAAGAGAAACACGGTGATACCTTTTTTTATGTACCTGTCGATTTTGAAGGAGACCAAGAAGAAAGTGAAGAAGAAGATCCTGAAGCAGACAGTGACTTTGTAGAGAGTGACTATGGGAATGATGAAGATAACCCAAATTTTGCTAAGTATGATGTGATTCAGGAAGCATATAAGGTGTAAAGAACAGGAATGCAATCTCAGAAAAGGAAAAAAAGGCAAACTGATGAGAGTAATTAAGGAGAAGAATAGCAAGTAAATGAAGGAAAAGGGGAGAGACAAGAAGATGAAGGACAACAAGAGGTTGAAGAAGCTGGAGACGAAGAGGTGAATCTGGTTCATGAACCAGATTATAATTCTGATGATCTGGAAAGTGTACACTCTCACGATGAGGAAAGAGGCCCAAAAAGATAGCATTATCCAGAGTTAAATAAGAAAACAGATATGAAGAATCCACAGCTTACTCTAGGGCTTATTTTCAGAGACAGTGTGCAATTCAAAAGAACCGTCATGATGTATTCCTTAGTGAAAGGATATGGGGAAATTCATTTCCATAGGAATGAGAAGTTGAAGATTACTGCCAAGTGTGCAAAGGATTGCCCTTGGATGTGTGCTGCTGGTAAGATGCATGGATCAAGCAACATCCAAATCAAGACAATCCTTGATCACCACACCCGTGGGAGGACTTGGGCAAATAAGAACATAACTGCTTCTTTACTCACAGATTTGTACTTGGATCGGATAAAGCTCAATCCCATATGGCCTGTCGAATCTTTTTTATCCACTGTGGAATCTGAGTGGAATCATGGGTGTACAAAGATGAAGGCTTATAGGGCATTGAATAAAGCTTTCAAGATTATTGAAGGGAAACATGCAGAGCAATATACAAAACTGTGGGATTTTGCTGAAGAAGTAAGAAGGACTAACCCTGGAGCTGAAGAAGTAAGAATGACTAACCCTGGAAGCACTGTGAAGTTAAAGTTGGATGGGGAAAGGTTTCAGAAGATATATGTTTGCTTGGGGGCATGCAAAGAAGGCTTTAAGGCAGGATGTAGACCTTTGATAGGTTTGGATGGGTGCTACTTAAAGAGTTTACATGGAAGGCAGTTGCTATGTGCTGTTAGCATTGATCCAAATGATGAGGCACGGGTTATTGCTTATGCAGTGGTGGAAATGAAAAATAAGGCAGCTTGGGTTTGGTTCTTACAACTGTTAGATGATGATGTGGGTATAGAAAACCAAAATGGGTGGACATTTATCAGTGACAAGCAAAATGGCCTAATTCCAGCATTTCAAAATGTCATCCCCAGATGCCACCACAGATTCTGTGTGAGGCATTTGTACATAAACTATAGAAATTTGTTCAAGGGGGAAACTTTGAAATATGCTCTATGGGCAGTTTCCAAAACAACAACGGTTACACACTTCAAAAAGGAAATGGATGAGGTTATGAAGCTAGATGAGAAGGCCTACAATTGGCTAGTGAAGAAGCCTGCAACTCAATGGAGCAAGGCCCACTTTGAACCTATCCAAAGTGTGACATGTTGCTCAATAATTTGTGTGAATCATTCAATGCAGTCATACTAGTGCCAAGGCAAAAGCCTATTATAACTATGATGCAAATGATTCGGACTATGTTGATGAAAAGAATTCAAATGAGGCGAGGTATAATGATGAAGCAAGTAGGAGATCTCTGCCCTAAGATTAGGAAGAAGTTGGAGGAAGCCAAACTCTTAAGTGGCAGGTGCATTGCACAATGGTCAGGATGGACCAAATTTCAAGTGGATGCTAGAGGTGGGGAACAATATATGGTGGACTTGGTTATGAAGACATGCTCTTGTAGGAAGTATGACTTGACGGGAATACCTTGCAACCATGCAATATCTGCCATCCATTTCAAGAGAGAAAAACCTGAGGATTATGTGGATGCATACTATTCAAAGGCACGGTACTTGGAAGGTTATTCTCACTTAATAATGTCAATGAATGGTATGTCATTGTGGGAGGATACTGGAAACCCACCAATCTTGCCTCCATTATATACAAGGCAACCTGGAAGACCAAGGAAGAAAAGAAAAAAAGAAGTTGCTGATTTGGAGAAAGATGGTGAACAAACTCCCACCAACCCACCAAATAATCCTGAAGGTCCTCCTAAGCCACTTAAGCTAGGAAGGAAAAGGCAAGGTGCTTTGAAGTGTACTATATGCAAGCAAGAATGTCACGCCCCGATCCCTGTTGGGTTTTTACGGCTCAAAATTCAGATGATGCAAAAAATTAGGTTTGTGTTACCTATTTGGTTTTGGTGTCCTATTTGGGTTTGGATTTTGACTTCTTAGTTGGTTTCCTTGGTGGAGAGATTTTGTTAATTACCTATTTGATTAGGATTTGGATTTACTTCCTATTAGGATTCTTAGTGTAACCTAAGTCCTATGCACTATAAATAGGACATTAGGGTTAGTGTATTTTGTGTGGCTCATTCGTGGGGCAATTTGGTGAGAGTCAATTTGCGAGTTTGTGAGTTAGAGAGCAATTTGGAGAATCTTCTCCATTTGTTTGAGTTCTCTAGCAATTTGGGAGAATCTTCTCCGTTTGTTTGAGTTCTCTACTCGTTTGGTTTAGGGTTTGTAATTTGTGGGATTTGGGTTGTGAGAGTTTAAACACTCTTTTGTAATCTCCGTTTGTTTAGTGAAATTCCTCGCAGTGCTTCGCCCGTGGACGTAGGCTTTATGCCGAACCACGTAAATCTCTTGTGTTAGTTTAAGATTGTTTGTTTTAGCTTTCACCTATGATGTTGATATTGATACTTTGTTATAATTCGCTTCCGTTTGCGCATAAAAGTACAACAAGTGGTATCAGAGCCAGGTTTCGACTTGGGCTTTTGCTTGGCAGTCACTATGAAGCCTTCTGTGTCGTCGGTGAAAGTTGATATTGAAAAGTTCGACGGCAATGACTTTGGTATTTGGCAATTGAAGATGCGTGCTTTGGTAGTTCAAGGAAGGAATAACGAAATGAGCAAACTTGGAAAGAACACTTGTAGCTATTGTTATAAGGAAGGCCATTGGAAAGTAGATTGCCCTAAACTCAAGGGCAAAAAGAAGTCGTTTGACGAGTCTTTTGCTAGTGTTGATGCAAACATTGCAGAAGATCGTTGTTCTGAACTCCTCTAAAGGTTATGTGAAGAGGTGGAGCTTGGTACTCAAGCTCTTTGGGTGGAGTCAATTCGCACTTTTTTGTTCGTATGTTCAAGCTTTTGCTTGGATTTTGTTTCGTATTTGTTAGTTTCCATAATGGAATTTGTTGGAGAAGGCATTGGAGGAAATTTCAAGTTTGAAGACTTCTGGATTTTTTTAGTCTAGGTGGAGATCAATTTCGAAAGAATTTGGTGCACGTTTGTGTTTGTATTTTGGTATCCCAAATTTGAAGTTTGTATTTGATTTGGAAGTTTGCTAATTTCTCGCCGAGGTGGAAATTGTTGGGTTTTTACGGCTCAAAATTAGGATGATGCAAAGAATTAGGTTTGTGTTACCTATTTGGTTTTGGTGTCCTATTTGGGTTTGGATTTTGACTTCTTAGTTGGTTTCCTTGGTGGAGAGATTTTGTTAATTACCTATTTGATTAGGATTTGGATTTACTTCCTATTAGGATTCTTATTGTAACCTAAGTCATATGCACTATAAATAGGACATTAGGGTTAGTGTATTTTGTGTGGCTCATTCGTGTGGCAATTTGGTGAGAGTCAATTTGCGAGTTTATGAGTTAGAGAGCAATTTGGGAGAATCTTCTCCGTTTGTTTGAGTTCTCTACTCGTTTGGTTTAGGGTTTGTAATTTGTGGGATTTGGGTTGTGAGAGTTTAAACACTCTTTTGTAATCTCCGTTTGTTTAGTGAAATTCCTCGCAGTGCTTCGCCCGTGGACGTAGGCTTTATGCCGAACCACGTAAATCTCTTGTGTTAGTTTGAGATTGTTTGTTTTAGCTTTCACCTATGATGTTGATATTGGTACTTTGTTATAATTCGCTTCCGTTTGTGCATAAAAGTACAACAATCCCAACATACGTCCAAGATCGACACGCGACGTCACCAAATACTCGTATATCTAACATACCTTGCCTCCTGGATATGAATAAAGCACCACTCAAGGTCCAAATTGCGTAGTAATTTCCATATATTTTATGGCTGCATCTAACCTTCTCGTTAGGCTGCCTACGTACCCTCAACAGGGATCAAGACATTCGTAGTTCGTCACTCACTACCCATCTACATTTACCATAGTACATTCAAGCCGAAAGATATAACATTCCTCAATCAATCATTAGAACTTGACAAGTATGGAAGTACTAGATTCAAGGCTACATAACAATCCAATATGACAATCAAGGTTTCCATTCCACCCATCATATAAGTCACTATGTTTTCAACATAATATCGCAATCCAGTCATGTAACATATCAAGGATCAACCAAGCACACTATTTTTCTCTAGTCACATTCATTAACTAATCTAATCGTATTAATGGCAACTATATCCAACGCCATTCCACAATCCCGTCAATTAATCAATTCATGAATCAAAGATGCATGATTTTAACTTTTAACTATATTAATCAACCAATGAGATAACATACCATTTCACCAATTCAATTAGAGAACTCTGTATAATTCTCTACTTAGGTTATGAGTAATAACATGGTATATAAATTCACAAGGTCTATTGTGAGTAATTCCCATTCACTCGAATCTAGGGTTCTAGACTAATCTTATGGGAATGAGCGAAAGCAAAGATTCCGGACCACTCAACGGAATCCAACAACATCGGGTTCTTGACCCCTCAACGGAAACAAAATATCAAGTATAGAATCATGCTTTATGAAATCATAATCAAGTCGCTGAAAAATGCGAAGGAGTCACCTAGACATCCAACGGCTTTTCTAATTCAAACCACAAGATTCCCAAACACCATTGTTCATAAGTACATTAAAAACTAGGTTAAAGGGACGCAGTTCGGCCGAAGCCTACATCTTGGAAGCTATCTCAATCCAACTCAATGAAACCCGAGGTGGATACGATCTCGGACCATCACTCAACGAAATCGCGGAGTAGGAAGTATTTTGAACCATCTCTCAACGGAATCCGAGTGGATACGATTCCGGACCATCACTCAATGGAATCGCGGAAAGCCAACAACCATATATACAACGGCTCAAAGAAATGAGACAAGCACAAGTTACTTAATTTACAAAAGCTCAACCAAGGGAAATAAGGCACAAATACTAAATTTAGAACGAATCAACGAAGCGGAAGATGAAACCATATCGAAGCAACAAATCCCATCACCACGGGTTAACAGTCTACCACTAGTCCTCACATTTCATCACAACATGTCAATTAAACCAATCAAAATATATTTCAATATATACATGTCAAATCTCATTTCATAAACTTAAATCATAGGCTAAACATTAAAAATAACAATTCAATAGAAAACATATTTATAAGACCAAGTCATATCCACATAGGATAACAATTACGAAAACAGGGTAATCACCAATTTCACATATATTAAAGTCACTCACCTGAGGTCCACACTAACGCACTCTAGCATGGAATTCAAGGCATCAAGCTCTATCACCACCAAAAACAAAGCACAAGTCCACATTTAGATTTCTCTCAATAAATTCACATACCCAAAACTCTCATAAGTCTCCCACAACGACATTTAATGAGAATCAAACCGTCGATCATGGGTATGGTCCATGATCTAACGTCACTTGCTCCATAAGATCCAACCGCTAGATTTTCACTAGTAAGTTCCTAAGGTCCAACAACTGATAACTGGGGTGCTCACAAAATTGTACAACGATCCAACGATCGGATTGTCATCAATCGTGCAAACAAGTGGTGGTCCAATTTGATCACCACACCAAACAATTGAATTTCTGGAAACCGAGCTAGACATAGGTTCATAGGGTCACTAGAAGGTTTTTGGTACTTAGACAACACTCGTGGATGGTCCCACGCACCGCCACACACGATGCTAGTCATGGTGAAGGGTTTAAAAACCCAAATTTTCAACATTAACTAGATGAGCTCAAATTTACGTGGTAACTAGAGCTCAACAAGGAAACATTAATCACAACTAGACCAACGATAAATTCTAACCGGAAACCATCCAAATTCATCGGGGAAAACCAAGTTTCTAGGGTTCTAACACCCAACTCTAAAACGAATACGCACAAACCAAGCATACCAACTTGAAGATTATGAAGAGTAGATGAAGTTTCATACCTCACTCGAAGGAAATGATTGCCGGAATCACCGGAAAAATGATAAAACCGCCGGAAAACCCACGGAACTTTGCTGCCTCGAACTGGACAATTGGATAAGAAAATGGAAAATCTAACACCACAGAGATGTAGGGCTTGTCAAGAGCTTTCCCTGGACACCAAGATCACCCAAAATGGAGCTCGAATGAAGGAGATACAAGTGGGTCAAGTTTATGGGTTAAAGGGTCGAAGACGCCCCAAAAACGGGTCAAAACCAGACCCCTCCTTCCTTTTTCTGAAAACTTTTCTCTTTCTAATTGGTCCCTCACTTTATTATTAAGCTCACTTAACCTTTAACCCACATGTGGGAATTAAATAGTTCCCACAATCTATAGTTCACAACTTCAAACGTCCGTAACTATACCGTTATAACTCAGACTCGCAAACGGTTTTCTCCTATGCGCTTGTGGCTTCGAGACCTATTCGAAAACGTTACTTATGACCTCAAAAGGTCAACGAATTTTAAATAATTATTTTCCAAACTTCACTCTTCATAACTAGTTTAATTAAAATCTAAATCCAAACAATTTAAAATAAATTCTTGAGAAATAATATAAAATCTCAATAGTACAAATACGTAGATTGTAACAGTGAAATCCGGGAACGGGATTTCACAAAGAAGGACATAATTCACAGACCCATCATCGACATCTTCCTCCAAGGGAAAAACAGGTAACATATTGTACTTTCTTTAATCCTTTGATCCTTTGATCCTTTAATCCTTAATCCTTTAATCCTTTAATGAATGATTTTATACTTTGTTATAGGCATCCACATCAGCCCAAGGGAGAGCATCATCATCAGCCGAAGTTGCACCTAAAAAGAGAACAAGGAAATCTAAGGTACAAAACCTAATCCTCTCCTTTGTAGTTTACAATAGCAAGTTTAGTTTAGAACCTTGCTTTGCATCTAACCTTTTTGTAATGAACATTGAAATTAGGCATCACAATTAGGGGATGGTTCATCTGCAAATCCTGAAGCTCATTCACCGAGAGCCACCAAGCAGAGAAAGACAAGGCAAACCAAGACCTAAAGATGCCAGAAATTGTAACAAATTACTGTTTTTCACTTCATGTTTTATGTGCAATAGGAACTAAAATTATGGTACATGGGTTCTGGAATTAGACATCACAAACATTGAATTTCTTTTGGTTTTTTGAACTAATTTGTATCCCTGCAAATACATTGTTTTGCATTGTTTTGATAGATGGATTTCAATATGTTTTTTCGATCAGTGCACTGTGCATTTTGGGATATTTAAGGATGTCTAATGCATATCTTTGTAAATGTTAGATGGATCAATGATGCTATATGAATTACAGTTCATCTTTTGGTCTTTGCAAATGTTTTGTTTCAAGTGGACTTTGTGTTCATTTTTTGTTATATCATGTGTTTATGTAGGATTTGTGCTGATGTGGGATCATATGTTTATGTACAATTTCCATTTGGTTTGGTTTTTTTTTTTTTTTTTTTGCTGACGTGGACGATTTTTTGCGGGAAATAATTATGTTGAAAAAAAATATCTAGTTTTTTTTTAAATGACGTGGAAATTAATTTGGTGGGAAATCTACGTGGCAGACCACGTGGAAGTTCAAATGTGGAGATGGTGGGACGTGGCATACGCCACATCATCATATAACAAACCAATTGACAGCCAATGTAACGAAGGTAGCACATTGCATCAAATTCGAAGATAAGGTATGACATTGAAACTTTTTAAAGATGAGGTATGAAACTGTTAACGACCTAATAGTTGAGGTAGTTCTGTGTAATTTACCCAAAAATTATTTAACTCAAAAACACTATGGCTAGTGGAAGGAGCGCCACAAAAGTTGTGATTGGTGAATATGTTGTGTGATGTTGAGGAAACAAAAACACTATGAAAGTTGGATGATTGGTGAATATGTTGTGTGATGGTTAGATATTCAACCTATGCTTATATAGAGGATGATTGAAGGTTTGCGTTTCATGTGTGTAGGTTTGTGTTTCATGCGTTTCATGTGTTTTGTATGTATTTGGTATGTGTTTCATGTGTTTCTGTTGACCCTAAAAACTACTAAACCTACGTGGCGCGCAGGCCGAGTAATTAGCAAGCTAATTACGTCCTTCGGTTGTATGCGGGGCGTGCCAACTCGTCGGCCGAGCTCGGCCAAGTAGTAAAATTTCTTGATGTTGCGTTGGGTGCGCTGCTGACTTCTCGATCTTGCGACTGCAGCCGAGGAAGGAACACACCTCGGCCTTCAGGTTCTAAAGCTTCAAGACAAAGCTACTAGTTCTGCGAAGTTCACAAATCGTCGGAGCCGGATTCGGTCACTGTGATTATATTCGTAAGAGTATATGCACGCCGAATCGACACCAGAGTATAAGGACACAAGTATTCAAAACGAATATACGTCTTGATTGTGAAAGTGGTTCGACCGTCAGAATGTCGAACTCTAAAACCTACTTGCGAATAACCAATCATAAACGACTCGGCGTTCAAGGTGCCGAGTACAATAACTTCTAACACCCCGCTTCGCCAAGAAGGCTAACGAGATGACCTCTGCCGATAAGGATTCAAAAATCCTTCTCGACCAAGACTTTGATAGGTAACCAGTCGGCCATATCGCAGTGCTGTTTATCCAAACTGAAGATGCTTCATCGTCGGTTGATTTTACAGCAACAGTGCTGTTTATCCAAACTGAAGATGTTCACCGGTTGCCTTCACAGTGCTGTTTATCCAAACTGAATGTGCGTCGGCAAAAAGAGGAAAAACAAAAATCTCAAGGTTGTTGAGAGGTTTAGCGTAGAACGAGAGAATGAGCAGGGCAATTTGTGTGTTGAATTGGATGGGCTTGTTTCGATGTCTTCCCTCCCTATTTATAGTAGCCAACCTGTATTGAATCCCAATCACTCCCGGATTAGAACTCCTTCTCATGATCAAACTTTATCTCAACCAATCCTATTCCTACTAGGACTTCGAACATAACTCGTTATCAGACCGTATTTAATCTCAGCATCATGATCCCATCGAAACTCCTTCTCATAACAGGATTCGTCCACATTCCAATTTCCGATAGGATATGGCCAACTTCGACCACGCGGCCCATGGGCTGAATATCTCCCAATAACACCTGTTCACGACTTCTGGGTCGAGAATGAATCTAAACTCGACCTATCCAACACTGGGCCGAAAAAGATCTAACTCGGCCCAAAACAATATTTTTGGGCCCAAACAGTTTCACATGTTTGGTGTGTTATACATCTCTATCATGTGTTTTGTATGTGCTTTATATGTGTTTTGTGTCTTGTGTGTTTCATGTATTTTGTGTTTATACATCTCTATCATGTGTTTCATATTCTTCCATAGTGTTTCATGTGTCGATTTAGTGATTTTTCAATATTTATTGGAATTTAAATATTTTTAGGTTAAAATGTTCATAAAATTAATTTAGGATAGTCTACATAATTTTTTTAAAAGTTAATTTTTTTTTTTTTTAAAAAGCCTAAATTCATTCTTTAATAATCTGGGGCTAAAAATTTAGGCCAGAAGGGTTTGAGCAAAAAAATTGTTTTTGGGTTAAAATCTAAACTATCGTTTGTTCAGAAAAGAAAATAAAACAAAAATAAAAGCCTGAACTTATACATAGAACAATTTGTCAGTGTAGCTTAGGTTGTTTTTTCTTTTGGTCCCGAATTCATTGCACTTGCATTTTTGAAAAGTCATGATAGTGCAATGAGTCCATAATATTTACTTTCCATGACCAAATTTGACCACGACAAGATCATAACTTGGTTTTCAATGAACGCTTTTAACTACTTGAACTACAAGTTCCTTGACTTGGTGTTGTGTTTCTGGTTTACTAAAACGGCGGCCGCAACCAGTACACGGAAGGGCAAGAGATCTATAGTAGTGATCAAGAAAGTAAAACTGGGTGTGCTTTTACTATTTGTATTGGTAATTTAATAGAAAACATTTGGTCTTGGCTAGGGATGGGCAAATACCCATCGGTTATGGGTAAACGCAGTTACCTGCCCATTTAAATTTCATGGTTACGATTATGGGTAACCATTTAGATAAATAAACGGTTATGAGTATAACCGTTTACTCACGAAATTTAAATGGGCGGTTATGGGTATTAATTGCGGTTATAAACGGGTAACCGTTTACCCATTTATTTTATATATGTAAAATTAACACAAACCATGTTCCCTATTGGACAAAACTTTGATCAATGTTATTGACTATAGTGCATGATTTATGTAGCTAATATAATATAGTTTTCCTTAACCACTTTAAATTTCATGGTCCATTATATATATTATGTTAATACTTTAATTCCAAGTTAAATAACTCAAAAATACTGTCTTTTAAAAATTTTCGTAACCCAAGAATACTTAGCAAATTTTATATTACCTTCATTGTTAACAGTTAAAAATATCGTCTGTAAACTATTATTTCAATTATTGGAATAGTATAAGGACTTAAAAAATTAAAATGCGAAAATATATGATGAATGTACCTATAACGGTGTTTAATTGTTAGAAAAAAGAAAATTATGACAATTTTTCTTTTTTAATTTTCAAGTTATTAAAAAAACACGTAGACGGATGAAAAAAGAGTAAATGGTAAAAAAAATAAGGATAAACGGGTTAAAAAATAATAAATGGGTAAACGGGTACTAAACGGTTACGGTTAAATGGGTACACGGTTATGGATATGATTAACCATTTATAAACGGTTATGGATATGGGTATAACCGGTTAGGCAATTACCAAACTGGTAAACAGTTATACGGGCATGAGAATAAACGGTTATGGATAAATAACCGCGGTTACCCGCCCTCCATAATCATTGCCCATCCCTAGTCTTGACCAGAAGATGGGTAGAAAAGCGAAGACAAATTTAGAAACTTTTATGCTCTTTCAACAGAACTTCTAAAACCAACGGGTCAATGCACACACTTTATTTTTCATAAAATGCAGAAGATCTTCAAAGCCAAAGGTCAGCTGTCTGCACAAATACGCAGATTATTCATCACACACAAGAGAATTATGTTCTTTTCGCCAACCATGTGTACCAATTTAATCATACTTCATCCGGCATGCTTTGTATTTGCCCGAAAACTACATGGGAAATAGACGGATTAAGGTTAACTGCAGGATGTAAGGGTTAACAATGACGATAGAGGAACACCAGGAAAGGAAACTGAGCCGAGGATGACTTCCCAAAGGAATTAGAGCCGAGAATGAATTCCAAAAGGAATTAGAAAGGTAACTTTAACAACGCCGAAGGAATTCGAAAGGAAACTTCAACTGAGCCAAGGATGACTTCCCGAGGGAACGGTAGCAGCCGTGTTCTCCAACAGAACCCTGAACACAGACTGCAATGATGATTGTTCACCGGAGGATGGAATGATGGTGCTGGTTCCCGCCGCCACGCACATCAACAAAAGGAACTTGCATGGTCCCACCAATGTGAGAGGGGTAGGCAGAGAACCTCAAAGCTTGCCGTGGAAATACGTCATCACTGTTGGAAGTGCTTGTGACTTCAGAGCAAGAGGTAGTGGAAGCACCATCTCTATAGTTGTCAGGTTCGTGAACTTCAGATTCTGACATATTTCCGATCAAATGTAGCTGAGCAGCGCCTGAAGCATTCACTCTGAGGTGTGTAGTATTTGGCTTGGAATCTTGGACCTTCTTCACGTTGAGAAAGCGCCCACCAGTTCCTCTAGCCCTCTTCAATGCATGAACATGCCGAGATTCATGAAGATACGGCTGCACATATTTCAGAAAGGTCTTCCTTAGCAAAACCAGTGAAAAAAAAAGGTACAAATTTCCATGGCAAAAATCAGAGACGGGCATTTACAAATCAATTTCAAACCTTCCCACACCTTACGAACTTTGACGAGTTTGTTCTGAGCTTCAAGCTTAGCGCGAAATTGCCTCCTCCGGAGAATTGCACGGTACTGTTTCGCGTTTACATAAATAGGTTCATCTTCTGTAAGATCAAGAGGCAAGGGAACCCTACCAGGAGTTATCCCCACCACCTGAGGATGATGAATCTGGAGACATTGAAATGGTAAATACCTCATAACATCGCAACAAAAGAGGAACATTCTTATGCAAAAACAGCCACAAGTGGTGTATTTTATAGAACTTCAAGTCATGGTTTGACACTAAAGGAAAAAAAGAATCAGAATCTATATCAAAACCACTAAGTTGTATATCATATCTTATAACTTTTGTATTTTGACCCTCACAAGAATAGATCTTCAAGATTAACCCCACTTATTTTTTGCATCTATGCCTTGAAGGTTCAACTTCATAAAGATATATTCTAGGGTTAACAGGTAAGCAAGAAGAAACTTTAGTACTATAAAGAGATCAGAATAAAGAATAAGAGCAAAGGAGATAAAGAGAAACACAGAATCCCGAAATTTATAAGATACATTGGAACCCCACTTTAAGAATATCAAACTAGCTGTTACGTTGGCTTTAAACAATTTGCACGACAAGATGCTTAGGAAGGTGCTACATGGCTAAAGCCTAAAAAGATTGTATAGGTCCAACCCTCGATAACATTTCTGATGAGTTTATATGGATCAGTTCTCCAACCAAAAAAAAGACATATATAGCCAACTCACTGTGAAAAGAGAAACAAGAGTTTGAAGTGCAAGGTGCACGAACATTGTCGAACATAACATTCCAAAGTGTCTTTTGTGTTCATTTTGGCAGTATTGAGGTTGCATTGATCATAGTGAAAGAAGAGTTAATTATTAATTTATCCTCAAAGTTGGTTAAAAGAACCTACAGTTATAGCATCTGCAGCATAATTGGAAAGCTCTTGAAAAATTGAAGTAATCTATTATATGTGCTTTCCGGTTAAAGGCACGCCCCTTGTGATTACTTCTATTAGTTACCTTAAATAAATAGTATAATGCTAAAAGCATCATTTAGTGTTCATGATATTGTGCAATCACATTGAAAGAAATAACCAAGCCTTAGTCACTACTCACAGGATTAGCAGGTTCTACAAACCAACCAACCTCTGGGGGCTCTACTGCTATAATTAAGTTGGCAAAACAAAAACACCTGAGAAAAGAGGACCTATTGGTATTTACTTTGAAGAACTTACCGTAGCTTGTGGCCCACAAGCAGTAGCCAGTAAGCTTCCAAAGTATGGCTCAGCATAGTGGAAAGGAATATGACCCTGAATACAACCAGAAAAATATAAGATTCCCACATCCATTGTGACCAGAAAAAACACAGGCGGGTAGAACTTACAATTGAACGGCTAACATCAATTTGTGAAGGGAAGATAAAGCTCTGATTTTCAATTGGTGATAGTGATTTCATGTGGGCCCCAACAGGCTTCCCTTGTGTTTCATTATATCCTGTGCCAAGAACAAGGGTAAACCAAATTAGATATATGGATCTGGCCTGGTAACAAAGAAATCAATGTGAAGAACCAAATACTTAATAGGGGAAGTTCTCCGAGTAGTATCGTGGTATGCGAAGGGAGATGTATACAAGTTTTGGCAAATTGATAAGGAGCATAATATTAACTTATAAAGAGGAGTGCAATGATCAATCACGGGTAAGGGGCGTGTGCAATTCCTGACCATAGCGAAGGCCTAATATGTGTTGTCCAACCGTCCAAATCATAATTGACGAACATTACTCCAAGTGGTACATTAACTTAAAATCAATTTATCCTTTTACAGATATTTTGTTTCTTATTAGAGAATAAAAACAAACATTGATAGAATAACGCCAACATGCAGAATTAAGAAGCAAAAAGTTCAGTTGAAACATCAATTGAAGGAGAAAGAAACAAGGGAACGAAAATATGGGGCGACAAATACATGAACCTGATTGTGCTGAAACTATGCCTTGCCCACAGGGGTTGCCTTCTTTCATACTATCAACTTCAGAGAGAGATTGACCTGTCGACAGAGTTGAGGATGAATCCTGATCTTGAAAGTTAATTCGAGATTGCTTGCTGTTATGATAATTATGTAGTGGCACGCCCATGTTCAAGATTAAGCTATTGGAGGAAGATGAGTGTTGGACATGTGTCTCAGTAGAATTCTCCCATGATGAAGATCCAACAACGAATAGAAATGTTGGGTGGGCAGAACCAAAACCAGAGTTTTTCTTATCCAGATTCTGCATTTTCTAAAACAACTATTCAGGCTCGTCTACAAAAATATGGCGTTGAAAACTTTATAGATCTTCAAATGTGTTCAATAGAAAAACCTGAAGGTTCACTTAAATCACCGACTCATCAGCAACCAAGAAGTGCAACCAGTCGAAATGCTGCCCAAGTAAAAAAGAAGAGCACCAAACTTTAGTAACTATTTTACTTCATACGCACTGAACAAACTATAATGAAATCAATTCAAGAGGAACGAAGGACAACATAAAACTACTTGAGTGAACAAAGGTACTGATAGTAAGCATATGCATAACTAAAGACATATCACTTTCACTGTACCAAAAGGGGCACACCGACAAGAATTGATGCAGCACATATTATTACACAGAATGCACCAACTAAAAGTGTCCACGATCCTAAGTGCCGGGTATAAAACTCCAGTAAGAATCATGAATGGAAATAGAGGAAAATTATCTAGGGGACGATATAAACATATAGGGAAAGGCAACGCCCTCGACCACTGTAGTCACATTCATCATCTAGTTTCAAACCAACTGATCCTCAGTATTGCATATCAGCTAGGAAAACCTCAGTTCATCAATTAGAACTCGCTACAAGGGCCAAATAGACTAAATAGTTATCACGGCTACTGATTCTGCGGTGTATGAATATTTCTAAACCACAGTACTAATTCGGATCAACACAGAAACTCAAAATACATGCGGCAATCAAATCACTACATAATCAGACTTCTGTTGATTCTATAAATTAAATAATCCAATCACACATTTACATTAACCATGAAATGAAAAGCACCACAAAGATGGAAAAGGCAGGGCTCAAAATGTTGAATAAACTTTTTTGCGCTAAAGTTTCATGATTTTGTTAACATCTCATCCTCAAATTGGAAACAATTAAACCCAAGAACAGGAATTGTTTAAACTTTTTTTTTTTTATATCCAAGAACAGGAATAAGTCTAAGATCAGCAAAACATATGACTAAAATTATTACCCAAAATAATTATCAAAAGAAAAAAGATTTAAAAAATAAGTGTTACCCAAATAAGAAATCAATCACCTCAACCCAATAAAAACACTACAAGATCAACCTCACCATCTTAATCTCTACATGCAACCAAACCAGAGGCTCACTAACATACAGTAAAATTTACCGTTGGAATTCCCTTTTATTTTGTTATGAAAAAAAAAACAGAAACATAATAAATTGTAAAAAGAAGTTCAGACAAAATAAAGGAAAATAAAACAAACCCATTTCAAGAAACTAAAAAAAGGCATGAAATTTACGGCAGAAAGAGTGAAAGAGTGAGTGAAAAGGAAACACCTTTGAGATTAAATATGGTGAAGGAAATTGGAAACTAATAAATGGGTTTTGCTGTAAGCTTTGAATTCTGCATGCCTTCTTCTTCTTCTCCTTCCTTTAACCCACAAGAACTCTCTCTCTCTCTCTCTCTCTCTCTCTCTCTCTCTCTCTCTCTCTCTCTCTACTCAAAAACTTACTCTCAATTGGATCGGCTTATTTGGTGCAAAGGCTCCATCTTTCTTCATCGCCTTAAACGACAAATTTCCTAACATTAAACGCACTCACAAATTCAATCTCTCTCTTCTTTCTCACCAGCTTCCCACCATCCTCACTTCCCTGCTCTCTCCCTCTCCCTCTCCCTCTCTCCCCCACTTCTCTTCTCTGAAATAAAGTAAAATTGTTCTACGTGTCCATTAATTAATTAAACTGGTGATAATAATTTATTGCCTTAAAGGTTTCTTTATTGTTTGGATAATATATTTTTTCTAGTTTGGTACTTCGTCTGTTTCCTTAGCAGGTCCCTGCTTTTTGTCGTCTTCTGCTAGTGCTAACACAAAAGCGAGTTCATGACAGTGTTTTTCATGTTTTGAAAATGACATTTCAAATTTTTTCAAAAAAAATAAAAAATTTGACATTTCAAAATTAATTTTTTTTAATTAGTGTTCAGCTAATCAATAATATTGGTATGTTGGAAATTGGTACTATCAAATTCGTGTTGGAAATAGGTGAATTGGGGTGTTGACCTAAGACCATCTCCAAATAAAACGTTAAATAACAATTGTTGTTTGAAATAGCATTTTGAAGTTTTATGTTAAATTTTGTATTTCTCTAACCGAATTATCAAACGTTATTTTGTTAATTAATATAGAGCTTTAAATGATTGTATTTATTTCAAAATTTGTTGAAACAAAACTTTTATTGGTTGAAATGTTAGTGGAGTAAGGGACCTACCATGAAAATTATTATAAATAAATTTAACATTGATGCCAAATTTGACTCTAATCATATAAGCTTCAAATCCAGTCAGCAAACAACACTTCAGTTGGAATGATTTTTTATGTCAAATATGCACAGTGGCATCTCCACCTAGGATTTGACATCTCTTTTGGAAATGTTCTAAGTTGACGATAAACCATTATACATACAGAGAGATTTTTTTTGTACGACTAAACACGGAACAAACATCACATGTTATTATACAATTTGAGTAAAGGTTTTTTTAAAGTGTCGGAACAATGTTGACATTTCCAACCAGCAGACCATGGAGTTCATATGCCATCTGAATGAATAGTAGGCATTGTTTCGTCTAATTGTATAATAACATATGTATTCCGCCCTGTGTTCGAGTACATTGAAAATTTTCTCATACATTTGGTTATCTCACAATTTAACTGTCCACTTCTTGTAAGATTATTTTTCTTTTTAATCATAGTAAGTTTGGAATGCACAATTAAATTTTGGGAACTTTAACGAAAAGCTCCCGGTACTGTTCACTTTAACGAAAAACCACATTTTAACATTAAAAAGTCAATCATGATACTATTCATTTTACCCTTTATTTTGTCCTTATCGTGAAAACTCAAAGTTTTCAAGCCCTTTTCATTAGTTTTCCTTTAAATTTTTAGAAAACCAATAATAATTCTCTTTTTATATATAAGATCGTTTTTAGGGAAAAACTAATGAAAATAGCTTGAAAACTTTGAGTTTTAACGAAAATGAAAAAATAAAAGGTAAAGTAAATAGTACCAGGATTGACTTTTTAATGTTAAAATGTGATTTTTCGTAAAAGTGAACAGTATCGAAAAATTTTCATTAAACTTCCCTCGTTTATATGCTGGT
The DNA here is from genome assembly GCA_035220775.1 of Malus fusca. Taxonomy (NCBI): domain Eukaryota; kingdom Viridiplantae; phylum Streptophyta; class Magnoliopsida; order Rosales; family Rosaceae; genus Malus; species Malus fusca. The sequence goes on along the minus strand of CM069067.1, from coordinate 15,029,815 downwards.
GTAAGACTATTAGTTTTGTAGTTTAAAGTTACATTTAACTCTAAGCTGACTTAATACCTCTCCAATGCGTCAAAAAAAGTAAGAGTCATATATGACGATACATACAAAATCACATCGGACTTTAGATAAATCTACAGTTAAAAGTAGGACCCATTTAACTTTAGAAGATACAAAAGCTATATTTAACTATAAAATTACTTAATCCTTTTGTGATGCATAAAAGTTAAAAATCAAATTAACTCTAGATGGATTGGAGATAGTATAACTTATAGCAGCACATTTAAAGTTAAATATGACTTTATAACTTTTTGACATTTTCGTTTTGGATTAGAGATAGCCAAAAGAACTATACATCAAAGAATCAAGGCAATACTCGCAATTAGGATTGTAAATGTAGAACTCAAATTTATATGTCTACAACAATGTGAGTCAAGAGTCTAGGAATCGAGCTCAAAACTACGGATTGTGAAAGGTTTGGGATAGCATGTTGTTTGGGCCCAAAATATTAGTTTGGGCCGAGTATAGGATCATTCTCGGCCCGGAAGGCCTTACAACAAGGGTATCATGGATCATTTAGTGCGTGGGCCTCCAAACCTAGGTCGGTTAGGTCATGCTGCAAGACAAGTCGAGTTCCGGCGCAATAAGGAGTCTCGGCAGGGTTAATAACCCGGAAACGAATCTGGTTCAATAAAGGACTAGGTTCACAATTATAGTGAAAATAGGACTGGTCGAGTTGGTGTTTGATCAGCAGAAGAAGACCTAGTCCGAATAGGGTTTTAACTCGGCTTTAAAGGTATCCAATACTATAAATAGAGGAGGTTGTGCATCATTCAAACCTCCAATTCAACACACAATTGCACTGCGCAAACTTTTTCAACAACTGAGATTTTTTATTTTCTCTTTTCACTGACACATCTTCCGTTGGCATCAACAGCACTGTGAAAGCAACCGATGATATCTTAAGTCGGCATAGATAGCTCTATCACCGTAGAATCAGCCGATCTCGCAGCATCTTCCGTTGGCATCAACAGCACTGCGGCGAGGACGGTTGATTACCTATCCAAGTCTCGGTCGAGAAGGATTTCTGAATCCTTATTGGTCAAGGTCATCTCATCAGCCTTCTCGGCGAAGTGAGGTGTTACGAGTTACTACATTCGGCACATTGGAAGCCGAATTGGATATTGAACTTCGCTAAGTTAGCAGCCTTGTCTTCAGGCCCTAGAACCCGAAGGCCGAGACGTGTTCTTTCCTCGGCCACAATCGCAAGATCAAGAAGTCAGCAGCGCACCCAACGCAACATCAACAAATTTTACTCATCGGCCGAGCTCGGTCGACGAGTGTGCACGCCCCGCACACAACCGAATGACGTAGTTAGCTTACTATTTACTCGGCCTGCGCGCCACGTAGGCTTGGTAGTTTTTAGGGTCAACATTTTGGCACGCCCAGTGGGACTAGTGCTAAACTACGAAGTTCATGCCAATTGAAACGCGATCGGTAAAAAAGAAAACAGCTATGGGAAAATCAACAGCCGATTTGCCAATTCAGAACATAGGACAAAGTGCACCACAGGCGCAGAATCCCATCAGCGCCGTAACACCTGAGTCCACGAGCGCGACTCGTCGAGAAAGGAAAGTTAATCTCAGCGATCAGTCTCGCAGTCTTGAAATCCCTAACAGGAACACCTGCGTTCTCAATGAAAGGATAATATAGGATTATGATGAGGATGGTGGCGAAGGATCTGATCCACCAACAAGGTCGTTCCTTCGAAAATGACTTGACGAGCAATCTCGGACGATTGAACAGACGTTTAGTCGAGGAATCGATAAACTTCATGACGTGATAAGCAATACCAGTGAGACACAAACCAGATTACTCGAAATACTGGTTAGTAAGGTCAGCGACGGTAGGTCTTTCGATCTTGCCCAGCACTTGCCACCAAGAAATAATCTATTACCAAGTGCACCGGCCGAGTCAATCCCTGCTCGGCTCAAACCAATTAACTTGGAAAAATGAGGAGGATCAAATAGTAGGTCAGACGGATCCGACCAGAGAGTGGAAGCAACACCCGTCGATATGACCGAGGTCCAACGGATGATTGATTCGGCCATGAAGAAAGGGCCGAAGTTCCCTAAATTTATACATCTGTATCCAGCTTATGTGGAACATTTCGAATACCCTAGAGGTTTCAAAATCCCGGATTTCAGCCTTTTCACCGGAGCATCATCCTTATCCTCGTTGGAACATGTGGCTCGTTTCACACACAATGCGGAGACGTCAATAGCGACTTTCACAAGCTGTAACTTTTCAACTTTTCGCTGACCGGTTCAGCGTTTGCTTGGTATATCAACCTCCCACCGAATTCTGTCCAGAGCTGGGAGGAGTTGGTCGAGAAATTTCATAAGCAGTTTTATCGGCCATAAATGGAAATGTCAGTGTCCTCGTTAGTAAGGATGGCTCAAGCATCCGACGAGTCACCAATGGATTATCTTACCAGATTTAAATCAGCCAGGAATTGGTACCGATTACCTCTCCCCGAAGTCGAATTCGTCAGACTTGCTTTAAACGGTCTTGACGTAGAATACAAAAAGAAATTCTTGGGGGCAAACTTTCGGGATATGTATGAACTAGCCCAGCATGTCGAGCAATATGATTATTTGCTCCGTGAAGAAAAGATTTCCAAAGCTCCATCTCGAGGGACGATCTACAAAAACCCCAATGTCAGTTACGCATCAACCGAAGGTGAATGCGTTAGCGTGGACGCAGCTGAGATAGTAATAGATAAGCCATATGTTTGCAATGCGCTGACTCAAATTGACTCTAAGGAAGTCAAAACCCGCTCGGCCACTGAAGAAACAATGAAAACGTCAAAAGTTTATACTTTTGATATTACAAAGGCCGATGAAATTTTTGATCAATTGTTATCAGCAAGGATCATCAAACTTCGGCCTGGGCATAACATTCCCAAGGCCGAAGAGCTTAAAGGAAAGATATATTGCAAATACCATAATTCAAGCAAACATACGACAAATAATTACGTCGTGTTTCGAGACAACGTCCAAAGCTGGATTGATAATGGCAAACTTAGATTTCCGGAAAAGAAGATGAGTGTTGATACTGACCCATTTCCCACGGCAACAGTGAATATGGTTAATGTACGCCTACCTAAGGACAAAGGAAAAGGGAAGGCCGAAGCCGTTACAACGCAACGCTTTCTGAATCAGAATTCTCGGCCACGTTTCACTGCTGATTTTTGTTCAAACAAACCACCTACAGCTCTAACGGGACCTGCTATTGTCAAGCCCATGACAGAATACAGCACTGACGAAGAAGGTGGGTCGGCGCTTTTATGCAGAAAGTGTAAACAAATGTCAACGCCGAGCCAAAGGAAAAGATAACTCCGGCCATAATGGAACAACCTACGGCCGCAACACAGCAAAAAGTGCTCAACGCAGGCCGACACCAAAGGGTTTTTTATAGGCTCGCCCTAAAGTGCGGGTAGAAGAAACACCTTCGGCCAAACGGTGCCTCAATTTTGATGCCCCGTTTTATGACATCCATAATTCTAGCGGTTCGGAATCATCGCAGAGCCAAAAAACTTTCAAACCTCATGAACCTCAAGACCAGCGTTGGTATATGTATCACTCTTCGAAAGGTGTATACACCGCACTGTTCCAATCCCAGAAACGTCGGCACCAAAGAATAGACTGCATGGCGCGCCGACGGGCAGCCCATGAAACTTCGGTCCCTAAATGGCGGCCAAAGGAAACCGTTGCCAATGATGATGAACGACCATCTCTAACTATTATGACAGAGCTGGTTCAAGGGAAACGGCTAGTCAATCGAGATGTTGAAACCACGTTTGAGGAGGCTGATAAACGGATCAAACTTCTTCTTCGGCCTGGAGAAATGAAGGCACGCTTCAAGCATTTCAAGCAAGAAGCTGAAAGCAAATTGTCCCCGCCAACCACACAAGAACCTTTGATCAAAATTCGGCGGAATTTACATCCACCATTTCTCGGGGAGACCTTGGAATATATGCGAGAGTTTCATAAAAAACATTCGGCCAATGATCTATATGGTTTGCCGAAAGCATGTCAAGATACAATCGATCTCGTCCTAACTTGCCCGGATGCCGAGCGAATTATTCAGAAGACTTAGACCCAGGATTGAAAGCTAGGTTCCAGCACATACGAGAAGCTCGAGTTCTTGGCTTTGAAGTCGACCCATATACTGATATCGATGCAGCCGATCTTCCTTTCTCCATGGAGGACCTTCAATATTTACGATACCACTTCGAACTCTTTTCTGCTGTTTCTCTCTTCAGCCTCACGGCTGATGAAATAACACGAGTTACACGGTTGGATGCCTATCTCGACACCAGGGATGCCCGTATAATGTACCAAGAGCAAGCTCGTATCTTGGCATCGATCCCAGACACAATTCCGATTTCAGACGCACCTGAGGCACCTACACAGAACAAACAGGCTTCCAAAGAAACACCGGGGGAACAAACCATTGAAGAAGAAGCAGATGAGTCTCTTAGTACCACCCCGACGGAAGCAGATGCCGCAGTCGGTTACCAGGAAAGAGAAGAGGCTAAAGAGGATGATTGTAACCCGATGGGCCCGTTGATCTTGGATAACATGGAAATCAGTATGGTCCATGTTTTGCCCGCTGATTTTTAGTCGAGCACATCTCAACCGAATTTCCTTGATGGTGACGTAATTGCCGAGGAAGCCGGTCACATTGATTTTGTAACTGTTGCTAACGACGAGTCGACAACAAAAGATGACAATCTCAAGGCAGCTTTAGCTGAATTGTTTCCTCGCTCATCATCGGCCAAACTTCATCATTTGAAGCCATTATATGTCACGGCCCATATCGAAGGGTATCCAATTTTCAAAGTTTTTGTCGACTGCGGAGCCACTGTCAATATCATGAAGGAAAATTTTGTCCTAGCTAAGAACATGTATGAACATTTGAATACATATGCTAACAATTAACTCTTTAAAGTAGGCATGCATCCAAAAACAATTCATGAAACCCATGACTTTCAAAGCCTAGTATATGGTGAACCAAAATACTCTTTAACAACATTAAAGATAATTAAGAATTTAGAGATTCTTTACCCTTGAAGCTCATCCTTGATTACACAAGGGATTCACCCAAGTGGAGGGCCTTCAAGTCACCTCCTTGCTCCTTGGATCTTCCTTGTGATTTTCCTCCTTTTAGTGCTCCTTTGCTTCTTTGAGGATTTGAGGATTAGTTCTCCAAAACACCAAAAGTTTGATGTCTCTATGTCTCTTCACCAAGGATGTAATTTGTGAGGATGAAAATGGATCACTTAGGGAAGTAAATTTGCTAGATAACTATCCCCAAGTAGCTTAGAAAACCCTAATTGAAAACAAAGCTATAAAGATGAATTTATACTTCATTTCTTAGGTGAGTGGCAAACTTGCAATTAAGCAAACTTGCATACCCTCACCCTAAATGGTTGGCCTATATGGTTATTGGGCTTATTGCCCATTTTGTTTTAGTTGTCATACAACTTAAACATAATGGGCCTTGTGGACCAAAACACTTTTGGGCCCCGAAGCCCTAAAACCAACTTAAAAGCCCAATACGAACATTTCGTATAATTAATTAACTAATTAATTAATCTTGACCATTCTTCAATTAAACCATTTAATTGCTTATCCATTTCATTTAATTGCTTCACATATATCCTTATTTGGTGTGCGATCCATTAGGTTCCAATTAGCGAGGCAGTGGGCGATGTTACTCTTAACTATCGATTGTGAATTGAAACCACATTTCAATTCTCCCTTTTTGATGATTAGTGTTTGCTAATCAATAGGGCTTCCACAAACCATGAGTGACACCTAGCAGTATGTCATGGTTACCCAAGCTAAGTAGAATTGGTTGGAGAACCTATCCAGTTACAATTACAATGCAATACGGTCCTTCTCTAATACAAGACTCTTAACCACATTGTTTTAAGTGATAGTTTGTTTCATGTCTACTATCCAATGTGATACTTTCTTATATGATTCCCTTGAATATGATTTGGAACATCTTCCTTAGTCATATTCATTTGCTTTGGCCAAAGACTTTAGAATCATATTTTAGAGTATTCTCCTTCCACCATGGAAGGTTAGAGATCCCTTGTTGTGCATTCATATGCCTAATTGACTAGATCACATGACCCCAACAATTCCGTGGACAATCCGAGGGAATGCCTTTGTCATGATCAAAGATCAAGGACCTAACCATTAGACATCTATGATGCCTCAGGTCTAAGGACTACTTTGCATATTGTAACCTTAGAGTTCGTACATGACATGTATGTTTGAACTCTCATTAATCGCAGTTCAGTGTACTCGATTACTCTTTCGAGCACCTATGTGTTTGTCTTAGTGTCCAACACCAAATGACTTGAGACTAGTTCATACTCACGTTTGAGTCAACATAACACATACTAACCTTAGCGGATTGTCAATGCCCAATTGGCAATCCTATGGCTAGGAACGTTTTAGGAATGAACATAAGAGAAATGTCTCCTTAATCTAACTCATTAGATCACTTATCTCTTATGTCAAATACATCCCTTGGATTCTCTTATTGATTAAACACATGATTCAATAAATAGTGATTAACAATAAGTATTGCCCTTCCGTTAAACATATAAAAGTTTAACATATTAAGTATTCCAAAAAGCTATTACATCAAATGAGTGGCTTTGTGGGCATACTTCCAACAATCTCCCACTTGCACTCAAAGCCATCCTCCCATGTATCTAATACCCATTTTATCCATATGACGATCAAGCTGGATTTGAGTCATTGGCTTTGTCAGTGGATCTGCTACGTTATCGGCTGAAGCAACTTTGAGGATGTTGACTTTCCCCTCGGTAGCATATCATCTTATGATATTAAAGCGCCTATCAAAATGCTTGTTCTTTTGATGAGCCCTGGGTTCCTTGGCTTGAGCTATCGCCCCACTATTATCACAGTACAAAGTTACTGGTGATGTGATGGTTGGAACCACTCTAAGTTCAGTAATGAACTTTTTCATCCAGAACGCTTCTTTGCCGGCTTCAGCTGTAGCGACATATTCAGCCTATGTCGTGGAATCAGCAATTACACTTTGTTTCTTGCTTTTCCAACTGACAGCCCCACCATTCAGAGTGAATACATATCCGGAGTTGGAACTTCTATCATCGACGTCAGATTGGAAATCTGCGTCTGTATAGGCTTCCACTCGCAACTCTGCCGCTCCTCCATAAACGAGGAACATGTCCTTAGTTCTTCTTAAGTACTTAAGGACCGTCTTGACAGCTGCCCAGTGTTCTGATCCTGGGTTAGATTGATATCGACTAGTAATGCTCACAGCATATGCGATATCAGGCCTTGTGCATATCATGGCATACATGAGACTCCCTATGGCGGAAGCATAAGGAATTTCATTCATTAGTCGTATCTCTTCAGGAGTCTTAGGTCCCATGGACTTAGAAAGGTGAATTCCATGTCTCACAGGAAGAAAACCTTTCTTAGATTGTTCCATCTGGAACCTACTTAGCACCTTATCAATGTACATCGATTGGGATAATCCAATTAATTTTCTGGATCTATCACGATAGAGCTTTATCCCAAGTACATAAGATGCATCTCCTAAATCTTTCATGTGGAAGGTTTTAGACAACCACACTTTTACAGAAGAAAGTACTGCAGTGTCATTCCCGAATAGTAATATGTCATCTACATATAACACTAGGAATACTACTGCATCCCCAACGACTTTTTGATAAACACAATTGTCGTCTTCGTTTTGAGTAAAACCAAACGTTTTGATTTCAGTATCGAAACGAATGTTCCAGCTCCTGGAGGCTTGCTTAAGTCCATAAATGGACCTTTGAAGCTTGCATGCCTTAGTCTCTTCAGACTCGGACACGAAACCTTCGGGTTGAGTCATATAGAGCTCTTCCTGTAGGTAGCCGTTCAGAAAGGCCGTCTTCACGTCCATTTGCCATCTCTTTGAATCAATGTCGGACATTGCTTCAGTGTAGTCCCTAGGGTCCTCCTTTGTTTCATTGTCACCTAAAAGGTACAATTCATCAAAGTCATTTTTTTAAGCCAAACCTCATAGGTGGCTTACTAACCCGTTCAGATCTACGTGGAGCTAGGGGTTCAGGAACAGGGTTGTCAATATGTCGAGTGCTTGTTTGTGGTTCATTATTAATCTCATTAATTTCCATCTGTTTGCTTATAGTTCCTTTGAGAACAAATTCGTCCTCTAGAAACTTAGCAGTTCTGGCGACAAAGACTTTCTGGTCGTCAGGATGGTAGAACTCATATCCCATAGTTTCTGTAGGATATCCCACAAAATAGCATCTTACTGATCTCGCTTCAAGCTTAGTAGCCTCAAGCTTCTTGACATATGCTTCACAACCCCAAATCTTAATATGATTAAGACTTGGCTTTCTTCCATGCCATATCTCATAGGGTGTTTGTGAAACTGATTTGGAAGGTACTCTATTAAGCAAGTAAGCTGCTGTATATAGAGCGTATCCCCAGAATGTTACTGGTAGATCAGCGGAACTCATCATAGAACGAACCATGTTCATCAAGGTTCGATTTCTCCTTTCAGAAACTCCATTAAGTTGTGGAGTTCCCGGTGGAGTCCACTGTGATATTATTCCACACTCTTTGAGATAATCTAGGAACTCATTACTCAGATATTCACCCCCTCGATCCGATCTTAGGATTTTTATCTGTTTCCCAGTTTGCTTCTCAACTTCATTCTTGAATTCTTTGAACCTTTCAAAGGATTCTGACTTGTACTTCATAAGATATACATAGCCAAACCGAGAGTGATCGTCGGTGAATGTGATATAGTATGAGAAGCCTTCTCTCGACGTAGTAGACATAGGTCCACATACGTCAGTGTGGATTAACCTTAGAATTTCAGTGGCACGCTCTCCTTTTCCAGTAAATGGAGATTTGGTCATCTTCCCTTTCAAGCAACATTCACAAGTACCCATCCGGTCATTACCTAATGGGTGGAAATATCCGTCTTTCGACATCTTGCGAATCTTATCAAGGTTCACATGTCCAAGTTTAAGATGCCACATCTTTTCTTGGTTAACTTCTTCTCTAGCCCTTTTGGGTTTTGAGGTATTCCCGCTTTCAATACAGTGCATCCCACTATTCGTCTCTAGGTGAAAAAGTCCCTCTATCATATTACCATGAGAGATAATACGACCGTTCAAGTATAAAGTGCAACTCATTTTGTCAAACAACACTGAGTGCCCATCTCGTAAAAGCTTAGAGATGGAAATCAAATTCTTTATACATGAAGGAAAATATAAACAATTTTTAAGTTCCAGGACTTCCCCAGAGGGTAGGTTAAGCATATAGGTGCCTATTGCTTTTGCAGAGATTTTAGTGCCGTTCCCAACTCGCACAACCATCTCCTCATTGCGCAGTGATCTGCTCCCTGTTAGTCCCTGCAACGTATTACAGATATGTTGACTAGCGCCTGAATCAAATATCCAGGAATTGGAGCTCACTGTAAAAGCACTCTCTATGACAGAAATAGTCTCTTCAAAAGTCCGTGTCATAAGGCTCGCAATGCGCACCCTGTATTTCTTCTTCCAACGTTCATCATTTCCACAATGAAAGCATGTTCCTTTGGATTTCTTTGCCTTCTTCTTATGTAACATTTTCCTTATCATTGCATTCTCACTCCCACTGTCCCTTTTGAAACCTTTTTCAAATTTACAGCACATGTCAATCATCTCTTTCAAAGAATGATCGAATCTATTCACTTTATAGTTTACGATAAACTTAGTGAAATCATCCGAGAGAGATGCAAGGAAAAAGTCTTGGGCCATTTTCCCATCGATGGAAGTTCCTAAACTTTGAAGATCTTGAAAGATCCTTTCCATCTTTTGTCCATGTTTATGGACCGATGTCCCCTTTGCCATTTTGGCATTCATTAGACTACAAATATTTGAGAATCGTACATTACTAGTCTCAAGGTCATGCATCTTATGCAAACTTTCAACCATGGCACAAGAAGTGTCCATGTGCTTATGTAGCTTCATAAGCTCCTCACTAAGTGAAGTGAGGATTAAGCATTTGGCTTGTAAGTCATCCTCATAGTGTCTAATATAATTTTGACACTCCTCCTTTGAAGCTAGTTTCGTAGGAGGTACATGAGGAGGGGATTGCTTAAGTACATACAATATGTCTTTCACCTTTGAGACATTCTCAATGTGGCGATACCAAGCAAGGAAACGTTGGCCCTTTAGGCCCTTTTTGTCAAGTATAATGGTGGGTATAATTTTAGGCATGTCGTTCACTACATAACATAACAGAAATCGAATTAGCATTGTTGTTTAAAACTATTTTGATTGGGTCTTTTAATCAAATAGTATCACCCACCATTTTTGGCAAATTCCACATCCATCAATAGAATTCGAGAGTTATATTGAACTCTTAGTGGGTTATGGGAGACTCACCATTACCAAGCCGACCTCAGAAGAATATCTTATTGGTTAGCAAAAATAATGATGAGAGAATAACGCATTATTCATTTACAACCTTTTGTAATTACCCATCTAGTTCGGCCTCTAGAGAATGATGCCTCAGAAGAATATCTTAGTGGCATCATTGCACTTAGTTTAAGTCATTCCCACCATGCTAGTTCAAATAGGGGTTCAAGAATGGCCTCAGAAGAATATCATATTGGCCATACTCGTTGCCTACTTTCACTTCATCATATGTTTATGGGCTTCTCCTGAATGTAAGCACATACTTTGTATACCCCAGAACTGGACGAATACGGTGTACGAGTCACAAACGATTGAAGCCCACCACGGTGGAAGGCCTACGAAGAGATATTCTAAACATCTCTCGCTTATCAACTTAATATTCATTTGTTGAGGGAATAGCGTTGGGCTACATCAAAACATTTTAATCACATTAAAAGAACTTGGGCCTATCACAACCATTGGTCCAAGTTTATATGAATTAGTAGTATATAATACTCCCACTGTTTCGTTGAAACAAGCGAGACTATATGGAACTACTAACGAATGCTTTGCATCCTCATATGGACTATATAGTCATATTAGGTTTTAGGATGATTATGAACCGTTTGATTTGATCCAACACGAGCCTTGTGTTGGACCTTGGGTCTAAGGTATGTAGTTGTTGATTTTAGTTACGCGTTTAATCCAATTAAACCGTTATTTCCTATTGGGCGTTGGACCCAACTATTCCATTTTGCATACATTTAAACAAAAGGAATACATGAAATAATAATAAAGGCTTATGCCCTTTTACAACATAAATGATGGACTTATGTCCATTTACAACAATCTTGAACTAATCAAATTACATTCAAATCTACACTACCAAGCCCAAACATTCATAATGTAAAGCGGCCAATCACATAGCTCAATTATCGAGGCATTTGGTTCATAATCACCCTTCTCTTAATCAAACACATTTAATTAAGAAAACAACTTTAAAACAATTGGTTTTCGGATCCATAGAATTGATTTAAATGAAACTAAATAAAATGAAAATCCAATTCTCATTTAAAGAGACAAACCATTTTGTTCTCATCTAATTTGGGCCATTTTCTAAAAACAAAAACTTTTGGGGTCACTTTGTAAAAACACAAGAGTCCACAACTTCATTTAATTACAACTTAGAACCCAAACATTTTTAATAATGTCAAAAACATCATTAAAGGAGCAAAACAATTTGTCCTTTAAAGTTTTTGGACCTTAACGTAAAAACGTAAACTTTTGGGCCAAAATGCAAATACACAAAAGTATCATAACTTTATGTAAGTGCACAAAACACCCAAAAATACCTTATTTTAAAGGGGTGGCCGGCCATATAGTGTTTTAGTGATGAAAATTCAAATTTTATACAAAGTTTTGTAAGTGGGTTATGTTAGGTGAGGTAAAGATGAAATAAAATTTTGTAAGAAATGATTTATGTCATTCTTTAAAACAAAGTTTGTCTCCCATTAAAATTACTTAATCATTAACCATCACCCACTAAAATTAAATCAAAACTTTATGTAAAAACATAAAACTTTTTGAATCAAAACTTCAAAACTTTTTGTTCTTGGCAAGAACTCCAAGAACATTGAAGAACACTTATGAAAACTCAAAATACATGGCACCAAATTTTTTAGTTCCAATATTCATGCTTAAATGAAATACATCTACAACATTTGAGATGCTAAATTTTCTAGCAAAATTTATATTCAAAGCAAGAACAAAGCTTGTAACATTTACAACATTTAAATCATAAAACATGAAAATTACAAAACCCAAAAGGATCCACCATACACTAGACCTAGGCTCTTGATACCACTTGAAGGAAAATTTTGTCCTAGCTAAGAACATGTATGAACATTTGAATACATATGCTAACAATTAACTCTTTAAAGTAGGCATGCATCCAAAAACAATTCATGAAACCCATGACTTTCAAAGCCTAGTATATGGTGAACCAAAATACTCTTTAACAACATTAAAGATAATTAAGAATTTAGAGATTCTTTACCCTTGAAGCTCATCCTTGATTACACAAGGGATTCACCCAAGTGGAGGGCCTTCAAGTCACCTCCTTGCTCCTTGGATCTTCCTTGTGATTTTCCTCCTTTTAGTGCTCCTTTGCTTCTTTGAGGATTTGAGGATTAGTTCTCCAAAACACCAAAAGTTTGATGTCTCTATGTCTCTTCACCAAGGATGTAATTTGTGAGGATGAAAATGGATCACTTAGGGAAGTAAATTTGCTAGATAACTATCCCCAAGTAGCTTAGAAAACCCTAATTGAAAACAAAGCTATAAAGATGAATTTATACTTCATTTCTTAGGTGAGTGGCAAACTTGCAATTAAGCAAACTTGCATACCCTCACCCTAAATGGTTGGCCTATATGGTTATTGGGCTTATTGCCCATTTTGTTTTAGTTGTCATACAACTTAAACATAATGGGCCTTGTGGACCAAAACACTTTTGGGCCCCGAAGCCCTAAAACCAACTTAAAAGCCCAATACGAACATTTCGTATAATTAATTAACTAATTAATTAATCTTGACCATTCTTCAATTAAACCATTTAATTGCTTATCCATTTCATTTAATTGTTTCACATATATCCTTATTTGGTGTGCGATCCATTAGGTTCCAATTAGCGAGGCAGTGGGCGATGTTACTCTTAACTATCGATTGTGAATTGAAACCACATTTCAATTCTCCCTTTTTGATGATTAGTGTTTGCTAATCAATAGGGCTTCTACAAACCATGAGTGACACCTAGCAGTATGTCATGGTTACCCAAGCTAAGTAGAATTGGTTGGAGAACCTATCCAGTTACAATTACAATGCAATACGGTCATTCTCTAATACAATACTCTTAACCACATTGTTTTAAGTGATAGTTTGTTTCATGTCTACTATCCAATGTGATACTTTCTTATATGATTCCCTTGAATATGATTTGGAACATCTTCCTTAGTCATATTCATTTGCTTTGGCCAAAGACTTTAGAATCATATTTTAGAGTATTCTCCTTCCACCGTGGAAGGTTAGAGATCCCTTGTTGTGCATTCATATGCCTACATGACTAGATCACATGACCCCAACAATGCCGTGGACAATCCGAGGGAATGCCTTTGTCATGATCAAAGATCAAGGACCTAACCATTAGACATCTATGATGCCTCAGGTCTAAGGACTACTTTGCATATTGTAACCTTAGAGTTCGTACATGACATGTATGTTTGAACTCTCATTAATCGCAGTTCAGTGTACTCGATTACTCTTTCGAGCACCTATGTGTTTGTCTTAGTGTCCAACACCAAATGACTTGAGACTAGTTCATACTCACGTTTGAGTCAACATAACACATACTAACCTTAGCGGATTGTCAATGCCCAATTGGCAATCCTATGGCTAGGAACGTTTTAGGAATGAACATAAGAGAAAGGTCTCCTTAATCTAACTCATTAGATCACTTATCTCTTATGTCAAATACATCCCTTGGATTCTCTTATTGATTAAACACATGATTCAATAAATAGTGATTAACAATAAGTATTGCCCTTCCGTTAAACATATAAAAGTTTAACATATTAAGTATTCCAAAAAGCTATTACATCAAATGAGTGGCTTTGTGGGCATACTTCCAACATATCATACATGTAAACATCATGAAGGCGTTACGGCGCTCCAATGATGAACTTATTCCCTCCGGGATCACAATGAGCAGTTTCGTTGGAGATAAATCCCAAACCAAAGAGGTGCTTCCTTTAGCGGTAAATATTGCTGGCCGTAATCACATGACCGCCTTTTTTATCGTCGATTCCAAAACCGAGTATAATACACTGCTCGTTCGTGACTGGATTCATCAAACTAGCTGTATTCCTTCATCATTATATCAAGTGCTAGTTTTTTGGGACGGCAAATCGGTCATTGTTCACTCGGCCGATAGTCGGCCCTTCGAAGCTAACATGATCCAAGCACGGTATTATGATGACCACGTCGACTACATCACCCTACAGGGTTTCAATGATGAGGGACGGCCGACTCGGATTTCTGTTTAAAAAGCTATCGAGATTGGCGCGGAAACTGTCCACCAGGATTCGACGAGACTCGGTTTAGCTAACTTCATCCCCGACCCCGAGGTTTGACACCGATCGGGAAAAAGGTCGGGCCGCGATTTCATCTACTATGGAACGACTGTTGGCTCATTGGTATACTATATCTAAGCAACCAAATTCGGGCGTTAACCTCGTCGAGTTCCTCGCCGAATTAGATAATGGTCCTGTCTTATCTCTTGACAAAATTCAAGCTGCCCCGGCCGAGCTTGAAGATAATCGGCCCCAAGTCAAGGACCCATTAGAAGAAATTAATGTTGGGACGGCCGATGACCCACGACCTTTATTTATTAGTGTTTTACCTCCCCAACCCATGAAGGCCGAACTTCATGCCCTGCTTGAGGAATTCAAAGATTGTTTTGCTTAGAGCTACCATGAAATGCCTGGCTTAGATCGCACTCTCGTCGAACATGAGTTACGTATTAAACCTGGGTGTAAACCTTTCCGTCAACCGCCTCGACGATTCTCGACCGAAGTGCAACTCGGTATCAAGGATGAACTAGTTTGGCTTTTGAAAGCAGGGTTCATTCGGACAGCTCGATATGTTGAATGGTTGGCCAATATCGTTCCTGTTTTAAAGAAAAATGGTGCATTGCGCATTTGTATCGACTTCAGAAATCTGAATCTGGCAACTCCCAAAGATGAGTATACAATGCCGATTTCGGATTTGTTAATCGATGCCGCGGCGAATCATGCGATCTTATCTTTTATGGATGGACATGCCGGGTACAACCAAATTTTCATTGCCGAAGTCGATGTGCACAAGACTGCTTTTCGCTGCCCGGGGGCACTCGGCACTTACGAATGGGTTGTCATGCCATTCGGCCTCAAGAACGCTGGCACCACATACCAACGAGCAATGAACACCATATTTCATGATTTAATCGGAACCACCGTCGAAGTCTACATCGACGATATTGTGGTTTAATCGAAACCACCATAGTGAAAATAGGACTGGTCGAGTTGGTGTTTGATCAGCAGAAGAAGACCTAGTCCGAGTAGGGTTTTAACTCGGCTTTAAAGGTATCCAATGCTATAAATAGAGGAGGCTGTGCATCATTCAAACCTCCAATTCAACACACAACTGCCCTGCGCAAACTTTCTCAACAACTGAGATTTTTTATTTTCTCTTTTTGCTGACACATCTTCCGTTGGCATCAACAGCACTGTGAAAGCAACCGGTGATATCTTAAGTCGGCATAGATAGCTCTGTCACCGTAGAATCAGCCGATCTCGCAGCATCTTCCGTTGGCATCAACAGCACTGTGGCGAGGACGGTTGATTACCTATCCAAGTCTCGGTCGAGAAGGATTTCTGAATCCTTATTGGTCGAGGTCATCTCATCAGCCTTCTCGGCGAAGTGAGGTGTTACGAGTTATTACATTCGGCACATTGGAAGCCGAATTGGATATTGAACTTCGCTAAGTTAGCAGCCTTGTCTTCAGGCTCTAGAACCCGAAGGCCGAGATGTGTTCCTTCCTCGGCCACAATCGCAAGATCAAGAAGTCAGCAGCGCACCCAACGCAACATCAACAAATTTTACTCCTCGGCCGAGCTTGACCGACAAGTTGGCACGCCCCGCACACAACCGAAGGACGTAGTTAGCTTACTAATTACTCAGCCTGCACGCCACGTATGCTTGGTAGTTTTTAGGGTCAACACATGTTTAAGCTATGTTGAAAATTAAATATCTAAATACACCGGCGTGATATGAAAATAATTAGCAACCTACTCAATTGATCAAAATAAATAAACAAAAACATAATACATCAATACGTAGACATTCACTACTTGGCCTGGCAGCGACTAGCCAGTAGCCACCCTTGGTTGGATCTGCAGCTGCTTTTCCCACGCGCTGCTGGTGCGCGTGAAATGTAGACCAGATTCCTGGTCAACGGCTGGATTTTCTTCGGCTGTCCGAGTGCTCCGGCTCTCAAGGAGCCGTTTGTTGTCCACTTCATCCAACGGTCATATCTTCATCATATGTACCACGTGTCAGAAATCCATTGCCGTCTTTGCATGACATGTTTCCTAGGCTAAATCTACTATGTCCAGTGTTAGAGCAAGTCCACCCCTAAGCACTTTGCGCCAGCACCCAGCGCATTTATCCACTCAAGTGAACAGTAATAGACTGGAGTGAACAATAATAGGCCAAGGCATCTCCACCCCTAAAAAAATGCGCTGGCACCCATCACATTTATTTGTGTTTTTTTTTTTAAGTTTATTTGGGATAAGATTTTTAACCAATTTCAGATAAAATTTCAAATAAACTTTAAAAAATACACACTAAAATAAAATTACATACTCATCAAATAAACTATAAAAAAAAACACGCTAAAATGAAATTACATACACTCATCAAATACACTTTATTCTTCAACCACAAGGCTTTTTGGTATTTTTTTTTCACACAAAAAGTATATGAAAGCTTTGGTAGAAAGTGTAGAAAATATTGAAATGTGGTGTAAGGTGGAAGATGAGAGTGAGGTATTTATAGAAAAAATAAATAATTTTTTTTAAAATTTTCTGTATTTTTTAATATTTTTTCTGTATTTTTTAATAAATTTTAATTTAGTTAATTAACGTGGACCGTTGATCTGTGATCGGACGGTCTATTTTAAAAGTAAAATTTAAATTTTTTTTACCGTTGGAAATCCAGCGGTCTAGAAAAACTAGCTGTTGGAAATCCAACGGCTATGAGCATGCCACGTCGCTGATGGGATCCGGAGCACAAGTGGGCTGACAGCCCCTCTACAGCCTGTCGGCTACTCACGCCCAGGCGCGCTTTTCGTGCACGCGCCAGCCAAATAGGCTGGCTTCTTGGTCTGTCAAAATTGGGCTGGCCTGTTGCCTGGCATGGGCTGGGTGCCAGGCAACTTTGTGGGCTGGAGCAATTTGACTGAGGGCCAGGCTGTTTTTTGTGCTGGGGGCTGGGCAAAGCAAGCCCCGGTGGACTTGCTCTTACGGAATTGGGAACA
Organism: Malus fusca; assembly: GCA_035220775.1. Taxonomy (NCBI): domain Eukaryota; kingdom Viridiplantae; phylum Streptophyta; class Magnoliopsida; order Rosales; family Rosaceae; genus Malus; species Malus fusca. The sequence goes on along the minus strand of CM069067.1, from coordinate 15,012,151 downwards.
TTTTCTCAATAATCTTAGGACGTGAGAACGGTGGCAAAATCATAATATTATATGTTTTTTTTTTCTTTTCTGCAAGGGAATTCTAGTTTTTTTTTCTCTAGGAAAAAACCTTTATGGGTTATTATACAAAATGGTACATGAGATTTGCATAATCAATAGAAATGGTCCCTAAGATTTAAAATCAATAGAAATTGTCCATAAGATTGTCCACCATCCATGATTTTGGTCCTTCCGTTAAAAACTCTTTGGGCAATTTTCAAAACTTCGTAACTCAATCGATTCTTAACCAAATTCGAGCAATAATATATCAAAATGAAGATAAGAAAGTGTAGAACAAGATTATACCTATTTGGAAGCCCAATGATTGCAGAAGATAGCCGGAAAATAGCCTGAAATGTGACTGGTCCGCAGGAAAACTGGAAAACTCGCCGGAAACTAGGTAAACTTTAAACGTTCATAACTTCTTCAATACTCAACCAAATAGAGTAATTCAAAAACGAAAATCATACTTATCGACAAGACGAAGAGAATGGTATCTTTCTTGACTGCTAACTCGTCGTGGTTTAGCCGGAAAACTGCTCGAAAGTGGCTAACTTGAAAATGGTTAGCCACTTTCGAGCCGTTGTCCGACCAAACCACAGCGAGTTAGCCTTCGAAAAAGTATCATTCTCTTGGTATCGTCAAGAAGTATGATTTTCATTTTTGAATCACTCGATTTGGTTGAGTATTGAAGAAGTTATGAACGTTTAAAGTTTACCCAGTTTCCGGCGAGTTTTCCAGTTTTCTCGTGGACCAGTCACCTTTCAGGCTATTTTCCGGCCATCTCCGGCAACCATTAGGCTTCCAAATAGGTATAATCTTATTCTACACTTTCCTATCTTCATTTTGATATATTATGGGTCGAATTTGGTTAAGAAATGATTAAGTTACAAAGCTTTGAAAATTGCACAAAGAGTTTTTAACAGAATGACCAAAATCATGGATGGTGGACAATCTCAGGGACCATTTCTATTGATCATGCAAATCTCATAGACCATTTTGTATAATAACCCAACCTTTATTAGCACGTGATATTTTCTTGAAAATCATTTTAAAAATAGTTCTAGTTCCATGGCATTCTTAAATTAGATCTTCGTAATCCATATATTGAGGCTCGTTTCAATCAATTTAAGTCTTGGCAAAAAAAATATATATCAATTTAAGTCTTGAAACCCCGAGCCTCATACTCTGAACTCAATAATACAAAACTCGAGGCTCTCGTTTCACAAGTTAAATGTCAAACTGGTCCCTGTGTTATATCCATATGGTCAATTTAGTCCCCGTGTTTTCGATTTGGCTAATTTAGTCCTCATGTTTGTCTCTGTTAGCCAATTAAGGACATTTCATTCAATCTCTTTTAAAAAATTCATGAGAAAAATCAAATGGGAAATAATTACCTTTTCTCTTTACGGAAAAATACAAATTAATGAGAAATAACACATATAAGAAATAAAACTTCCAATCTGAAAAACGATTAAGGTTGTGACATAAAATAATAATAATAATAATAATAATAATAAGGGGTAATGTTAGGGAGTAGGTCAGAGAGCTAGAGGAGAATAATTTTTCTTTTAATTTTTAATTTTATTTCATTTTAAATATTTTGATTTAAAATATATAAAATTATAAATTTTTTTACCGAAATTAGATGGAAATGTCCTTAATTGGCTAACGAAGATAAAAACAAAGACCAAATTGGCCAAATTAAAAACACAGGGATTATTTTAATATTTAAACATAAATTAAAATCAAACGATAAGTGATCATGATTTCGTTAAATCGTGAAGTTTGATAGAATTATAGAAACTGAATGAAGGTAAATAGTTCATTTTCATCTATGAAGATGCAAGACTTCCAACTCCTTAAACTTGCTTACATAAAAATTTCACAAAGACATTGATACGCGCTTGGAAAGAGAGTGGAGCAATTTTTGAGTTATTTTTTCCATCACCTTTAAAGAAAGGTGATTAAAAGCTAAAGCACTTAACCAAAAGATAAGGATAAAGTAGCTGCATTGACCATCCACATTTCATATGATCGCAAAACAAAAAACAAAACAAAACACAGAGAAAAAAACAAAACACATATTGTCATCTGCCATGGCTTCCATTATTAAACCAAGTTTAATCGATGTCGAGTCTTAGTTTAATTTTGTAATTAAGGAATATTATCCTTGATAAAACAACTTATATAGCTTTCCAAAAGCTCCAAGGATTTCACTAATTAACTTCATTACATGCATCCCATGATTGTTTTTAACCTTTTTGGCTTGTAATTTTTTGGTTATCCAAGGGCATGGTTCAATTGGATTTTCTAATATACTTCGGTGTATAAGATTCAATCTAAACTATTTCATCAACGGTTCAATACTACTAGTAATAATTTTTCACGAGAAAATTCAGCATTTAAATAATTTTTTGTTTTTTTATTCCTTGAATTTTTATCTAGGCATTAAAAAAGATCTGCACGAGTGACATTTACAAGTACTTTCATCTAATTACAAGAAGAGGTTGACAACATATATCTGAATTCTACTTCTCTTGCCTCTTCAAAAATATCTAAATCTAACATATGAATTGTTATCTAGTCACACTGCACTTTAATTAACACTTTTAGAGGAACTACATGCCTCACAATGTGCATGTATATTAGAGCCTATCCCCCTTCATCGATCCATATGTTCATTTTAAATTGCAATTTCGAGGGAGGGTGGTTCGAACTACAGACTTTGAGTGCAAGACAAAATGCTCTTAACCACTTAGAGTTAGTCTTTTACAATTAGACCACTATATTAAATAAATTTAATCTAGTTTTATTATGAGAAATGGGAAGAAAAAGGAGGAAATGGCAAAAATCGCCATATATGTCGTTTTTTATTTTATTTTAATTTTTTTGTTATATATAATTTTTCAGTGACTGAAATTCTCATCTAACGTGTGACATGGATATGGCTTTTATCTTCAACCCACTGCGCTCTGGATTCGGACTCTCTCCTTTTTCATTGTTTAGATAAATTTAGCATAAATTATTTATCGTTTTGTCAAAAGTCAATTACCAAGGCCATGATTGTCATTTTGTTATTTATTAATTAGTTTACCTTTTCCTCCTTCGTAGTAGGAGAACTAATACTATATATAAAGTGAACATGGTTTGATACAAGAGATATTTGAGGAGTGATTCAAACTCGAAAAGTGCAAGGGAGAATGATCTTTATCAACTTGAGCTACAAACCTCTTAACTCGATTTAGTACTTACTTAGCCTGACAATTTCATTACATAATTTGTCCAAAAACATGACATAAAACATTGCTCTCTACATATAAAATACAAAAGAGACGAGAACAAAATTTTGAATGATAGAAACACATTTCTTTGTACTAAATGAAGGGTGAGGGAATAAATTGATATTGAATCATTATTCGCAAAATTTAAATTTAAAACGTTTTCGCTTATAAGCGTCAAAGAATTTCCCTAACTATAATACTTAGTGACGAACAATAGAACATTAATTTAATAAAAATGCTAGGGAATCTGCATAAAACAAACAAGATAAAATATTGTAAACCAAAATAATAAACAAAAGAGAAATATTTGTCAAACAAATTCGTTTTAATATTTAAGGGTTATCGGGCCATCTGTCATTTAGACAACTAATCATCACCGTCGCATGTTTATCTTTCTCAAGTCCGGATCCTCTTTGTAAGGATTCCGAAAATCCGTAAATCTTATTCGTTCATCGTACATCTTGCTGGCTTCTCAAGATACAAATGTCACATAAGTTGTTTACTAATTCATCGCGATCGGATTTGAAACCAATCTGATTGCTCCAATTATTCCGACCCTTTAGTGTATAAAACACGACATTAGTGCATAAAATAACGCATCAACCAAATAAACGACCCACCCAGTCCAACATTTGAGACATTAACACAGACAAGAAGCTCCACAAAATATAAATGTTTGCATAAATTAAATAAAAAACAAGTGACAACAAAGGAAGTGCTGTACGAAGTTTGAGAAAATCCAGAATCAAATTGTACGGGTTAAAGCGTAGGTCACGAAGGTATATCGGGAACGAATAAACTTTCCCTTGGTACACACAAGATTCAAGAACTGTATAGGACCTTTTTGGACTGGAGGACGCTGCTCCTTCAAAAAATTGTTCCAACAAGTCTCCAAGGAGTTATTCTTTAGGTGCGGCAGACCAAAACACCCACAATGAGTTCGTCCAACCAATGGCTAATAATCTCGTGCTTTGTACGGCATTTCCTGTATGACAAATCCAAAACAGAATACATGAACATCTTCATACCCGGTCATCGACTATATATCCTCCAACGGACTCCAAAGAGAAAGTTGTAGGAACAACTTTCACGCATGTAACTAAAGTTATAATTTCTTTCCTTTTGTTCATTATATTGGAGTGACTGAAATTATAATTAAAGATACGTAATTTCAGAACATCATGAAATTGCTTACAGGTTGGTAGTTTGGCACGTATACTACTTGCCTAGGATGAAGCATCTGTTGCCCATACTGCAATTAAATGAACATATGTAATTAATAACATGAATTAGCATTGTGCTGTTATTAACGTAATGTAAACGAATTTCACGACCCCGAAAAATAAATTAAAAGAATCATACCTGGGGCCCATTTGGATGAAAATAGGCTTGGGGTGCTTGCTGTGGATTAAACATAACGTGTTGGTGTCCGAAAGAGGGCCCAACCTACAAATATCAAGGGCATTAATGAAAAATGAGCTGAAATCATTTATTAAACCAAAAAAAAAAACATAAAGTGAATTCAAAGTCGCAAAATCATCCTAAAAGTGCTGGATAAAAGAGGAGCGCTTCATCATGATCTATACAGCAAGTGATGAGGGAGCGTGGGGTAATGGGTTACGAATAAGATAAGTCCACGGTTCATTTCCCTCCAATGCAACAAAACAATAAATTGTAATCCATATATTTATGTAATCTCTTTAAAAAAGAGCACAAGTTTGAAGAATAAAAAAACAATAAGAACTCAAGAACATTGGGAACTAACTATAACTTCCAAATAATTTGAATCATTAGATTAGAAAATGCAGTCTAATTTTTGAGCTGATGGTAAGTGTTATTTGCATTCCATATAAAGGCTTATGTGAGCAACAGCGTCTTCAGTCATGATAAACCAAGATTTCAGTCTAAAGCGATATCACAACAAACACTTATTATCTGGAAAAATGAAAAATAAACAGTTGAATTGACAGTTGCCTCTTATGGGCCAACATCTACGTGAGAACCTAAAAGTCGGGGAGAAAAGGTAAAAGAATATGTTTTAGTACTTACTCCAATGCCAGCAGGCATGACCGGCATATGTGGTACAGCAGGTGCATTAGTTGGATAATAGAAGGAGCCATCAGACACTGGGGATGGAGCCCTAACAGGCGCTTGAGATGGAACAAAACTCTTTGCATGCGGATTGAGTTTGAATTCCTGATAACAATATTTAATTAAAGAGAGGAGAAAGCAAAAAGAAGAGCTGGATGCATCAGCTATCCACTAGACAAAAGTACCTAGTAGCATGGGAGCATATCTATGATAGTTATAATTGTTGGAACTTCAGGCATAAGATTCAAAGATAAGATTGCATTTACATCTGAGTTTGTGTTAAACATGTGATCACGGAAAACATAAAAGTATATCAGTCAACACCTTCGCATGGGGATTCAATGTTGACTTTTCAGAGGACAACGAACCCCGAGATGAGCTTGGTGATAAACCAGGTCCACCAGAAGCTGAGGCAGCAGCTGGGAATTCCGAATTGGAAGATGCAGAACTACCAGGTCGTCCATGAGAATTTACCGTCTGTGTTTGAACGTGTGATTTGCCAGTCACTGGGTCGCTATAACCCGTCTTCTCATGACCTTTTGATGAAGCCTGACCAGGAGCATAAGAGGTGGCACCAGAGGATAAACCCCCTTTCTCAAACACATCTTCCTTCCCATTCAATGATGGCTGTGAATCTACATCCCATAATCAACAATATAACTTCACAACTACTGTAAAGACAATTATTAAAATAATGCTAAAATGGCAATAAAACAAGCTTCTCATTCATATGGGAAGAGAGGGACCAAGATAGGACAAGCTTCGCCGTTACTACTAAACCCACATCTAATAGTAACTACCCTATTAAGTCCAAGGAACCAAGAAACACATAATGTAGGGTAAAGTAAACAGAAAGATAAAATATGGCACTCACCGTCTGGTTTTGATGTTTGATTGTCTTCAGCTAGCTGCATTGACAAGAACATAGAACATAAGCAATAACTTTAGAGGCCAGTGGCAGTCAATCACAAATAAGTATACAAGATTGTGAACATCACAAATAAGGAACTCTCACTCACCTTCGCCTTTACAACAGACCCAGCAGCACTATCCACCTCGCCATGTTCACTGAATAATATAGCACATTGTTTAACGAAAAAAATATTTGTGTAATCACAATAAAACTTATTTGCAATTATTATTTAGAGTTGGAAAAGAAATAAAAGACCTGCTTTCACCATCTGTACTGGGGAAGCTCTTGAAAAGTGTTTCTGACGCCAGCTGTCTAGCATGGTCATAAGATCCAGAGCGACATAAATCTGGGGTAACATTTGACTCAGAAGATTGTGAGTAATCCTACATACAAATTAAAACATATATCGTCAGCATTTAATCAGGAACTTGTTATCAAAGCACGTCATAAATCTCACATATAAGCACAAAAGAGAAAATCAATTCACAATCCCCAAAGTTGTATTAAACTTTGGATCAAACTAATGAGTTAAAAGTAAATGATGAGGGGTTTATAATCAGGGAGAGCTTACTCATGCTTGTCAAAATAGATTCTCAGTTGCTTACAAACAAATGGAACAACTAAGAATGCTTCAAAATAATGAATTTGTTCAGATTTACAATAACCAAGAAGAACTAGAAGGGGAAAAATATTTGGTCTCCATTTATGAGCAGGAAAAGATAAGAATATACCTACTTTCTCATGACAATTGGAAGTAAAGAAAAACGGAATGAAAGAGAAAATGAGTAGAACCCCTACTGTAACAAAACATTTTATTTACAGCGTATGTGTAAAATTCCGACTGGATGGCACATCAAGTTCAACAAAATAATCCGTAAATAGGTCAGAAACTAATGCCCCCAGGGCTAGCTATGCTGACCATATTATGCATAAGATTAGTGAGGGAACTACCACAAATGAAGAGCTTGATGGCACCCCATTGTTGCTTTTTCCAGTGGTCCAGTCCATTGAACTCTTCCTTAAAGAACCAGTAGAATCTCCAAAGGTTTCAGTATTACGTGTATCCAACAAAATATCCTCATCTTCATCATATCCACTATCATCAACTACTTCCCCCCGATAAACAGAGGAGAATCTTGTCTCCTCATCAATATCCAAATGGAGGTGAATGCCTCTTTCCTGTATCAACAAATCAACATGCAAAACATAAGGGACCTCGACATCAAATGAATTTTCAAAAGCACAAAATTATCCAACAAAGCCTCACCTCTGCCATATGCAGATCAGGTGTATCCTCACCCTCAATTTCTCTTGCTATTCTTAAAGCTTCCCTTTCCAGCTCTTTTGTTTGAGGGCCTTTCGCAAGTTTAGTTGTGTAAAGGTCCGCGTCAAATGTGCTTTTTACCCCAAATAATGTTTCGTTTGTTTCAAATTGATCCCATTTCCTGAAAGGAAAAGAATATAAGGAAAATGTTGAGCAACATAATATTTCTTTATAAGAGAAAATACAAGCAAACATTAATTAACATGAATTCTCAGAGAGTTGAGCACAGGTCAATTAAATTCCAGAAACAACCAATAAGCCAAAAGGCAACCACTGAAATTTGGCTAAAAAAAAATCCTCCAATCCCATATTACTCAAGGCCATTACATTCCGTAAATCCATGTCTAACTTGCATCGCCTCAAGCAATATTTTGATACCATTAAGGCATGTATTAGAACCATACAGCTAACTGTAACTAGTGAATTGATTGGAATCTTAATCCACCTTTTTCCGACGTCATCCACTTTTTCAGGAAACTACATCGTATGAAGAATTTTGGCAACATACAAAAGCAGAGGGATATGGCCCCTTAAGGACCGACCCTGTCAAAGAAGTTCAACATCATGCAGGCAGAGAAAGCATCATCTCTTCAAAACATGGATAATGAAAGGCCTACATTGCAAATAATGCTATCCCTCACAGAGATTATTATCTCCAACGACTGGATTCCACCACCAGATATTTTAATCATTCAACAAGAGCACCTGCCTTTAAATTAAGTTAATAACATTTTAAGGTTCATTCGCTGGTAATAACTCCAAAGAAATGACAACTCAAAAGACCACAATGTTACTCAAAGCACCTTGACAAGAAAACTTAACAAGAATAAACCAGATAGGATTATAGAATTATAATCTTAGATAGTTAAAGCAGAACATGACAGTTTAAATGAAACCTGAAATAGTAATGTTTAGAAGATAAAAGTCAGGTCCCTAGTATATTTAATAGTGTTCCAGATGGCACATATTCAAGTAGAGGCTATCTGACCAGTAAAACAGTTACCAAGATATTTAGGGAAAGAAAATTACTATAACAACCTATTCCATTGTCCATCAAATATATTTTCCAATTCAGGACATTGTGGATCATCTTCATCAGGCACCCACGGTTCCAGCTCTCTCTCCAACTCACCACGGCGGGATTGTGATATGAAGGAATCTATCATAAGTTCCTGATGTTTTTCATGCTGAACCTCATTTAACAATCCATCCCTTGTTATTGAGACATCCTGTCATCATTCATTTAAAAATACAATTAGATCAAGGGAGACCAGAGAAACAAAATATAGAAATAGCTGCTTATTCTATGTCAACATCTTACTGCTTGTTATTACTTTTATAGACAATAACTACGCGCCAGAGCAAGTGAATCAAATTAAGCAGAAAAAGACGGCCATCATATACCTGCCCGTCCGCCCCCACACCCCCCCCCCCCTTTTTGCTCCTACTCCCAAAAAAATTTCAACCCCTTGAAAACTCGGCAGAACAAATGATGGTAATCTGAGATTCTTAAAGCTATTACGAATAATTTACTTGGGTCAGCGAATTGCAATAAGAAATGAAGCAGAACCTTTGCGATAACTTGTACAAGTTCTTTGGCAGGTATAATTAAAGTCTTTGACGGAGCCTTGCTAACTGACTCTGTCATAGACTTTTGTCCGCGTACTAAACCATCCTTTATCATTCGTGCCATTTTCAAGATGATTCCTGAAAATGACAAGTAAAATAATGTTGGCAAATGCAAACAACCACATATAAAACTGCATGGAGCAGTGAAAAACTAATGGCAATCGGCAACACTATTGATGTTATACAAAATCTAATTATAACCCTGGTGATGATTACATTACCTCTCACCAAACCAAAACTTATGTTAGTGTAAAAGAAAGTCTCTTTATGAAAACCAAAATTGACTAAAAAAGAAATAATAATAATAATAATAATAATAATAAAGTCATTTCAAAGAAATAGCGCAAAGTGACCAGAAGTGAATGTTGATGGATGCACTTAATTGCACATAAAAAAAATTAAAAAAAAGACATGACAAATTCATGATATCCAAATGATCCAAAACAGATGCTAATGTAAATGACAGTCTCATAAGACAACCGCAATCAATACAAACAGGAAGACAAACAAAAACCGTAAATAAAAACCAAAAGCAAACAAGCATACCAAAGTCTTTTTCAGCGTTTGTTGCATGAAATATTCCAGAGTATACAGATCCATTTTTCACCTGGACTTCCACATTATGCCCAATAAGACATGTGGTCATATATACTAATCGATCACGTGAAGGACTCTCAGAGTTCCCAGATTTGTTGCCTGTTTCAGCACATATAAAGTTAATAGGCAAGTTAACATAATATCAAGAAAAATTTATATATATATATATATAAATTTCACCAGTACTTGTTAATCTGCTGTGGTTTTCTGCTCCAGACTTCGACTTATTCTCAACCCTAGGCCCCCCTTCTCTCTCACCTCTTCGACGGCCAAAACCATTAGCAGAAGATTTATGATGGGGAGGTTGTTGTGCATTCATCCTCAGTAGCAGCCTCTGATCTATTAAAAAGAAATCGAAAGCTGATTAAATCATATTGTTATTATAAAGGATATCAGATGAGTGGTATATCTTCCAAAAAGTAAACACGGTGCTAAAGGGAATGTAGATATTCAAATACAGGAAGTAAGAAGCAAGGATGCTAAATGAAGAGTAGCGCACATATATACAGACGGTCCCAAGTGCATTGCTCTTTGTGGAAAATGAAAAAAAATGTTATTACTCAAGCGCATACGGTGACAATCAGATCAGCATGCACACACTCAAGTACAGACATCTGCATGCACAAAGAATCACAGGCATGCAACATAAAACCAACAACCAAATAAACTAAAATACACACATTTATTTTTCTTTAAACTAACGCACACCAAGGACGCAGCATTAAATTGAACAAATTACCATTACTGATACGTCTCAGAAAATTATCAACCTGTGCACGCTTTTATTAACAAAACTCTACCCGCAAACTACTGGCAACAATCTCCAAATTTCCAGCCAAAACTATGTTCCAACAACACCAACATTACAGAAACACCAAACAAGAATTTTTTTAAAATAAACCAATATCTTGATAAATCATGTATACAACCCCAAATGAACTTAAAAAGCAAACAAGGAAAAGAATACTGAAAATATAGACAAAACAACGCCCTTTCATATTTAAGCTTCCAACAAGGTGGGGAAGTGTGCAATTACTAATCCGACGGAGCGCAAATAGAAATATAAGTCTTTCTATGTTTTCGAATTTTTGGCACCACAAAGGAACCGATTTGACGCAACGCAACACATCAATAATTTGATTCATTAGCTATGTCATTGAATGTAGAGACAGTAAGAACATGGCAGGCAATACAACAAGCTCTAATCTTGGAATTTTCATCGAGAAAAAAACCCAAAATTTACTGTAACTAAACATAATTAAGTCGCAATACAAGAAATTTTCTCTCATCTTCTTCCATTTTCCTCCGGTTTCTCGACAACCAAAGGCAATAGAAAATACAACAAAAATGCTATTTGGGATGCGAAATTAGAAAATACGATCCTTACCTTAATAAGCTTAATCAAGCCTATAATTACTCCGAGGCTGCTTCCAAGCTGGAGGAGAAGATGCTGGGAGGCGCCGAACCCAGTGCGTTAGGGTTTGTTAAAATTAGGGCTCCTTTAGGGTTTCGAAAGCGCGAAGATGGTGCCGGAGCCCGAATCACGAGACTGCTTAGAGAGAGAAAGAGCGGCGGAGGGAGGGAGGAGGGAGGAGGGAGAGAGAGAGGGAGGGTGGTGGGTCGGTCGGTCGGTCGGTCGGTCTCGGCGTGATCGCAAGCGAGAGGAGGAAGAAGAAGAAATACAAGAACTCGATATTTTGAAGGTGGTGTGATGAAATAGAAACGAGAAAACCGCTGTACAATGCGTGCGTAAGAAAGTGTGAGTTTTCCCCTGTGGTCGGGTCTATATGATAAATAAATGGACTTCATCACTCCTAGTCCACAACTTTCTGACAACTTGGACACCTTTTTAAAACGTTTTTGTTTTTTGTGACATAAGGGGTTAGATCACCCAAAACTAACCTAATAAATTATTACAAATAATTCGAGTTCAAGAGAAGGGAATCGGACATGAGTGTAATGATAAATGCGGAAAAAAAAAACCCCCAACTTCAATCTCTTGAATGCAGATTAACAACTCTTAATATGAAAAAATGTCAAAATCGAGTTATGTTACATATATATATATATATAAAGAGATAAATCTTTTTTAGGCGAAACGGTGGTAGTACAAAAATTAGAGAAATGCTAAGGAGATCATTTCAAAGTGCGATTCTTCATGGACTCTCTGTCACCTCATAGTGTAACGTTAATTCCTGATGTGAAAATTAACTTGACACACAAATTAAACTCTCTTTTGACAGTTGTAGTATATGTATAAGTAGGGATCGTTCTAGACCGGGGATTAGGAGGGATTGCTAATCTAAACTAAACTGACTTAGAAACACAAAAATAAACTTAAAAACACTTAACAAGACTCACAAGACTCAAAGCAAACTTAAAGACTAAAAACAGCACAAAACAACCAAATAGACTCAAATCTGCCACTATGAGTAAAATTGGACGAAAATTGGTTTTAACTTGACTCAAGACACTTAAAAACACAAACCAAAACAGATTTTAACTAATCTTACACTTCAAAGTAAAGGGGGATTGAGTTTTGAACGAAAATAAAGTAAAACAAACAAAATTAAAGACTAAAACAGATTTTGGACGAAATTGGGAAATTGGATGGGTGATGGTCTAGCTAGAAGGTCATTCTCCACACATGACACACTTGCATACAAATCAATCTCCAATTGCTTTTCAATAAACCATGAACCTCAACACCCCAAGTTAATTAGGTACGCTTAAATTAACCCTCAGATTTTCCTTAAATCATTGAATTGAATGGAAATAGCGCATCGCAATCAAATTATTCCTTAAAAGTTCCCTACATGAAAGCGCATAATAGAGACACAATCAAAGATCATTAAGTGCTATGAAAATCATAAGTGTTGACAAGGCATTCGTAACTATGAAAGCGCATGATACTTATGCCAGGAATTTACTTAACATGATTGTGACTAACAACCTTTACTACTTATGAATATAAGTTCATAACGATTAGGTGAAACTCCCTTACATTCTAGCATCAAATTCATGCATGCAAACTAAGTTGGCCACCTTAATAACCATACAAGAATAAGTTTTGAATAAAACAGTTAAGCGAATTGCATTTACAATTTATCAAATCGCAATTGAAAGTAATCAATTCATATTGCAAGTATAATCATGGTTTCGAATTCCCCTCTAACTATAAAGAAATTAGTTCCTCATGTTCGCAATTAAACAAAGATAACTTGAATTAAACATTGAAAACAAAGATAGAATACACCTAGAAACATTCCAGATGGCTCCTTCTTCTCCTTCCTTAGCTGCGGCACAAGAGGATTGTGGTGGATGGTGTGGTGGATGGATGTAGGTGATTTATGGTAGAGGATGGTGGTTTAATTGCTGCACAAAGGTTTGTATTTATAGGGCTAGGGAAACCCACGAATTTCTGAAGGAAATGAATGTGTATTTGGCACAATTCATGAAGGAAAAGGACTAGGGTTAACCAAAATCTGAAGGGAAAAGGATTGCACAATCCTAAGGGAAAAGGATTGCAGGTTCTAGGGCTTCTAGAAAGGGTCTAGGCGCCAGATTTTTAGGTGCTTCTAGAAAATATGTTTTAGCACCAATTTAGGGGTTCTAGAAGGATAAAGGTTGTAGAATCTGAAATATATAGTTTAAATGCATAATTATCCCTTAGAAATAGTTGGAATTAAGGCACAAATTGATTTGGATAAGATAGGATAAGATAAGGTTAGGTTAGGCAAGGATAAGATAAGATAAAGTTGGATAAGGTTTTGGATAATGTTCCTTCTTTTGAGCTGATTTCTTATCTTTCTTGACTTGGATTTATTTCTTCACTCTTTTCAGCACATTCCTAGCCTCTTGAACTTCAAATTCGTCCATCCATCTTGCTCCATTCATAAGCTATCCATTTGGTGCCCAAAACTGCCTCAAAATGCTCCAAATTGCACTTTCTTGCCAACTTTGTCATATGGACATACAAACACACGAAAATAGCTTAAAACACTATAATAAACACAAACAAACTATGAAAATGCAAGAAAACAAGCTAACTAAGTCGCATAAATATGCTCCTATCAATTCCCGTGTCAATATCATAAAACATTGTGCAAACAACTTGAGATGACAAAGAGTCTATTAAGAATTTCACTTTTGAGATAGTCTCTTCAGGATTTCTCAAAAAATTAACGAGTGTTGAGAAAATAAGTATATTACCACTAATGTTAGAAGCCTAGAAATTTACATGCGTTGGGAAGGTAATGATGTAACTCTTGAAATTTTCTAATATCAAATTGTCTTAAGTTCAAACTCTCCCTTCACACTATATAAAAAAAGTAAGGAAACAGAGTTTCTCGATCTCTAAATTCTTTATTTTTACTTTCGTGAAAAATACTTTGCAGTTTCAAAAATACCAAGGAAAAGAAGGCATAAAAGTGAAGCATACTGCTAGAAAATAAATAGATATACCAATTAAACTTATATATTTACTTCCATCTCTAGTATTTATTTTAAATTTTTAATCAAGATTTGGCTCAAAATTTTGGTGTAAACGTGAAAGACATTTGTTGTCACATCCCGGCCCGGGTCCACCACATCTCGGGCCCGTTCCACTACCGTAGCATGATATTGTCCGCTTTGGGCTTACCATTCCCTCACGGTTTTGTTTGGGGAACTCACGAGCAACTTCCCAGTGGGTCACCCATCCTGGGAGTGCTCTGGCCACCTTCTCGCTTAACTTCGGAGTTCTGACGGAACCCGAAGCCAGTGAACTCCCAAAAAGCCTCGTGCTAGGTAGGGATGGGAATATACATTTAAGGATCACTCTCATGGGCGATGTGGGATGTGACAAAATGGTATCAGAGCCAATACATGGCCGGAAGTGTGCCGACGAGGACGTCGGGCCCCTAAGGGGGTGGATTGTAACATCCCGGCCCAAGGCGGACCACTTCCCGGGCCCGCTCCACCACCGTAGCACGATATTGTCCGCTTTGGGCTTACCATTCCCTCAGGGTTTTGTTTTTGGAAACTCACGAGCAACTTCCCAGTGGGTCACCCATCCTGGGAGTGCTCTGGCCTCCTTCTCGCTTAACTTCGGAGTTCCTACGGAACCCGAAGCCAGTGAGCTCCCAAAAAACCTCGTGCTAGGTAGGGATGGGAATATACATTTAAGGATCACTCCCCTAGGTGATGTGGGATGTTACATTTGTCATGGCCCTTATGTTACCAGAATTTTCTCAAGTAAGGTTTTTGAGGCATTTCATAACCCAAGAGACAAATTAATAGTTTGGTGACTGAATCCGCTCATGCGCGCATTTTCTTTCTAGCCCAACTTAAGATTGTTGGTTTTCGGGCTTGTTTACTAATCCGTAATCAGAACGAGAGAAATTGAATTGAAAATGAATTGAATTGAGAAGGAATGGGAATGAGAAGATGTCAAAATTGTTTATTGTAATGTTTTGGAATCGGAGTTTGAATGATATAAGTTGTTTACTAATTCACTTGAATCTAAAAATTTGTATGATTACTAAAATATCCTTAATTTATAATAGACAAATTTTAAATTTTTTAAACAATTTTACACTAGTATATATGACACACCCCGACCCGGAATGTCCACTAGAACTCCGAATCGAGCTGTGATGGCCAACACCTGGAAGATGACGAAGCCATAGAATGTGATAATGTGTAAAATGTGAATAAATTTAAAACTAAAAGTGTCTATATACACAGTGCGCGGTGAGCGGGTATGGACCCATTTCACACGTGATACAGAGCATAAGAAAAGTACTGTGAGGTAAGATAATAATTATACCATCATACAGAGCCACCTGAACTGGGAGTGCCACAAGTCCTCGTCGATACGGAACTTTGCTACTAGAACCTGGAGGGGTGCAAAATAGAAAGTGTGAGTGGGTAAACAAAGATTTTCAAAATCATTTCAATTATCAAATGTAGTAACCTATAGCCATAAAACCTGTATAGTTTCCAGAAAATCATACTACGTATAAATATGAAATCAAAAGTATACTAACAGTAAATCCAGAAGTATACCACGACACAACATCTCATTAGCAATATAAATAATCATGTGCTTAATAACCCATACTAGCACATAAGTCGAAGTCACCTATAGTGACATGTATGACTCATCCATATCTCATCAGTCAATGCTAGCCCATAAGTCGGAGTCACCTATAGTGATATGTAAGACTTATCCATATCTCATCAATCAATGCTAGCACATAAGTCGAAGTCGCCTATAGTGACCTGTACGACTTATTCATATCTCATCAATCAATGCTAGCACATAAGTCGGAGTCACCTATAGTGACATGTACGACTCATCCATATCTCATCAATCAATGCTAGCTCATAAGTCGGAGTCACCTATAGTGACCTGTACGACTCATCCATATCTCATCAATCAATGCTAGCACATAAGTCGGAGTCACCTATAGTGACATGTACGACTCATCCATATCTCATCAATCAATGATAGCACATAAGTTGGAGTCACCTATAGTGACTTGTACGACTCATCCATATCTCATCAGTCAATGCTAGCACATAAGTCGGAGTCACCTATAGTGACTTGTACGACTCATCCATATCTCATCAGTCAATATCTAAGTAATATGTCAGCCGGATCCACCTTTTGTGGCTTGTACGGATGAACCTATAGCTCATCACATATCCTTGCACACGAGTCAAAACCACCTCTAGTGGTATGTACGACAGGACTGGGTGTAAATAAGTACGCTCAAGTGCTACGATCACGTGAAGACTGTTCGAATAATCATGGGTCACCTACGAGTCGGAACCACCTGTAGTGGTCTGTACGACAAGACTGTGCACCTACCTTGGATCCAAGGTGAACGTAAGGTGTGAGAGGTGAACATCACGTGAAGGACTGGGCCATGGCCACGAGCGGGAGCATTAACGCCGGGGTGCAAGTTTATGAGCTCTAACTGCATCTATTGTAACATATACGACTCATGGGCAACATGTACAACAGTGTAGGAGTTGCCAATCATTGCAACATGTATGACAAGGTCGGTGTTGCCTAAAACATACATGTAGTCATGCCATAACTCCATCATTTCAACTAATACCATAAACTCACCTGAACTTACCTGGGTGTCCTGCGTTCACCTTTGCACTTCAAAGCGTTCACCATAATTATGTGTAGGTAATATACATATAGATAAACCTTGATGCAATCTGATACTCAACCGTGTTATAGCATTTTCAATTATATACATACATATATATATATATATAATATGGCATAAAAATGCATAAGCTGTAACGCCCTACTCCCGAACTATTTATTTTCGAGAATAATTATCAGTGATAAGCCCAACTAGTGGTGCGAAAATAAGTTAACGCACAAATTAAACCCTATTTGTGACAATTGTAGTAATGATGTAAGTAGGGATCGTTCTAGGCCGGGGATTAACTAGGGATGCTAACCAAAGTAAAATTAAATTAACAACATAAAAACAAAATTTAAAACACTAAACTAAACTCAAAACACTTAACTAGAATAACTTAAAATAAAACTAACAAATAATCTAAAACAAATCAAAAGACTCAAAATAATTCAAGACTCAAGAAAACACAAACTAAATTTATTTCTAACAAATCTAACACTTTAAAATAAATGGGGGATTGATTTTTTTTTACGAGAAGTAAATTAAACTTAAATAAATTACATAATTGACAAAAACATGAAATTAAGGTGAATGGATGGGCGACGGTCTGGCTAGAGGATTCTTCTCCACACATGACACATATGCAACCTAAATTGATTTTCAGTTGTTCTTTCAATAAATTGTAAATCTCAATACTCCAGATTAACCGTGACAGCACTTTTTTAACCTTCAAGTTTTCCTATAGTTATTGGGTTGGATGATTGCATACGACAACCCAAAACATTCCCTACAAGTTCCCTACATGAATTGCATAATAGAGATACAAGCAAGAATCATTAAGCTTTATGAAAACTATAAGCATTGACGAGGCATTCGTAACTATGAACAGCATGATACTCATGCCAAGAATTCACTTAACACGATTGTGGATAGCAACCTTCACTACTCTTGAATATAAGTTCATAACGATTAGGTGAAATTCACTTATATTCTAGCATCAAATTCATGCATGTAAATTAAGTATGCATTCTTAATCGACATACACAAATAAGTTATCAATCAAACAGTTAAGCAAATTAAATTCACAACTCAGAAATCACAACTGAAGGTAATCAATTCATATTACAAATATATCCATGGCTTTGAATTAACCTCTAGCCAAACAGAAATTAATTACACATTATTCATAAATTAAAGTAAAAGTAAAATATAAGTTTGAGGAAGAATACCACCGAATGAGGAATTCCTTCCTCTCTGTCCCCGTGCAGTTTCTGTGCTCGACGTCCCCGAGGCCTTCCTTTCTCTGCGCCCCTTCCTCCTTTCCTGCCCGTGGAGAGCAGCTCCCCTCCTTGCAGCTTCTGTTTCTCTCGCTGCCAAAGGCAGCCCTCTCCTTCCTTCCGCGCACGCTGCCTTCCTCGCGTCAATCCCCTTCCTCCTGCTGCCAGCTTGATGTCCTTCTTTATATCCTTATTCCCCACTGACAGCTCTCCTATATTCTTCTTGATTCCCAGCTGCCAAGGCAGCTGCCTTATTATTTCACTGTCCACGCTGCCAAAGCTTTTCTTTATTCTTTTGTTTTCTGACAGTTTTCTTTCTTATTTAATTATTTCTCCTTGCTGTTTTCTTTTCCGCAAGCCTTTAGAGCTGCAAAGGCAGCTCTCTCTCACCTGTCAATCATTTGCTGCCAGCTGCAAAGGCAGCGTGCCCTCTCCCCTTCCAGCTGCAAAGGCCCAAGTTTATTTTATTTCTTTTTCTTTTGCCCACTGTGCTTGCCCACGCTGTGCTTGCAGCCTTCTTCTCTCCAGCTGCAAGATTAAAATAAATAATCTTTTCAATGGCGTTTTACGACTGCCACAAATTTATTACTTAAAATCACACTTGTGCTATTTTTATTTTCTTTGCATGACAAATCCTATAAACACAAAAATAACGTAAATAGCTCAAAAATATAAGGAACTAACTAAGAAAAGACGAGTGAATTTGAAGTAAAAATATATATAAATATGATCCGATCAATTAGACACTAGTTTAATTAACTATCATTACTTACATTTCCTTACTTCAAATTCTTGATTCTTCACACATTGATTTATGACCAACATTTAACCACCAAATCATAAGGTTAAATCTCACATTTTCCACCAATGTCCCTCACATTACTCAATTCTTTAAACAAGGCTATTGTCTCAATTATTTAGTCTCATTTATTGTATGGATGCATCTAACGTCTCGTTAGACTGCCTACGTACCCTAAATAGGGATCAAGCCATTCGTAGTTCACAATAATTACTTCAAAGCATTCACAATAATCATAAGCAATAATCAATTTATAAACGTTTGTGGAATTATCAATCATATAATATATATACACACACACACACACGATAGAAAGGAAAAGACCCACTCACCTAAGGTCCGCACTCGACTCCCTAGCATGCATATCGAGACATCACAAACCAATGTCGCCTAGAACAATTATCAAATCACGTCTCGGAGTTTTTACCGATAGAATACATAATTTACATAAAACACATCCCTACGTAATTCACTTTGGAAGATCAGCATCACGGATTTCTGATCCGTTACTTTCAAAGATTCACATTATGTTCCTAGAGCCACGTCGTAATGTTTCATTATGATCCAACGGTCGGATATCTGCCAATTGCCAAAACTAAGTGGCGGTCAACATTTTATTTTATGAACTTGCAAATCCAATTTGGGAAGATCCGTACGTCGGATTCTCGATCCGTAAGTTTCTGTGGTCCTCAAATATTACGTACTATAATGTATTAAATTTTGGTGACGATCGAACGGACGAATCATCGATTCATATAAAGGTCAAGTGATGTATCGTAATGAAACTAAGTTCAAACAATCAAACCACATCATATGGATATCAATTATGACATCAAAGCATCTAATTGAACTTAAAAGGACATCGTTGGCCCACTAGCCAGGCCGCCGCTGCACGCGCCGCCGCGGGTGGCGGTCGGCCGTCCCGACTTACCCGAAAATTCGACTATTTTTTAAAAATTACCAAAATTTACAAAAATGAAGATCTCAATGAGTTGATCAAGTTTTATACTTGTGGCCAAGTCCAATTTGGCAGGGAAAAGCCCTAAATTCACTCAAACCCGCCGGAAAACCTAAGATGGGTGTTCTTCGATTCGACTTCCTCGATGTTCCAACGCCTCTACAACTGATTGGGTCTTGTTCCTAGGTCCAAGGGGAGTTGATTAAGGGTGATGGTGAATGATGATACTCACCGAAATGACGAAACGCCAACGAGAACCCTCGGGTTCTCCGGTGGAGTTCTACTCGAAATAGGCCTTAAAACCCTTGATTTTTGGGCATAATTGGTAGATGGAAGGTGGCGCAAGAAGTTACAGGTGAAGGATGGATGAAACTCGCCTAAAAAATGGTGGAATTGGCCGGCATTCACCCGGGTCGAAACTGGGTTGGTGGTGCACGGGTTGACGAAATGGGGGGGAAAGTTTCAACTTCTCTCTCCCTTCCTAAGCTCCTTTTTTTTTCTTTTCTCTAAAAATCTGATTGGTTCCCTTTATTTTAACTAATTTAACCTTTAACCCACATGTGGAAATTAATTCTCACAATCTATAGTTTTACAACTTCAAACGTCCGTAACTATACCGATATAATCCGGACTCGCAAACGGCTTTCGCCTATGCTTTCGTACCAACGAGTACTACACAAATGCGCTAAGTGAATAAGTCATACGTTTCTCTACACGTTGGTCAATGAAAGTCAAAACCTTCACCTCTAGGGCATTTTCGTAAATTCATTCTTTTAAAATTTATAAAATCGTAGAACTAGGGACGGGTTGTCACAATATATGTTTTAATTTACTTAAAATTTTAACCCTCATATGTTTATTTTTAATAGAACTTTAATTCTTTTTATTTTTTAAAGAGTAAAAACTCAACAGAAAATAAAAAACAAGGTGAGTTTCTGGAACCTCCACGGTTCCACCAAAATCCTCTATACTCTCCATATGCATCCTCCTCAATTTGTTTCTCTGACCATCCCCAAACGCAACTCTTGCTACTCCTGATGCGTCAACCTCCCTTTGCATCTCTCTCTCTCTCTCTCTCTCTCTCGGTTTGGATTGGGTCTCTTGGGTATAATTTTTGGGGTGGGTTGGTGATGGGTATGTGTTGGTTCAGGGATGGGGATGGGTGCACTTTGGGTGTTGAATCGCGGGAGGCAGATGGAAGGGGTTGAATCTGAAGGTTAGTTTCGGCCGAAAACTCTAATTCTGGATGTTGGTTTTCTTTCGGAATTCAAACACCTCATCTAAGTCGGTAATTCAATTCCAGGAATATCAGGGGTTTGATTCCTGATTTTGGGTGGAGCCCACTAAAATTTTGCATTCCCAAAATTTGGTAAACACCGAAATCACCCACGGAAGAATTCGATTCCCTTTATGCGTAAACACGCCATTCAAGTGTTTTAAGAGAAGTTCTGTATGCAATTCCCCAATAACTACTTAATTTAGTGGCACATAAACTTCACTTTGTTGGAAGAGATCCTAAGTTCAAATCTCATATACAACGGTCATGAATTAATAAATAAAAAAAATTTGTATGTAACTGCAACAGAGAATTGGCCACATCGAATAGTAATTGTAACAAAAAAATGGTGACAAAAGGCTGGTGTGATGATATCCAACATCCAATTTTCACAGCCTCTCACCAAGTGAGTTAGTGTCCCCTGCAGGGACATGAGCAGCAAGAACTCACCACATTGTTCATATCCAGATGGGAGGTGATATCCACACACCCCTTTTTACTTCTCACACACCCTTCTAATTTTTAGCCGTCGGATCAGATGAATTGAAGAAGATCAAAGGACAAAGATTAACAAGGGGTGTGTGAGAAGTAAAAAGAGGTGTATGGATAGCACACCCCTATCCAAATTAGTCCTAACCTAAGAAAGTCTGACATCCTCATCCTGCGTGGATAATGTGTGAGCCCTTGAAACAAAAATGCCAAGTAATAAAAGATCAAAATATCAACCCAAAGAAGTACTGCTTTGCATCTTGACCTTTTTGCAAAGGTACTCAAAGTTAGCGAGAGTCTTGTAGCTCATGTAGTTAAGGCCACCTTTAGTTGGAGAGGGTTTAAAGAGTGTGGCAGACTATATATTCGTTGTCGAAATTTTTTAATTTTTTTTTAATGTGTAGTTTCGGTTATAAATTTTTGTCTCTAGTAGTACATGACTATGTCATAATAGTTTATTGTATTTAGAGAAAGAAAGATAGAGAAAAAAAATAGATACAAGCCTACGTGGGCTCCAATAAAAGCTTTGTTGGAGAGCTAAATGTGGTTACAAGTACCCAACCCTACTTGCCAACTAGGATATAATCTCTTTCTGGAGAAACTCTTCACACTTTCGATTTAAAAGTGGTCTACAACTTTTGGGCGGAGATGGTCTAAAGCAATTATCTTGTAGTTAAAGCTTGCTGCTCTCGTTGTTCAATTTCTCCCCCCACCAATATCGTTATTCATTAGCATCGAAAAAATAAAAAATAATGAGTTAGGGATGAACAATGTGGTGATAAAAAGTAGGCATTAATTTGCATATATGAGCATGTGTTCCATAATTTTGTACATGGTTTTTAATCAAACAATTAGTAGTCTTACCTGAAAGTCAATTCCTTCAAACTCACATGAATGTGACACCTTTCGAAAATGACGCAAAATTGGAATCGTTGTTTATTCTTCTTTAGACCATCTCTAACTTTTAGGCTAAAATTTAAAAATTTTAACTCAAACCTAGAAACAGTTTTTCTTCTCCAACTCTTATGGTTTAAATTTTTAGCCCGATATTATTAAATAATGAATTTAGAATAATTTTTTTCTTAAAGTAACTTTTAAAAAAAATAAAAAATTATGTAGACGATCTTAATTTAATTTTTTGAACATTTTAACCTAAAAATATTTAGATTTTGCTAACTATTGAAAAATCACTAAACCGACACTATAAAACTCGTGAAATACTACGAAAGAATATGAAACACATAAATTTTTTTTTTTAATTACTTTAGCCGTTGGATTTAAATTTGGACCATTAAATTTGATCAAATTAATCTTATCTGTTGGATTCAATGAATTTATAAATATAAAACTAATATATATATATATATATATATATTCTTGGCTAAATTTACCCCATAAATGAGTTTTGAGTTTTAACTCATATTTGCCCTAAAGGTTGGAGCAAGTTGAGGTAAGTTTAGAACCTAAATTTTGAATTTTACTCCAAAAATTAGAGTAGGTCTTAAGAAATAGAAAATTATAAACACAAAATCCCGACCCAAGCGACCAAGACTGAAATAGAAGAAATTCCACGAATTCCTTTTACCCACCATTAGTAGCAATTAGACCTGTAAACGGGTCAGGTTTACTGGGTTTGGGTCGGGTCCAACCCGACCCGTTAATTTAACGGGTCATTCAAACCCAACCCGTTAAGCTAACGGGTCACCCGTTTCACCTAATAACAATTTTGTTTACCATGTTAACAAACAAACAAATAAATAAAAAATGTCATTAAGCTCAAACAAAAACAAAACTTTGATTCAGGAACAAAATCAACGTACAACAATTAATTTGGATAAGATTGGATGAATGCAAAAAATGCAATTAAGTCGGTGCTAGACAAAACAACCTTTGGCAATTCCTCTTCTCCCTCTGCAAATTTTACCCCTGCTGGCGGAGTGGGTGTTCGGGATTTCGAAGAATTACAGACGCTGTGGGATGTCAAAAGTTGAGTTGAGAATTGCATACGCAGCAAAGGTGAGCACGAGGGATTGAATCTGAGAGATATCTCTTTTCGCATTCGGCTGATTGTAGGCTTGCAGTCGTTCGATCCGCACATGGCCACCCATTTGGGCTTAGGACTATTGAACTTACACAAAAGTCCTCACTAACGGGTGTTAACGGGTTTCATTGGTTCACTCAAAATGACCCGTTAACCACCTGACCCGTTTATCACTCACCCGAATACTAATTTTAACGGGTCGGGTTGAAAATGTCAGGTCTAGTAGCAACTAGTAATTCCACAACTTCCTTATAAGCTACTTTTTCAAAATTAAAGAGTGAAATAGCAGAAATGAACCACATCAAATGACTCAGTGGTAAGGGTGCAGACTGCGACTCTCCAATAAACAAAAAATGTGGAATGTCACGAGTTCAATGCTCCGAGTTTGTGAGTTTGCTTTACTATGACCACTGACAGGATGAAATCCCCATAACCTCTCGATCGGGAATGAGTGGATAACCGTGACTTGCCACTAGTTGTCCCCCTTTTAAAAAGGAAAAAAAAAAGCAGAAATGAGTTTCAAAGACCATGATGAATGCAAAGTATTGAGAAAAAAACACATTTTATTGCGAAGTAAGAAACTGAGCTTACTTTGGGCTTTCAATGGTTGAGCCGTGATCACCATAGATTGGACACTATATCTAATCCATTTTCACTCTCTGGGCTCTTTAGTGGATTGGCCCAATCATCATTTTTTGAAGACACCTGGATTACCTTCACAGTGGTTGAGGAATTGATCAAATATTGGCCATCCAGATTCAAGAGGATCATGCTATTTAATTTTTCTTTTATCGTACTTACCCTTAAGTGGTTCAAAAAGTCAACGGCTAGATCTTGCACACGACGACATAATAAATCTTTACAAAAGTTAGATTTTGCATAAAATTCGTACCACTGATTGATATATACTACTATAGTTGGACCTCCATTCAATCATTGTAAATCTCGAATTTGGTTCTATGTTGTGGCACATGCTTCATTGATATAGCTTAAAAAGTATGTTTTATCGAGGTTTTTTACGCGCCAGAGAGAAAATATAGTTTGTCAATCGGTCACTCATATCTCGCATCTATTCCACAAGATTAATCCAGCATTAGTGACTTTCTGTTGCTTGACCCACACTTTCAAATTAAATCATGCAAAACAAACATTGTTACTTGTATTAGAATAGAGAGAGATTTTCTACTTGGAACAAAAGTCAGTGCACAACATGTTACAATACAAGTGGAGAGATACTAAAATTATATATTATTTCTCTACTTGTATTATGACACTCAATATACTGATTTGTGTTCCGAATGTATTAAAAATTAGGAAAACTAATGAAAATGGCTTGAAAACTTTGAGTTTTAATGATAAGGACAAAATAAAGGGTAAAGTGAATAGTACCATGATTGACTTTTTAGTGTAAAAATGTGGTTTTTCGTTAAAGTGAACAGTACCGGGAGTTTTTCGTTAAAATTCCCTTAAAAATTGTGTCGGATGATGGAGCTTTTTATTGGTTACAGTAGTAATTTGGAAGTGGCGCGGAAAAAGAAACGATTGCTCAAACTAGAAGCCCTCTGCTGGGCTTCTTTATGGTAAATTCAAGTTTGTGAATGCAAAAAGCTAAAAGCACTTGTTCTTTTGCTTTTTAGGACTAGGTTTTTCATTACCACTAGGGCAGGGTGTTTGGAACCCCACTTTTGATTTGTAAGGGGTCATTCGTATTGGTAAAAAGGTTGACCCCAACTCAACAAGGTTCTCCGTTTTGCGAGGGTCGGGCAAAGGAGGGAACATCTATCGTACAAAGCCTTACCTTATATAAAAAAAAAGGTTGTTTCCACAATTTGAACCTATGACTTTTCGGTCATAAAAGAGCAACATTTCTATGCTCTAAGGATTAGGCTGCTACAATGTCGAGGCCTTAAGAGCAGCTCCAGCGGGAGCTCTTGCTCGGGGGACAGGGGGTGAACAGGGCTAGAGAGCCCAACGGATTTGGTCCAGCGTGTGGCAGCCCGAGGGACAGGCCTGACACAAGTTGCCAGCCCAAGAGCCCGAAGGCGACGTGACGCAAGGCCGATGTCTGGCCGACGTCAGCCACGATTTAAAACATGGGTCACCGGAACCCTCAAGGGAGAACACCGGAATATTTGGCAATGATTCATCCCGAATCCGATCTCGACTTAAAACTCCATTAAAAATTGTAATTTAAGCACAAAAATGATGCTAAAATGAAAAGGAACAAGATTCTACCACTGTAAGTAACAACTGTGGTCGAGCTTGGCCGGGATTGGTCACGGAGCTCGCCGGATTCTGGAAAAATGAAATAGAAAGCACACAAAATATCAAAATATGCGGTAAACCCAAAAGTCAATTACCTTGCAGTGGTCTTCTCCAGAAATTTGTAAGAAAAAACAAAATCAAATTTGAAGTTGTAAAACATAAATTTGCAGTGCTCTCTCTCTGCAGTGCAAGGAAGAAAATTTCGGGAAGGAAGAAGTGGGAAGGAAGAAGTGGGAAGGAAGAAGAAAGAAAAATGGTAGAAGTTTCGGGAAGACGAAAAGGAAAAGATAAATTAATAATATAATATTAATTTATACAAAGTAAATAATATAATATTAATTATAAATAATAATAATAATATTTTATTGTCAATTGTCAGGGCTATTCAGTGTAGGGGTGGAGATGCAAAAAACAATTACTGTTCATTAAGGGCAGTTATTGTTCACTAGGTGGATATCATAGTGGATAGCCTGAGGAGAGGGCTCCCACGCTGGAACTGCCCTAAGTAAGATGTCATAGCCGTTTGACAATTTGGATGACTAAATTAAGGAGAATTTCGACATATTTGTTGTGAACACGAATTCATGAAATTCACGGCCAAACTCATTGTCCGACATTGCTGCACAAAGAGATTACACACGGTGACAGGCATGATGAGTGAGAAACTCGGTATGTCATTCTATGCACGACATAAGGGCAGCTTTTTATGTACACTATGATCTCATCTCACGCAATGCAAGCAAGGCATATGAAAGTTTCATAATTTAAATGTGCAAAAAAGTGCTACCCACCACAAAGCACAAACACGAAAAGGAAAAGTATAGGCCCCTGCATGATATAATTATCTATCCCATTCGAACAAAATCCAAAACTTAGTATGCAAGAAGACAGAAAGGTGCTCTAACTATAGACTTAGTTGGAAAACTACACATTATACTCTTAGAAAATGAGAATCTAAAAAGGAAGCACATTTGGTTTGTTGTCACCCTAAAGAAAAGCATAACACAAATCATGGAGCTTTATCTGCACCAAGTGCCATAGACTTTGATAGGTCTCTATGCATCTACTCCACAAATGTTTGTTGGTTATGAATTTTTTTGTATGTGAGATGAACGTCGGAGTACTTTGTATATTGCCAATTTGTTAACTCTTTCATAGTATCGTAATAGGTTATTCCGTGTGTGACGATCGCATGTGTTTCTATTGAAATCACACATCAGCTAGAGAAATAAAGAAATAAGAGTTTAAATATTATAACCTCACTCCAACTAATACCGATGCATTTTGTGATAAAATCTCGCACCTAACGGATTATGCATGTGGTAATTACCAAGTTAGGGACAATATCGATGTTGTTGGAAGTGGGTCTTCGGGCCGTCTCTCTGATTGCTGGAAGTTAGGCTTGAAAATTCATCGAACGTAAATATATGAATTTCACATTGAGAAAATAAAAGTACCTTGTTATGCTTATAAGTCATTGAATTACTTTCAAATTGTCAATTAATTTTAAGGTGCAATCTCAACTTCTTCATGATTCTTAAAAAAAATTCTCCAAGTTGAACAATCGTACTTCTCTATTCCTTTAATGTAAATACACATTGTTGTCCACGTTTAACAATCATACTTCTCTATTCCTATAGTATGCATGATATTTTAACTGTGAATCTTGAGCAGAGCAGTCGTGTCGTTCTCCCAGTCCAAGGCTACAAACAATATCATAGCTAAGCTTTCCCGATTCCCACGATTTTTGTTCATCCTACATGTGGCCTAATCAATACCGCGAATGATTTGTGTGTTATGTACATGGTAATGCTAAAGAGACTAATTATTTAGATTAAATTTTATAAATAATACAGTGTTGTTGTTGATAAATTATATTTTGCACTCTAAGGTTCGAGGGTGGTTTTTTTTTAAACGAGCACAAGGTTTAATTTTGTCAATTTAAACCATGGTGTTTTAACATTGCGCTTTACTGAGACTAACTAATAAAAAACCTAGAGCCAGAAGCAATCCTAGAAACCAATCACGCTCCAGAATAAAATCTCATTTCACTACTAAACATTTTGTTTACCCATTAGGTCTGGTTTTTAAATTGATGGCGTGGCAACTGAGAAACTCATTTTTATGCTCATGTGTTTGAAAGAAACCATCCTGACTCCTGAGTCCCGAGTCCTTCACCATACCAACCTTCCCATATTGGGTTGGGTGAATTATAACATGCAACTAGTTGTATACCTCCTTCTATCCCACACTTAAAATTAAAATCTCGTATCTTATTTCTAATACAACGTCCAACGCTTAAGAGACAAAATGTAGTAATCTTTTATACTTTGCACTCAAAATTGGTGTATTAACGAAATGAATATGCTAAGAGCCACTAACGAAGCAACATAGGGGCAAGGAGGGGTGGCCGCCCCTCCGCTCGCCGGAGATCCTTCCTACAACTCAGGTTTCCGCCCCTCTCCTCTAGTCTTGCTGATCTGGTGCTTAGGTGCTACGCTGCTGCATTCTAATTTTTTTTTTTTTTTATGCCAAACGACATCCTTTGGGTTGAGGAAAAAACAAAAAAATTAAAAGAAAACGGGTAAACGACGTCGTTTCGTTTCAAAAAGAATAAATTAAAAAACTAAATAGCAGGGGACAACTTGTCCCTAGTGTACACATAGCTACACGTAAGGAGATATTGAATGGGGGGATGGGCTGCCATGGGAGGGCCAACTTCTGGAGATTTTGTAGATGAGACTGTTTTGTAGTTTTAACAGTTACAATTTCATTTTAATTGTAGAATTTCTAACAAAAAAATAAAAAATAAAATGAGATGGTCAAGAAAGATAAAGCATCTGGGTAAGGAAGTGAGGTTATGAATGGTAGTTTAAAGGCTCTTTCTCTGGCTTCTGAGTTCTTCCTAATTCGGGTAGCGGAGAGGAAGAGGGAGGGAGAGGCATACAAATAATTAATATATTTTTAAAGTTCTTGTGTGCCCAAAACTACAATGTTAATGGTAAGAAGCAAGGACTACAAGTGTCAAGTGAGTCGTTAGGACTCGCTTTTGAGCGAGTCGATCTCCTTAGCATTCTTTTTCATAAGTTTTTTTGTTTAACTCTAAATTCTGTTATGCTTGAACTCACACTTTTGTGATGATGAATACCATAAGATTATGGCAAGAAAGGAGACCAAATACGAAGTAAGTTCAAATGTCCATGTAGGATTCCATTTAGTCCAACAAGGGTACTTCGCACTCGAAAAATCAAAGCGCAGAACTCCAAGACTCAGTCATAACCCAAAGATTACAATTTACAACTACAATATCACGAGTGTTAACACTTTCTTAATTAAGAACATAATTAGTAAAATACAAAACAAGTATAATACGTAAAACAATGCGTATATGTATTATTAGGCAACTTTGTTAAAAATACTAGAAATTTGGCCTTTTTAATTCATTTTAATATATTTTTTCAATAATATGTTAAAAATACATATTTAAAGTGTATTACTGGAAAAATATGTCTAAATAAATTGTATTAAACGGGAAAAGTATGTGTATAAGACGTTAGAGTTTTTAAAAACGTGCAATTTAACAAATCATTAAGACGTATACAAGCAAACAAAAATATTTTTTGGAAATACGCATGTTCAAGTCTTACCTTGTGACATTGGGAGGAGTTCTCATACGTGTCTTAATGCTTAAGCAAGTTTAGAGTATAAAGTTATAAACAAAGGTTTTGAAGCAAACTGATTCGATATTCTTCTGTAAACCTTCCTTTCTCTGTTCGAACGAGTCTATGACTTGAAATCTATAAGATCCAACTTTTTTCTTTATTTCTTTTGATAGTCCTTTCATACTTTAGTTTTTTCTTTTTGTACTTATCTTTTTTTTCTTCCAACTTATTCACTTGAAAAGTAGAAAAAATAAAAGTGTGAAAATCGCCATAAGTTTGAATTTGTTTACGATCAAATGACCAAACAATTGTATGACCAATTACAGATCAAGTAGGTCCCAACCTGACTCAAATCGCATCACACCTAACCCTACTTATTGAGAATTTTTTCATTGTGCTTGGAACACAGTTGATACATCACTTGTTATTATAAAGTGGTGAGAGATTTTATTATATTATTTTTTTAACACAAATATCTCATTAATTATATAGTGACACGTGATGTAACTTTCTGTGTTTCAGACACCTTTGAAATCTCTCATACTTATCGTCTACATGAGTGATTGTTTACTTACACTCGTACGATTATTATTTTTGAAATGTTAATTACAACGTCTCTAACTTTTATATAAGAAAAAAATGAAAAAGTTGAACAAATTTCAAAAACCAAAAGGAGTGACACACGCACACGCCAACACACAAGATACGAGAACAGGGTAATGTCACTGCGCTAGCTTCTGGTTTCCACCTTTTTCGGTCGTTTAGGGTGGCGCTGCCTCCCTGGTGCCCTTCGGGCCGCACGCATGACGCTGACCCACATACGATGGCCCACATCCATTCACTCTCATTAATAAATACATTTAATTATATTTATTTCATACAATATAGTACTACGGTTTAATAATGTATATTTTCACTTGTAAATAAGAGATTTTACATTTATTTTTCGTCAAAAATGAATTTAAAAGCTCACGTGTTCTCTCATATCTTAATGTAAATAATATCGTTTGTTAAAATAAAAAACTATAGGTATTTCATATGCCCCAGTTCCAGTGTCCCACCACTATTTTTGCAATTTGCAAGTGCCCAAATCTCAATGTCCCCCACGAGCCCCTTGGCCCCAGCATCAAGCAAACTCAGAGAGAGAGTGACAGTTGTAAAGATGAATTAGTCTTAACTAGGATAGATTTTTAGGAAAACTAATGAAAAGGGCTTGAAAACTTTGAATTTTAACGATAATAACATAATAAAGGGTAAAGTGAATAGTACCAGAATTGACTTTTTAGTGTAAAAATGTGGTTTTTCGTTAAAGTGAACAGTACCATGAGCTTTTCGTTAAAGTTCCCTAGATTTTTCAGTGTAACTGTCACACGAGCTAGTACACTACGTGTCCCTAAATAAATGGTGGGTTATGTGTATTAAAAGGTTAATAACTTAAAAATTAAAATTTTTCATCACTTGCATAAAAACACGTGGTGTACTATTCGTATTCTCGTCACAACTAAAAATTTCTCCTTAACTAGGATTTGTTTTATTTTATTTGTCTATTTGTTTTTAGGGAAAACCCCCAAAGAAATATAAATGATAATGGGGTTTTTGCATAGGTCAATTGGTAAATGCTCGTTTGAAAGCGTTGTTATTGAAAATAATTTTGAAATTAATATTTAGTAAAAATTTAAGTAGATCTTGAAATAGCATTTCTGTAAGAAACATATATTTAATTATTGTTTTTCAAAAACATTTAAAATCATTTTAGAATCCAAAATCATTTTCACCAAAACTAATTTTAATTATTTTAAAAAAACTTTCCAAACGAGACGATTTAGGTTTAAATGTCATTCGGATCCAAGACACCCTTGCAAATCGCCACAAAGTTACGAGCATGACCCTTGGCTTGGCGTTTTACCCTCATTAACGGTCACCTGACCTGACGAGCCCCTCTCTCCTCTCTCTATCTCTCTGTGAGTGTACCCACCAGACCCCATTTACCATTTTCCATGTCGAGGTTCTCTGAGAACGAGATCTTCAGCTTACTGGGCTGGCTGTGACCGTGATTGCTAAGCGGGGACTAGCTTCGCCACACCTGGCGGAGACGCTCTGATCTGAAATCTCGTTCAATTTTCGTTCGGGAATCGGTGATGCTGAAGTGTATACCCTGCTCCAAGCAGCTCAACAATGGATCTCTCCACCACCAAGACGACGACGACGACGCTGTCGCCGGGACTCCCAGGACCAAGCAAGCCATCAAGGCCCTCACTGCCCAGGTAACCAATTGTAAGATTCGTAACTGATACGTTTTTTGAGAGATTCTGTTTGGTACCCGAGAAAATGTAGGGAGAAAAAACAGGAGTTCGGTGTATGCTAATTGGCCTTTTGGGTGGAATGAGGGAATGGTACTTGTGAAAATGACAGACCCAGAACCTGCTTTCTCGGATTCTCCCTTCATTTTCTCGGGAACCAAACAGGGGGTAATGTTTTGTTCTCTGTTCTCAGTCTTGTTAGATGGAACAGTGGAGGTGTGAAAGATTTAATTCAGCTGAAACTTCACAGTTTTGGGAACAAATCAATGGAATAAGGAAAACCCAGATTTTGTTTTCCTGCGTTTTCAATGGAACAGTTGTGTTTTTGCAGATCAAGGATATGGCATTGAAGGCCTCGGGAGCCTACAAAAACTGCAAGCCCTGTTCACGGTCCTGCACTGACAACCGTCACCAAAACTATGCCGACTCCGATGCCAACTCGGAGTCGGCGGGTTTCCATGGCTCGTACAGGCGGACGAGGAGATCCAATTCGACCCCGAGGCTATGGGGGAAGGAGATGGACAGTAGACTAAAGGCGCTCTCGAGTGGGGAAAGGACGCCGGCGTCAGTGAGTGGAAGGACGGAGTCCGTTGTGTTAGTGGAGGAAGATGAGCCTAAAGAATGGGTGGCACAAGTGGAACCTGGTGTGATCATCACTTTCGTTTCGTTGCCCCAAGGAGGAAATGATCTCAAACGTATTCGATTCAGGTACTTTCGCTTGTTCGGAGAATCTGAATTTCTGTGGTGTGTGATCACATGCTAGAGCTTTTGAACAACTGTATGTCTTTGTCACTTTGTGTGTTGATATTTTTCTGTGTGTTCTTGATCTGGAAGCATATAGCCTCTGATTCCTTTGAGTTTGATTAGTTGTTTTTAGCGTCGGACTGTTGAGTGGGGTTGAAGTATTGTGACATTGTCCTTTGTGTTTGGACTTTAACAATAGAGTTTGATTGAGAGGGTGTAGCAGTTAAATAGCATGTGAACTGTTATTTTCTCACAATCAGTTGTGTGGTAGGTGGTCCTATGCAAAGAACTAGCTATTAGTCTTTGAAGGCTCGAGGTGTCAAAGAGTCGAAGATTATTTCATTCTTAGGATCATAACATTCTACCATGCTCCTGAAACTTGACGTCCTTGTCGGTCCACCCTATTGACACTGACCTAGTGATAGCCTTCTTCTTTTGGGCAACTTCACTTGTCTACTAGTACTCAGTGACTTCATTCACCTAGTAGTAGTCCATTCTCTAGATATTCTGTTACTGACTTGCGTGTTGGATGTGGTGTCAAATGAAACGAAGACTTGATTATTTAGCCATTGAAACTAAGGAAAACTAATGAAAAGTGCTTAAAAACTTTGAATTTTAATGATAAGGACAAAATAAAGGGTAAAGTGAATAGTACCAAGTTTGACTTTTTAGTGTAAAAATGTGGTTTTTCGTTAAAGTGAACAGTACCGTGGGTTTTTCGTTAAAACTCCCTTGAAACTATGACACACTCTAAATGGGTTTTAAATATCTGACCTTTATCCAGAAATATAACTGAAAATAATATAGAAAAACAATAAAATATCCCCTCTTACGGAATTTGATTGAAGTTGATTTTTGAAACCATGATCTTAGGATATTGTCAGTACCATTGCTATAGGGGATAAACTTACATGTTGACAATGTGCTATTATATTAACTGGTTGTGAGGCCATATAGATTACCCATATAAAAAAGAGAGTTATAAATCAACAAAAGAGAAGTCCCAGTCTTGAGTTAACGTCATTTATTTGTCTGGTGAGAAAGCATTACAAGTCTTGTTTCACAGTCATAATTAGCAGGACTTGGTGCTTCGCAGAGTTCTGTTTTCTTGAATGAATTCTTGTTCATCCTGTGATCTCTTCACTGAAACACTAACCTATTGCCGGGTTTAGCGCTACCTTTGTTGCCATTATTTTTATCATGCATACAGAAAATAGAGAATAATATACCGTAAGTATGTTACTTGTTGATCTTCTTGTCAATCATGTTATGATAGCATGATGCAGATACTAAATCTACTAATCACCGTGTTGTAAACTTGATCAGCCGTGAGCTATTTAACAAATGGCAAGCTCAAAGGTGGTGGGCAGAGAATTATGACAAGGTCATGGAATTATACAATGTCCAAAGGTTCAATCATCAAGCAGTTCCACTTCCAACCCCGCCTAGATCTGAAGACGAGGTGAGCTTACCCCAAATGCATTATGCAAATACTTTCTTGTTGGCGACCTGAGGTAGGTAAGGGTCAAATAAATTTCCTTTAGGAGTTATTCATTATTGCTACTAAAACAGTCACCTACAGAACTCCATCTGTCATTATCTGGGTATGAGATTGAGACTTTCCGTTACCTGCCAAAGTCATAATATGCACAAATTTACAAATTCATTTGTTCTCTGTTGAATTTCAGATCTTCTGAATTTTATTTAGGATATGTTGGCAACCTCCCCGTGTTGCTTCTCTCTAAGTTTACTTGTATTTACTAATGATTTTGCTATCTTAAACCTCAACTATGGTTATCTATTGAATGATTGGATGGATTGGTTTCTACAAATTGTATAAAGGGCGCAGCTAGAATCACCTCCTAATGTCGATGGTATACATTTCCAATCTTAAGAAATACCTTTTTCTTCCTCTCCCCCAATTGCAGAGCTCAAAGGTCGAATCTGCTAGGGACAGTCCTATGACACCCCCATTGAGCAAAGAGCACCTACCCCGCAACTTCCACCGGCCAATGGGTATGGGGTACTCTTCGTCAGATTCACTTGACCAACATCATATGCAATCACGTCAGTACTGTGAAACCAGTGGTCTAGCTTCAACACCTAAACTTTCCAGCATCAGTGGGGTGAAAACTGAGACATCATCAATAGATGGTTCTGTAAGGACTAGTTCAGAGGCAGATCGCTCAGGAGAGTTTTCAATTAGCAATGCCAGTGATATGGAGACTGAATGGGTTGAACAGGATGAACCGGGAGTGTACATCACTATCAGAGCATTGCCAGGTGGCGCTAGGGAGCTTAGACGTGTCCGATTCAGGTAAGTTGGTGTCTATATCATGGATAGTTAAATAACTTAAATTCATTATTGCTAAGTTTTGCTTTGCACTGCCTTTAGTGATTGTTTTGTTCTCCATTGTTGTCTGAAATAGTGAGACAGTGACCATGAGAGTACCCTGTGTAGTTTTATTTCTTACATTCTCTAGTTTATTCAGCACTATCCTCCTTCCTCCTACCAACAAAATTTAAAGGAAACAAAAGTGTAATACTGGATTAGTTGAGTTCTCAAACAATATTACAGTAACATATATGATCAAATTGGCTTGAATATGAATTCATTTCCGGCATCCTTCTCTTATGCAGCCGAGAAAAGTTTGGCGAAATGCATGCAAGATTGTGGTGGGAAGAGAACAGGGCCAGGATCCAAGAGCAGTACTTATGACTTAGAAGTTAGCACATCTTCGAGGTGGTGGCTCTTATATTAAACAGCTGTATGTTCGTTCATAGGCGCAGTCTCGTCAACAAAGCTTTCGTTTATCAACTACGACCCAAGTTACTTGACTTCAGTTAAATATATCTATGTGAACTGTGGAATTTCTTTTATCTTTTACGGATGGATAATGTTATTGGTTATTCGTGGGAATTCGGTGAAAGGGTGCAAAAAATGGGGATGCGAAAAATGTTTACAGGAATGAAATTTGATCTATAAAGGCATATAGTTTTCATCAGACTCTTACTGTAAACTGGTATCAGTTTCTTCATCTGAAAGGCAATGTTGTTTTGTCAAAGTTTCGTGTTGTTTTATTTTATTTTTTTGCCTCAGATTTAGAATGATTTCAACTGGGCCTAAGGCCCTAAAGTGAATTGGGCAAAGATCACTGTAGGCAGTACCTGGATTTAGCGTTAGGCCCAAAATAGTGTTTTTTGGTGCAGTTGGCCTTTTGAGGGGTTTAATTGGAAAAAGACCAGTTCGAAATAGTATTTCTTACGAGCAGACATTGATGGCAAATAGGAGTGTGCCACGTGTAATTCGAATATATTGCTAGGCAATGGACAAATTTAAAACATGGAGACCATACCTAAAACGTATAAACCAAAATTTAGGGTAAATTACATTTTGCCCCCTCAAGGTTTAAGGTCGATTTCAATTCCTTATAATATTTTTAAAACATTTCAATTTCATATATTTACTTATCATTTTATTTCAATTTCATACATCTGTTAGAAAATCTGTTAAGTAAACCGTTAAGTGATGACGTGGAAAATAAGGGGTCCCCATTTGTGATGACATGGCTGCCACATTTGTACCACGTGACTAAACACTTAATAAAATTTTAAAATATTAAAATAATTAATTAAAGAAAAGAAAAGAAAAAGAAAGCAAGCCAAAACCCAATTCATCTTCCTTACCTCTTCTCCCTACCCGAGCACACCCCCAACCCAAATCAGACACACCCCTTCTCCCTACCCTTCTCCCATCCTCCAAAGGCACGCGACGAGGGCTTCGCCTTGGCCACCGATGGAATCGACGTCGAATTTCTCATTCTTCATGTGGTTGATGATGTCCTTGAACTGGTTATAGTGATCGGAGACGGAGGCGAGGTAGGGTTGGAAGTCGGATCGGGTCACGGCGTCGAATGCAGATTTCCGCACGAGAGATGCGAATTCGGGCGGGGTGATGAAGGCAGAGAAGGACTACCAGTCAACCTAGGAGGAGGCGTCAGAGACATTAGGGTTGTTGAGGATGAAGGCGAGGCTCTGGCTGGTGTTGGGGTCATATATGGAATTGGATCGGCTGTTCAGCTTTCTGGGTCGGGCGTCCATGATTACCATCTCTTTGTTGGAGGCATTGCTGCTCCTCTTGTAATTGTGGTTCTGGTTCATGAGCGAGTCGGGTGAGTCGACTCGGGGCGAGTGGGATAAACCCTACGACGGAGGAGGGGAATGCACGTGGTGGTGGTGGTGGATTTGGGATTTGGTGTTTTTGTAGGTGATCATATCATATGCTCTCTCTCGTATGGGATATGGGAAAGGAGGTAGGAGAAAGTGGAGGAGAAAATGGTAATTTAATTGATAAAATCGCACGGGTGGTGTTCATGACGATGGTTTGAAATTTATGACAGGATGGGATGAGGGGTTTTTTGGAGCCAGGGATTAGAAAGAGAGAGAGAGAGGGAGTGTGTCTGATTTAGGGGTGGGCTCAGGTGGGGAGAAGAGGTGTGTCTGATTTGGGTTGGGGGTATGCTCGGGTGGGGAAGACGAATTGGGTTTTGGCTTTTTTTTTTTAAATTAATTATTTTAATATTTTAAATTTTTTATTAAGTGTTTAGTTACGTGACACAAATGTGGCAGCCACGTCAGCACAAATGGGGACCCCTTATTTGCCACGTCATCACTTAACAGTTTACTTAATAGATTTTCTAACGGATGTATGAAATTGAAATGTTTTAAAAATGTTGTAAGGAATTGAAATCGACTCCATACCTAAAGGGATAAAATGTAATTTACCCCAAAATTTATAACTTGGTCACCCAACAATAATAGTGAATAAGGGGTCTCCAATAACTATTTCGTTTTTAATTTTTAATTTTTGTTTTTACTTTTTGAAAACTGAAAATTAAAGAGAGTGGAAAGTGAAAAGTGAAAGCTATTTTCTTGAGATTCGTTTGATAACCATTTTTGTTTTCAATTTTTTATGGAATATTATTTTGCCTATTTTTTGTTAGATTCCACATCGTTCAGGGGAGTGGATCCTCTATACCTTATATGTACATGCTCACCTCATTTAACATGAGACATTTGGGGAACTCATTGGATTCAGATTCTATTGGAATTCCGAAGTTAAACGAGTTCGTGCGAGAGCAATCCCAGGATAAGTGACTCACTGAGAAGTTCTGCTCTCGTAAGTTCCCATAAACAAAACCGTGAGGGCATAGTTGGGGCCTAAAGCGGACAATATCATGCTACGGTGGAGTCGGGTCAAAAATGTGATGTAGCCCGGGTCGGGATGTGACATTTTTAGTTTTCAAAAAATAAAATAAAATAAAATTGAAAACTACTTTCTTAAATTCTCAAAATAAAACCATTGAGTTTTCGATTTTTGTTTGAAAATTGAAAACAAAATGATATTAAATGCCTCTATTTTTTTAATTAGTATTGAATCTTTATTTTTTTAAACATAAAATAAAAAGAAATTACGAAACAAAATAGTTATTAAACTGGAAAAAGGGTTTCAAATGGGTTGTCACTGAGGCACTGGTGAACTTTAGAAAGAAAACTAGGGTTTAAATCCCAAATCACCTCTACGTACAGCGGCAGTCCCGCATTTTAACACAAACACCAAGGGCAGATAATTCCCCCAATTCTCAGAATTTCAGGATTTTGCCCCTGACAAGTCTTTGAGTAGTAAAACGTTTTCAAAACCCTCTCTCACATTTCTCTCATCTGATTAGGGTTTTGATTCCGCTATATGTATTGTCCTTGACCGTATATCTATCGTACAGTATTTGGGTTTTCCGTTTTCTTTTGATTTTTTTTAATTTTTATTTTTAAATTTTGAATTCGGGACGGAGGTAGAGTGAGAGATGGTCGCCGGGTCGCGAATCGAAGGTGGGACTCAGATAATCTCAGCAGGAGTGAGAAAAACGATTCAATCAATCAAAGAAATAGTGGGTAATTACTCGGATATTGATATCTATTGGGCTCTCAAAGAAACCGACATGGATCCTAATGAAACGGCTCAGAAATTGCTCAACCAAGGTCTCTGCTTTTGACTCTGTTTTGCCTAGATCTGTGGTACTATTGCTCTGTGTAGTGATTTTTTATTTTGCTCTTCTGTTTTGGGTAATGAACTTCTGTTTTTCGATTGGGGTTACTTTCCTGCTTACTGAGTCCATTGTTCGGTGTTCTAATTGTTATCGTGTTTGGTTATTTTAGTTATTGATTTTAGGGTTGTTTTGTGGAATGTGGCACCTGTGCTTTTTGTTATTGAGGTTTTGCCATTGTAAAAATTCCGCCTTTACTTCATTTTTATGAGCTAATTGATTGAACTTGTTTTCGGGTGTCAGTGGTAAACCAAGTTCGATTGTATTAAAGTAGTATTTACGGTTGCCTTGGCGATTATTACCTCATTGTACTAGTACCTCTAACTAGTTAAACTTTTGGGAGTAGCTAGATTGAGAGTTTTGATTTTTGGTCACCTCTTTTTTGTGTATCTCCTTCTATTTGAAGTTTCTTTTTGAGCTGTATTTTCACATATGTACTTATTACATGCTTCCATTGAGCTTTTGAAGCTGTATTAGAGGAATCGTACTTGCTTCATTTTCTTGAGATCTATCAACACAATTTCTCATTGTTGATTGCGTAATACCATTATCTTGCATTTTTCATATACTAGTTCAGTTTCTTACTGTGAATATTTTCGTTTGGTTTTACCCAGACCCATTTCATGTTGTGAAGAGAAAAAGAGACAAAAGGAAGGAGGTATCCTCTAATGTAAGTTTTCGTTGGCCTTGAGTCACTGTTCATTTTTCCTGTGGTTTCATTTTCCCACCTTTAGCTTTATATATTTTAGCATGGTACACGGAAGACAACATGAACAGTAGTTGATATGCAGAATTTACGTTCTGCATGAAGATCTGAACTCTTTTCAGAACTGGTGTAATGATGCATGGTTAAATACTGTTGAGTTGTGGCTTCCTGTACTATACAATTCATCACTCAATACTTAATAGTGACAGGCACACGTTAGTGTACCGCTAATCTACTGGCTCGTTTGACTAATCAAATTCATGATCTTTTTGGCGAAGTGATCCCCAGAAAAGCAGTAATTAACATTATGCTGTTACCAAGGTTTTTATGTTTTTGCCAAATGAAAGCCTCCCAAGAAAAAGAATACTGCTATCATTTAGTCTAGTGAGATATAAAAGGTCTTTGGCAATCAATTAATGCACTACGGAGTAATTCTATGTCATGTGTTTCATTTCATCAAGAATTGGTGGTTCTCCTAATTAAGCTTGTTAGTTGACTTATGTCAACCTTGAAGGCATTGGAACTGCTTTCAAATGACCACATTGTGAAACTGTTATTATTATTTTTTATTGGTTAGTTGTTTGGGAGATAGTTGTGGTTTTGCGGGACTCACTTAGTTTTTATTTTTAATTACCATAACGTATTGTTTTTTTATGTTGATTCAAATAGTCCTAAGGGGAACCTATTGCAAAGCAAAATTTACTGGTTTGCTGTACTTGTGGCTTTAGAGTAATGGGCACAAGGTTCCTGCGGATGCAAGGAGACATTCTGAGAGTGCAGGCCAAGGACCCAAACCAAATACATCCTCTGATCGTCCCTCTTCTCAGAATACAACTTCTGATCATCCCTCTTCTCAGAATACGTCTGATCGGCCTTCATCTCACAATACATTTCTTGATCGTCCCTCATCTCGCAATACATTTTCGGATCGTCCCTCATCTCGCAATACATTTTCTGATCGTAATGTTAGAAGAGGAGGTTATGCTCGTGGCGGTTCAACTGGTAATTCATTTATGTCCTGATTTATTACAAGCTTTTTAATTCTTCTATAGGCTTTTTTTTGTTTTTTTTTGGTTATTTACTGTAAACAAAGCCTCATGATTATTAATTATTGTCGTTTTTCAACTAGCTCTTTTTATTCACGTGCCTAGTTGAAATCATGAAAGAAATAGAGGTTTTTGAATTTGCTCTGATCAATACATTATTCCTTCTTAGTGTTAACTGGGCTGATTGCATTGAAAAAGATATATGTAGGCTTATGCTTCATTGTTGATTGAGAAAAGTGTCCTTGAGGGTAGTGGGAGTTTGTTGTATTGGTAGCTTGATTTGCTAGTATGCTCTATTTGGATATTTGTCTTGTTAACCACCGCATCACTTTTATTGTATATTTAAGTATTTTTGAAAATGGATGCGTTATAGACGAGTGGTCTATGCTTTGAAACAGTGTGATTTAACTAATGTGACATAAATGGCCCTTTACATGGAAATCAGTATCTAGATTTAGGAACCTCGGGGAATATTTCGCTCGGGTTTATGCTTCTTTGTTACCAAAGTTTAAGGGATGGGGGAAATGCTCCTTCTTACCACCTACTTGTACCACAATACTAATACCACCTTATGTGGCAGTTGAGGTGGTCATCCACATCAATTAAAATGTTTTAAATTTGTAATCAATTTATACGATTAAAAGTACAAAAAAAAAACACAATAATTGTGAAAACTTCTCCCACTGCTTCTACCTCTCTCCTCCAAACAATCCACCTACGTGAGAAATCTTCCATCCCTCCCTCGAAACAACGCATCTCATAACATTGAAGGGAAATAAGTTTCATGTGCCTTTTGATAGCTTCAAGTCATATTCGACCATACGATTGAAAATAGACTAGTAAAAGAGG
This sequence comes from Malus fusca, assembly GCA_035220775.1. Taxonomy (NCBI): domain Eukaryota; kingdom Viridiplantae; phylum Streptophyta; class Magnoliopsida; order Rosales; family Rosaceae; genus Malus; species Malus fusca. The sequence continues at coordinate 14,970,610 of CM069067.1, read as the reverse complement.
TACTGTGCCTTCCTGGGAGCAGTGGTGAGTGGTCAGAAAACTTAGTAGCTTTGAAACTAATGAATGATATCCTCAGCTGGTGAATGTAATACATTATGACAATCTCAGGCTAACATATTCAAAGATATGACCAGGAAAAGAAGGTAAACTAACAAAATGTGGAGAACTATTGTGCTTTCTCCAATTCAACGGTAGCTATAATGAGGAACCTGAACTGTTGATTCTGCTAAGAGCTCCATAAAGTCGAACTTTGTAATCCTTGCTGCACCTCAAGGAGTTGTTGCAAGAAAAAGTGCTTTGCCTTTCAGGGAAAAGCATTTGAAATGCTACTTTGGGCACTTGTGTAATGGTGCAAATTGGATCTTTAGGCCTAGAGAGGTTGAAAGGCAATTAAACTGATTTTGGTTTCTAGTCAATGACAATGGCAAGTCTGTTTTTTGTCAACCTGGCTGCTGTTTTGTTAATATACTTGTCATATAAAAGATTCTGAAAATAGCTTCTAATAGAACCCATTGAACTAGCGTTTTGGTATTATAATATAAAAGCTACTGAAAATAAAGCAGTGGTTGAGAGTTAGGTAAATTCATTTAAATAACCTTTTGCAACTTGTGTTTCCAAAGAAGTTTTACCGCAGTGTTTCCATGTTTCCGGATACTTTACCCTCTGTAATATTCCTTTGAATTACTAGCTAATGATAGACTCTTCCTAGGTACAAGAATCAGCAGAGAATTCCGTGTTGTGAGAGACAACCGAATTAACGGTAATGTCAATAAAGAATCGAAGCCTGCTTCACCAAAATGTACAACTTCCACCAATGAGCAAGCGTCAAATAATTCTGGAAAGGGGTATGTTTTCTATCCTTATTATCGTGTGTGTCTTTATGTGTGTAGCTACATATTATTCTTGGCTATATGTCAATGCCTTGCCATAGAATATCACAATTTATTGTTGTATAAACCTAGAGGAGACTCAGTTTTGTTTGTAACATTTGAGGTTGCTGTTTCTGAAGACCTTTAGTTTCAGGGGTTCTTTGTATTTAGGACTTTTGGTATTTATACAAAGTTTCCTGCTTTTATTTGTCCATAGTGTTGAAAAATATGTATTTGTATTTGCTGTGTTATTACTGCGTTAACTTATGATGATTGTTTTAATGTGCTTTCAGCCCAACAGGAAGTTCAAATAGTCAAAAGCCATCTAGCAGACAAAATTCATCTCATGGATTGAATGCGCAAACTCAAATTAGAAGCAGTGGTGCTAATTCAACTGGTACTGTTAGAAAAGAGACATTAGTGGAGAACCGAGTTACTCTTCCAAATGTAGCTTCACGGGGGCAAGGAGGGAAGCCAAACAGTTCCCAACTGCACTCTCCAATGGTGATATCGAGCAACTCTGTTGTTGGGGTGTATTCATCTTCCACAGATCCTGTTCATGTGCCATCTCCTGATTCCAGACCAGCTGCTTCTGTTGGTGCTATTAAACGGGAAGTTGGTGTTAGGAGACAAGCTTCTGACAGCTCCAAGTCCTTTGCTCCAAGTAGCTCTGTGACTTCTGTCTCAAATTCACTTTTGGGAAAAGAGGATTCTACTGAGTCATTTCGACCTTTTACTGGAATCTCTAAAACTGATGAAGTGAGCCAAACTTCTGAATCTGTGATACCTAGCATGTCGGGCAGCAGACCGTTGTTAAGTAATCAGCACAATGTCAGGCCACACCAACAACCTGTGGGACATCAAAAAGGTAATACTTGCTTTAATTATGGACTTTAAATTCATTCCTCTTGACATGAATTCGTCTACATACGAAAACTATAATAACAGAATTAAAGCATAAAATGTTTGTTCGTGTCAGAAAACCTCACCGTTAACCTATATTTGGTTTAAATTTTATTTGGTGGCATGAATATTAACTTTTTCCTTTGCCAAAGCTGAAAACATCTGTAAGATGTCATAAAATATCAACAGTAGCTTGTTGATCTGTTTATTTTTTTTGGTTTAACATTTAGATATTTTTCTTTATCAGAATGATTCAGAAATTAGATGGAATTGGAATGCTGCTGTTAGTTGGTTTTGTGGAGTTTTGTTGTTGTTGTTGGACTTCTTGTCCACCCTTGTATTTTTATTGTTCTGTGCAATAAAATTTCTTAAAAAAAAAAATTAAAAAAAAAATCTTTGTGCTTTTGTTTGAAAGGTTTGTCCTCACTTTTGAAGCCTTTGAGTCATGTCTTAATGGACGTGTTGCAAGAGTATTAATCATGTTTCCGGGTGCAGCTTCCCAGCCTAATAAGGAGTGGAAACCTAAGTCAAGCCAAAAGGCAAGTTCTAATAGTCCTGGAGTCATTGGAACACCAACAAAATCTGTTTCACCTGCTTCCGGTGATCCTCAGGTTTCAGAGTCAGAAGCGGCTAAATTGCAAGATAAGCTCGCGCTAGTAAATATATATGATAACTGTAACGTTGTCATAGCACATAGTATTAGGGTCCCAGATAGTGATCGTTTTCAGTTAACGTTTGGAAGCTTGGGGACAGAGCCTGATTCAAGAGGGAACATAGTTAATGGATTTCAAGTGGGAGCTTCAGAGGAGTCAAACAGGGAAGCTGCAGCAAGGTAGGCGCTATCTAATTATAGCAAGTGATGAGTTAACTTTGCTGTGACCTGTCCAAGTAGTTTTTGAGAAATTTGTTTGCAGTTAACATCTGTTGGCATCCTATGCACGTTTGACTTATAAATGATTCTATTGTACAGTTTGTCAGTATCAGCTGCAGAGTCGTGCAGTGATGAGGCTTCTGGCATAAATCCGGTGGATTTATTAGATCACCAAGTAAGTTCTGGATCTGATTCCCCTGCATCAGGTGTAGTTGCTGAACATCAATTGCCTGAGAATAAAGAGACTTCGAGTCCTCAGAACTTGGGCAATTATGCAGATATTGGTTTGGTTCAAGACAACAGTTCATCCTATGCACCTTCCGACTCACAGCAGCAAGATCCACCAGAGTTACAAGGTTTTTCGGTGAGTACGCTGGTCAGACTAGTGTCACCTTTGTTGTATGTATAGGTATAAGATTAGGGTCAGCTTTGCAATTTCATTTTCCAACCAATGTTTCTGATAGTTGTTGGATGTGATTAATGGTGTTTTCTGGACCTTTATTTTTTGATATACTGGTAAAAGGCCTTCATTTGGAAGAAGTGTTTGCATGTTATGACATATATTTACATATTCGTGAATGTTCATTCTGACATTTTCTGTTTGGAAGCAGGCATTTGATCCTCAGACTGGTTATGACATGCCGTATTTCAGACCAAATATGGAGGAAAATCGTGGACAGGGTCTACCTCCTCCTCAAGAGGTAAAGTTTAAGTGCTTGCAGTATGATGATGTGTTCCAGTTACTGTATCCATATTTAGGCATGCCATAGGATGCATAGAACTGCTGCTTGGTAATGTTGTGTTATGCTTGTGTCCCTTTGGAAGCACTAAACCTCCTTCTTGATACCTCTGTGAGCGTTTTGTGTGCACAATCTATCTACATTTTGTAGGAACTCCACAATTTAAAAATGATGTTCCTGGCATTTTTAAGACCATACTGCACGGAAAAATACTTTTTCTTCTCCATAACCAGCATCTTTAGAACTTTGATGCATCAATCGGGTCATCAGTTTTTGCTTTCATAAACTGCTTTTAAAAATATTCCGCGTTAGACATTGTGGGTGTAATGAGTGTTTGATGATGGACAGACACCATCTCTCTCCCTCCCTCTCTCTCGCTTAATTTTACATTATGTTCTACCTTAACCAAACCCCATTATAGTGAATTGGAATTAAACAGATGCTATTTTCTCTGGTTACAGGCCTTGAGCTCACGTACTATCAACAGCATGGCTGCATCAACAGTTGCCATGGTACAACAGCAACCACCCCCAGTGGCGCAGATGTACCCACAAGTTCATGTTTCACATTATGCTAATCTTATGCCATATCGCCAATTTCTCTCACCAGTTTATGTTCCACCAATGGCTGTGCCTGGCTATTCCAACAACCCTTCGTATCCTCACCTGTCTAATGGCAGCAGCTACTTGCTGATGCCTGGAGGTGGTTCACACCTAAATGCAAACAGCCTCAAGTATGGAGTGCAGCAGTTTAAGCCTGCCCCTGCTGGAAGTCCCACAGGGTTTGGGAATTTTACGAATCCCAATGGGTATGCAATGAACGCCCCTGGTGTTGTTGGAGGGGCCACTGGGCTAGAAGATTCATCTCGAATAAAGTACAAAGATGGCAATCTATACATCCCAAATCCTCAGGTAAAGTTTACCATTTTATGTAGGTACTTACAATGAATGATAAAATTAGAATGCTGTCCAGTGGGCTATTCGCTGATAAAGAAAATGATTTTAATTGTTGAAAACGAATCGCTTTCCATGAAGTCTATATGGGAGAGCCGGACAGGCTTTGATGATATCTCGTTTTTACTGTCCACTGTTAATTACAATAAGACGTGGTGTTAATAATGTTTTAACGTTTGACATGGCAGGCCGAGACATCAGAGATTTGGATTCAGAACGCAAGGGAGCACCCGGGCATGCAATCCACTCCGTACTACAACATGCCTGCACAATCGCCTCACGGTGCTTACATGCCATCTCACGCTGCTCATGCCTCCTTCAATGCAGCTGCGGCCCAATCTTCTCACATGCAGTTCCCAGGTTTGTACCATCCTCCTCAGCCTACCGCAATTCCCAACGCGCACCATATGGGACCTGCTATGGGCGGTAATGTCGGTGTTGGGGTGGCCGCAGCGTCTCCTGGGGCACAAGTTGGTGCGTATCAGCAACCCCAACTGAACCATATGAATTGGCAATCGAACTTCTGAATAAAAGAAAAGGGAAAAAGAAAAATGTGAATCTAACTCCGTGGTTGTAAGGGGTGAAGAAGTAGAGGGTATAGAGAAGGGCTTTTCTTTCTGTCAAATGAAATATAACCCATAATCCTTTCTTATTTAATTAATCAAAGGCTTCATGTGGTGTTCCGTTTTCAAATTTTCATGTGTCAACCCGAAGAGCACGCAACAATTACGTCAATGTGGCAGTATCTTAAGTCTATCTCGTGCCACCATCCATGTGTTTTGGTACGATATGCTGTCACTTTTGCGTCTCAGTTGCACAAGTTCTTCTCGAACGGGAAGGTGCTTCCTATCCTTAAAAGTGATTTACAATGTGGCTGGTTTTCTAGATTTGAGTTTGAAAAACCGATTCCAGAAGTACAAGCCAAAGTAAACCACCCATTGTAACTTTCTTTAAACAGTAAAATAAAACAAAATGAAAGGAGAGTGGTGCCTTTTCTTTTTCTGAAAAATGATTTCTACACTCGTACAAACCAAAATAAATGAAGTTTTCCGAAAAATACCTGCTAGTTAACAATTGGATTGAACAAATTGGAGAAATAATCAATCAATGCTCAAAATTAAGAGGTGCAAAATGTGGGAATTATTTTGCACAAACCCTTTTATTTTCTATTTTTCTCTACAAGAAGAAAAAATTAGTGCAAGTGGTGGATCGCTGCCTCTTTGTTGGTAGCGTTATCTTTAAACTGCTACGTTCTGGCTTCAAATCCTCCTTCCGCCTCTTTAGTAAAAATTAGTATAGAATATCGTTTGTATTAATTAATATATATTTTTTCTTAACGAGAGATAGAAGAGGGAGAGATGATGTGTGGGGTTTTATGAGAAGAAAGAAGAGGATGGGGCGTGGCTTTATTTATGCTTTGTGTCATTCTTTACGTTAAAGATGTAATAACAAAATAAATGTTCTCATTCCATCGGGATTGCCAAACACATGCCCTTCCTCTTCCTTTTCCTTTTTGTTTATATATCTCTTCCTTCTGTTGCACATGAAACACAACAACTAGAACCCCACCTTCCAAATTGTCATAAGAGCTTTGAGTTTCCCATGATGCATCCATTGGCTATGGCCTGTGATTGTTACCTTACCTAACATTTGGAAATTTAGTTGTCTTGTCTATGTTAAGCATTTTATCTTGCTATCACTTAGTATTATGGTCTAACGCGACTTCTTTATATTTACAAGTGAAGATATCTTAAGTTCGAGTCACGTGAATGATGAGTTCGATACCAAATTATTCTCCCCTCAGCATTATGACTTAACTCGTTTATAATATTATGATATTACCATACTCATGACCTTTGAATTCTAACAAGTAATGATACTTATCTTTTTAATATCGAGAAACATTCAAGTTCGAATCTCCACTCCCGCAATAGTAATCTCATAACTAGAGTAGAGGGGGAGAATCCAAAGCTCAAATCCTTTAGTTAGTAGTTAATTATAGTTAAGTTGTTTTAGATTTGTAGGTTAGGTTCTCTTCTATTCTATATAATGTTTATAGCCTTTTTAGGTAATATTCCATCCACTTCAAAATTGTACTTCAGAAATAATGCACGTGTAGGCCCTGACAGATTATTTGCATTCGCTGGTGGTCCAAACTTAGAGCATCTCCAACAATTCCCAATTGCCCTTGCAGTCGGGTGAGACTGCCTTCTTGCCCATAGAAACTTGCTCCACCGGTGAAAAAACGAGAGGGCAATTGGTAGAAAGGCATATATCCTGCTAACGATTGCAGGAGCTTGTGCCCGAGTGGAGAAGCAGCAGACAAACGTAGGCCCCCCCACCTGGTGCACAAAAGAGCCACATGGCTCATTCCTGATCATTTGGATCTGTTGGATTTCTAACGGTCCTTTCATCTGGACTGTTGGTTTTCGAACGGAAAAAAAATTTGGCCTTTCTGATCAGCTGTCACGTGGCACAATCCTAACCTTCGAACAGTTAGAATTTTGAAAATCAACAGCCCAGATTATTCCAACGGTAAAAAATTCAAAAAATAAAAAATTCCAAAAAATACATATTTTTGGCCTACTAAATCAAATGAAGACTTGGGGAAGCCTCCGGGTCTTAGTTTCTACCTTTTTCTCGTTATGTCTGGTGTTGTTGACTTGTGGTGGCCTTCTGTAACTCTATTGGCTTCGGCCCTGGTTATGTTATTCTCTAGTTTTTCTAAAAAAAAAAAAAAAAAAAAAAAAAAAAAAATATCAAATGAAGACTTATACGTCTTTGATGTACGGAAATGATGTCATTCCTTGATTAAAGATTACTTAGCCATTTGTATAAGAGAAAATTAAAGGAAACTTTAACGAAAAGTTCTAGGTATTGTTCACTTTAACGAAAAAACATATTTTTACACTAAAAAATCAATCATGATATTATTCACTTTACTCTTTATTTTGTTCTTATCGTTAAAACTCAAAGTTTTCAAACCCTTTTCATTAGTTTTCCTAAAATTTTAAATGAAGATTTATTTGTGATCACGATTTTAATCATGATAATACCAGTACATAAACATAATTAACTAGGACCCATATCTTTTTTAAGAAAGATGTAAGCATTGTTATAAGGATTTGAATCATGAGCAATAGTGCAGGCGAGGAATTTTATATGTAAAGTTGTGCGTTTGTTTATGCAGTTGTGAGTTGTATTACTTGGCTTTACAATGCCATGATCGAGAAGGGGGGCCAAGCAATCTAAGGTTTTAATAGGAGCTATATCATTAGGGTTTGGGTGATCCATGCAAGGTGAAAGATTTCAATGTGCCCGAAATACAGAACGGAACATCACATGTCATTATACAATTGGAGGGATACTTGAAAAATAAAACTTTCTTATTGTATAATGACATGTAATATTCCGTCCCGTGTTTGGTCACATTAAAAAATTTCTCATGCAAGGTTGAAAACAAGATTGAGAGGAATGATGGAAGCATGAACAAATTAATAAAAATTTCCAACCATCCTTTCCAGGAGAGGATCCTTTCCGGACCCAAACTCTCCGGATCCTTCTTCTTTAAAGGCCGCGTTGGCGTCGTGGCTTCTCCGGAGCTAGTTACCGGCAACATCGTAATAGTTGTCGACGATTGTGATTCTATATAAAACTGACCATGTAGAAGTTTCCTATAAACATACAAAAAAAAAAAAAGAGTGAAGAAGAAGACCCAGGAGTGAAGGAGAAGGATTATTGAAGGATAAGAATTGAAGAAGCAGCAGCAGCAGAAGCAAAACTGCAGAAAAGAAAGAGGAAGAAGGAGGATCCTCTCCATCCTTTCCAAGCACGCAGGATGGATGGTGGTGTAGCATCGAGGTGTTAACATCATTTTTTCTTCTTCAAATTATCATGATTAATGGTAAATAATGTAAAAAAGGGAAAAAGAAAATAAGGAAAAGTCTAATTTGGTCGATTTTTCTCATCTATTGTGGATCCACTAAAACACCACTTGGGTTGCACCAGTTGCATTTGCATGTAAATCAAGATGTCAAAATATCAACTCAAGGAATATATGCTCATAATTTAAGTGCGCAATGTTCCTTATCGATGACTATAATTCCAATATATAGTTTTATGCTGTATGTTTGTAGGACAAAATTAATTAAAGTGCTATATATCAAACAGAAGACAAGCAGAAATATTTAAATCATCACATATATATCTACTCTAAAGTTCGTTGTTGTTATTAATTTCACTTATGTACTACAAAACAAATTGATCTTTTGCTTCCCAAATCTGAAAAATTAACTAGGTTGTTAGTTTACACTTGTATTATTTAGGGATGAAAATATATGCTAACTAGTACCTACAATTTCATAACTTAATTAGTTGACATTCATAAAAAGTATATAATGAATTATGAGTTTAATACATCATGTGATTAATTAGTCGAATGTATCAACATAATCATTTGATTATTTCCTCTAATGGTTAAACAATATTGATTAAGTGAACTTTTCTGATTTTATAGTATCTATATCTTTTTTCTTCATTTCGGATAATAATCGAATCGCGCGGTGGATATGAAGACTAGTAATCTACGTACTCAAGTTAGAAGCTCTCACTTTGTGATAATTTTGATTAATCACTTCAACCTTAGTCTTTTTTATTCAATTCAAAAATCATAAGAATGAAATTTTATTCTATATATAGGGATAAATATTTTACTCTTAGAGTTAGAAACTATGGCATTACGATTAAGAACATGAGTTATTTTGATTAATAATTAATTATTTAGTAAGATACATGCATGCCATGAGATGTGATGTGTCTTAAGTGATCGATTCAATCGGAGTGAACGGTGGTGGAAACTGAAGTCTGCATCCACCAAGTCCAAGAGTATGGTTTCAATACGTACATAATGATGGTGGTGGAAATATTATTGCGGTACAGAGATAACCTTTTTCCAGATTAGGGCATGTCAATGTAACATTGGACTGGTTTTGGGTCCCCAAACTGGGCCATTCCATGACCTGAATGGAATCTTCATCTACTTTCATATTTCTCACGTAGCAATCCCCTTATGCCGGCCGTGACATGAACGGAATCTCAAACCTTATCATTATTAGCCCTACTCTTTATATTGTACCTCCTCATAGATCAAGATAGGTGTTCCACCAAGGCATGCACCCCCAACTTGCGGTGCAATTGCATGTGATAGACTTTGGAAGCTCAAAATTTATATATTAATAGTTTGGCTTTTAGCAGCATTAATTATTTCTGTAAAAAGTTGCTCTTTTGATCAAATTTGTCTGTAAAAAATTCATACTGCCCTTTATTAATCAGAGAGGAGGCAAAAACGCAGCGACGCCCTAATGAAACCCAACGACACTCCCCTTTTCAATGTTAAACCACCACTTATATAACAGCATCACAACTCCACAACTACAATCCAATGATTTTATAAACAACCAAAAACTAATTTCAACCAAAATTATTAGGGTTCAAAACCACAACTGCAACAACAACAATCTGATGACACCACAACGACACTTCAACTATGCTTCCCTTTTATGATTTTGAACCAACACAACCATAACAATAATCTGATGACGCCTTAACGACACTCCAACAATGCCCTCCTTTTAGGATTTTAAACTAGCACAACCACAATAAGAATTTGATGACGCCCCAATGATACTTCAACGATACACCCCCATTTTAAAATTTCGAACCACCATAACCACAATAATTCATTCCACGAACCCTCCTTCATTCCACAACACCACAACCAACTTTCAAATTGGAAAAGTTGAATAATTGAGCTAAAGCAATATGAGAGAGAGAGAGAGAGAGAGAGAGAGAGAGAGAGAAGAAGAAGAAGAAGAAGAAGAAGAAGAAGAAGAAGGGACCTGAGGGGTGGAGCAATTAGAAGCTTAGGCCATCTCCAACCGATCCGGCCAGAGGGCCATAAGGCCGAAAATTGCCCAAAATGACACGAAAACCGTCTCCAACCGAAGGCTAGGCCAAAGGGCTTGTGGGCCCCACCGGGCCACAATTGTAGCATCGGGCCAACCGGCTGGCCTAAACCAACCAGCCAGTTAGCTTGTGCCGGTCCAGAAATTTGAAGCTCAACGGCTACTAGTTGACGTCATGCTGACGCCAGCTAGTCGTTGAATTTGGTTTTTTTTTTTTTTTTACAAAATTAAAAATTCTAATTTTTGTTCCTATAACGACTTAAGCCATTAAACAACATTAAATAACATTAAGTAACATTAAACAACATTAAACAACATTAAATAACATTAAACTTAAACAACGTTAAAACTTAAACAACATTAAAAAAACATTTAACAACATAAAACTTAAATGCCTACTTCATGCTTCTTTTGGCCCAAAGATGTGCAACAAGATCTTGTTGTAGGTACTTATTTGTGGCACGCGAACGTATCATCCTATTGCGCTTCATGTACTCGTTGAACGAGATATTATAAATTCTTGGATCGAAAGGCAAATTAGGCCCATCATATATTTTTGCACGAGCCCTTTTTGACCTATTTAGATCATCTTGGTCGTCATTAGATTCTCCATCAATATAGCCATCGCGCTCATCCTCTACAATCATGTTGTATAATATGATGCACGACATCATGATGGAGTTCAATTTACCTCGACTCCATCCTCTTGCCGGTTCCTTGATGATATTCCACCGTGCTTATAGAATACCGAAAGCTCTCTCAACATCTTTCCGGTATGCCTCTTGGTGTAAGGTAAACCACATTTGGGCATCATCCACTGGGTTTGGAATTGCTTGGACAAGTGTCGCCCACTTTGGGTAGATGCCATCTGCCAAGTAATACCCCATATTGTACTGATGACCATTGATGTAGTAGTCAAATTGAGGTGATTTACCCTCTGTCAGGTTATTGAAGAGGGGTGACCGCCAAAGAACTGTATGTCATTTTGGGATCCAGGGACTCCAAAGAAAGCATGTCAGATCCATGTGTCAAACGAGGCAACCGCCTTTAACACAATAGTTGGCTTTCTCAACCTTTAAAGCCTTCTTGCCATCCAGTGGGACAGTTCTTCCACTACCAATGCATGCAATCTAATGACCCTATCATGCCCGGAAAGCCACGGTCTTCAGCTTTGCGAATGAGCTGATCCAGATCTTCTTGATTTGGTTCACGGAGGTACTCCTCTTTGTAAAGGTGAACATTTGTGTCACAGAATTCAGCAAGAGTATCAAGGCATGTAGTCTCAGACATACCATATGTATCATCCATCGCATCAGCTGAGGAGGCATAGGCCAGCATTCGGAGTGCAATAGTAACCTTCCTTATCGATAATAAATTTTTAAAGTTACTAACTTATTGGCACATGTCACTCGAAATCCGAGATGTAAAATTATTGAGATTCCATATTGACAAGAAATCTGCAAATTAAGTAACTTATTGACACGTGTCACTTGAAATCCTATCCGAAAAATTATTGAGATTACATCTCGAAAAATTATTGAGGTAGTTTAATTTAAGTAACCATATTAATTCAATTAAAATAATAAATTATGTTTGGCCTATGGCCCTTTGGCCCCTCAGTTGGAGATGGTAATTAAGAAATATGACCTGGCACTGTTAATTAAAATATTAATTTCTTGGAGGGCTATAGGGTTAAAACAAGCCATCTGGCACTCCTTCGGTTGGAGATGGCCTTACTAGCTACTTCCATGTGTCTCAGATGTTTTTATTTACCTCTCCAAATTTGATTAGTCAAGGCGGAGCAACCGAATGAATGGATATAAGAATGGATCTAAAAATTGATCTAAGAGTGACGTCGGGTGTCGTTAGAGTGTTATTGCTTTTTTTGTGGTTTTTGATTAATGAAGGACATGTTGACCAACAAAACGATGAAGAAAGGGCAATATGGACTTTTACCACGAAAATTTGATCAAAAGAACAATTGTTTAAAAGTGGGATTAAAAGTGCAACCATTGTCCAAAGAGGAATTATTGCTGCTAAAAACCCTTATAATTTTATGTGATGAGCATTGATCAAACCTTATCACTTAAGCTAGTTTCAATAGATCATTTTCCTATTGTTTGGCCGAAATGAAGTTATCAATCTCAGTGGCGCTCAATGTACCCGCAGTATATCCTCAAATTTATAACAAAGAGTTCGACTTTTGTTTTCCATAAAAGTGTTTCAACTAACCCGTAAAAAAATGGGAAATTTTAAAAAATAACTAAATTTTGGATTCCATATAGAATTATAGCCACCACTTTAATTGTATGATAATTATAACCAAAACTTAATGTAAAGATACCAATGTACCTTTAATATGAGGATTTCTCACAACCACCAAAACACAACCTATAATACTACAGATTTGAATATAGATGGAGAAAGTTTTCCGAATTCTCACATTACCTTTGGCAAATTGGCGCCAATTTGCCAAATTAGTCTATATTATTTTTTGTTTTCATTATTGTATGTAACCTTTAAACTACTTTCAGATGTCTGCAACATGTAACTACACCTTTGAATGTCTGGAACCTTTAAACCAGAATAAAAGCATGAATTAAAAACAAAAACAAAAAATAAAAAACAAAGCTTTCTAGATTAAATTGTTAAGCATCTTGGTACTTCTAATAAAATTTTGAAATTGATATGTGATTGAACAATGGAAGTGCAGCCAAAGGTAAAAATACGACTGTTGTATCCTTTTGCAAAAGGTTGCAAAAAGTAGTTCAAAAGTTACAGAGAATAATGAAAACAAAAAAGTGATAGAGATTAATTCATCATTTTGAGGTAGTTTAAAGGTTGTGTTTTGGTTATTGTGAGAAACCCTAATATTAAGGGTATGTTAGTACCTTTACATTAAGTTTTGGTTAAGTTTACCATAAAATTAAAATGATGGCTTTAATTCTATATAGGTTCTAAAGTTTATTTATTTATTTTTTCAAATTTCTCCAATAAAAATCCAAATTAGATATAATTTTGGATGACTTTGGATGCGGTCACATTTTACACACAAAAAAGTGGTAATTTTTATACGGTACATTTTACATACAAAAAGTTGGTACATTTTATACAAAAATGATGATATATTTTATATAAAAAAATGGGTGCATTTTATATAAAAATGGAATATTTTACATAAAAAAAACAATGGATATTTTAGATTAAAAAAATAAATACGTCTTACATTAAAAAATGAGTACATTTTAATATAAAATACCATTTTTTTTATGTAAAATGTATCCCTTTTTATATATATATATAAAATGTACCCATTTTTTTTTTAGTTTTTTATATAAAATGTATCATAATTTTTGTATAAAAAGTACCAACTTTTTGTATGTAAAATGTACCGTATAAAAATTGCCAATTTTGTGCGTGTAAAATGTCATTAATATAAGTAATTCCAACTTATGGGTTTTATTTAAGTATAATTTATTTTTTTAATATTTTCAATCCCACAAATCATGGATTTTATTTAAAATCTCATTAATATAAATAAATACAAATATCAAATTTTAATTTAAAAATTATAATTTTTTTTGAAATGAATTTAAAAATTATAACAACCTACATAGAAAAGTGCATTATTACATTAATTTCAAGGACTTCAATTAAAACCGAAAACCAACAAGGTTTTAGTAAAATAACGTTGATAAATAGAGACCACATCCAAGGTCAATATGGAAAATTAATATTTGGTCCCTAGTTACTAATGTTTATTGACTGAGACCTTATTAGTTTTTAAATTTTGATTGAAGTCCTGACATTTTTACATGTTTATTACATATTTTTTAAAATAAAAATTAGTAATTGATATAGGGTTTTAATACTCACACCTCTATTAAACTCCTAATTAATTTTCAATTCAAACATTAATTTTAATCTTAAATGTACCCATTCATATAATTTTTAAATTTTTTTAATGTTAAATATACCTATTCTTAAATATACCAATTTGTTATATGTAAAATGTACCTTTTTTTTAAATATAAAATGTACCCAATTTTTTAATATAAAATCCATTCAAATTTTTTTAATCATTTTTAAACTTATATGGGTACATTCTTTTTTCGTTGATCTGAGAATGTATCTATGTCAAGTTTAATCGAAGACATTTACTAATGTTATTAAGCCTAATATCTTCTTTTTTGTGTGTTTTGAAGAATGTATCTGTGATATTCCACATCGCCCAGGGGAGTGATCCTTAAATGTATATTCCCATCCCTAACTAGCACGAGGCTTTTTGGGAGCTCACTGACTTTGGGTTCCGTAGGAACTCCGAAGTTAAGCGAGAAAGAGGCCAGAGCACTCCCAGGATGGGTGACCCACTGGGAAGTTGCTCGTGAGTTCCCAAAAACAAAACCGTGAGGGAATGGTAAGCCCAAAGCGGACAATATCGTGCTACGGTGGTAAAGCGGGCCCGGGATGTGGTGGACCCGGGTTGGGATGTGACAATATCCATGTTTTGGTACAATTTTTTTTTTGTTAATTTTGATGAATGTACCCATACACACACACACACACACAATATAATAGAGAGTATAATTTATATTTTATTATTTTTAATGACACAAATTATGGATTATATTTAAAATCTCATTAATATAAACAAATACAAATTTCAATTTTTAATTTTTAATTTAAAAAATATATTAACTTATACTATTACATTAATGTCAGGGACTTCGATAAAAAACTAAAAACAGGCAAGGTTTCAGTCAAAGAATATTGATAGCCAGAGACCGCATCCAAAATGTGCTATATGAATATATCAAATGTAACGTTTCAAACACTAAATGAATATTTAGAAATAAAATTTAATTATCTTGACATGTAAACTATTTTTAATATTGAAATAATTAATGACGTTTATTAAAACTAAGGGACCTTGATGAAAAATTAAAAAGGTATAAGATTTCAATAAATGGAGTTGAAATAAGAAAGATCTGAACCTAATTTCTCCCATAATTTTTGCGTAGTTGTTGCAACTTGAGCCTAGGCCTCCATCTCGAAAGAAATCCTAGCCACTCATGCCTTCTCTCTCGCACAGACTTCATCTCGTAGCCAACCCTTTCTTTTGGTTAGGGTGGTGGCCCATTTATTTCTTGCTTTTTGATACGCTTCTCCTCCTTTCTAGTAGCTTAACTTTGTTTTCTCGGCATTCTTTGTCTTATTTTCGACGTGCTGAAAAATCGGGCCAAGCGTACTGCGACTTTGCTCAAGCGAGGGTGTTTTAGATGGCCCCGTAGCCTCATTCCCGACCCTTTTTTTTTGTTTTTGGTTCTACCTGCAGGGGCATGTGATGGTGGCTTAGACCCGCTGGCTCTCTTCTAGTATGGTGATTTAAGTGCCAAAATTTGGTTGGGCGTTCTTCCTTATTACGGGTTCATAATTTTTGTGCTGCGATCCCTTCATTGAATTCAATGTGGAGTTAGTTTTCTTAGTGCTGCTACCCTTGTGGCTGCTGGCGAGGTGGTAGTGGTGACGGCTACAACTGCTTTATGAGTTTGTAGGGTTTTTCATTTTCATTTTTTATATTTATGTTGAATGGCCTTTTGGCTATCCCAAATTTTTGTTGAACTTGCTTGTTGTAACTTGTATTGAGTCTTTTTCTCATTCAATAGAATCTTGTGCTTTTTGGAAAAAAAAAAAAAAAAAACTAACCCTTGAAAAATATTATCCCTTACTCTCAATTTTTTTTCTTTCAACAAATGATATTATCTTTACTAAGGGGGTGAGGGGAGTGAGTTAAGCCTCACAATAAGCTAGCAATAATGCAATTCAAATTCGCATTTGGCGAGAATCGAACTTAAAAATCTCTCACTTACTAATGAAGAGGAATACAAGTAGACCTTAGTACTCTTAATCTCAAAATTAATGTAACCTTCTCTTACGTACGTCTTCCCCCACGCCCCCCCCCCAAAAAAAAAAAAAAAAAAAAAAAACCAAACACCCCCACCCAAAAAATAGGTTAAACCCTCATCTCTAACTTAATGCAAGCAAATGTCTTAGGTTTGAATCTCATCGATGACAAATTCGATACCAAATTAGGTTGCTTATTATGTGGCTTAGCCGAACTCCCCCTCCCCTAGTGTAAAAATATCGATGTATATATATAAAAAAAACTTAATGCAAACAGAAGATAAGAAAAGAAATGGATAATTTTGGTCACATTTTTTTATGTTAGTCTGGTGTGTACATCCTTACCCACCATTTTCTTTTTGTTCATGTATACGTTCAAACTTCAAACTCGATAGCCACCATATTAATTAGTTGATTAATTTACTTTTAACTTTTGGCATGGATGATGGAACTTGCCAACTAAATGGGATTTCATGACTGCATAGCATCATTAGTTTTAGTAAAGTAGGGTTTTGTGGATTATAAAAAAACGTGAAGTAGAGAATATATTATACAATGATGGGGAATTTTCTTGAGCTTGAAGGGAATACATGTGGGGAAAGGAAAGGGAAGAAGAGCCGACGGCACACACCCAAATTGCTTTATTGGGAGGCAATGTTTGTTTAGTGTATTAGCTTAATCTTACTTTTGCTCTTTTCTCTACACACACATTCTCTCTTTATCCCTATCCTTTGATAAATTATTCAAATCTCATCTAACTAGCTTTGGTGTTTCAAGCTTCGTTATTCGTTTTGGTATTTTAGATCTCTATCTCTAGCTCACCACTTTGGCCAAAAGGTTTAGGGAGCCACGAGTGCAATCATTGTGCAAATAAACATCCATTAAGAATTCAAATCTCATCTAACTAGCTTTGGTGTTTCAAGCTTCGTTATTCGTTTTGGTATTTTAGATCTCTATCTCTAGCTCACCACTTTGGCCAAAAGGTTTAGGGAGCCACGAGTGCAATCATTGTGCAAATAAACATCCATTAAGAACTCTCTCTCTCTCTCTCTCTCTCTCTCTCTCTCTCTCTCTCTCTCTCTCTCTCTCTCTCTCTCTCTCTCTCTCTCTCAGTTAAAACGATAAATACTAATTGTAGTTTGTTTAGTTAGTCTGTAAATTGTTAGTTAGTCTGTAAATTGTTAGTTTTGTTAAGGGCATAAATGTAATATGTCAGAATGCCCACAACTATATATAACAAACTCTGTGTAATTATTCATTGTATTGAATAATAAGAAATCATTCCGTTTCTATATGGTATCACGCCCTTTTCACCTCACGATTTTCTCTCTCTCGATCCTCTTCGCTTCCAATTTCTGACTTTTCTTCTCAATCTCTGCTGCGATTCTTCTCTAATCTTCTTCGATCGCATCTTCGATTGCATCTTCGATCTTGTTGATTGGTATATATCTCTCTGCAATCAGAAATGGCGTCACCGTCAGAATCGTCTTCTCCCATTGAGTCGGTGCAAGCTGCAAACCCTAATTTCTCCAGTTCTGCGACCCCTTCGAATTCGTATGCCTCTCTTACCATACAAAACATTGGAAGTATGGTGCCAAACAAACTCAAACGCTCCAATTATCTTCCATGGCGTGCATTATTTGCCCCAATTCTGCGCAGGTATAAGCTTCTGAGTATTATCGATGGTACTGAGGTTTGTCCCTCCCCTCTTCTTCCTGATCGTTCTATTAATCCAGCCTTTGAAATTTGGTATGAGAAAGATCAAAATCTTCTCATCTGGTTGAATTCTACTTTGTCTGAAGAAGTGATTCCTTTCACTGTTGGTGTCTCATCGTCTCGGGATTTATGGCTTAAACTTGAGCAGCGTTTTGGAGGTGTCTCTGATGCTCACATTCATCAGTTACGATCTCGTATTCAGTCTATTCAGAAAGGTTCACAGTCAATTTCTGATTATCTTCAACAGATCAAGGAAATTTCTGATGCCTTGATGGCAGCTGATGCTCCCGTCACCGATCGTGATCTAATTGCAGCTACACTGGCTGGCTTACCTGATGAGTTTGAATCTTTTACTGATTCACTTCTTCTTCGTCTGTCCACCACTACCCTGGATGAATTGCATGGTTTATTACTCACCAAAGAACTCTCAATGTCTCGAAGGAAGAAAGCTATTTCATCTAGCCTCACAGAGCCTTTCCACGCATTTGCTGCTCAATCGCAGCCTTCTCTCTTGCCTACACCACCACCACATCAAGCGCTTGCTGTTCAACCTCAACCTTTTCGTGGAAATTATCGTGGAAATCATCGTGGCAATTATAGAGGCACTGCTCGTGGACATCGTGGCAACTTTAAAGGCAATAATTTCCGTGGCAATAATTTTCGTGATAATACTTTTCGTGGTGGCCACTCTCAAGGCTCTAGTGCTCTCAATTGTTAAATCTGTGGATCACACAGTCATGAAGCTATTGACTGTTTTGATCGCATGAATCCGGATATTTTTGGCAAAGTTCCTCCAGCCAAACTTGCTGCTATGTGTGCACATTTTTCCTCAAAGCCTGCTCCTTCTTGGCTTATTGATTAAGGTGCAACTTCACACATTACAAATGACATTTCTAACATTTCATCTCCTGCTCCTTATCGTGGTGAAGACAAGGTCTACATTGGTGATGGTAAAGGTTTGAAAATTAACAACATTGGTTCCTCTTTTTTACACACTCCATCTGCTACTTTTAAGCTGCAAAATGTTCTTCATGTACCACAAATGCAGCACAATTTACTTTCTGCATATCAATTTCTCAAAGATAATTACTGTTCTTTGACACTTAATTCTGATGGATCCTTTGTAAAGGATCGTTCTACGGGGAAGACGCTTTTGCGGGGACCGGTTAAGGATGGTTTTTATCCCCTGCAATGTTCATCTCCATCACCTCCATGCTCTGCTGCTCCACCTACTGCCTTAATCAGTCTCAAAGCACCGGTTTCAGTATGGCACAGTCGTCTTGGCCATCCTTCTTCATCCATATTCAAGCGTGTTCTGTCAAAGAATAAAATTTCTATTACTGGACGACCTTCAATGGACTTTTTTTGTTCCAACTGTACTCTTGCAAAAAGTCATAAGCAATCCTTCAGTTCTACTAGTTCTAATTCTTCTTCCAGTTTAGAACTTTTACATTGTGATCTTTGGGGCCCTGCTCTTGTTATGTCAGCAAGTGGTTATAGGTACTATCTGTTACTTGTGGATGACTATAGTAAATACAGTTGGTTCTTTCCATTAAAGTCCAAGTTTGAAGTGTATTATGTAATAGTTGAGTTCAAGAGTTATGTAGAAAATCTTCTTAGTAATAAAATCAAAGTTCTTCGTTCTGATTCAGGGGGTGAATTTACTAGTACTGAACTACAGAATTTTCTCAACACTCATGGTATTATTCATCAATTTAGTTGTCCACACACACCTGAACAGAATGGTTGTGCTGAACGGAAACATCGTCATCTTGTAGAGACTGCTCGTACCCTTTTGGTTGCTTCTAATGTACCTCATGTTTTCTGGGTAGAAGCATTTTCCACTGCTATATACTTGATTAATCGACTTCCAATTTCTGGCATATTGCAATCTCCATGGGAGTTATTATTTCATATTTTACCTGATTACCGTTGACTCAAAGTATGTGGTTGCAGCTGTTTTCCCTGGCTTAAGCCTTACACAACCTCCAAATTGGACAATAAAAGTAAATACTGTGTGTTCTTGGGGTACAGTCTTCAACATAAGGGATACCGATGCTTAGATCCTTTAACGCAACGGGTCTATATATCTCGCCATGTTGTTTTTTATGAATCAACATTTCCATTTCAGCACTCTCAACCATTGTCCACGTGTGATTCTTGGATAAATGCATCATCTCCAATTGTTCCCTCCGTGGATTTGCAGTTTACTATTCCTAAGAGTACATCCCCTCATCTTTCTGCGCCTGTCTCATCAGTTAATCATGGTGTGTCCTCTGCTGCCTTGCACACCCATAATGCTCTTACTCCGCATGCTATCAATCCTTCTTCACATGTTGCTCCTGTTCATCCACCTACTGCCACTACTGACACACATGCTGCTACTACTGATCATTCACCTATTGCAACTATTGACTCACATGCCCCTACTGTTGACTCACATGCCCCTACTGTTGACTCACATGCTGCTCCGGTTCCTCATGTTTTTGCTACTGTGCATAATAGTCATCCTATGACTACAAGGTCCAAAGCAGGAATTTTCAAACCCAAAGCATTCTCGGCAACCAACCATCCTCTTCCCTCTTCCATTGAGTTCGTCCCCAATACTTATTTGCAGGCTTCTAAGCATGCTCACTGGAGAACTGCCATGCAAGAAGAGTTTAATGCTTTGCAATCTACAGGCACTTGGGTTCTTGTCCTTTCTTCTCCTCTTCACAATGTTGTTGGTTGTAAATGGGTTTTCCGGATTAAGAAACATCCTGATGGTTCTATTGATCGATACAAGGCTCGGCTTGTTGCCAAAGGTTTTCACCAACAAGAGGGCATTGACTATAAGGAAACTTTCAGCCCTGTAGCCAAGCCTGTTTCTATTCGTATACTATTGTCTCTTGCTGCTCAGTTTAATTGGTTTTTAAACCAGTTAGATATTAGTAATGCTTTCTTGCATGGGGATTTACAAGATGTTTTTATGCAACAACCTCCTGGATTTACAAGATTTTTTAAGCTTAAAAAATCCCTCTATGGTCTTAAACAAGCTCCCAGGGCTTGGTTTGACAAATTATTTCAAGTGTTGCGCTCCTTTGGTTTTGAGCAGTCATCTTCAGATGCTTCTCTGTTTGTTTTACAAGCTCCAACCTTGGTTATAATTCTTGTATATGTTGACGATATCTTAGTCACTGGCCCTAATGCTAATCTTTGTCAACATTTTATCAACAAACTGAGCATTGTCTTTCCAGTTAAAGATCTGGGCTCCTTACACTATTTTTTGGGTCTTGAAGTGCACAGATCTTCTGAGGGTATATTTTTACATCAAGGAAAATATTTACTTGATCTTCTTCAAAAGACCAACATGGATGGCGCCAAACCCTGTTCCACTCCCTTAGGGACGGCCAAACTTGATCATACAGGTTTACTTTTGTCTAATCCCACATAGTATCGATCCTTAGTGGGTGCATTGCAATATCTCACCTGGACACAACCAGACATATCTTTTGCAGTGAATCAAGTATGTCAATTCATGCATGCTCCACGAGATTCTCATCTTCAAGCTGCTAAAAGAATTCTCAGGTTTTTGAAAGGTACTATTACCCATGGATTATGGTTTAAACCAGGAAATCTTCATCTTACAACATATTCAGATGCTGATTAGGCAGGGTGTACCTTTGACAGAAGGTCCACCAGTGGCTACTGTGTCTTTCTTGGTTCTAATTTGATCAGTTGGAGTGCCAAGAAACAGTCAACGGTTGCACGCTCATCTACTGAAGCTGAGTACCAGTCTTTAGCTCACACATCGGCAGAAATCACATGGATCTGTAAAGTTTTCAGAGATATTGGTTTTTCACTACCTCAGATTCCTCATCTTTGGTGTGATAATATCTCTGCAATCTCTTTAGCTTCTAATCCTATTTTCCATGCCCGGACTAAACATATTGAAATTGACTATCATTACATCCGTGAACTTGTTCTTGCTCATCTTATCAAGCTTCAATATGTTTGTAGTCAAGATCAATTGGCCGACATTCATACCAAATCTCTGTCCCGGCAGCGATTTCTCTATCTTCAATCCAAGCTGTCTCTTGGTCCTTTTGATGCTTCCAAGTTCAGCTTGAGGGGGTGTAAAGAAGCCAAGATTGAGTCATCGAAGTGTTGATAAATACTAATTGTAGTTTGTTTAGTTAGTCTGTAAATTGTTAGTTTTGTTAAGGGCATAAATGTAATATTTCAGAATGCCCACAGCTATATATAACAAACTCTGTGTAATTATTCATTGTATTGAATAATAAGAAATCATTCCGTTTCTATAAAAACGCATGCAGCTAGACACAGGTTTTAACGACTTGAGTGATGGAATTCCATTCTTTGTAAATTAGATCTATATGCCATGAATATATTGCAATAAGTTTCATGGATTCAGACACGAATATTGGAAACATAGCTTATCACCCGTTATCCCTCTTTTTTTAAGAAAAAACAAAGGATTCAATTAACATCAGATTTCAAGAAATCATATTTCAAGTTTCACTTAATATATTATCTTTACAACATAATACCCAAGTCGGAATTGATTGATTGATCGATCAATCGATCGATGAGACATCTAATTGTAACCAAAAAACTAATGAACATAGTACTTTAAGAAATATTAAAAGTTCACGATGAGAATTAAATGGCCGGGTAATAGTTTCTGATTGAAATGAATTTTCAAAGATTATATATGACAAGAATAGCTGGGTAAATAATTTTATTTGAGAGAACCTTCTGAGGTCCGTCTTGAATTTTAATTCAATGATCCAAAACGGTATGTTTTTTAGTTCTTTATTTAAATTATACTCGCAACAAATGAGACAAATCCCAAACCCGTTTAAAAAACAGTTCACGAAAATGATATCTAGTGCAACAAGAAAGATTTCGACCATTCATCTGACGAAGACGCCATAAGCAATTATTCCAAATCAATAAACAAAACCAAGGCACAAAGCAGTGAGTGGAGATTCTCCTGCGGAGAGCTGGATGAGGGGAGACCTTCACGTCCAGACTCGCGGATCAACCCATAACGGATCAGTAATTCTAGTTGCCACTAGCGTTCAAAAGCGGAAACTGTTCCAATGCAAAAGGTGTTTCCAGTCACGAATCAAAGCCACCCGAACTGTCTCAATAAAAGCTGAATTTTTTGTAGCAACTGAACTCACAAGAACCTTTAATATTTACTTCAATAAAAGCTCTCCAAAACCAGCTCGTCCATTGTTACAAGAGCCATTAACATTAACTTTAATGTACCCTGTTTGCGAAAGCTGTCAGTAAAGTGGAATTAAGAGTGTGCTGTAGCCAGAATTGGAGGAATTTCTAGCAACAAATAAATAGGTAAGGAAGCCGAGATAGATCGCTTACCAGTTCACCTGATATCCAACATGGTCGTGTTCTAATATATAAGGTTACGTGGTTTGAATACACACACAAAAATTATTGTGATATGCATGGCTAGCTGGTTTCGATGGTAGTTGAGGAGTAATTTACCTACATGCATGCATACAGAATATAAGGTTAACCCTTACATATCATTTTGTTGCTAAGTATGCGTTTATGTTTTGTGATTTTTCCAGTTTGGAATTGGATTGAGGATGGCCAGACCATCTTGGCTTAATGACGAACTTATTTCCAGTATAAACTATGAATCCTCATTGAATAAAATATTCATCAGTTTATATAAAAAAATACAACAGCTTTGATAAAATTAAATAGTTTAATTGTTTATCAAAAAGTAAAGAAATTTGTCTACTTTTATGTTCTCGGAAGTTTATATAGTTATCGGAGAGCCGCATTAGTTGACTGTTGAAGGCCAAGCATGCGAAACAGCTTGGGCATGGCAATATTAATACTCTCTCATACTACTCTACTGCTTAGTGCTTGATGATATTCCTGTTCACGCCCAATTCCACCTTCCAAACCCTCATCATCTTCCTCCAAGCACATAACTCCCAACCCCGGCCACCTGTGTGTTTTCAATCGACACTTAATTAGTAAGTTTAACGTTAAATGTGGCAAGTATAGTTTTTTAAAACGAGCCCTTAGTTTAGAGATATTATTCATTCTAATGTCTGAATATGATACAAGTTCGAATCTCCCATCTTTATAGTTTCAAATTTGAGAAAAGGTAATTAATTTCTTAAGCTATTTGCTTCGTGTGGATTTTGGTAAAAAAAATTGTATATTGATCTTGTGAGTAAGATTTTACAATAGACAAGAATATATAGATGGAAGAAAGTAAGAGAGATATACAACTACAACAAACCTCTCCATACTTTAAGCCATACTTAACATCACTATGAGTGATTGAAAGAAAAATAGCTATTGGTAACCACAACCCTAACAACTAGGTAATAAGATAGCAGCTACAACCATATGTAATCTTCCAATTCTCCCCCTCAAGCTGGATCAAAAATATTGATTGATCCAAGCTTGAAAAGCAGATGTTGAAACTGAGCAAATGCTAAGGCCTTAGAAAAGATGTCAGCGATATGATCATGGCTACAACAGTAAGTCGTTTGAATCATCTTGGACTGAACTTGCTCACAAACATAATGACAGTCCACTTCAATATGCTTTGTTCTTTCATGAAACACTGGATTGGAGGCAATGTGCATAACTGCTTGATTGTCACATAAAAGTGACATAGGTTGGCTACTTGGAACCTTAAGTTTGAGAAGAGACCCTTGGCCCTATACTCAACTTCTGCACTAGAACGAGCAATTACATTTTGCTTTTTTCTCTTCCAAGTCAATAAATTTCCTCCAAGAAATGTGATTTCCTATCAAGAGCATTGTCTACCCAATCAACATCTGTTATCCTATGATCTGTGTAGTACCATTGTTCTTCATGAGAATTCCTCGACCAATAAAACCCTTGAGATACCGAAGAATTCTTTTGACAATATCTAAATGTGTCAGAGAATGCATGGATTGACTCACTAAGTAGACTCCATAAGTGATATCATGTCTTGTGATAGTAGCTAATATTTTTTAGTTGTTCTCCTTCCACATCCAACTTCAGTTTGCTGTCAAGAGAAGAACATACTTTCTTTGATTTAAAAATAGCCCATTGTGAAAGGTAGTCATTTCAATGCCAAGAAAATATTTTTAACACTCCTAAGTCTTTAGTTGTAAATTTCTGACGAAAAGAATGCTTAAGAGTGTTAATCTCATCAATGCTATCACATGTGACGATAATATGATCAACATATATGAGAATTATTAACCTTCCAGTTGATTCAATTCGAACAAAAAGAGATGAATCAACATTATTTCTCTTGAATCTAACAACTTCAAGTATTGAGCTCAACTTGGCATACCAAACATGAGAAGATTGCCTCAATTCATAAATGACTTGTGAAGTTTGCAAACCATATTAAAATCGCGAGCTTGTGGTTGACTAGAAGGCAATTGTATGTAAACTTCATCTTCAAGGTCTCCAAGCAAGAATGTATTTTTCACATCCATTTGTTATAATGGCCACTCATGATTAATTGCAATGAATAATAAAATCCTTGCAACATGAGCAAAAGTTTCTTTATAATCAACTCTAGTTTGTGTAAAATTACCTCAAACCACCAATCTGGCATTGTACCTTTCACTGGAAACATTAGAATGAAGCTTTTTCCTATAAATCACCTGCTGGCTATGAAATTTTTTCCCTTAGGAAGTTAAACAACACTCCATGTTTTATTGTCATCTAAATCTTGCAATTCTTCTTTCATTGCTTGCCTCCACGCAGCTTGAAGATTAGCTTTTTGAAAAATTCATGGTTCATTCTCACTAGATATCTTACTGAGAAAAGTAGCATGAACAAATAAGACCTTATGATAATTGATGAAGTTGTGGACTGGATACCTTACAGTATAAGTAACATAGTCATGTACTCTTGGTGGTGGATGACTATATCGAGAGGGATTTCTCCTAAATGACATTGAAGTCAAGGAAGAAGGTTCAACAATATAAAATGAGATATCGGTGTTAATTGGAACCTCAAAAACTTCAACTTCATCTTCAATAATCACATTGTCATTTTCAATAACTAACATATCGATACTGAAGGAGTACAATCAGTGCTTGTAGAGGGATTTAGCAAGGAAAAGAAATCAAGTAAATTCTCCCCCTGACTAGATCTCTCTGATGACTTGGTAAAATAGAGTTTTGTTTCATCAAACTTAATATATCTAGACA
Organism: Malus fusca; assembly: GCA_035220775.1. NCBI lineage: Eukaryota > Viridiplantae > Streptophyta > Magnoliopsida > Rosales > Rosaceae > Malus > Malus fusca. The sequence goes on along the minus strand of CM069067.1, from coordinate 14,944,475 downwards.
CAAGATGTTTCTTAGCGCTAGGATTATAACATTTGTATTCTTTTTTAGTAGAAGAGTACCCCAAGAAAATGCATTTCACAACCCTTGGACCTAGCTTATCTTTATGAAGTGATTGTATTGACCGACACATGTACATCCAAACACTCTCAGGTGTGACAAATCAATTTTTCTACCTTTCATAACTTCATAAGGTGATTTTAAGTCTAAAACTCTATTAGGCAACCTATTAATAAGAGAGGTGGCAACAAGTACCCTGGGACTGAAATTTCTTGATTTTTGGTCCCAATGCTCTTGTTTTTCAAGTAAATCTTGATTTTTGCCTTTACCTAGCTACACTTTTTTGTTGAGGTGCACCGACACAACTTGTTCGATGTATAATGTCAAGTGTGCTCAAGTATTGTGATATGGTAGTGGATATGTTCTTAGTGCCATCATCTAATAGTAGTATATTTTGACAAAAAAATAAAATAAAATCTAATAGTAGTATTTGAATTTGTGAGAAAAACTGATTTATAACAAGATTATGGAAGTCTTTGAAAGCATTCACAACTTTACTTTTAAATTTCAAAAGATGGTAAGTGATTATGGAGAAATAAAAAAAAAGTAACAAAATACATATAACCATCAAAATATTAAGGGAAAGGTAGACTTCAAACATCAAAGTGCACAATTTCAAAAAGTTTAATAGCTCTAGACTTGGAGGATTTTGAAGGCAATCTAGAAAATTCTAAGATGTGACAAGTTTCAATGATAGGTGTTTCACATAAATTGGAAAACAAGATGGACAAAACAAATTCTGAGGGATGGGCTAGATGTTGATCCCATAAATGATGGTCTTGAGCTAGGCTGGAACTGGCTTGGAATCCCTTTGAAATTTTAAAATCCTTTGACAAATAATACAATCCATTCAAGTATAGCTCTTCACCAATCGACTTATTGGTAACTAGATCCTGAAAAATAACATTTTGAGTGGGGGAGATTGCAAGGCAGTTTAAACAGTTGATAATTTTTACAACATACAACAATTGGAAAGGAAAGGATGGAATGTATAAATCTATGGAGTAAAACATTGTCTAAGATTGATTTTATCTTCCTTCAACCCAAAACTGCATAAGCTTTACCATTTGAAACATACACTTGAGAAGGTTTGGACAATTTCTCAAAATCATACAAATTTTTAGTTTGACATGTCATGTGATCAATGACACCTGAATCTATTATCCAAAAATCATGTACAAGACAAACATTTAAAATAGTTGAGAAAACATTTAAGATACTTGAATTTCTTAATGAGATAAACATTAGTTTCAACAAGAAATCCAGGAAAATTGCCAAGTGGTGCAATTGGATTATCATTCTCAGCACCAGACATGCCATCACTTCTGATACCATCACTCTCACCACTCATTTTCCTACTGGAGATAATCTGCAAATTCATTAATAAGGGCAGTTGGATTTGTAGTGAAATTCAACAACCCTTTAGTAGAGGCAGTAGCTGCATTGTTTGCAGCAACCATATAGTTTGATTTGTGATAAGAATTTTGTGGATCTTTCTGAAAAATCTTGTGCTCTTTTGAAAAATTTGGTTTCAATTTAGGATGTAAAATCTAGCAACGAACTCTAAAATGCCACAAATTGTGCCCTTGTCTCCACATTTATTGTCTTTGTAAGAACTTCTTCTCGTTGAATAGTGGCACAAACATTTGCAAAACAAGGAAGCTTTGTATTCATTATCATGTGATTGCGTAGATCATCATATTCTAAACCTAGGCTTTCCAACAACTGAAAAATCTTGTCTTCTTCAACTAGTTTTTTACAGCACGGGAACATCAATATGTGGGATATACATCTAGCTCATCCCACATACTTTCATGCTACCTAGATGTTGAACAAAATGCTTACCATCTTGTTGGAGACCAGCAATATTTCCTGAGCTGAAAGATACGAGCAACATTATTTTGGTTGCCATACATTGCTTTGATTGCATTCTATAGATACAAGGAAGACTTAGAGAAGCTAAAGATTTCAGCAACATTCTACTCCATATAATTGAAGAGCCTTGACATAACCAGTAGATCCTTACGTAGTCAAACTTCATATATGGGAGAAGAGATTTCGGGAGCTTGTATGCTCCCATTGATATATCCAAGGTTGGATTTCCTCTAAGAACAAGTGTAACAACTCTTGGCCAAGGAAGATAATTGAATTCATTCAACAATACAAAACAAAGCTGTTAATTTGGATTTACATCAACCTTGGAAAAACTTGAAGACAGAGAAGCAAGTGAGCTCTCAGCCTCTAAACCAAAAGGATTATCTTCCGCCATGCTTGTATAGAATGTAAGAAGACAAAGATGAAAACATATAGAGACATGACGATTAAGGTTCCACTCTGATACCGTGTGGATTTTGATAAGATAAAGTTGTATATTGATCTTGTGAGTAAGATTTACAGAGTAGGATTGTCTCCCCTTCTATTCTCATCCCCTTCCCTCCCCTCCTCTCACACTTTGCTTTTTGTCTTATTGTTTCTTTTAAAAAAATCAATATAAGATATTGACATAACTTATTCGTAATCGTTCGAGTAGGAGAGGAAAGAGGAGATAGATTAGGAGGGGAGACAATTCTCCTTCAAGATTTACAATGGACAAGAATATATAGATGGAAGAAAGTAGGAGAGAAAACAACTGCAACAACCCTTTCCATACTTTAAGTCATATCTAGCGTCATTATGAGTGATTGAAAGGAAAAGCAACTATTACAAATCTTTAGGTAAGGTGGTAACCACAACCCTAACAACTAGGTAAGGTGGCAGCTAGAACCATACGTAATCTTACAACCAGGAGGATCCTTTCCGGATCCTCTTTGTGAGGATCCTTGTGTCAGTTCATCGTATATCATGCGATCAGTTTTCGTCAGGTACTATTCATATTTAATTTAAAATAAAAGTATTTAAAATAATTTATGACCGCATGATGTATGATAAACGAACACGATTTGAAGATTCTCAAGATCCTCACAAAGAGGATCCTCATTCTCCAACCAATACTTCGGCATGATTTTGAGCATTGTGCAGGGGGATTGCAACTCCTGAGATAGTAGGTATTTAGTCTCATACCTTCCGTCAAGTTTTGAATCTCCTTTCTCAGTTCTTTTCATTTGATACTCTCCCAGAGAGAAAGAAAACATTTTCTTATGAATTTACATAATATTGCTTGGAAGACCTCACATGGATTAAAAAAATTATGAAACGAATACACAACTACCATAACTTTCAGACCATTATACACGATATAAAAGAACAATTTACATGACATAAAAGAATTGGCATGAGATGCCCTATTAGTATTGTATTGCGTCATATAAGTTATTCTTTGTCAATTATGACAAACTTAAAATGTCTTTGAGAAAATAATCAAAAACCTTGTAGTATGGTATCAATTAACGTTAATTAGGATCAACATTAATTTCTTTTTAAAAATTTTATGGATTAATTAAAAGCAAATGTTGGGGTCACCTTAACTGAATTCAGCAGCTTCTGGCAAACCGTGTGCATGTGTATGTAGGCGGTAACACAGAATAGAGCATCAGCCGCAGCACCCAAATCCAATCATGGCAGAAATTATAAGAGTTCTTCAAATTAATAATGAATTTTAATTCACAATATTCCAGGTCATCATTGTCAAGGTGGCCCCCATTCCAGCTTGGACTTTGCATGCACGCGCTATCCTTCCCTCCCCTTGTCCCTTATAAGACCGTGTGAAAAAAGGGAATGGACTCACTCTCCCTCTCTCTCTCTCTCTCTCTCTCTCTCTCTCTCTCATCTTTTTGCTTTGTTTTGTGCTCTGTGTTTTCTCTGTTTCTAGCAGCAGGCGTGGCCTCTGGTTTTCATTACTCTCTCTCTCTCTCTCTAAAATCCATCAAGAACCCATCAAAACTCATGCTTTGTTTCTTTCTTCTTTAATCCTTACACATACACAGACACAGAGACACAGGGATCATCACCATCATGAGAGAGCAAACTCTTTGTCTTCTAATTCTCCTCCCATTAATCATCTCAATTCTCTCTCTCTCTCTCTCTCTCTCTCTCTCGACCCAGCAGACAGAACAGAGAGATCTCCATAATTGAACATCATTGAAAACCCAGTACAACTGTTTCCCAATTTTGTACTTGGAACCACTATAAAACCAGACAAAAATGGAGAGGTGGGATATCAAATCACTCCCAAAAAACCGAGAAGCCAGCTCCAACCGACAAAGCAGAAACGGAGAAGCCAGCTCCAACCGACAGAGCAGAGACAACCCATCTTTCTCCTCCTCCCTCCTCGACTCCATTTACCGTTCCATCGACGAGACCACCGCCGGCAGAGAAGGAGTAGCTTCGAGGAGCGAACAACACCACCGCCTCATCTTCTACAAAGAAACCATGAAGAAAAAACAGAGCACCGCCGCCGCCGTCACTACCAGCGGCCGACATGGCCATGCACGCTCTAAAGAAGACCAGCAGCACGAAATCATGAATTTCCGACGAGCCTGCTTGGTGGAGAAGTGGATGGAGAAGAAGGAGGCTGAGAAGTCCGTACCTGTTCGACGAAATTCCATTGCGGATTTCGAGACGAAAAAGTTGAGATACAGTCACCAGAACGAGTTCCTGACGAATTCTAGTTCCAGTTCTTCGGATTCGAGTGGTGGGTTTTCTTCCTCGGAGTCGGACTCCATGTACGGATCAAAGTCGAGGTCCTCATCGTCATGCTACAGCATGCACAGGCCGAAGCCAATTCGAACCAGCATTTCGTCTGAAAAGGTTCTGTTTGATGATCACCAGAGAAATCACCATCACAATTCACAGAAGAAGAAGCACGAGAATGGCTTCATGAAGACGAAATCGAAAGCGCTGAAGATTTACGGCGATTTGAAGAAGGTGAAGCAGCCGATTTCGCCAGGTGGTCGGCTGGCCAGTTTTCTCAACTCTCTGTTCAATGCAGGGCACGTGAAGAAGTCCAAAATTGATGATTTGGGTGCGGAGAGAAAATCGTCATCAAAGTCTGGACAAATGGGGTACTCAAACCCGAGTAGTACTTGTTCGTCAGCCTCTTCGTTTTCGAGGTCTTGCTTGCGAAAAGCGCCTCTTTCGAGAAGCGAGTTGAGTGGCATCAGCAGCAATGTTGATGCCGCGAAGAGGTCAGTGAGGTTTTGTCCTGTGAGTGTGATTGTGGATGAGGATTGCCGCCCGTGCGGACAAAAGACTCTGCTTAAAGAGGAGTCGGATTTAATGGCCGTGGCTAGAGCTGCTGCGGCCATTAAACCTCCAACAAATGAAGATGTTGGAGTTGAGTGTTGTGTGATGGATGTTGATGAGGATGATGATCATCGACGTCGAATTAAGGAAGTTGCGAGAGATTACTTGAAGAATTATCAGAAGAAGCATGACGAAGATGATGAGGATGATGATGATGCAGAGAGCTATGCAAGTTCTGATCTCTTTGAGTTGGATACTGCTGGGGTTGAAGAAAGGTATCGTGAAGAACTGCCTGTGTATGAGACTACCTTTTTCGACAGAAATCGAGCCATTGCTAACGGTTTGATTTTGTAATTTTCATAAAAGAGGGGGGGGGGGGGGGAAATAGTTTGGAGGAAATTTTATTAGGTTTTTAAAATATATGGTTTGGGGGTTTACATGATAAAATAATATAAACCAATTTCTCTCTTTCTTGTAGTAATTCTTTTATCGATCTCTTGGCTTTTTCCGTTTTTCATTTTGTTTCATGTTTTCCGATGAACAGTAGAAAGTATATGATTAATAATGTTTGAGCGCAATCAGGAAATTTGGTTATAGCTCGTACTTCCAGTAATATAACACTTTATTAGTTCGATTTGAAATACTAAATGAAGATTGAAAGATGACGATCGTTCATACCATAAACTTTAAAATAAATAAAGAGATTTAGATGAGGTACTTAAAGGTGAGGGCAGATTTTCTACCCATTTAACATGTGGACCTCCCTTGTATACTTCAACGTAACACTATCTTTCATGCATTACATAGATATACGATATGATCTATGAAGGACTAATAGTCAAAAAGCTAGATCTTGTTAATCACCTTTTTATCATTTATTCTACATTTTATATAAATAAAACATGATTCTAATTAATTTAGATATAATTTTGAATAAAGTTACCGATCGGAGAGTGGTTCTCATTGGCGGCGTGGATTTACCGGCAGTAGAAAAGAGGTGAATGATGAGTTTAAAGGGAAAGAAAAGAGTGAGATAAATGTATGGTCTCCAAAGCTGTGGACAAAGGATCTAAATTTTTATCTGGCCGATCTATATCCCTTGATGTCAAATTCGGTTGCCTTCGAAGCTAAGAGATTTTCTATATATCTAAAACGCTGCTCATAAACTTCACTGTCAAACCAACATGAAATATATCAGCCTAAAGCCATATATTTTTTGTGGTATCTCTCGAAATTTGCTTTTTAGTTTTTGTCAAGGACGGATCTAGAAATTTTTTTATAGGTGGGCTAGCTAAAAAAATTACCCTAAAATCAAATGATTTTTTTTTTTGCTACATACATATTGTATGCAAAAATTTAACTTTAACTTCTGTATTTGCATACTTAAAATTTGCTTGGTATGAACTCAATTAAGCTTCGCATTTGCATACCGCAAAAATTACAATGAATCATCAAATTTACATATATTTAGATGCAAACACAAGAAGAAAATAAAAAACTTGACATCTCAATTACAATCATACAGCTAGCACAAAGCAAAACAATGAAAGTAGATGTACATGCAATCTTAAAAAAAAATTTGATTGAAACTAATATAAAGCCCACTGAATCAAAACAGAATAATCTTGAACAAAATGGTATCACAATTTCCATGATAATTTTTATATTTCTAGTTGTGCTAGTTTCATTAAAGAATAATTCTTCTTACAGTTTTTTTTGTCTATTTTATTAGACTATGCAGTAAAATGCATATAAATATTGCCACAAACTTTTCCTAGGCTAAAGCTCACCGTAGCCTTTGGTGTGGCTATCCCATTGGTTTTCGCAAAAAATATATGAAAACAAAGGCAAGAGTTCAAACCAACATGGCTTTTGTGATTTTGAAGAAAATCACGTAGCATAATCAATTTATGCATGTACATATCAAATAATTACTAATATTATAACATATGAATTGATTGTGTTGCATACATGACTGTGTTACCACTAAGTAATTAATCATATTTACAAACTTTTAAGATGAATAACCTCACACAATATAGATTGAGGTTATAAAAAAAGAAACTATCCTTCTCATACAAGAAGTAATTATATATAGCCATTAGGGTTAATGAGTTTACTATTTACAAGATTTCATATGTTCGTATTTTAGATTAACACATGATGTATTATTTTGGTTTTAGAGAATACAATGCATTGAAATTGAAAAGCTTTATTTTAGTTTCGATAGATGATGTTTTGTTCAATGGTGGGTCATATGATCACATGAAAATAATGACGCAGTACAATATATAACCAAGCTTTTTTTTCTCTTTTGCTTTCAGCATTTTCAGAGCATGCTATAGAGCATGCTATAGACGCAGTACAATATATAGCCGTTAGGTTTCACAGTGTAGCCGTTAGGTTTCACAAATGAGACAACTTGCTCTAATACCATGAAGAATTTGAGGTTCCACCATAAAACTAATTGGCAATATGAGAAGTAGCCTAATTACTTATAAACACATGTAAGGTCTTTCCTTTTACTGATGTGTGATTAATAATCTCAACACAAGGCACGCATATCACTTTATTTTATTTCATTTTTGTGTTAGTTTTATATATACAATAGTTGGCATATTGTCTCTCCATGATTGGCGCTTAGAAGCGCGGTAAGTGCTTCAGATCAAAATGCAAATTGTCAAAAGACACATAAGCCTTAACAGTTGTGTTTCGAACCAGTTACTTCACTTGAACACAAGGTGGTTTGAGGAAAAAGTTTGGAGAGGGAAACATCTTTAGAGGTTGCCACAACTTTGTTTGAATTGAATGTCCAAACACATGGGAAATTTTTTGGAAGATGTGAGAATTTGGTTGCTGAGAGTTTTTGGGAAGGAATTAATAATTAAGTTAACATATAGTTTTATTTTATGCATATATTCTAAGAGACTTGCGAGGACCACAAAATCATAACAGTGTGATATGCTAAATAAATTATCATGGCATCATTCTTAACTAAATTGTTTAAGTTTAAAGCTAGCTTGGACTGTAGGAAAAGAAAAGGCTAATCTCTGGTCAAAAGTGGTATAGGATGAAATGGCTATAAATAGATTGGAAAATTGGCTAGGTGTGGGAATATAATTTTATTATTATTTATAATTGATAATATAAATTGTGTTAGTGCTTGTTGATACAAGTGTATGGAATATAAATTTAAAATTATTTTATATTTGCTTATAGTTTAGTTGGTTAAGAATATCGAAATTTACATTGTTTGCGATCTCAAATTTATCAATGATTACGTGAACAACAAATACTTCTAATTAAGTTTGAAATATTAAATATCCATTATGTTATATTGTAATTAATTAATTTTGTAAATAGGTAATATAATTAAGCTAGTAAGCACGATATCACTAAGATTAAAGAAATATATTCTGTCATGAAATATAACATTAATTTTAGTTTGTTTTTCTTTGTTTTTTAATGGGGCCGGATCCGTGACACCACTTTTTGCACAATTTTTGACACATGTTTTTATGGAGCTTACTCTGTAATGTATTTTAACGATTCGAATTGTCTATATTTTAGGTCTTCCCTCAAATATCATGTCTATAAAAAATCACCAAGAAACCATATGACTATTGGATTAAGTGATCAGAGTTTCTTTGTAGAATCGTATTCATCAATTTCACTACAAATGAATGTCTTAATAGTTTTAGATTTGTCTAATTTTTTATAAGGATAATCTATGAATGATACCTTAAAAGATAGACAGATCGGACCGTTAAAATACATTACGTGAACCCTACAAAATCGTGTCTAAAAAATTATGTAAACAAATTAGTACCACGAATTTGCCCCCCCTCTTTTTATTTGTTTATGTTAGCCTTATAAGGTTATACAATTAAAACACAAGCGAAAGAGTGACTGACCTGATTTCAATGGTAGTTACCGAAGATGCAGCAGCCATGCAAGCAAGACGTGATCGATAAAACTCCAATCTTTATGTTTGCCGTGACAAACAGAAAACACCAACTCTTCTGTAAACTCCTAGCTTTATGACAATGCTCTATGGGAAGCCTTAGTTGTCGTGTCTAGGGTTAGCAGGGACCGGTGTTTATATACTAGCCAAAAAGTCTTAGATTCCGTCCATAAGGGAAAACTAAAACTCTCCTTTCTTGGCTCTCAAGTAAAATATCATAATCATATATTATTAAGGATTCCATCAATCCTATTTCCAATATAAGACACCTTATATAGAATTAATATCTTTAAGAGATTAAATCACAATTAACATTATTCTCCAATATTACATTCCTATTACATGTAGTAGATCACTTAAGGTTGATTTATATTGGATAAATCCAACGTTCTCCCACTTGGTCTACAAAATGTAATATTCACGTTTATACTTGAGATTGGAGACTAATGTCACTTTAGTGGCCATGTAACAGTGATTACATCTCGTCCTTAATGCAGCTTCTGTCAAATGCATTTCTTAACATGGAACTAACAAGGTTGTAGGATTGACACAACCCAGAACCTTCATAATCACACATGCTAAGATCCTCATTCACATGAAACACAAATTATGATCAAGAGATGAAACTTTAAATTAACTTAAATGTCTTACTTCATATCATCTCAGGTCCACCTTATTGTAACTCACAAGTTACACTTTATGCTTTTTCGAAGCCTTAAATCTGCCAATGCAGATATCCTTCATCTAATGAAACCATCATAACCTGCAGGGTGCCCACCAAAAGGCCTTCGATGCCTAAGTCATAAATAGTTTAAGAGAAACTAAACAAAGAGAATTCTAAGTATTAAGTGGCGATTATCATTTCCCAATTTATCTTGATTATTTATAAGAGAGACTCCTTGTAGGCAACCTGGAAGTAAGATTGCAGATCATGCTAGGGGTGGGTTCGGTTTGGTTTTTGACCAAAACCGGAAACCGAACCGAAATTACTGTTTGGTTCGGTTTGGTTCAGTTTGGTTTTCTATCGGTTTGTGTTCGGTTCGGTTTGGTTTTTCTCGGTTCGGTTTTGGCCCAGTTCGATTTTTCTCTTTTTTTTTTTTTTTTTTTTTTTTTTTGGAATTTTGATTTTTCTTTCAATTGAGCCTTGCTGCAGAGAGCAGTACAACAATGGTCCAAATAATCACAGAAAGCAAACATTCAAACAACCACAGAGAGCAAACATTCAAACCAAAACTCTAAAAATGTATAAGTAGAATAGAAAATTAAACGTAAGAGTATGGGTTCGCCGCTGGGCATAAACACCTTGTTCCTCACCTGCTATTTGCACCAATTTTCAGTTCAATTTTAACCCAAAATTTCAATCTAATTAACTAAATTACAGAGGATTCTATGGTAACCTGGAATGACTTTGGCAACCACAGAGAGCAAACATTCAAACCAAGCCTCTAAAACTGTATAAGTAGAACATAAAATTTAAAGTGAGAGTATGGGTTCGCCTCTGGGCATAAACACCTTGTTCCTCACCTGCTATTTGCACCAATTTTCAGTTCAATTTTAACCCCAAATTTCAATCTAATTAACCAAATTACAGAGGATTCTATGGTAACCTGGAATGACTCGGGCCCACTCGTCCTTGAACCAAAAGCCGGACGACCTGAGCGCCTTCCAGCACTACTCGAGAAGCTTATCAGAGATGTCAGAGCCAAAGGTGTCAAGCTCAGGGCCAAAAAAGAAGAGGATCTGGAGGGGGCGGTGTCGTCGAGGAAGTGGAAGACGCGGATGCAGATGGAGGAGGGGCGGGCGGAGATGACGATGCTGAAGATGGTGGAGTGGGAGTGGGCGAATTTGGGGGAGAGGTGGAGTTTGTGGGTTGCTGCGCGAACTGGGAAGTGGGAAAAAGGGCGAGACAGAGAGATGAGGATTAGGGACCTAGGTTTAGGTTAACGGTGCCGTTTTAGAATTAGGATTATTAATTAATAAATTAACTTCAGTTCGGTTTGGTTCGGTTCGGTTTTCGAACCCCAAAAACCGAAACCGAACCAACCAGATTCGGTTCGCTTCGGTTCAACAGATTAGGTTCGGTTCTTTGGCCTCGGTTCGGTTTTCGGTCCAGTTTTTTTTTCGATTTTCGGTTTTTTCAACCCACCCCTAGATCATGCTAGACAGACCTCTGTGTTCTGCTAGCGATATACAAACTACACTAGACTAGTGGGGCATTCTTTGATGGTAGGTTCGATCATTGGCAGATGAGTTTGCAGGAGCGGGAGGACACCAAATGGAGGTTTAGAAGAGTCGACGCCTGCCTTCTTGGGTCGGGAAGGCACGATGGAAGGAATGGGAATATGAATATCATGGGCCCGAAGGACAGCTTAATATGTATATGAGCCCGAAGACCTATAGGACAGTCAAATGCTTAGCTCATTATTGTCTGATATGTGGTATGCTCACGACATTAAGGGTAAATCCGTCATATTGAGTTAATAGTCCACATGTCGTTCTCTATTAATTGTGATTAAATTAGGTCTGCACATAATAACTTTCAACAGAGAAAAAAAAAAGTTGGAAAAGAGAGTATATGCTGCTTAAGAAAAGAAAGAATGAGTAAATAATAAGAGGAAATTAGCCAATGGAAAATTACTGATGGGATATATGTAGTGTACTACAATTTAATATCATATGATATGAAATATCCCAATATGACGAGTGATGTGATTATTCTTGCGAGTTCTTACTGTGTCATTCTTGCACGCTCTTAAATCTACCACAAAAATTACTTAAAGCTATATAGTTAAGCATATTGAACATCCCACTGTCTTTCTTTTCATTCATAACCTTTTATAACGTTGAAAATCGTTCCCAGTACACGGAATTAATTCTTACCATCATTTTTACGTATTGAAAAGAAACAATTATTAGTTGAACTATTTCCATGATCGGGAGCAGGGGCGGATCTATTAAGGGACCAAGGTGGTCCCAGGACCACCCGGAAGCTCGGGAAATGGCTGTGAGGATCTTCAAGGACCACCCAAATCTGGGCAGTGGTGGAGAGGACCAGCGGGCATGGCTGCTTCACCCTGTGCAAAACAGAAGGAGGAAGAAGAAAGGTATTTTTTCTTTTAAATAACTTGGCCAAAACGACGTCGTTTTGAGCCAAGTTGTTTAAAAATTTTAAAAACCTTCACGTGATAGGCAGTGGCCAAATTCAATAAACTAGCTCTTGTTGTCAGATTCACTTTACCAAATTTAATAATACCTAATTGTATGTAAGTTTTCAAACAGGAGGAGGAATCCTCACGCCACTGCAGGTAGGTAACCCCAACTTTTTTATTTGCTTGGTATTCAAATCGTGATTGTGTTATAGGGGTTCTTTTTTTTTTTTTTTTTTTTTGTTGTTGAAGATTGTGTTACAAACTTACAGACTACAGTCAAGGGTTTTTAGTTCATACATATTTTAAATTGATATAGATTTTTTTATTAATTGATATGTGTAGAAATTAGAAGTATTGAACGATCTTACAAGCGAAAATCATCATTTATTAATTGATACAGATTCAATTCACTTTACTAACCTAATTGTATGTTGCGTTGTTCCTCATTCTACCCAAGCTAGCCGAACTGCCGAAAGTCATCAGAATCAACTTTAAAATTTCTGTAAGGTTTCTAATTTAGTGTTAGTTCTTACTTATTTTTAGTGTTAGTTGATACATATTTATTGTTAATTTGTTAGGATTTTTAGTTTTATTTTAGTGTTAGTTCATAAATATTTATTGTTGATTTTTTAGGATTTTTTCATATTTATTTTAGTGTTAGTTCATACATATTTATCGTTGATTCATTAGGATTTTATGATATTACTTGGATTGTGTTATAGGGGTTTTTTTTGGTTGAAGATTGTGTACTAGTTCATGCATATTTTTTAGTTTCATCAATTGATATAAATTTTTTTATTAATTGATATGTGTAAAATTTAGAAGTATGGAACAATATTACAACTGAAAATCATCATGGATTATGAATGAAAAGTTGATTAGTAGTTTACCTCATTGAAGCGATCATTTAATTCCTTAAATTTTAAGAGAAATAACGTTGTGTGGCTTAAAAAATATTGAAAAAGTGGTCAAATTAATTAGACAATAATTAAAAAACAAAACAAATCTCAAGATAAATCAGCACATTAAATAGCAGGTTAGGTGAACCACCGATCTTGGGCATGATTTCCGACGAGGGGAGGGGCGGCAGCCACTCCTCGCTCTCACGTAGCTTTATTTATGTATATTGGGACCACCCAATGTTAAAATTCTGGATCCGCCACTGATCGGGAGTTCAGATCTTATTTGCTGAGTTAGGGTTAATAGTATATTTACTTAAAGTTGTTCTGGACGTAAGCAAAACATCAACAGATGCATGCAAGATAAGAAGAAGACTTACCCAAACTATAATCTAAGAACTCAGGTCTAGCTAAGAGAATCGATCTCATTGATTAATGGTCACCTGCAACCACCCAATTAATGGGTCTCAATCGATTAATCCATTAGTTGAATCTTAATTGTCGTTTTAGCAGCGTCCATAAGGCAACATATACCGACCGTCTAATAAAAAACGACGAGTTGTTGCCATCATTATTCATGCAAGCACTAGGGTTACGCATTTGTGGACAAGCTTTTGCATGGACATGTCACTTACCAACCATGCACAAGTCACTGGCACAATTAATTCAAATGAATCAATAAGCAAAATTTTGATCGATCGATTTATGTGGCTCTTACGAATTAGGTTAGGATCCAAGCATACACGACAAATGACTTGATCTCTAAGCTTTGCCATATCCATAAACAACGGTACATGATGAGGTCACAGAAATTGGACAACTCTATGATCTAGGCAACACTGTGTCCCCAAGTGATATTAAGGATGTATTATTTTTCCAATGGTTCTCAATAATTTGGGATATGTACTCTTTGATTGGTGTGTTGTGATTGCTGGAGGTCTGTATTTATGTTCTTTTCTGCATGCATGAGTTTTTAACAGTGTTAGTTGGTTTCTGTCGATTGCATTTCTTAGCCGTTGATTGATTGGTTGATGCACAATGTTGTGAGGAAAGAAAAAGGCTTACGAACTTGTAAAGTGGGAAGGTTGTACCCAAGATGAGAACAGAAAGATCTGCAGGCAGACTTTGTCTTCGCTGCATAAAATATTTTTAGGATAAGAAGCAGTTCGGTTTCTATATTTTAAAAATTATAAAAAGTAAAAAAAAAAAAAAACAATCTCTAACGTTGCCAATTATTTTTAGGAACTAACAACAGTGAAAAAAGAGAGAATCAAACTCAACTGAAGATCTTGATTGCATGGGTGAATGTTCTTTAACCAATGTGCTACAATCCACTTGCTAAAGTTACAAATTATTAGCACTATTTATCCCTCCACTCATCAAAATGTCAAAATTAACTGCCATATTTTATATGAGGGTTTGGTGGACCTATGTTTTGCTTAAGAAAATAAGCTAAGTGTTATGTCAAAAACACAAAAGTAAACTTGATTGTAACTAATCTTTAACTTGATTCTTACACTTCTAACCCAAAAAGAGAATTGATTAAATCAAATCAAATCAAATCCCCCTTTTATTAAAAAGAAAAAATGTTTTTATTTAACCCTTCTATTTTGCTCACCTTTGCCCTAATACACTCATAAATTCAAATTTGAAAATTCCTCTTTTGAGCGGTGCTTTCCACACACTCATTTTACTTTTCAGCTGTTGGATTGAATAAAAGGATCAAAGAATAGAAATTAAAAAAAGTGTGTACAAATAAAATTTAATGTATGAATAGAAAGCATAAGAGAAAGACATTTTTTTATCTTGCAAGTTACAACAAAACAAAAACAAAAAAATATCAAAGAAGCAAAAGTCCAAAAAATAAAAGGAATGAGGGCCCGGTAGGGTAAAATACGAGCCCACCAAAAGCACTGGAATCCAAACGTGCTACAGAATAATTGGATTTCGGATTTGGAAATTGGAAGGCTGGCCAACGCAAACAAGTCCAGTGACTTTAAGAAAAGGCGTTTTCACCGCACGTGGTGGGCTGGGCCAGCATGTTCCAGTCCTGTCGCGCATTCACACGTGTGCAATCTCCTCCCTTATCGCAGATCCCGACGAGATCCGCTGCCATTTACCTTTGCCCCCTCCCTATTGCATGCCAATCAAATCACCACCACTCATGACACGACACGTGTACTGATTCGCCATGCATTTGCCTTTGTTAGCTTTGATGAAGAAAAGTACAGAAAAGACCTTGGAAATTGTATGTGGGACTTTCTTTGAGATGGGTAGTTTTGGGATAAGGGAATTTGGAGGGAGAGGGAAAAAGAGAGAAGGAGGAGACAAGGCAGCTTTAGTAAAAGAAAAGAAGGTGGTGGTTTTAATGGTGTATGTGTGTCGCAGTAGTAAAGTGAAAGTGAAGAGAATGTTGGTGATCCCAAGAAGATTGCTTACAGTGATATGGAAACATACTCAGAGAGGTTGCAGCCTTCTTTTTCCCCTTTATTTTGAGACGGGAGAGAAGATTTGATTTTAATTTTTTTTTTTAAGTTTTGTTTATGAGCGCCTAAATAATCGTAGTTATCAATATATGAAATTTATTATGAAGTTCATATTAATTAACGGTTGTTAATGACTTAAACACTGCCATTATATTAGATTTGTGTCTATTATAACATATCAATGAGAGTTTGCAATGTGTATCTATCATAAAAACCCTTTTAATTCTTCAAGTTCCCTTGAACTCAACATGTGATAGATAACACGAGAAAGAGTTTTTTACACCTGTTGCGTGAAAGATGTGTCTCACATTTCTGGTCATGTACTGCTCACATGTGAGACACTCGTTCTAAACAATGACCGCATGAAAGTTCATATCTTATAATGTAACTGAAAAGAATGTAGGAAAGTTCTACGTAACCATAATTTTTATTTTTATTCTGACGTAGTGATTCTTTTTAGGGCCGGTCTTTTTAAATCCTTGTGCTCTTAAGTCTTGCCTAGCGCTTTGAAGAATAGTATACAACCAAATCCTGCAGTAAAGAACTCTCTCAATCCATCTCTTCCTCCTATTTCAGAACAGAAAAATCCACATATTTTCATGCAAAGAAACATGCACTAACTGCAGTGGTCATGCTAGTCCTATAAAATCAGGTAACCATGACAAAAAATGTAGTGAAAACAAAGTGGCTTTGCTGAATTACTAACCACATACAGCAAACAATTGAATTGAAAACGATTGCCAAGGACACATACTACTTATAACTTGTGCTATAATTTTCAGCAAAGGGTGGTGGTGTGGAAATTGAATCAGATAAAGAAAAGATGGTGAGTTTATATATATAATGGTGAAAGCAACAAGCCTTGAGAGAGAGAGAGAGAGAGAGAGAGAGGGTTTGGTTGGAGACTGAGAAAAAGCCATCAGGAGAAACCAAGGCCACCAGCTCCAAGTGAGGGATGTTGACATGAGAGAGATTAGTGCCAGTGGGGAATATGAAGTTTATTGGGATTTCCTCCAAAGTGAAATTATATCGTGTGTGGTGGCTAGTGAAGCAAAAGACAGCAGTGCAATTCCCACTATACACATCTTTTTAGCATTGCGCTAAATTTGGCCTTACAGTATCAGTCTATCACAATTTCTTGGTCTGCCTTCAAGAATCATGTGTAGATACACATAGAAATGTCATCATCAATTCACACATTACTCTATAAAGCTGTATAGGCACTTTGAATTTTCCAAGTAACAAAAATAAGATTAATTTCGTGCCTATCAACCTTTTTCCTTGATGTGAATTAATTCAGTTCTTAATCGCAATATGTTATGTCAATTACCTGTGATGTGTATTGGCAAACTTGAAAGAAAAAAAAAATTGTTTGGCTAACCTGCAAACCAGACATAATACAATTAAAACGACGTCTTACAAATAAGAAGTCACGAATCGAAAATTCATGGTCAATAATTCTCGGTGCACTTCAATGATGAAATGACTCCTCACCTGCAACACATGCATGTATTGGTTAACCAACACTGTAGATCTTATATTTTTATTTTGGTAAATAAATTAACGCCTAAACTATAGTTGACAGCACCATTTCTTGGTGTGCCTGCAAATTAACATTCTAATTTGGAATGTGTCTTATCAATTCTCACTTTACTGCATGTACAGAGCAGTGGCAACTCTAAACCCTTTAACCTATTTTTACTTTTATTTGAATTCTTAATCATAATATTTTGAATAATTGCAGAATATCAATGTCTTGCACTAAGGAACTTGCGTACAATTTTCTATCTTAATTAAGAATTTTTCTTGATAATGAAATTCATTGTAACTAAACGATATTGGACCCAGTTCAAGCAACACTATCATCTACAGAAATTATGACATATTTAGATTCGTATAGTGAGATTAGCAGTCTGAGAAGTTGCAGTCTAACTCGAATCACACATAGTGTTGCTAGTAACCTTTTATCACAGTGGTGGAAAAGTGTTGAGTCTTGCATGACGGTGTGGGTTTGAACTCCTTCGGTGGCTAATCTAACATCTAATTTAACAAAACCTATCGTTTAACAAAAAAAATCACACATAGTGTTCTGCAAAGTCATTCAAATAGTATAAACCTACAGATAAAGCCGTTGCGTGTTAGCGCTTTACTAATAACATAGAAAAGGCTTTTCTTGCTTCTGGTGTTGACTGCACCAAATATTGAAGTGACGGCTGATCATTTTGCAAAATGAAAGCAATTGATGTGTTCAAATATCAACAAAGAAGTCATTGATTTTGATTGAAACTAGAACGATGTCTAGCTGAACATATAAATGTAGTTATGTTTGTGTACCTACTGATGGAATTTACCCGCCCCGAAATTACACTATAATTAACAGTAGTAGTAGTAGTAGACGACGAACAGTACGTAGTGGTCTCAAAATCAAGTCCCTGTTACATGCATGTGTGGGATTTAGGCATCTGTCTTTGTTGCTATCGGACTATAACTATCCAGATTGCCATACCAAATTTACTGTAGTTAGTCAGACAGAAATCAGAATGAAAATGAAGTCGGAATTATTACTCATTCAAAGTCTTGACCTGACCACCCTCACTTTCCAAATGCTTATTGTCTATTGTTTCTTCCATGCATGCATTATGTTGCGGCTACAGTATCATGTGACGTACAATCCCGACTTAATCGAAAAGGGAGCGGTTCTCCTTGCATAGAGGTGGTAAATTTATTAATTGGGTTGTTAATGGGTACCCATTAAGACTCACTTAATTTTATTTTACCTTACACCAGTGGCGGAGCCACATAGAGACTAGGGTAGGGCTAGGCCCATCCTGGAATTGCTCTATATATATATATTGTGAGCTTTTCCTACCATAAAGATTGTGCGGCCTATTGGTTGTTAAGTTTGACAACATCAGAGGGGTGATGGGTTCGAAACTTGCATTATCCAACAACATCTCCGCGTTTTTTATAATCCAACCTCCCGTTTATTTTTATAAACCTAACCTTATAACTAGGCTTCAAAAACCCAACCTTACCACATTTAATTTTTTTTTTAATTTATAAACCTAACCTTATAACCAGGCTTTTGTTTAACCATATAAAATTCAATCCACTCTTCTGGTCAGTTCATATAAAACGAGGTCTATACAATTTAGAAGAGGATCAAATCATGTTGAAAGGAAATCTCATAGAAATAGCTTTGATTCTTGACCTTAAATTTTTGTTCGAGCCTTAGTCCTTACCAAAACTCGTAAAGAAGTTATGTTCTTATGATATAATCTACTAAATACCAAATTTTTCATACAAATTTAAGCTCCATCACATTTGTTTGATTAAAAGGTTCCATGGCAATAAAAAAAAGCTTTAGTTTTTCTCCAACTAATTATGTTGCAATAAGGCCCTTACCAGGACCGATTAGTAGCTTCGCCACTGCCTTACACCATCATTACTACCAATCTCACGTCCATATTATGATGGTATCAAATTAAACGAGTATTAGTGAGTACCCATTAACAACTCAATGGGTTGATTTGCCACATCTATCCTTGCACATCTTGTTTACTTTTAGCCTATGAATTGAATCAATATTCTTAATTGAAAGAAATTGATAAAAATGTGCACAAGGAAAACAATGAGTGTGTATATTTCATTGCTCAAATAACAATGGGCTATTAGTTAGTTCTCGTTACACATAATTTGTGATGGGCCTGTTATCTTAGGCCTATGCCCTATTAATTGGGCTAACATATTCTTTATAGTCATTAATTATGACGTGGGCCAAGTACTTTCTTGACAAATGGATGTTCGAACTTAGAATCTCTACATAATTGCTATATTATATACTACCACAAAAAAAATTTCATTTCAGTTGGTTATGCAATTAAATTGAGTAACTTTAGGCCCTCAATTATTTAGAATCAATGAACTCTAGATTTCAACTCAATCAAATAATTTATCATCTCCGATGTAAAATTTCATTCATATAAAAATGAAAAAAATAATTTTCTCATTCGTGTCGAGAAAAATTCTCAAGATTGTTTGAGTCTACTAAAATCGACATATGCATATAATCATTTAGTTATAGACGCAATGAACTATAAACTCTCACTTGAATATCTTTATTGATGGGAATTAAGAATTAATAGGCTGAGATCCATTTCTTGTTATACAATGAGAGTTAAAAAAACTACATAATGATCTCTTGTATTAAAAGTCATCACTGTAACAACCCATCCCTAACTTTACGATTTTATTAATTTTAAATGAGTGCCCCTAGAGGCGAGGATGTTGACTTTCTTTAACCAGCGTATTGTGAGACGTATGAAACATTCTTTTAGCGTATCCTCGTAGTGTTCGTCACTACGAACGCGTTAAACGAAATCGAATTTGGAGTTACGACGAAAATTTTACGAAACTACGAATGTGAAGGGCGATTTGATAATTTCACACTTACGGGAGATTTTCTTTCTGTTTTGTCTTTTATGGGATTGGAGTGTCAGTAGAGTGGGACCCACAACCCACTATTTTTCCTCACTCTCGTGTTCCTTTCCAAATGCTCTCGGCCTCTCATTGGTTGCCACCTCACTTCTCTCCCTCATCCCTCACCTTTCTCTCTTCCCCTCATTATCATATTCTTCTCTAAAGAATAGAGGCCAAAAGGTCAGGAACCAACCACACCACCACCATACCGTTGCCACTCCGGCAAGGCGACCACTGTCACAGCCATGCTCGAGGACACTTTCATTTCCTCTATCTTCTCTATTTTCTCCCTTATCTTTCTCTCTCTAACACTCTCTCTCCCTCTCCGAAAACCACACAACACCACCACCCGATTACTCTTGCGAGCTGGACCATCAGACCACCACCGCGCCTTGTCATTCCCTATCTTTGTTAAGTTCAAACCATGAACATCAAACCCAAACGTGCAACTGCACTGCACAATGGTCATTGCCACTGTTCATCATCTTCTCTGATGAGTTATCGTCAATCCCGACCAAGGTAAGTGTTAAGTACTCTCTCTTCCTTACTTTTTTCATTGTCAGTGAACGATCTCAAGGTTTGGACGCATTTTAATAGGGTTCAGAAGCTGTTGGAACGAAGGGAGGACTTCGCAGAATTCTGGGAAACTCAAGATTCGTGGCCATCCGGCCTCTTTCAGGCCCATTTTTTAGCTAACGCTGATGTTGACTCGACCCCCAACATGTATGAACTGATTCCTCACATTTCTAGCTTTACTCTGGTTTTTGAATCATTGAAAATGACTGCGATTTGAGCTTGTTAAGAGCTTTGGAAGTCGGACAAAAAACCTGCAAGAACTTACGAGGAATGCGAGTACAGTCGTACTCGCAGGCGCGTGGGCGCGTGTGGATGTGTTAAGGTGATAGTCGTGTGTGGCGCGTGGTTGCCGGTGCAGCCACCTTGTGGCGGCGCGTGGAGGAACCCAAGGTCCCTCGTTAGGTTTCTCGACGTGCCGAATCCGAATCTGCTGTCCATTTTCCAAAATTCGACCGTTTTAAAATAGTTCCTTTATTAGACGTACTTTGTACGAAAAAGACGTTTATATGTTAGTACGTAATATATTTACATTAACGGTTTCGTTTCTAGGGCGAAATGCATTGCAAGGATCTTCGAAGCCCACGAGGCGGGTTCGACCTGATGATATGATCTGTGAGTGGGTCTTTTCTTTTATATAGTATACATATAATTGGTAGTTTCCATTTATACATTTCATAAAGAGTTTTCTACATACACCTAGATTAGCATGATGTTTATAAGATTTAGTGCATTAATAAAAATTATGAATTATGCTATGTCCTACGGGATGCATAGGTATGCATATTATTATTGATGCCTTAATTATACTTATAGCCATGAATAGTATTACGATGACGTGAATTATTGATTTACTGTTGTATGATTCTATTTATGTTATCTACTCATCGTTGATGCACCGGTGTTCGTACTTGCCCGGGCCATGGCCAGTCTTTCATGTGTATGTTCACATCTCACCATACGTTCACTTTGGATCCATTGTAGGTGCCAGTCCTATCCTAGATTTCTATAGGCTCGTATGTGATGCGCATAGTGCCAGTCTTCACTAGAGCGTAAATCATTGTTACACCCAGTCTTGTTCATGTCAGAATACCTCTGCATAAACTCGTGTGTCAACATGTGTCAATGAGCACTCGATGTGATATATTTATTTCTACGAGATATTTTGATTTCTAGAAGTTATATGCTTATCTATGAAATTTATGACGTATTGAAGTACTGAGATATTGCAGGCTACGGTAAGTATTTTCATACTATACGTCATATGTATATTTTGGAAACTATACTTGTTTTACGGCAAGGGATTATAGTGTTTTCAAAAAGGTTCAAAAAGGTTTTTATAAAACTTTATTTTTCGGCCCGCTCACCCTTGTTTTTCGCCCCTCCAGGTTTAGTAGCTGAGCTTTTGTGTCAGCGAGGATTCTTGGCAAATCTCGGTATAGGTGGTTACATTCGATGATATATTTCTCATCATACCTTACTGTACTTTACTTATGCTCTAACATCATGTGTGAAATGGGTTCATTCCTGCTCACAAGTGCACTCTTATGTTTAGGTACTTTTAGGTTTAAATTTATTCACATTTTCCACATCACTACACTTTATGGCTTCGTCACCCTCCTGATGTCAGACAGCACAGCTCGATTCGGAATCCAAGTGGACATTTCGGGTCAGGTGTTTAGTTTGGTATCAGAGCATAAGTTTGGGTAATATTGCGTTCATCACACGCGTGATGTAAGCATTCTTGGTTCTTGAACCTAAATGTCAAATTTGGCCACCTCGTCGAATATGAAAAACATGTTAGCTTTTTCCTAAG
Source organism: Malus fusca (assembly GCA_035220775.1). Taxonomy (NCBI): domain Eukaryota; kingdom Viridiplantae; phylum Streptophyta; class Magnoliopsida; order Rosales; family Rosaceae; genus Malus; species Malus fusca. The sequence continues at coordinate 14,921,871 of CM069067.1, read as the reverse complement.
TTTTGGGCATTTTAGACGACTTATCGATGTCTTAGAAGAACATTTTGGCGACCACCTCTAGACTTAAACAAAGAACCTGAAGGGAAATATTGAGATTTAAGTGGGATTTCAAGTGACTAGCATGCATATTCAATTCAAAATTAACATACATAAGCAACGGAAGCATATTAACAAAGCTATAGTCATGCAAATCCCCTTCAAGAAGCATAGGTTCATATTTGTTGCATCTGAGAAACTTATTGGAAACCAAGTTTAAGGAGAAATGTGTTTTACCTTTGGACCTTGACTTGAGTCCAATAAGTGACCACCTCCAAGACCTCTCATCTTGGAAGTTCTTGAGCCTAACCTCCCTCCTTGCTTCCTCCACCTTGATAAGTTTAGAACTCATTTGATTCTCCTCTAGTCTCCAAGGTAAAAGACCTTTAAAGATCCACACTCACTAGTGTAGTGAGATGGATGTTGGAATAACCAAAAGGAGAAGAGATGATTAGCTATTTTCTCCTTTTGGTGGCCGACCTTGAGATATATATATATATATATATATATATATATATATATATATTGTTTTCCCTTGAGGTAAAAGCTCACACAAAAACCTTAAGGAACCTTTTCCTAAATCTTTCTATATAAAGGTGAGATAAGTAAGTTAACAATTAACGTTTTGTTGGAAATGTGCCCTAAAACCAATCATATGATGATACTTTACGGACATTTCACATGTTAAACTGATCTAGTTTAATATCAAGGGCAAAAATTATTGTTTTAAGCCGTCTCATATAAATGTTATATGCTTAAACGATAAGTCCAAGGAATATGTAATTAGGAGAATGTAATTTAAACAAGTTAGATTCATAAGACCATTCTCTTTCGTATACATATCCTAAACGTTCCTGATCATAGGATTGCCAATTGGGCATTGACAGTCCGTTAAGATCAGTACGTGCTGTGTCTTCTCTCAAGGGAAGTGACTGGTCTCGAGTCATTGGTGTGATTGACACCAAGACAAGCATGTAGGTGCTCAATAGAGAATGAGTCCACTGAACACGATCAACGATGAGTTCTCATACTCATGTCACATGAGAACTCATGGTTGGGATAATGCAAAGTAGTCCTTTGACCTGAGGCATCATAGTTGTCTTGTGGTTAGGTCCTTGATCTTTGACTATGTCAAAGTCACTCCATCAGAGGGTGTCCACGACATAGTTGGGATTAAGCCACTTAACCATGGAGACAAGTGAATGCGCAACAAGGGATCTCTAACCTTCAAACCGTTTGAGGGAGAATACTCTATGATATGATTAAGAATCTCTGGCCAGAGTATGAATGAGATTTAGGAAATCGTTCCAAATCACATTCAAGGTAATCATATAAGTAAGAGAATCACATTGGATAGTAGACATGAATAAACTATCAAACCAAACAATGTGGTCAAGAGTATTGTATTAGAGAAATACCGTATTGCATTGTAATCCTAAACTGAATAGGTTCTCCACCTCTTCTGATTAGCTTGGGTAACCATGACATACTGCTAGGTGTCACTCATGGTTTGTGGAAGCCCTAAACGTGTATAATCACTAAAGGGAGAATTGAAAGTAAGTTTCAATTCACAATCGATTTGAAAGAGTTCTAATCGCCCACTGCCTCGCTAAAAGGAACCTAATGGATCGTACACCGTGTAAGGTAGAGATTGAAGAAACAACGAAGATGAGTAAGGATAATTAAATGGTTTAATTATTTATGGCAATGATTAATTAATATGTTAATTAATCAAACGAATAAAGTTCGTTAAAGACCTCGGGTTAGTTTTGGGCCTCAAGGCCCAATGGGCTTCGAACGTCAAGCCCATTGACTTAAGTTGTATGACAACTTAATGACTAAATATTCACAAAGGCCCAAACAGCCCAATAACACCCTATGGCCGGCCATATTGATAAAGGAGTGGGTTTTGGACTTATTACAAGTTTGCCACTCCAATGAAGGTAGGTATAAATATGACTTTATAGCCTTTTCTTCATTAGGGTTTGGAGAAAATTGGAGAGAACATGTCTCTCCCTTTTTCTCTCTAAGAGGCCGGCCCCCTTGGAGGAGATTAGCTAGCAACACTTGCTCGATCGCTCGATTTCTCCTTTGATAAGCTTCTCCGGCGATATCGTGCAACCTTTAGGGAGCATACACTTACCTTTCACCATTGGTACATGCCCTTACACAGCTACCATTACCACTAACTTCCTGGTGGTTGATTGCCCAACGACATACAATGTCATCTTTGGACGTACAGGCATCAATGATCTCAAGGCCATGGTATCCACACATATGTTGTTGATGAAATTTCCAACCCCCTATGGCAATGGTTACATCAGATGAGATCAACTTAGTACACGGTCATGTTACAACACTTCGGTTAAGCAACAGCACCTGCCTGTGCCCAAGGAATCCCTTTCTATACATGACCAAGTCATAAAGACCAGCCCGGACGAAGCCAACTTGGATCTTCTCGAGACGACTCTTTCACCCAGCAAGCACAACCCGCTGAAGAGTTGGAAAAGGTTTCTGCCTCAAACGATTATCCAGATCGCATGGTGAAGATTGGCACCACCTTGTCACCACCCATTCGGTTGGCATTGATCTCTTTTTTGCAAGAGAACACTGAGGTCTTCGCCTGGTCATACTGATGCGATGAAAGTTAACCACTCAAATTAAACCCTCTTGTTGTCACATTGTAGTATAAATGCAAGTAGGGATCGATCTAAATCGGGGATTAGGAGGGCTTGCTAAAACCTCTAAACTAACTCAAAAACATAAAAACAAAGTTAAAAACGTTTGAATAAACTCAAAGGACTCAAAACAGGTTCACTAGACTCAAAACAACTTAAAAACACTCAAAACTGCCTAAAAACACAAACTGGGCAGATTTTTACTCTAAACACTACTTTGGACGAAATTTGTGTTTTGACTTGACTCAAAACACTCTAAAACACAACCAAAACAGAAATTAAACACTTTGAAACAAGAAAGTAAAAAGGGGGGTTTTGGTGTTTTTACGAATTCGAAACAAACAAACAACTTATAAAACTAGGCATATTGTAAAACGGATTTAAGAAATAAGATGATGGATTGATTAGTTAGAGGCCCGTTCTTCACACATGACACACCTGTACATGAATCGATTTCCAATTGCTTTTCAATAAACTATGATGCTCAACACCCCAGATTAACCGTGATGCACAAATTAACCCTAAGATTTTCCTTTACTCATTGAATTGGATGAATGCATGCGACAACCCAAATCATTCTCTAAAAGTCCCCTATATGAATGCATAATAGAGATACAATCAGAGATCATTACGTTCAATGAAAATCATAAGTGTTGACGAGACAATTGTAACTATGAATGCATGATATGTTTGCCAAGAATTCAATTAACGCGATTGTGACAAACAACCTTCACTACTCATGAATATAAACTTGTAACAATTAGGTGAAACTCATTTATATTCTAGCGTCTAATTCATGCATGAAAACTAAGTATGCATCCTTAATAAACATGCAAGAATCAGTTATGAATAAAATAGATAATTGAATTGCAATCACAACTTATCAAATCACAATTGGAAGAAATCAATTCATATCTCAAGCATGTTCATGGCTTCAAACTTCCCCCTAACTAAATAGGGTTTAGTTCCTCATAATCGCAAAGCAAAGAATAACAAGTTTATACATTGAAAACAAAAGAAAGAAAACACCTAAACGCTCCAGCGATCCAAACTGAACATCAAGCACGTCCAAGAACTTTCCTTCCCTTCCTTGATTGCGGCACAAGGTTTGGTGGTGGGTTTTGGGGATTATGGATGGTGTAGAAGGATGGGATTATGATTAGGATGGATGTATGGTGCGACAAGGGTTGATTAAGGTCAGAAACTATAAAGAATGGTGAAGGAAGGGTGCGGCAGAAAGTGGGATTCTATTTTAGGCGTGAATGGGTGAATGAATGGTTAAGGAGAAAAGACTCTGCCTTGCGGCATAATGTGTCTTTTGATGGATCTCTCTAGTTATGGTGAAGGGTGGATGTATTTATAGGCTAGGGAGAGGAGTGTATGGAGTTGTGGTAATGAGTGGATGTAATGGGTGTAGTGGGTGAATGTTGTGGTAATGAGTGAATGTAATGGGTGTAGTGGGTGTAGTGGGTGAATGTTGTGGTAATGAGTGGAGGTAATGGGTGTAGTGGGTGAGTGTTGTGGTAATGAGTGGATGTAATGGGTGTAGTGGATGAGTGTTGTGGTAATGAGTGGATGTAATGGGTGTAGTGGATGGATGTTGTGGTAATGAGTGTCTTTGCATGTGTGTGTTCCTCTTTGCATTTGCACACAAATGCTCTTCACCATTCCATCCCAAAATCAACACATTTGCACACACACATGCTGATTTCCAGCCTTCTAATCTTCAAAAACGTCCATCCTCATGTCTCCATGTGCATGCAATCCAATCTTGGCCCAAAAATGCTTCAAAATGCTCCAAAATGCACTTTCTTGCCAACTTTGTTATTAGGACCTACAAACACACGAAAATAGTTTAAAATACATAATTAACTAAGACATAACAACATAAATGCACAAGAACAAGCTAACTAAGTCGCATAAATATGCTCCTATCAAATTCCCCCACACTTAGCTTTTGCTAGTCCTCGAGCAAAACAAAACGAATCAAAACAAACAAAACACAACCTAGCCTTCCAACATTTGCCTCAGGGATTTTTAATGAAACATGACATGCCAAAGATCATCACTTACATAGATTTAACCAATCCTTACCCTCGAGCATACTTAATCATAATTACCATTCACTAGTTCACATTTAATCAATTAAAACAACATTTTGAATGTAGTAACATGCCTTAGAGAATTCCCTCAATTTCTTACTAGATACTCTCTATTTTCACGCACATTTTCTGACTACACACCCTACACTAGTTATATGTGAGAAGATTGGTGTAAACATGAAAGACTAGTACTCACATATGTTGCAACAAAGAAGGCAATTTCTGGAGTTAATAAGCATGTTTAAATATGATCTCATGAATGGAATGCTACTACTTAGATGCGAGAACCAGTGACACCATATGCTCATACCAATTTCGAACTCCACAAATTGAAACACACAACACTCAAGATAAAGTTAAGGGTTGTAATGGGGCTTGGGGGTAATGGCTAACAAAGAAAGGATAGGGATAACAAACGTTCTTCAAGCGATAGCAAGCAAAGTAATGAAATCGACACTTGGAATTCACTTTAGAATGCAAAAATCAACTTTTAAACACAAAGGAAAGATTCATGCAACACTTAGGGTCGAATTCAATGCCTTGGACCCTTTCTTCAACCATCAACACTTTAGAGCTCTTTCTCATATATTTTTCAACTCTTTTTCACTCTTTTCACAACTTTTCTTTTTCTTTTTTTCCTTTCTACCCGTGCCTTATTACGGATTTTGGCACACACACACACACACAAGAATCACTTCCCCTACACTTGGTTTATGTAATACATTGATAAAAAAGGAGTTCATTTTAAGTCATGCTTTACTATGCTTCAAGAACAAGGGTATGGATGGTCCTAAAACTAGGCTAGGTAAGGATAGTGTGGGTTAACAAAGAACATAGGCTACACAAGGCTCAACGGGGTTAAACTTAAACATATAATGAAGTAGGATACACGGCAATTTGGCTTTGGTGGTGGTCACTACACAACTTCATCTTGAATATGTGTTATGCAAATCAATAGCATGCTTTGAATGAAATGGGCATGGATCTAGCATTTGGAACTAAATGATGAAACGCCTTCTAAGTAGCAACCAAGCAAAGAATAATGAGATCATGCAACGACTTTAGAAAACAACAATGCACAGATTATTAACTCTCAAAATAAACGTTTTAGGCTCAAGTCTCACAAGGTTGTAGCGTTACTTTGAGTTCCTTCCTTCAAGCATGTTACAAAAACAGATTTTTTCCTTTATGATTGCATATGAATTTATAAATTATAACCACAACCAACCAAGCATAAACCAAGGAGTAAATCAAACTTCCATCCATGTTTATAACTCTCTTTAACAGTCATGCAATTAAAAACCAATTCCTCATCACTGTGTTGGAAGGTATCCTAAGACACAAATAAACACACAAAAACAACTCTTTTTGGGTTTTTCAAAACAATTTTTCAAATTTTTATGAGATTTTCGGATTTTTATGTCAAAACACACTAAAATACTCCAAAACAGCATAAAAACACTTAAAAACAGCAAGGAACAACACTAGAAGTAATGGGTGATAAACTCCCACAAATTTCATGCAAAACAACTTCGTTACCCCCCACACTTAAATCAAACATTGTCCTCAATGTTTCAGGCATAAACTCACACAAAAACAAGCAAACAAACAAACAACGAATAAACTTGACAAGTATGGCAAAGTAAAAACCAAACAGAGTAGAGTTTAAGAACGCAAATCTGGTTATGGAGAGATGATCTTGTTGACTTTCCACAACTTTGATCTCAAACTGGGCTAGGGAACTTCTTAGCAAGGAAAAGGAGACTTGATTGGTGGTGGTGATTTGGTGGCCTTGTACGGCGAGGCTTTGCTCTTTGGCGACTGATGCATCCGTATGTTGTTGAAGCTTCTTGAGCTCTTGGTTTCAACTCAGACTCCTTCTGCTGGGTTGATTGAGTCTGCAGGCAGCATTTTTCTCTGCTTGTTTCTTCTGCATGGCAGGTAGGCACGAGGTAGAGGTGATGGTCTGTTTCTTTGTTCAATCTGTCCAAGTGCCGACCTATTGCTTTCTTTCTCCTTGTCTCGCAGGCAAGAGCAAGGGTAAAGGAAAAACATGCCATGAGATATCTTTGCCTTTGACTATGATGATATGAGATACTTTTGCTTTTGAAGAAGTATCTTTCCACATGTTTATTCTTGAACTGGGCCGGGGAACTTCTTAGCAAGGAAAAAGAGACTTGATCTTGAAGATGAATTAGCACGTTGTCTCCACATGCTTCAAGGTATCATTTTCACTTACCTTATCTGTTCTCCAGGCAGATGTGGCATCTTCTTCGGAAGTACATCAGCAGTTGAAGATGAGCACTCGAGAGCAATGCTAGGTAAGCAATCAGGACGGAGTTCCAGGCAGTCGGTTCTTAGATCGGAAGATTGACACCAAGTGCTGGCTGATTGCTCGCTTTCTCCTTGTCACAAAGACAAGGAAAATGACAGGGAGAAAGCATGATATGAGATACTCTTGCTTTCAACCTTTATGATATGAAATACTTTTGCTCTTGATGACTTGTTTGCAGAGGTACCCCAAGGGATGAGAAACACAGAGTAACTCGAGAGGCTTCGTTGGGAATGCATTTTCAGATATGAATAAGGGTTATGTATGTCTGCCTTGCTATGGAGGGTGAAGGACGACATTTATAGGAATTAATAACCGGTACTATTCTTTCACTCTTGTCGGCACCCGTTGGATGATTGAACAGTAAACTTCACGTGCTTTCTATTTCACCAGAAATCTTCGACAGATTGCCCGTAATTTCTGCAAGGTTGAGTGTGCATGTGACAGATGCTGACACGTATGGATAAAGCAGATGCCTCTTCGGTATCTGGAATCGGCGCTTCGACAAACTATCCGTGATTTTCACAAAGCTGAGTTTGCGTGTGACAGGTGCTGACGAGGCTGAAAAAGACTGGCGCCTCTTCGATATCTGAGATCGGCGATTCGACAAATTATCCGTGATTTTCGCAAAGCTGGGTGTGCATGTGACAGGTGATGACATGTCTGAAAAAGCAAGTGCCTCTTCGATTTCTGAGATCGGCCCCTGGTTTCTGAGCAGCCCAGCTTTTGAGAAAGCAGACGTCTCTTCGATCTCTGAGCTTGCCTCTTCGAATTCTGAACTCACCTCTTCAATTTCTGAAGCTCCGTCGAGTGCTGATTTTTAAAGAGAGGCGCACATCACATTCCAAAGCATACTTGAATTTTTCGCCTGTAGAAGCTCCCTTCTTGCACTTATAAAATCTTGATTTGTCTGACCTTTTCTTTTTCTTCACACATTCGAAAATGTCTTGCTCTTCTGACCGTCGCCTTAACTTAAATGTTGGGGAAGATATTGATATGTCTTCTCCAAACAACATTTGGCACCCGTCCTTCGTATCCCCAAATGGTCCTCTTACAGTTGGGGATTCCATGATGATGAATGATACAACCGCTTCGGTGGTGGCCAGAAATCTTCTCACTCATAGAGACACTAGGATACTTTCCAGACGGTCCGACGAACTGGTTGTTCAGGACTATCTGGTCTACAGCGTCCGATGTGCAGGCTCAGTATCAAACATGGGCCAGCGCATTCTTGCTCGATCTCGTCAGGTTGAGTCGTTGATGGCTGAAGTGGCTAGTCTTCGGCAAGAGGTCAGAGTGCTTAGGCATGAGAATAAAGAGTTGCACATGCTCGTAACTAATTACTCAACAAGCATGAAGATGAAGCTTGATCAGCTGCAGGAGTCCGAAGTGCGGATTCAGAGTGATCATCAGAGGTTTGTGGCGTTACTCCAGAGGCAACTTCTGTCTTCGTCTTCTGGCGCTTTACCAAGTGTTGAGGCTCCAGAAAATCAGACTCTGGCGCTTCGTCTTTCTGGAGGTCCGTCGAATGCTGAGGCACCACCTGACCAATGAAGGCTCCTTCCTGCTTGTTTGCATTTTCTTGTATTTTTCTACCTTTCTACCTAATGTTCCTCTTGCACAAAAATTAATGTAAAAATACTTTGTTTACCTGTCAATGTTTCAAACATAAATCCACACCAAAAACAATCAAACAAGCAACAAATAAATATGACAAACAAGGCAAAATAAATGGAGTAAAGGGAAGGTTTTTAGAAACGCAAAACTGATTGTGAAGCGATTCATAGATCTTCCTTATTTGAATACATGGGCTGCCTCCCAAGAAGCGCTTGCTTTAACGTCTTCCAGCCGGATGAAACATCCTTCTAAACTTGGATAAGGCCCATAACATGGAATTGATCCTTGAATGGAAGGTGATACTTGACGTGATCTGGCAGTGGTTTAAATTCTAGTGTAGGTGCATGAATCATCAAAATCAGCAAGTTAGTATATAATAAAATCGAAGTTGGAGAAGATGGCTTACTTGCTTGCTCCAACACAAACTCAATTACAAACACCACATCTTTGAAGGTTGCAGGGATATGAGACTTGACCAGATTTGGTGTTTTGAGAGTTATGACTTTTCCCGTGTCATAAAATCCAACTTCTTTGGGAAATTTCGTCTCAAGTGTATCTTCTTTGATGAATTCTTGACATTCCCCCTCCACTTCTTGCTCTTGATTCTTTGGAAAGGTTTCGAAGATGCCTTTCTCACCCTATTCTTCCTTGGATTGCATGATCCTGCAACGAATAAGGACATTTGGTGAAACGGGGTCAGGACAAATTGAATTTAGGCTTACCTTGGTTGTAGTGGACGGCATAGAGGGGATATGGGGTTGCGGCAATGGTGGTTCTTCCCTTACCGTGACCTTGTTATTCTCCTCTTCTTCGAGCAGCAGCTATTCATCCATGTTTTGGCTTGGTTTGGATGTCTTGGGTTCACCTCCAACCTCCATAGCACTTCCCAAAGTGATAGCATCATGGATTTCAAAATCTTCCTTCAAATTTTCAATAGTTGAGTTGGAGAGTTCACTTTGCTCTTGAATTTGTGCCGTGAATTCCATAATCTGCCCAATTTGCTTCTCTAATTCGCCCGTCTTCTTGGCTTGATTTTGCACCTCTGTGTTTCGATTTTCTACTTCCTGGTTCAAAGAGGTGAGTAACTTATTAAACATATCATTATCCAAAGACGTACTTGAATCAAATTGGGCAGATTGTTGTGGTGGCTGCATAGGTCTTGAATAGAACTCATTTTCTTGCTGCCAATATCCATCTTATTGGAATTGTCGAGGTTCTCCCCACATGCAATCTGAATAATCTCTCCAATCCGAATTGTAAGCATTGGAAAACATGTTGTCCCATGATTGGCTATGGCCTTGATAACCCCAAGCATATTCATTCGCAGCGAATTGAGAACATTGATGAGTTGGATATCCTTGCCCATAGGACACACCACATGTAGCGACACTTTGCATTGTGGTCATTTCGGCATTTTGTGACAATTGAGAAGTAAGTTTCGCCAATTGAGCTTGAATGGTAGCAAAATCCATGTCTTACTTCTCTAGTATCTGAAATCAAGGAAACAAAACTAAATCAAATATAAAAAAAATAAAATAAAAGACACAAATAGAAACAAAGTCAGTAACTAAAACAAAAGACATGAAAAAGAAACAACGGGGGATTAGCAAAGTTGCTAATCCCCAGCAACGGAGCCAAAATTTGATGCGATGAAAGTTAAGCACTCAAATTAAACCCTCTTGTTGTCAAATTGTAGTATAAATGCAAGTAGGGATCGTTCTAAACTGGGGATTAGGAGGGCTTGCTAAAACCTCTAAACTAACTCAAAAACATAAAAACAAAGTTAAAAACGTTTGAATAAACTCAAAGGACTCAAAACAGGTTCACTAGACTCAAAACAACTTAAAAACACTCAAAACTGCCTAAAAACACAAACTGGGCAGATTTTTACTCTAAACACTACTTTGGACGAAATTTGTATTTTGACTTGACTCAAAACACTCTAAAACACAACCAAAACAAAAATTAAACACTTTGAAACAAGAAAGTAAAAAGGGGGGTTTTGATTTTTTTACGAATTCGAAACAAACAAACAACTTATAAAACTAGGCAGATTGTAAAACGGATTTAAGAAATAAGATGATGGATGGATTAGTTAAAGGTCCATTCTTCACACATGACACACCTGTACATGAATCGATTTCCAATTGCTTTTCAATAAACTATGATGCTCAACACCCCAGATTAACCGTGATGCACAAATTAACCCTCATATTTTCCTTTACTCATTGAATTGGATGAATGCATGCGACAACCCAAATCATTCTCTAAAAGTCCCCTATATGAATGCATAATAGAGATACAATCAGAGATCATTACGTTCAATGAAAATCATAAGTGTTGACGAGACAATTGTAACTATGAATGCATGATACGTTTGCCAAGAATTCAATTAACGCGATTGTGACAAACAACCTTCACTACTCATGAATATAAACTTGTAACGATTAGGTGAAACTCATTTATATTCTAGCGTCTAATTCATGCATGAAAACTAAGTATGCATCCTTAATAAACATGCAAGAATCAGTTATGAATAAAATAGATAATTGAATTGCAATCACAACTTATCAAATCACAATTGGAAGAAATCAATTCATATCTCAAGCATGTTCATGGCTTCAAACTTCTCCCTAACTAAATAAGGTTTAGTTCCTCATAATCGCAAAGCAAAGAATAACAAGTTTATACATTGAAAACAAAAGAAAGAAAACACCTAAACGCTCCAGCGATCCAAACTGAACATCAAGCACGTCCAAGAACTTTCCTTCCCTTCCTTGATTACGGCACAAGGTTTGGTGGTGGGTTTTGGGGATTATGGATGGTGTAGAAGGATGGGATTATGGTTAGGATGGATGTATAGTGCGACAAGGGTTGATTAAGGTCAGAAACTATGGAGAATGGTGAAGGAAGGGTGCGGCAGAAAGTGGGATTCTATTTTAGGCATGAATGGGTGAATGAATGGTTAAGGAGAAAAGACTCTGCCTTGCGGAAGAATGTGTCTTCTGATGGATCTCTCTAGTTATGGTGAATGGTGGATGTATTTATAGGCTAGGGAGAGGAGTGTATGGAGTTGCGGTAATGAGTGGATGTAATGGGTGTAGTGGGTGAGTGTTGTGGTAATGAGTGGATGTAATGGGTGTAGTGGGTGAGTGTTGTGGTAATGAGTGGATGTAATGGGTGTAGTGGATGAATGTTGTGGTAATGAGTGGATGTAATGGGGTGTAGTGGGTGAATGTTGTGGTAATGAGTGGATGTAATGGGTGTAGTGGATGGATGTTGCGGTAATGAGTGTCTTTGCATGTGTGTGTTCCTCTTTGCATTTGCACACACATGCTCTTCACCATTTCATCCCAAAATCAACACATTTGCACACACACATGCTGATTTCCAGCCTTCTAATCTTCAAAAACGTCGATCCTCATGTCTCCATGTGCATGCAATCCAATCTTGGCCCAAAAATGCTTCAAAATGCTCCAAAATGCACTTTCTTGCCAACTTTGTTATTAGGACCTACAAACACACGAAAATAGCTTAAAATACATAATTAACTAAGACATAACAACATAAATGCACAAGAACAAGCTAACTAAGTCGCATAAATATGCTCCTATCACATACGAGGACATGCCATACATCTTTCCCGATATCATATGTCATCGCTTGAGTATTGACCCTAAGACCAAGTCGGTGAGACAGAAGCGAAGATCTTATGACGCTGAACTATATGAAGCAATGTAGGCAGAAGTTGAAAAACTCAAAGGCATAGGCTTCGTCCACGAAGTCAATTACCCAACATGGGTAGAAAATGTGGTCCTTGTTAAGAAAAATCCGACCAAAGAAAGTCTCCTGCTCCAATAGGTCTTGTGGAGAATGTGTGTCAACTACACCGACCTAAACAAAGGATGCCCGAAGGATAAATTTCCTCTTCCTCTCATTGACAGACTTATAGACTCTACGGCAGGGTGTGAACTCCTGAGCTTCATGGATGTTTGCTCAGGATACAACCAAATCCTCATGAACCCTCCGGACCAAGAACACACAACCTTCACTACTGACAGGGGACTATATTGTTATAAAGTCATGCCCTTTGGCCTAAAGGATGCAGGAGCGACTTATCAGAGACTAGTCAATTCAATGTTCGCCGAACAGATTGGGAAGAGCATGGAAGTTTACATTGATGATATGCTAGTCAAGAGCAAACATGCTGACCAACACATCACCAACATATCTGAAACTTTCACCATTCTGAAGAGGTATCGAATAAGGTTGAACCCCAACAAATGTGCCTTCGGCGTAGGCTCTGGCAAATTCTTAGGCTTCATGATAAGCCAAAGAGACATTGAGGCTAATCCCGAGAAGATCAAAGCAATCTTCGACATGAAGGAACCAGTAACTTCAAAAGACATCCGGAGCCTTACTGGCAAGGTGGCAGCCTTAACTAGGTTCATCTCTAAGGCCACAGACAGATGTGCTCATTTCTTCAAAGCATTTAAGGGAAGTAAGAAGTACATTACATGGACTGATGAATGTGCTGAGGCATTCAAGAACCTCAAGGACTACATGAGTAAAGCCCATCTGCTATCCAAACCTGAGGTTGGTGACACTCTCATTATCTATTTATCGGTATTGGCTTCAGCAGTAAGTTTCGTTCTCATTCGAAAGGATAATAATGTCGAACAACTTGTCTACTACGCTAGCAAGGCCTTACAAGATGCGGAGACACGATACTCCAACATTGAGAAATTGGCTCTAGCATTGGTCATGTCTGCTCGAAAACTTCGCCCTTACTTCCAAGCACACTCCATCATCATGCTTACCAATCATCCTCTTTGACAGATACTCCAAAGTCCTGACACTTCGGGGCAAATGATCAAATGGGCGATAGCATTGGGTGAGTTTGACATCTCTTACCAACCAAATCCAGCTGAGAAGGGCCAAACAGTGGTAGACTTCATCGCCGACTTCACATATCCTGTTGACATTGTTTCTACGCCTAAAGAAGTGGTTTCATTACCCTCGGAAGCTCAGAAAAGAGAACCAACAGCCCCAGCATGGAGTCTATATGTTGATGGCTCGTCCAACCCATAGGGTTGTGGAGCAGGACTAGTCCTTACGAGCCCTGACAAAGTGGCAATGAAGTATGCTCTTCGTTTCAAATTCAAGGCATCGAATAATGAGGCCGAATATGAAGCCTTTCTAGCAGGCTTATGTTTGGCCAAACACCTTGGGGTTAAATGAATTGATATCTTCAGTGACTCCCAATTAGTGGTTAACCAGGTCACCAATAACTTTGACGCTAAGGATAGCTCCATGGCAACATATCTGACACAAACATAATTGTTGCTCAAACACTTCCACTACCAGATCACCCAAATTCCTCGAGCGGCAAACAGTCATGCAGAAGCTTTGGCTCGCCTTGCCTCAGCAGTGGAAGACAAAATTGGGAGAAAAATTTAAGTCGAATTGTTGGCAGCACCAAGCACCATGGCTGCGGAAGTGTGCAACTTACAACAGGGGATAGTTGGATTACCCCAATTTATAGATTCCTTGTTCATGGCACCCTTCCAAATGACAAAGTCCAAGCTAAGCAGATTCGATACAAGGCTACCCGTTACTTGATCATTAATGACCAAATCTACAAGCGGGGTTTTAACCTACCATACCTAAGATGCCTTACGCCCGCGGAGGTGGAAACTGTCACTCGGGAAATACATGAAGGAGTCCGCGAAGATCATGTTGGATCTCGATCCCTATCACACAAGGCTTTTCACCAAGGATATTACTGGCTAACACTTCACCAAGAGGCCATCAGAATATCCCGCTCATGTGATAAGTGTCAACGCTACGTAACTATCCCTCACTCCCCTCCCGAGCCGCTCACTCCTATGATCAGCCGATGGCCCTTCGCCTAATGGGGACTTGATTTGATCGGCCCAATGCCTGCAGGGAAGGGCAAGGTCTGATATGCAATCGTTGCAGTTGACTACTTCACAAAGGGGGCCGAAGTAGAACCCTTGGCAACCATTACTGAGGCAAAAATAGAAGACTTCGTATGGAAGAACATCCTTTGCAGATTCAGCATCCCCAATGCGATAGTCACTGACAATGGGCGACAGTTTGACAATAATAAGTTCAGGATGTTCTGCTCTAAGTTCAACATCAACTTATGTTTTGCCTCCCCAGCTCATCCCCAGTCTAATGGACAAGTTGAAGCCATTAACAAAATAATCAAGCGAACTTTGAAAACCAGCTTGGACAAGGCTAAAGGTTGTTGGCCATAATTTGAACCCCAACTTCTTTGGTCATACCGCACTTCGTATCAGACGTCAACAGAAGAAACCCCATTCTCACTTGCCTTTGGTACAAAGGTAGTTGTCCCAGTTGAGCTTGAGCAGGCAACGTTCCGAGTCCAGAACTACGTGCAAAGCTAAAATGACAAACAACTTACCCTCAACCTAGATCTAGTCGAGGAACACAGAAACCAGGCTCACTTAAGGAATGTTGCCTACAAGCAGCGCTTCTCCAACTACTATGACTCAAGGGTCAAACCTCGTTCTTTCAAAGTGGGGGTACTGGGTATTGAAGAAAAGATTACTTTGCGACAGAGTCCCGAGTGAAGGAACACTTAGTCCAAACTGGGATGGACCGTTTGAAGTTGTTGGCAACAGTCGCTCTGGCTCCTAAAAGCTTAGAAGCTCTGATGGCTAGACCCTTGGCCATCCATGGAACGCTGATCACTTGAAGTACTATTACAAGTAAACTCACATTGTACAAATGTTAAGCTTCAGCCGTTCGACATCCTATGTAACGAAGACCATTTGGCATGAATTAAATAAAGAGGTGACTTAGACAACTCAGTTCTAATCCTCTTACATTCTTAGCAATGAAACACTCGTGTTCAAAGCTTCAACATGAATGCTTCCAACAGGAAACAAAGTCTAAGCATATGTCAACAAGACTATACAAATAAACGAACAGCTTCACAGTATATTCGTTCAATCATACATTCCAACACATTCATACATAAGCCAACGGTGCTTCGAAAGGGTTCAACATACTTTGTGTTGATAAGCTCATATTTATACATATTTTACATCAAATTCTCTCGTCTTTTCTTAGTTAGTTTCTTATATTTTTGAGTTATTTACTTTGTTTTTGTGTTTTATCGAATTTATCTAGCTAAGAAAATAAAATTAGCACAAGTAAGATTTTAAGTGACAAAATTCGTAAAAATTATCTTGCTCACTTATTTGATTTCAATTTCCAGTATTTTGTTTTCACAAAAATATAAAAGTTAAAAATTGAAATGATTATCAAATAGTACAAGAGGTGGTATGCACTAAGATTAATTTATGCATTCATGGTATATGCCTCAAGTAAAAATAAGGGGTAGAAAATGTGCATTAATATATTTTATATAGATCAAAATATGGAGAATGTGGAAGTCAGAAACCAAAGCTGCCTTTGCAGCTGGCAGCTAGAAGGTGGGACGGAAAGCAGAAGAAGCTGCCCTTGGCAGAAGAAGCTGCCCTTGGCAGCTGGCGCACGCAGGAAGGCAGAAGAAGCTGCCCTTGGCAGCTGGCGCACGCAGGAAGGCAGAAGAAGCTGCCTTTGGCAGCTTGGAAAGAAGACCGACAGCAGGAGGAAATACGAAGAGGCGCTGCCTTGGCAGCGAGGAAGCGCGCGGAACAGCGCCAAGGGGAGAATAAGGCTGCCTTTGGCAGCAGAAAAGAAGGGGGGAGCGCAGAGTTGCCTGACGCAGGAGGACTGAAGGGTGAGACGCAGCAGCACGGAAAGCGCAGTGAAGAGTGCAAAAACCAACTGCACCGAGGGCAGCCACTGCCTTAGGAGCGAGAGGGAAGGGCGCAGAAGCACAGCAAGGAAAGGAGGAACTCCTCATTTGGTTTTATTTTTCTTAAACTCATGTTTAATTTAATTTGCTTTTCAATTATATTAAACATGTGTAATTAATTTCTGTTTAGTTAGAGGTGAATTTGAAACCATGGATAAATGTTTATTATGATTTGATTTACTCCAGTTATGAATTCTTGAACGTTGGATGTGGTTTACTTTTCTGTGTTGATTAAGAACTTGTTTATGTATGTGGGTTGAGGGTCGACACTTAATTTGCATGCTTAGACTTGATGCTAGGATATAAGGGAATTTCACCTAATCGTTATGAACTTATATTCATGAGTAGTAAAAATCGCTAGTCACGATTGTGTTTAGTAAACCTTAGGTTGGATTAACATGCGTATTCCATGGTTATGAATGCCTAGTCGATGTTTATGATTTCCATTAAACTTAATGATCTTTGATATGTCTCTCTATCATGCGTATTCCATAGTTAGGGAACTTGATAAGAATAATTTGGTTGTGATGCGTATTCCGTCCAATTCAATGAATCTAGGGAAATCTGAAAGTTAATTTAAGCGGACCTAATTAACTTGGAGCGTTGTCATTTATTCGTTTGTTGAAATCATAACTGGGAATCAAATTATATGCATATGTTCATTTGTGGATAAGGACCCCTCTAACTAACGTCTCATCATTTAATTCTATAAAATATATTTTCTTTGAAGTTTGTTTTTAAGTTTCTGTTTTAAATTCAATTTCGTAAAAAAAATCAATCCCCCATTTATTTTAAAGTGTTAGATTTGTTAGAAATAAATTTAGTTTGTGTTTTCTTGAGTCTTGAATTATTTTGAGTCTTTGGATTTGTTTTGGTTTATTTGTTAGTTTTATTTTGAGTGATTCTAGTTAAGTGTTTTGATTTTAGTTTAGTGTTTTAAATTTTGTTTTTACGTTTTTAATTTAATTTTACTCTGGTTAGCATCCCTAGTTAATCCCCGGTTAGAACGATCCCTACTTACATCATTACTACAATTGTCACAAATAGGGTTTAATTTGTGCGTTAGTTAATTTTCGCACCATGTGTCATTCGACACTTGCTACAATGTGCCTCGACACCTTGCCCTTATTCTCACCAACTAGGTGATGAAGGAACTTACCTTCGTACCACCAACCAGGTGATGAAATGTACAACCCGTACTCTAATATTATTTGGCAACTTGCCACTCTTATCACCAACTAGGTGAAGAAGGAACTGATCTTCGTGCCACCAACCAGGTGATGAAATGTGATGAAGGAACTCACCTTCGTACCACCAACCAGATGATGAAAGCAACTCACCACTCATTCCACCAACTAGAAGACAACTGGAATAACTGTTGGAGATATGCCCTGAAAGTCAATCTTTGGAAGAAACCTTTCAGGACAATGAATGTGTGTATAGATAACTCTTATACATCAAAAGGCAAAGATACTAATTAGGACTATCTCAATAAACGATATATGTCCTAAATAGTGAATCCATGGACAATGGATCGATGGAAGAAGTAATCTAATGATGTTAGACTACAGAGACCTTCTTCACATAACCATCATGTCCAAAATGTTCCTGGTCGTAGGATTGTCAGAGGGATACTGACAATGCATAGACCAGTACATACTATGTCCCCTTCAATTGGAAGGATGGAAAGTCTCATCCCATTCGTGTAGTGACACTAAGACAAGTATGTAGGTGCTCATTAAGGGAATGAGTTCACTGAACACAATCGAATGAGAGTACTTGCATGGAGGTCTACTCACATGTCAAGCAAGTAACTCTAATGGTTGGAATAATGTAAGTAATCCTTTGACCTGAGACATCATAGTTGTCTTGGGGATACGTTGCTGATCATTTTGATAATGAGACGTGACCACACCTCATCTTGGGTGTGTTCTATGCATTGTTGGGGTCAATGATCTATTCTCAGAGGCATGTGAATGATCAACAAGGGATCTCTAATCCTCGTTATGAGAGGATCTAAGATATGATTCGGGAATCTTCGGCCGAAGTATCGAGCGTAATAAAGGAAAGCATTCCTATACGACTCAATTGAATCATATAACATGAAATAATCACATTAGGGGTTTGACATAATATATCCATACCCTAATAATGTGATTGAGAGTATTGTTTTAGAGAAGGATCGAATTACATTGTAATTCCAACTGAATAGGTTCTCCGAATAAATTCTACATTAGCTTGGGTAGCCATGATATATGGTTAGATGTCACTCATGGCTTGTGAGTTCTTCTAGATGATTAAATAAGTAGTCGTCAAAGAAGAAGGAGAATTAAAAGTAAGTTTTAATTCACTAAGTGATTGGATTAAATATAATCAATTGGATTGGTGCCAATCACCTCACTGCCTTGCTAATTAGAACCTAAAATGATTGTACACCGATACACTCTTGTAGTGAGACAACTAATGGATGATGGAAATAATTAATTGGATTAATTAAGTGTTGTGATTAATTAGAAAGTCTAAAGAAATCATAAAATCGATAAAAGATCGTTTTGGGCTTAAAGAAAAGTTCGGGTTCATTTGGGCCCATTGGGTCCTTTTTCAAGCATAGGATGAATTGAAATGATAAAAGCCCAAAAGCCCAAACAACACAAAGGGGCCGGCCAAAAGGGAAAGGGAGAGAGATGGAGTCAAGTTGTTGGCTAACTTTCTTTGAGATATAAAAGGAACTTTTAGTGAAAAGTTTCATTAGGGTTTTTGTGTGTTGATTTCACAAAAGAAGAAAAACAAATCTCTCTCTCTCAACACTCAAAGGCCGGCCACCATAAGGGGAGATATAGCTAATCAGCTTCTCTCCCTTTTGGTTATTCTTCCATCCATCTCACTACACTAGTAGGTGTGGATCTTTAGAGGTCTTCAATCTTGGAGACTAAAGGAGAACCAAGGAGCACTCATTCTAGCAAGGTGGAGGAAGCAAGGTGGGAGGCTAGACTCAAGGAGTTCCAAGAACAAAGAGCTTGGAGGTGGTCCATCCTTGATCTCAAGTCTAGATCAAGAGGTATAAAACTATATCTTCACTTTGTTCTTCAATAATTTCTTAGATGCATCAAAATATGGACCTATGCTTCTTGAAGGAGATTTGCATGACTATTGCTTTGATATTATGTGATAAAATGCTTCCGTTGCTAATGTATATAAATTTTGAATTGTATATGCATGCTAGTCACTATAAATCCCACATAAATCTCCTTATTTCCCTTCAATAACTTGTACATGTGAACTCCTAGCATTCACAAATAATCACAAACCCTCAAGCTTTACAACTCAACTAGGGGAGCACTTATACCCAACAAGAGTTATAGTTACCAACAAAGCCTTATTGCAAGCCAACAACAACTTCAGTGCATGGTATACGAAGATCAAGCTATTCAGCCTTCTTGCATCTGCTTCAAACATTTCTCCTCTGTAATAATGCAAACACTACAACTCGTAGAAAGCTTCACACACTCTTCATCAAGACTGTTCGAAGCAAATTCAATTTATATGGTTCATCCAAATCTTCAACTACTACAAGGTGTGGCTTGTATATGTTGTCTCTCCTACATTTTCAAATTTCCAGTTTTCCCAAAAAAAAAAAAAAAAAAAAATTGAAGAAGGGAAATTGGGAAATTCAACAAAGCTTCATCAATGGAGGACAACTACAAACTCTCAAAAGGTTCACACACTCTTGATCAAGACAGTGTGAAGCAAAACCAATTTATGGTGCCAACAAGAGCTTCATCAAAGGAGTTCAACCACAATTCTCAAAAGCTTCACACTTTTGATCAAGACAGTGTGAAGCAAAACCAATTTATGGTGCCAATAAGAGCTTCATCAATGGAGGGTAACCACAATTCTCAAAAGCTTCACACACTCTTGATCAAGACAGTGTGAAGCAAAACCAACTTATGGTGCCAACAAGAGCTTCATAAAAGGAGTTCAACCACAATTCTCAAAAGCTTCACACACTCTTGATCAAGACAGTGTGAAGCAAAACCAATTTATGGTGCCAACAAGAGCTTTATCAATGAAGGGCAACAAAAGCTTCACACACTCTTGATCAAGACAATGTGAAACAAAACCAATTTATGGTGCCAACAAAAGCTTCATCAATGGAGGGCAACTACAATTCTCAAAAGCTTCACACACTCTTGACCAAGACAATGTGAAGCAAAACCAATTTATGGTGCCAACAAAAGCTTCATCAATGGAGGGCAATTACAATTCTCAAAAGCTTCACACACTCTTGATTAAGACAGTGTGAAGCAAAACCAATTTATGGTGCCAACAAAAGTTTCATCAATGGAAGGCAACTACAATTCTCAAAAGCTTCACACACTCTTGATCAAGACAGTATGAAGCAAAACCAATTTATGGTGCCAACAAAAGCTTCATCAGTGGAGGGCAACTACAATTCTCAAAAGCTTCACACACTCTTGATCAAGACAGTGAGAAGCAAAAACCTACAAAACTTCAACTCCAAAGCTTCACCTACAAAGCTTCAACACAAAAGCTTCACCTACAAAGCTTCACCTACAAAGCTTCAACACAAAAGCTTCACCTACAAAGCTTCAACTCCAAAGCTTCACCTACAAAAGCTTCAACTCCAAAACTTCACCTACAAAAGCTTCACACACTCTTGATCAAGATAGTGTGAAACAAAATCAATTCATGGTACCCAACAAAGCTTCAACCTCAAATCTTCACCAACAAAGCTTCAACACCAAAGCTTCACCAAAAAGCTTAAATATATATATATATATATTTTTTTTCGGAAATTCAAAAATTCGAAAATTTGGAAATTTGAAAATAAAAAAAAAAAAAACCAAAAAAAACAAAAATTGCCTAGGCCTTCTCTTCTTTGGGCCTAACAACTTTCATAACAAATATATATGAAGGAGGAGTTTTGGGCTACCACTTAGAAAGGAAAATGGTGAAGTTTTGTTACTTTGGAAACTTGGTTACTAGCAAGACACCTCATTCGTCAACTCCCTCGACCGGAGACTTGGGGGACTCCTACCATATGCTACTGCACCTTGACACTCAGAAGTCTCACGACCACTCAGTGACTTGGATTTTTCAAGTCTCCAACCGAGAAGTTTTCCTCACTCGGGAAATTAAGGGAGCACTACCTCAACCTACATGCTTCACTCAAAAAGCTTCAACATACAAGCTTCAACAAAAGAAAAAAAATTCAAAGAACTTAATGAAGAAGACCTTGGTGTATTTAAAACAATACGTTGAAATGAAGCAAAGCTTATTTATTGATATCTCCGATAAGTTACAAATATGTACATATACATGAGTCAAAATAAACAAACAAGAGGGAGCCTTCACAAAGGTTGCTCAGGAGAAGTCTCCGCAGTCGGCAGAGCCCCAGAAAGAGAAGGCACCGGAGGGTGATCATTCGGAGCCTCAGTACTGGACAAAACCCCAGAAGGAGGTGGCATCAGAGGTTGATCATTTGGAGCTTCATTAAAAGGTACAGCCCCAGAAGACGAAGGCAATAAATGCCTTTGGAACAAACCCACAAACCTCTGATGATCAAGTAAAATCTGACCATCAGATTCCTGCATCTGGGGTCAAGCTTCCTCTTCATATTTGTAGCATAGTCATGTGCGAGCTTGTGCAACTGTTTATTCTCATGCTTGAGCCCTCTAATCTTCTGTTTGAGACTTATCACTTCAGCCGCCAATGATTCAACTTGGCGGGTTCGAGCAAATATGCGTTGGGCTATATTAGACACAGAACCTGCACACTGAAGACTGAGAGCTAGAGAATCCTTAACAGCCAACTCATCAGACCGTTTGGAAAGTAGTCTGTTATCTTTGGGAGTGAGAATGTTCCTGGCCACCACCACAGCGATCATATCATTATTCATCACAGAGTCCCCAACGGTAAGAGGACCAGTAGGGGATAAGAAGGATGGGCGCCATATGTTGTCTTGAGGAGGCATGGCTGCCTCTTCACCAAAGTTCAAGTCAAAACGACGGTCGGATGGGCCAGACATTTTCAGAAATGATGAAGGAGAAATGAGGTTCAATAAATCTCTGAAGTACAAAAATAAGGGGTAAATTCCTATAAGCAATAACTTTCTGAACGTACTTCTTGCACATAATTGGTGCCCCTATAAAAGAAAGGGCAGTATGGCCGTTTGTTCAAAAATTGAAGAGGCACTACTCTTCGGAATTCGAGAAGTAGATTTTCCTGAGTAAAATATGTCGACAATCCCCACACGCAACATCAGCTCCTCGGGTACCACAGATAACTTTGCCAAAGATCTCTGACAAAGTTTAGACACATAAATTCTGAAGGTCCAGCTACCCTACCATTACCCATAAGGGTAAAGGAACATCACCACTGCTTGATAACTGAAAAGTCCCTATGTGTGTCAACCTCCGTGCTTCGTGGCAAGGCAGACTGGCAAAAATGCCCAACCTTTACTCACATCGAGAAAACACTCCCAACATGATTACTTTCTCAAAAATCGAAGAGGCACCGCTCCCCGAATCTCGAGTGCCAGACTCTCACCAGGATTGCTTTCTCAAAAATCGAAGAGGCACCGCTATCCGAATCTCGAGAGCCAGACTCCCACCAAGATTAATTTCTCAAAAATCAAAGAGGCACGACTATCCGAATCTTGAGAGCCAGACTCCCACCAGGATCACTTTCTCAAAAATCGAAGAGGCACCGCTATCTGAATCTCGAGAGCCAGACTCCTACTAGGATCGCTTTCTCAAAAATCGAAGAGGCACCGCTCTCTAAATCTTCGAGAGCCAGATTCCCAATAAGATTGCTTGTTCAAAAATTGAAGAGGCAACGCTATCTGAATCTCAAGAGCTAGATCCCCAACAAGATTGCTTGTTCAAAAACCGAAGAGGCACCGCTCTCCGAGCTTCGAAAGCCAGATTTCCTTGGATAAAATTTGTCTGCAATCTTCACACGCAACATCAACTTTACAGATACCACATACGACTTTTTCAAAGTGTTGTGACAAAGTTAAAACACGTGAAGCTTGCAGCTCCAATTACATTGCTATGACCAAGAAGGGTAAAGGAATATCATTACTACTTGTTGTTGGGGAAACTCCTATATATGTCTACCTCCACCCTCCACGGACAGGCAGACCTGCAAAAATGCTCAACCATCCTCATATCTGAGAGGGCACTCCCAATGAAGCCTCTCGAAATACTCAGCTTCATTTCTCCGATAATACCTCTGCAAACAAGCCACACCAGAGCAAGAGTATCTCATATCATCAGGGTTAAAAGCAAGAGTATCCCATATCATGCTTTTTCCCTGTATTTTCCTTTGCCCTTGCTCTTACCTGCAAGGCAAGGAGAAAGAAAGCAATCAGTTGGAACCTGAAATCAAACTTCCGATCTGGAACTGATTGCCCGGAACCTTTGCCTGGTTGCTCACCTAGCATTGCTCTCGAGTACTCATCCTCAATTGTTGTCAAGGTCACGAATCCTTTTAGCAAATACTTCAGAACAATTGATACAATATTGGCTCTTTACACTAAAACTGCCAAGCATGGATGAGTCGCTGAGAAGTAGTGCTCCGAAGGACCATTCAAATGCAAAGGTTGCGCACCACTTCTGCGATGCAAAAGATTGAAGTAGAAGGTTCAACGATGGGCTAGAACAGATCACTATAGCACAACGCCCTCCCTGCAGAACCGCATAATCCAGACGGAGGAGTTTAAGTCAAATCCAAGCTCAGCATCGCTGCCCTATCTGAAGAGCTCAAGAAACTTCAACAACCTTTCGCTAGCAACGTCGCCAAAGAGCAAAGCCTCGCCATACCACATCCACTACTTAGTCAACAGCAAAAGTATCCCATATCATCAAGGTCGAACGAACTCTTGATTTGATGGACTTGTTTTGACCCTCAAATTCTTGAGTCGGCCTTGTACTCTGGAGGAAACTAGAAAACCCTTCAACCCTTTTCAAGAATAAGCCTGTGGAAAGTTACTTCTTCAAAAGCAAAAGTATCTCATATCATCTCTTCTCATTTTTCTTCTCTTTATCCTTCATGCTGCCTGCAAGATAGGGAGAATGAGAACAATCAGCCAGAACTCGAAATCAAACTTCTGATCTGGGACTGATTGATTGGAGCTTTGATTGCTTACCTTGTTTGTCACCTCTTTCGGCAGATCTCCTAGCTCGGCGACTTGGGGGACTCCTACTACATGGTTTGTATCGCGCTTGACCAAGCTTGAAACTACAAGTAAGCTTTAAGTGAAATTGATACATTACCTTGTGCATCTCCATCGGTTAATGATACCACCCCTGGATGGAGGAATAATACTTCTAGAGAAGATGCCACATCTACCTATGAGACAAATAAGGGAAGTGAAGACGATACCACATTTCGGTACTTAGAAGTTTCGTGATTACTCAGCTGCTTAGATCTTGCAAGTCCCTAACCGAGAAGCTTCCCTCACTCGAGAACTTAGGGGAGCACTGTTTGTACCAAACTTGACCAATCCTGAAACTATCGAGCAACGGTCAACATTATACCGTCAAGAACCCAGAAGAGTTTCCCTCCAACTAGGAGGCCAATCACAACGTGACACGTGTCGACATCAGAAGCCAATTATAGCGCGACACGTGTCAACATCGGAAGCCAATCACAACACAACACGTGTCAATGTCAGAACAAAGCTAGAAACTCTCTTCTATAAAAGGAGATCATTCTCCCACAATATTTCCTAATGTCCTTTGTACTAAATCATTCACTAGTACTCACTAAAGGAGAGCTTGAACCTATGTACTTGTGTAAACCCTTCACAATTAATGAGAACTCCTCTACTCCATGGACGTAGCCAATCTGGGTGAACCACGTACATCTTGTGTTTGCTTCCCTGTCTCTATCCATTTGCATACTTATCCACACTAGTGACCGGAGCAATCTAGCGAAGGTCACAAACTTAACACTTTCTGTTGTACCAAAGTCCTCACTGATTTTGTGCATCAACAACATGTTTTCAAAGGTATGATTTAAGTGTTGATTTTCAAATTAAGTAACGATGTTGCAAATTAGTGGGAGCTTGAGTTTTTTGTTAGTAATGCCTTACATTTGCAGATGACCTATAAGGTATGTATAGAATCCATGTATTCAGTTTAATCATCAGTTGGATTCATTAAATCACATTTTTGTGTGCTAGTCATTTATATGATGAAATATATGTCGGATATCAAGTTGTTATCAAACTGCATACTAAATGGCATGGCATGGTCTATGCGTCAGTTGTGAGGATTTCCATTTGCCTGCACGTGTTGGAAATCACCATTAAAGTAACTGGTAAAGTGCATAGATCAATGTCAAAAACATGTTAATTCATTTGCTTATAAGTGTTGGATTAGTTTGTTTTACGAAGCTTTCGGGTATTTTACTTGGACATGTGCCTATTTGGTACTTTTGGTTGTGTCCGTTGGCTTCAAACATTGTCCGTGTGCTTGTTATTGGTCTAATGAAAGTGATGCATGATTGTTTTGAGATGTATTCACGCTTGCATGTTATGGTGGTTTCATTCGATGAAGGATATATGCATTGGCAGATTTAAGGCTTCAAAAAAGCATAAAGTGTAACTTATGAGTTACAATAAGGTGGACCTGAGATGATATAAAGCAAGACATTTTGGTTAATTTAAAGTTTTATCTCTTGATCATAATTTGTGTTTCATGTGAATGAGGATCTTAGCATTTGTGATTATGAAGATCTGGATTGTGTCAACCCTACAACCTTGTTAGTTCCATGTTGAGAAGTGCATTTGACAGAAACTGCATTAAGGACGAGATGTAATCACTGTTACATGGCCACTAAAGAGACATTAGTCTCCAATCTCAAGTATAAACATGATTATTACATTTTGTAGACCAAGTGGGAGGATGTTGGATTTATCCAATATAAATCAACCTTTAAGTGGTCTACTACATGTAATAGGAATGTAATATTGGAGAAATAATGTTGATTGTGATTCGATCTCTTAAAGATTTGGAAATAGGATTGATGGAATCCTTAATTGACTATAATTATGGTACTTAACTTAGAGGCTAAGAAAGTAAGTTTAGGTTTCCTTTATGGATGGAAACCTGAGCTTTTAGCCTATATATAAACACCGGTCCCTATAAGCCCTAGACACATAACATAATGCTTCCCATAGAGTAGTTGTATTCGGCTAGGAGTTTATAGAGGATCCTGGTGTTGCCGTGCTCTGCTACTTTTGGTTTCAACTTCCATGGCCGCCATTGGAATCAGGTCAGTCACTCATTCGTTTGTGTTTTAATTGTATAACCTAATAAGGCTAACATAATCGCCAAAAGAACAATTTTTGTGAAAGGTATGCAGTTCTCTTTTCATATAATCAATATTCTACGCTAAACTATGAGAACGGGAACTCGAACTCTGTAATTAGGTGTAAAGGGGAGAGCACAATATTGTAGCGAACTTGACTAAGTTCAGATATTCGCAAGAATTCTACTAATTTTTTCGGACTCGAGAAATGATCAAGAACACAAAATAAGTGCAACATTTAGCCACATTTCAAAATGGAACATGAAGGTTGGAAACTTTAGTGTTCAAATATTAATTGGGAATAATTGATACAATTTGGGTTGAAAACAAAATTGCCCTTGGAATATTGGGGAGTTGAAATGGATCAGAGGCATCACCATGGCGAGATTACTGGTGTTCCAGAGAGATGCCATAAAAAATCGTAGTTTTTTAGGTCTTGATTAAATTAGGAAGCAAAAGGGAACGCCTTTCTATATATTTGACTTGTTTATTGTCACCCTCTTTGAAACTTTGTGCAACCAATTTTTCTAACTTATCTCATAATTTTGGATAACATTATTCAACAACCAAACCTACCTCAACACATTCAGACAAAGGAATGAAGCGACTTGTAGCTAAATTAATTAAGAATATTTATGCCTATTCATAATGTTTTGAGTTTGATTTTTTTTCATTTTACAATGTTGCGTGTATAAATAAAAATAACATGCATGCAGAATTCAGAACACAAGCACCAAGCAATAATTTCACAAAGAAAAACAAAAAATCACAAGCTGCCCAATTTTAGTATGATCGACTCCAAGGAAAGTTAAACCCAAGGCAGCTGCCAAAATGCTAGTGACAACATCTTATTGACCACATCTTCCAAAATGCAGCTGCCAATATGCTAGAGTTAATCCTATCGAACTCACTATTAAAGAAGTAAAATTTAAGACGTCATACTTACAAGTACTACTGACATCTTACTATTTTACCACCTCACATTTAGTGGCGAAGCCACCTTTAGACTAGGATAGGCTCGGGCCTATCCTCAAATTATTTTTTCCTAACAACCTCTGCTATCATTAATTAATTTTATAATACCACTATCAACTTGACTTTGTAATTGTATTGGTTAGTCCAATTAACTTCAATCCAACAAATACAAAACCTTAAATTTTTTACATTAAGGATTCGAAGCTATAGTTCTATACTAATATTAGTTGATCACATTCTCTGTTTCTTGCCTACATAAAAATTTTCCCTTTGCTTGCAGGCTATTATTTTGGTTAATTTCTCATTTCCCTCTATTAGATCGTCTATGAAATCAAGAAGAGAAAAATATTTCTTTTTTCCAAATTAGCACAAAAAACCCTTCAAATGCTCTCATACCTTCATGTTTTTAGAAAAATGTACTTTTGGTCACTAAGAAAAAATGAATGCATGGTCAGTAACCTTTGAATTTGATATCAAGAATGAAGAATAAATGGATGTGCTTTTAATAATGTTTTATTTTCAACTCTTGATATAATTGACCATTTATAATGAAGAATAAATGCATGGTCACTCACCTTTAAATTTGATACCAAGACGACCAAAAGAACGAGATAGTTTATGCATATATTATGTCCATTTTGGTTTAAAGTGTGCCCCTCCCAACATGAATTTCTAGCTCCACTACTGCTCACATTCTCATCCATACTGTTTTTTCTCTCATTTTCAGGGAAAATAGAAGGAAATAAAGAGGAGGTTTGAAGATTCTCTTTTTTATTTTTGAACAAATTGAAGATTCTCTTTTAATTTAAATATTTGTTCACCAAAAAGAAGATTTCTTTTTCTTTAAAAAAAAAAATTCTTGCCAAGAGTTTGAAGGGAAATAATGAGATTTATGTGGGATTTCTAGTGACTAGCAAGCATATACAATTCAAAATTTATATACATAAGTAACGGAAGCATGTTATCACATAATATCAAAGCTATAGTCATGCAAATCCCCTTCAAGAAGCATAGGTCCATATTTGATGCATCTAAGAAATTATTGAAGAACAAAGTGAAGGTGTAGTTTTATACCTCTTGATCTAGACTTGAGACCAAGGATGGACCACCTCCAAGTTCTTTGTTCTTGGAACTCCTTGAGCCTAGCCTCCCTCCTTGCCTCCTCCACTTTGCTAGAATGAGTGCTCCTTGGTTCTCCTTTAGTCTCCAAGGTAGAAGACCTCTAAAGATCCACACCCACTAGTGTAGTGAGATGGATGGAGGAATAACCAAAAGGGAGAGACGATGATTAGCTACTTCTCCCTTATGGTGGCCGGCCTTGTGTGTATTTGAGAGAGAAAGATGTTTTCTTCTTTTGTGAAAAATGAACACACAAAACCCTAATGAAACTTTTTCACTAAAAGTTCCTTTTATATCTCAAAGATAGTTAGCCAACAACTTGACTCCCTCTCTCTCCCTTTCCCTTTATTTGGCCGGCCCCTTTAGTGTTGTTTGGGCTTTGGGCTTTTATTATTTCAAGTCATCCTATGCTTAAATAAAAGCCCAATGGGTTTGGGCTTAATGGGCCCATATTAACCCGAACTTTTCTTTAAGCCCAAAACGATCTTTTATCGCTTTTATGATTTCTTTAGACTTTCTAATTAATCACAACACTTAATTAATCCAATTAATTATTTCCATCATCCATTAGTTGTCTAACTACAAGAGTGTATCGGTGTACAATCATTTTAGGTTCTAATTAGCAAGGCAGTTAGGTGATTGGCACCAATCCAATTGATTATATTTAATCCAATCACTTAGTGAATTAAAACTTACTTTTAATTCTCCTTCTTCTTTGACGACTACTTATTTAATCATCTAGAAGAACCCACAAGCCATGAGTGACATCTAACCATATATCATGGCTACCGAAGCTAATGTAGAATTTGTTCGGAGAACCTATTCAGTTGGAATTACAATGTAATTCGATCATTCTCTAAAACAATACTCTCAATCACATTATTAGGGTATGGATATATTATGTCAAACCCCTAATGTGATTATTCCATGTTATATGATTCAATTGAGTCATATAGGAACGCTTTCCTTTATTACGCTTGATACTTTGGCCGAAGATTCCCGAATCATATCTTAGAGTATTCATCCTCTCATAACGAGGATTAGAGATCCCTTGTTGATCATTCACATGCCTCTGAGAATAAGTCACTGACCCCAACAATGCATAGAACACACCCAAGATGAGGTGTGGTCACGTCTCATTATCAAAATGATTAGCAACGTATCCCCAAGACAACTATGATGTCTCAGGTCAAATGATTACTTACATTATTCCAACCATTAGAGTTACTTGCTTGACATGTGTCTCTCCATGCAAGTACTCTCGTTCGATTGTGTTCAGTGAACTCATTCCCTTAATGAGCACCTACATACCTGTCTTAGTGTCACTACACGAATGGGATGGGACTTTCCATCCTTCCAATTGAATGAGACATAGTATGTACTGGTCTATGCATTGTCAGTATCCCTCTGACAATCCTATGACCATGAACCCTTTTTGGACATGATGGTTATGTGAAGAAGGTCTCTGTAGTCTAACATCATTAGATTACGTCTTCCATCGATCCATTGTCCATGGATTCACTATTTAGGACATATATCGTTTATTGAGATAGTCCTAATTAGTATCTTTGCCTTTTGATGTATAAGAGTCATCTATACACACATTCATTGTCCTGAAAGGTTTCTTCCAAAGATTGACTTTCAGGGCATATCTCCAACAGAGTTAACCTACAAAACAGTAGGTGGA
Source organism: Malus fusca (assembly GCA_035220775.1). Lineage (NCBI taxonomy): Eukaryota > Viridiplantae > Streptophyta > Magnoliopsida > Rosales > Rosaceae > Malus > Malus fusca. Next base: position 14,891,129 of record CM069067.1, on the reverse strand, counting down.
GAAGCATCATAGTAAACCTCAGTCTGTCACATTCACACCCTTGATGCTAAGCCGGCATAGACAATATATAGACCAATTAAGTTCTTCATATCACTACTATATGTCTTTGTTCTTATTGGATCATATTATTTAATAATTCAACATCCTTGAACACTTTTGGATTACTTAGATTCTTTGTGAATCATTAAAGCAGGGCCCCCTAATTAAGATTCCCAAAAACTTGTAATATTCCTGTATCAACAACAAACTAAACCTAAACCTAAACCCATGTTAGTCGTATCAGGCATCGTGGTATTTGGTGTGCTCGTCATTTCAGTCGTAATCGGATGGTATGTATATCGTGTTGAATTAGTGGCCAAGTGGCCAACTTTTGATTAAATAAAAGAAAAGAAAAGGTGGACAACATCATTGTGTCCCTTCCTTGTTTTGGGGAGAAAAAAAGGCACCTTGTCTAAAGTCTTTTTTTTCTTTGGCCCATGTGAAAAGCCACGGGAATGGCTAGGTTATGAATGAGGGCAGCTGCTGCCCTTTTGTTTAAGTGAGCAGAAAAACAGAGAGCAGCAGAGAAGAAAAAGGAGAGAAAGAAGGTACTGCCGCAACTCCATTTCAGAGAAAGAGTTGTTGCTCCTTTCATTGGTTAGTTCTCACTCCATCAAAGTGTTATTGTTGTAATAGCTTTGAGCTTTGTATAGAGAAGAAATTAATCACTATATTTCTTTCTCTATTTGTTTCTTTGGTGTGTGAGAGTTATTGGTTGTATTGGGGTTTTGGGTTGTGAGCTTGCCAACACTTTGTAAACTCCCATTTGGTTGATAGTGGATTATTGGGTGAGCTCCTACTGCTCCGAGGATGTACTCCAGTTACACTGATTGTTGAGGAACCTCATTAAAATCTTGGTCTCTTTTATATTTTGTTCTTGCATTCCATTTGATATATTTCATGTGGGTTAGCTTGAGTTGGTTCCAATTGGTTTGGTGCTATCCTGGCACAACAATTGGTATCAGAGCACTGGTTGCTCTTGGGTACTGTCTAGTTGCCAAAGATGTCAGATGGGCAATATGAGAATCCTTTTGGAAACAGCTCCGGGTTTGCAAGAACTACGGTGCAAAATGCAAAGTTTGAAGTGGAAAAATTTGATGGCACAAACAACTTCGGGATGTGGCAATGTGAGGTCAAAGATGTGTTGGCTCAACAAGATCTGCTTGCCGCTTTGGGAGAGAAGCCGAAAGCTATGTCGAAGCCGGAATGGGAAAAATTAAATTTGTGGGCTTGCTCTTCAATTCGGTTGTACCTTGCAAAAACTCTGAAGTATTTTGTGATGCGGGAGACAATAGCAAGTGTGTTGTGGCAAAAATTGGAAGACAAGTATATGACGAAGAGTGTAGAGAACCGGCTACACTTGAAGAAAAAGCTCTACCGCTTCCAATACAAAGAAGGTACAAAAATGATTAGACACCTTGATGCTTTTAATAAGTTGATTGCCTACTTGTTAAATTTAGATGAGGATATTAAGGATGAAGATAAGGCCTTGATATTGTTGAATTCCTTGCCGGACTCTTATGAGCATTTTGTTACCACTATTATGCATGGTAAAGAAACTGTGAAATTTGAAGATGTGTCAAATGCCTTGATGAATTATGAAATGAGGCATAGAGATAAAAATCATGATAGTACCTCTGAAGCTTTATTTGTTAGAGGAAGATCATCGGAGAGAAGATCATCTTCTAGTAGGAAAAAATCACAGTCTCGACCTAGAGGAAACTCTAAAGGTAGAAAACCTTTGGAAAGGGATGAATGTGCCTTTTGTCGTAATAAGGGCCATTGGAAGAAATATTGTCCTAGATTGAAGGCCAAAGGCAAAGAAAGTTCTGAAGCTAATGTTGCTGAGGTTGAAACAGATTTTTCTGATTTTGCTTTAACCACTTCCTCATCATTTGATTGTGCTACTAAGTGGGTGTTGGATACGGGTTGTACTCATCATATGACTCCTCACAAGGATTGGTTTTCAAGCTTGAAAGAGTTTGATGGTGGCGTTGTGTTCATGGGAGATGACAATCCTTGCACAACAAAAGGGATTGGTACAGTTCGTTTGAAGTTGCATGATGGCATGGTTAAATAGTTGACATATGTTCGGTATGTATCTAATTTGAAGAAAAATCTTATTTCTTTGGGTACTTTGGAATCCAAGGGCTTCAGGTTTCATTCAGATGGGCAGACATTGAAAGTTACCTATGGTGCACTTGTTGTGATGAAAGGTCCTCGATGTGGCCATTTGTATTTATTGCAAGGAAACACTGTGACAGGTGAAGCATCTGTAGTCTCCGAAAATATGGGCACATCCGATTCTGATACTACTAGATTGTGGCATATGAGATTAGGCCATGCCGGTGAGAAAGCTATACAAGGGCTTGTGAAACAAGGTCTTCTAAAAGGTGCCACGACTTGTAAGCTTGATTTCTGCGAGCATTGTGTCTTGGGGAAGCAAACTAGAGTGAAGTTTGGTATTGCTGTACATCAGACGAAGGGCATTCTTGATTATGTGCATTCGGATGTTTGGGGTCCTACAAAGACTCCCTCTTTGAGTGGTAGACATTGGTTCGTGACCTTTGTTGATGATTATTTAAGAAGGTCTTGGGTCTACACTATGAAGCACAAGAGTGAGGTGTTGAGCATTTTCTTGAGTTGGAAGAAAATGGTTGAGAACCAGACTGGGAGAAATATTAAGATTTTGAGATCGGATAATGGTGGTGAATACACATCCGATCCTTTCTTTAAAGTTTGCAAAGAGGAAGAGATTGTGAGGCATTTTAGTGTTCGGGGAACCCCACAACAAAATGGAGTTGCAGAAAGATTGAATCGAACCTTGCTTGAGAAGGTTAGATGCATGTTGTCTCAGTCGGGTTTGAACAAGTCGTTTTGGGCAGAGGCAGTTACTTATGCATGTCACATCATCAACCGGTTACCCTCAGCTGCTATTCAGGGTAAGACACCAATGGAGGTATGGACTGGAAAACCTTCTTCTGATTATGATCATATTCGTATTTGTGGTTCACCTGCTTATTTTCATGTAACTGAAAATAAACTTGATCCTAGAGCCAAAAAGGCTATCTTTCTTGGTTTTAGTAGTGGTGTCAAAGGTTACAGGTTGTGGTGTCCAGAGATGAAGAAACTGGTAATTAGTAGAGATGTGACATTTGATGAAGAAAATATGTACAAAGGCTCTGAGAAGAATGTGAAAGATGTCCAACATGTGGAGCTTGAGAAAGTTGCCTCTGGTACTTCAAATCCTATTTCCGCTGATGTTGAAGCCACTACAAGTGAAGAAGTTGGAGACCATGAAGATGTTGAAGAAGTTGAACTTGAAGATTCTATTCAAGTTGAAGAGGAAGTTTCACCTCAAGAGTTTATTGCCAAGAACAGAGGAAAGAGACAAATTACCAAGCCAGCTCGGTATAGTGACTATGTTTCTTTTGCTCTTCTTATTATCACTGATGATATTCCATCCAATTTGAGGAAGCCATTGAGAGTGAGGAGAAGGAGAGGTGGTGCAATGCCATGGGTGATGAGATGAAATCTCTCTTGAAGAACAAGACTTGGGAGTTAGCTAAATTGCCTAAGGGCAAGAAAGCTATCGGTTGCAAATGGGTGTATGCCAAGAAGGAAAATGCTGATGAGAAAAGCAATGTGAGATTCAAAGCAAGATTAGTTGCTAAAGGGTATGCACAAAAGGAGGGCATTGACTACAATGAAATCTTTTCTTCGGTTGTGAAGCACTCCTCAATTCGCATTATGTTAGCTCTTGTTGCACAGTATGATCTTGAGCTTGTGCAACTTGATGTGAAGACGGCTTTCCTACATGGTGATTTGAATGAAGAGATCTATATGTGTCAACCAAATGGGTATACAGTGAAAGGGAAGGAGAATTTGTTTTGCAAAGTCCTTAATAAGGCACGGGTAGAAAAGAAAAAGAAACATTCGTGGAAAATAGAATGAATAGAAGAAAAGTTGTGAAAAAGAGCTCTAAAGTGTTGTTTGTTGAAGAAAGGGTCCAAAACATGGAATTCGGCCCTAAGTGTTGCTTGAATCTTCCCGTTGTGTTTAAAAGTTAATTTCTGCATTATTGAGTGAATTCCAAGCGTTTATTTCATTACTTTGCTTGCTATTGCTTTCAAAACGTTTATTATCCCTATCCTTTCTTTGTTAGCCATTACCCTTAAACCCCGTTGCAACCCTTAACTTCATCTTGAGTGTTATGCGTTTCAATATGTGGAGTTTGGAATTGGTATGAGCATATGGTGTCACTGGTTCTTGCATCTAAGTAGTAGCATTCCATTCATGAGATCATATCTAAACACGCTTATTAATACCAGAAAATGCTTTCTTGTTATACATATATGTGAGTACTAGTTTTCATGTTTACATCAATCTTCTCACATGTACCTAGTGTAGGGTGTGTAGTCAGAAAATCTGAGTGAAAATTGAGTGCATATCTTGTAAGGAATTGAGCAAATACTCTAAGGCATGTTACTACATTCAAAACATCGTTTTAATTGATTAAATGTGAACTAGTAAGTGGTGACTGTGATTAAGTATGTGCTCAAGTGTTAAGTTGACTAAAATCTATGGGAATGATGATTTTTAACTTGTCATGTGCGTTGGAAATCTCTGAGGCAAACGTTGGAAGGTTTAGGTTGTGTTTTGTTTTCTTTATTTTGCTCGAGGACTAGCAAAAGCTAAGTGTGGGGGTATTTGATAAGCTCATATTTATATATATTTTACATAAAATTCACTTGTCTTTTCTTAGTCAGTTCCTTATATTTTTGAGCTATTTACTATGTTTTTGTGTTTTTTGTGATTTATCAAGCAAAGAAAAGAAAAGTAGCACAAGTGAGATATTAAGTAACAAATTCGTCAAAACTGCCTGTGCAGATTAGCTGACTTTGGAAGCATGTTACGAACAGCTCAGAATGAATGAGAAAAAGAACCTTTTATGCTTGGAAAGCTACGGATGTCTATTTTCTGGAGCAATTTACGGATTGTTAATATCTGTTTTCTAGAAGAAGTTATGGGCATTGTAACACTGAAAGGTTCAGAAAAGGGCTAAGCAGTTTTGGCTAATAAAATGAGAAAGTAAAGGCACTTGTTTTATGTTTTGCTTTGTCATCAACACTCAGCAGCAAATGGGGTTATGATTGCACTCACTTGGCTTTGGAGCAAGTGGAAATGCACAGCTAGAAAGAGAAGGCACATGCAAAAGAGAAACATGGACAGCTACACACATGCAAACTGCACAGGTTGGAGGGCATACACACACTCTACATGGAAAACACACACACATGGGCAAAGGAAAGACACACACATGGGCAAAGGGAAAGGCATGGCATGAACAGTTGGCATGGGCAGAAAATGGGTTGATTGTTGGCTGAAATGATGAAGAACATGTGTGTAAATGTAAAGGAGAAACATGGCAGAAAATGTGTTTGTTTTGTGGCTGAAATGATGGAGGTCATGCGTGTGCAAATGTAAAGGGGAAACATGGACATCACACACCCATACAAACTGCACATGCAAGGAATTGAAGTGGTCCTCTCCTTAGCCTATAAATACATCCACCATTCCCCTTCCTAAGGAAGATCTTGATCCATCAAAAGAGCTTCATTCACAAACACAATTTCCTTGCCGTGACCTCCATCCATTCATCTAGCCATACTACATCTCACCAATCCATACACTTTCATCTCTTTGCCGTGCAAATCCATTCCATCCATATATCCATACACATCCTAGACACTTGTGCTACAACAAGGTGGTGAAAACAAAGGTCCTTGGCGTTTCAAGCTTGGAACTTTGGAGCGTTTTAGGTGTACTTCGTTCTTGCTTTCAATGTCTACTTTGTTATTTTCTAATTTTGTTGCAATTATGAGTGGCTAAACCCCTATTTAGTTAGGGGGAAGTTTGAAGCCATGAACATGCTTGAGATATGAATTGATTTCCTTCAATTGTGATTTGATAAGTTGTGATTGCAATTCAATTATCTATTTTATTCATAACTGATTCTTGTATGTTTATTAAGGATGCATACTTAGTTTTCATGCATGAATTAGATGCTAGAATATAAATGAGTTTCACCTAATCGTTACAAGTTTATATTCATAAATAGTGAAGGTTGTTTATCACAATCGCGTTAATTGAATTCTTGGCAATTGTATCATGCATTCATAGTTACAATTACCTCGTCAACACTTATGATTTTCATTGAACGTAATGATCTATGATTGTATCTCTATTATGCATTCATATAGGGGACTTTTAGAGAATGATTTGAGTTGTCACATGCATTCATCCAATTCAATGAGTAAAGGAAAATCTGAGGGTTAATTTGTGCATCACGGTTAATCTGGGGTGTTGAGCATCATAGTTTATTGAAAAGCAATTGGAAATCAATTCATGTACAAGTGTGTCATGTGCGAAGAACGGACCTCTAACTAATCCATCCATCATCTCATTTCTTAAATTCGCTTTACAATCTGTCTAATTTTATAAGTTGTTTGTTTGTTTCGAATTCGTCAAAACCAAAATCCCCCTTTTACTTTGTTGTTTCAAACTGTTAAATTTCTATTTCGTTAGTGTTTTTGAGTGTTTTGATTCAAACCAAAACACTAAATTCATCCAAAGTTATGTTAGAGTCAAATCTGCCCAGTAAGTGTTTTTAGGCAATTTTGAGTGTTTTTAAGTTGTTTTGCGTCTTTAGAATCTGTTTTGAGTCCTTTGAGTCTATTCAAACGTTTTTAACTTTGTTTTTATGTTTTTGAGTTAGTTTAGAGGTTTTAGCAAGCCCTCCTAATCCCCGGTTTAGAATGATCCCTACCAGCATTTTTACTACAATTTGACAACAAGAGGGTTTAATTTGAGTGCTTAACTTTCATCGCATCAATACACTAGGATTTACATAATCACATTCCTATTCTAAATATGACTGCAACACTAACTATATATTAAATAATGACTAAGAAGTGAACAACCACATAATAAATAATATTACAACATTATTCTCATATTTTGTGGCTTCTCAGCCAAACTTATTTAGAAAAAGAATCTCCAAACTGCAGCAAGGATATATATGAATGTTAGAAACGCTAGGGCATTTAGTAATTTTCATTTTATTTTTAATACTGTTGATATTACTACCTGCAACTTATATATTAGAAAGAATGGGAGAGTTTGAACTTGGACACAGTGAGTTGGAAATGAAGACTCTTGCTATCACGACAATTCATCATTTGTTTGCATGTATAATTAGCCCCCTATAGTTTAAGAGTAATTAATTACAATAACTTAGGTCGATATTTCACCATATGTTATTACAAACGATATTAATATTCTAAACTATTTAAGAGGGTTTGAACCATAACATAGTAGGTTAAAGAGAAATTGTCTATGTACAGGGCAATCCCCACTTTTGCATTTTTGTTCTTTGTCTACATCAATCTAGGGCCGAACCAGCTAGTGGCTGTCCTGGGCTCTAGCACACCCTAAGTTTTTAAAGATGAAAAAAAATCTGTGTTAAAATAAGCATGTTATGGAAAAATTGAGTCTAATATTGCACAAAACAGAAACTTAGCCTACCCTTAACACCTAAATTTTACTACATACTACAAGTAAGATAAATTAGCTCACCCCTATTTAAATTCTGAACTCTGTCCTTTGCGTACATTGTAATATGCATTGTTTTTGTAATGAACACCTATTGTCACCAACTTTTCTTGTCTTCTGTATTCCCTCTTGCTAATTAAATAGGAAGTCATAGTCGGAGTAGTTGCGTTATCAAAATGCCTATTAATCTCTTTCAATTGTTTATCCTCTTGCAAGTTTAACGTTTATTTCAAAAAAAAACAAAGCTTGTACAAGAATTGTAAACTAAACAAGATAAAGTTATAATCAGTTTATGGTTGTTATCTAATACACGAAGACAATATTAGAAGTCCTTAACAAGCAAGCACATAAAACGATCAAGAACGAGATAGAACCCCACTGATCATGACACTATCCCTCGATTAGAAGTCCTTTTACTTGCGGTGTAAGTTTGTAATAGTAATAACTAACTGCCAACAGTGGCATGCCTATCACGCATACAACTCATCTGAGGAGCCTTGGCCTCTCTGTGGCTCCAGTGGCACTTAGGAAACATTCAACCGAACAACTCTCGCAGGGGCTTTTGTCTTGCCACCAACAGGATTTATGAAAGAGAGAAATTAGCCAAAGAAGAAGACAACAACAACAGGACATTATATAATCTTACACGATTGGGATAGTCAACATTGAGGTTCTGATGTTATCTACTCCTGTGGGTGTGACTTCCATGGAATTCTCTTGATCCTTATGAGGTGTAAATGCCAGCTGGTTATCGCCAGAAAGCAGTCGGTCAATCAGAGTACGGCAGATGGGGCAGCCGGAATGAGAATCAAGCCACATGTCAATACAAGGTGCGTGGAAGATGTGCTTGCATTTTGGTAGCCGCCTCACAATTTCCTCATCTTCCAAACCTCTCAAGCACACTACACATTCGATGGTAGTACTAGTTTTACGATATAAAGCTTCTTCATCGTCTTCGTTTTGATCAGGATCACCATCATCACTCTCTTTCTTATAACTGAATGTGATTAAATCCGGCTTCAACCTCTTATCAACAGTGCGTTCGATCTTCTGGACATGCTCGTTGCTAGTCGGAGGAGACAATGGTTTTGCCTACGATATGTTGTGCCAGGATAGCACCAAACCAATTGGAACCAACTCAAGCTAACCCACAGGAAATATATCAAATGGAATGCAAGAACAAAATATAAAAGACACCAAGATTATAACGAGGTTCCTCAACAGTCAGTGTAACTGGAGTACATCCTCGGAGCAGTAGGAGCTCACCTAATAATCCACTATCAACCAAATGGGAGTTTACAAAGTGTTGGCAAGCTCACAACCCAAAACCCCAATACAACCAATAACTCTCACACACCAAAGAAACAAATAGAGAAAAAAATATAGTGATTAATTTCTTCTCTATACAAAGCTCAAAGCTATTACAACAATAACATTGTGATGGAGTGAGAACTAACCAATGAAAGGAGCAACAACTCCTTCTCTGAAATGGAGTTGCGGCAGTACCTTCTTTCTCTCCTTTTTCTTTTCTGCTGCTCTCTGTTTTTTTTGCTCACTTAAACAAAAGGGCAGCAACTGCCCTCATTCATAACCTAGCCATTCCCGTGGCTTTTCACATGGGCCAAAGAAAAAAAAGACTTTAGACAAGGTGCCTTTTTTTCTCCCCAAAACAAGGAAGGGACACAATGATGTTGTCCACCTTTTCTTTTCTTTTATTTAATCAAAAGTTGGCCACTTGGCCCCTAATTCAACAGTCTCCACCTTGGGCAAGTTCTGAAAACGCCATGATAAGCCAACCAACACAATCAACACAAAAAATTACTCCCAAACACTAGCAAGAGAACAACTCATGCCAAGCCAAATGCTCCAAAACTCCTACTGCTCAACGCCTTCTTTATATAGGCAAAATGTGAGCCAAGTTCAAACAGTGAACAAACTTGGCTACACCAACAACCTTAGTCAACATATCAGCGGGGTTGTCTTTAGTTGGAATCTTCTGGAGAATGATTTCTCCTTCACCAATAACTTCACGAACAAAGTGATAACGCACATCTATGTGCTTGGTCCTCGCATGGTGAACCTGATACTTAGCCAAATAAATGGTACTCTGACTATCACAATGCACCTCCACCTGCTTCTGATCAACCCCCAAATCTTTAATCAGCCCATGTATCCAAATGGCCTCCTTTATAGCTTCAGCTACTGCCATATATTCAGCCTCTGTAGTAGACAAGGCAACAGACGACTGCAAAATGGACCTCCAACAAACTGGCCCTTTAGCCATAGTAAACACATAGCCTGTAGTAGACTTCCTTCCATCCAGATCACTTGCATAATCTGAATCAACATAACCAACTGCAAAATGACCAATACCAGAGTCATCTCTCTCAAAACATAAACCAACATCTCGAGTACCATGGAGATATCTCAATATCCACTTAGCTGCTTGCCAATGCTCTTTACCTGGATTATGCATATATCGACTCACCATGCCAACTGCATGAGCAATATCCCGTCTAGAGCATACCATTGCATACATCAAACTACCAACCAAATTTGCATATGGTATATTTTTCATTTGCAGCTTCTCTTTATCAGTTTTAGGACACTGTAGAGAACTCAATTTAAAATGAGGAGCCAAAGGGGTACTAACCGGTTTGGTTGAATCATGAACTCCAAACTTCCGAATCAACTTCTCAAGGTATTGTCTTTGATTCAAACTGACCAAACCCTTCGCTCTATCTCTAGCGATCTCTATGCCAAGGATCTTCTTCGCTTCACCAAGATCCTTCATCTCAAACTCATTCTTCATTTGCTTCTTCAAATTTTCAATCTCTTCAACATTCTTTGAGGCAATCAACATATCATCAACATATATCAACAAATAAATGAAAGACCCATGTTGCAACTTCTTGAAGTACACACAATGATCATATTGACTTCTAGAATAATTTTGGCCTCTCATAAATTTATCAAACCTCAAATACCATTGCCTTGGAGATTGCTTCAAGCCATAAAGTGATTTCTTTGGCACACACACACACACAAGAATCACTTCCCCCACACTTGTTTTTCTGCAAAAGTTCAACTAAAGGAATTCCTTCTAAATTATGTTTTACTATGCTTCAAGAACAAGGGTATGGATGGTCCTAATCTAGGCTAGGTGAAGATAGTGTGGGTTAACAAAGAACATAGGCTACACAAGGCTCAACGGGGTTAAACTTAAACACATAATGAAATAGGGCACATCAATTTGGCTGTGGTGGTCATTACACAACTTCATCTTGAATATGTATTATGCAAATCAATAGCATGCTTTGAATGAAATAGGCATGAGTTATAGCATTTGGAACTAAATGATGAAATGCCTTCTAAGTAGCAACCAAGCAAAGAATAATGAGATCATGCAACGACTTTAGAAAACAATAGTGCACAGATTATTAACTCTCCAAATAAACGTTTAGGCTCAAGTCTCACAAGGTTGTAGCGTTCATTTGAGTTCCTTCCTTCAAGCATGTTACAAAAATTTATTTTTCCTTTATGATTGCATGTGAATTCGTAAATTATAACCATAACCAAGCATACACCAAATAGTAAATCAAACTTTCATCCATGTTTATTATTCTTTTTAACAGTCATGCAATTAAAAACCGAATCCTCATAATTGTGTTGGAAGGTTCCCTAAGACACAAACAAACACACACAAAAAACAACTCTTTTTGGGTTTTTCAAAACAATTTTTCAAATTTTTATGAGATTTTCGGATTTTTATGTCAAAAAACACTAAAACACTCTAAAACAACATAAAAACACTTAAAAACAGCAAGGAACAACACTAGCAGTAATGGGTGATAAACTCCCACGAATTTCATGCAAAACAACTTGGTTACCCCCCCACACTTAAATCAAACATTGTCCTCAATGTTTTAGGCATAAACTCACACGAAAATAAGCAAACAAACAAACAACGAATAAACATGACAAGTATGGCAAAGTAAAAACCAGACAGAGTAGAGTTTAAGAACGTAAATCTCGTTATGGAGAGATGATCTTGTTGACTTTCCACAGCTTTGATCTCGAACTGGGCTAGGGAACTTCTTAGCAAGGAAAATGAGACTTGATTGGTGGTGGTGATTTAATGGCCTTGTACGGCGAGACTTTGCTCTTTGGCGACTGATGCGTCCATATGTTGTTGAAGCTTCTCGAGCTCTTGGTTTCAACTCAGATTCCTTCTGCTGGGTTGATTGAGTCTGCAGGCAGCATTCTTGTCTGCTTGTTTATTCTGCAGGGCAGGTAGGCACGAGGTAGAGGTGATGGTCTGTTTCTTTGTTCAATCTGTCCAAGTGCCGACTGATTGCTTTCTTTCTCCTTGTCTCGCAGGCAAGAGCAAGGGTAAAGGAAAAACATGCCATGAGATATCTTTGCCTTTGACTCTGATGATATGAGATACTTTTGTTTTTGAAGAAATATCTTTCCACATGTTTATTCTTGAACTGGGTTGGGGAACTTCTTAGCAAGGAAAATGAGACTTGATCTTGAAGATGAATTAGCACGTTGTCTCCACATGCTTCAAGGTATCATTTTCACTTACCTTATCTATTCTCCAGGCAGAAGTGGCATCTTCTTCAGAAGTACATCAGCAGTTGAAGATGAGCACTCGAGAGCAATACTAGGTAAGCAATCAGGAAGGAGTTCCAGGCAGTCGGTTCTTAGATCGGAAGATTGACACCAAGTGCTGGCTGATTGCTCGCTTTCTCCTTGTCACAAAGACAAGGAAAAGGACAGGGAGAAAGCATGATATGAGATACTCTTGCTTTCAACCTTCATGATATGAAATACTTTTGCTCTTGATGACTTGTTTGCAAAGGTACCCCAGGGGATGAGAAACACAGAGTAACTCGAGAGGCTTCGTTGGGAATGCATTTTCGAAGATGAAGAAGGGTTATGTATGTCTGCCTTGCTATGAAGGGTGAAGGACGACATTTATAGGAATTAATAATCGGTACTATTCTTTCAATCTTGTCGGCACCCGTTGGATGATTGAACAGTAAACTTCACGTGCTTTCTACTCTTGTCGGCACCCGCTGAGTGTGCATATGACAAATGCTGACACGTCTGGATAAAGCAGATGCCTCTTCGATATCTGGAATCGGCGCTTTGATAAACTATCTGTGATTTTCGCAAAGCTGAGTTTGCGTGTGACAGGTGCTGACGAGGCTGAAAAAGACTGGCGCCTCTTCGATATATGAGATAGGCGTTTCGACAAATTATCCGTGATTTTCGCAAAGTTGAGTGTGCATGTGACAGGTGATGACACGTCTGAAAAAGCAAGTGCCTCTTCGATTTCTGAGATCGGCCCCTGGTTTCTGAGCAGCCCAGCTTTTGAGAAAGCAGACGTCTCTTCGATCTCTGAGCTTGCCTCTTCGAATTCTGAACTTGCCTCTTCAATTTCTGAAGCTCCGTCGAGTGCTGATTTTTAAAGAGAGGCACGCATCACATTCCAAAGCACACTTGAATTTTCCGCCTGTAGAAGCTCCCTTCTTGCACTTTTAAAATCTTGATTTGTCCGACCTTTTCTTTTTCTTCACACATTCGAAAATGTCTTGCCCTTCTGACCGTCGCCTTAACTTGAATGTTGGGGAAGATATTGATATGTCTTCTCCAAACAACATTTGGCAGCCGTCCTTCGTATCCCCAAATGGTCCTCTTACAGTTGGGGATTCCATGATGATGAATGATACAACCGCTTCGGTGGTGGCCAGAAATCTTCTCACTCCTAGAAACACTAGGATACTTTCCAGACGGTCCGACGAACTGGCTGTTCAAGACTCTCTGGCTTACAGCGTCCGATGTGCAGACTTAGTATCAAACATGGGCCAGCGCCTTCTTGCTCGATCTCGTCAGGTTGAGTCGTTGATGGCTGAAGTGGCTAGTCTTCGGCAAGAGGTCAGAGTGCTTAGGCATGAGAATAAAGAGTTGCACATGCTCGCAACAAATTACTCAACAAGCATGAAGAGGAAGCTTGATCAGCTGCAGGAGTCCGAAGTGCGGATTCAGAGTGATCATCAGAGGTTGGTGGCGTTACTCCAGAGGCAACTTCTGCCTTCGTCTTCTGGCGCTTCACCAAGTGTTGAGGCTCTGGAAAATCAGACTCTGGCGCTTCGTCTTTCTGGAGGTCCGTCGAATGCTGAGGCACCACCTGACCAATGAAGGCTCATTCCTACTTGTTTGCACTTTCTTGTATTTTTCTACCTTTCTACCTAATGTTCCTCTTCCACAAAAATTAATGTAAAAATACTTTGTTTACCTGTCAATGTTTTAAACATAAATCCACACCAAAAACAATCAAACAAGCAACAAATAAATATGACAAACAAGGCAAAATAAATGCAGTAAAGGGAAGGTTTTTAGAAACGTAAAACTGATTGTGAAATGATTCATAGATCTTCCTTATTTGAATACATGGGCTGCCTCCCAAGAAGCGTTTGCTTTAACGTCTTCCTGCTGGACGATACCTCCATTTAAACTTGGATAAGGCCCATAGCATGGAATTGATCCTTGAATGGAAGGTGATACTTGACGTAATCCGGCAATGGTTTAAATTCTAATGTAGGTGCCTGAATCATCAAAATCAGCAAGTTAGTATAAAATAAAATCAAAGTTGGAGAAGATGGCTTACTTGCTTGCTCCAACACAAACTCAATTACGAACACCACATCTTTGAAGGTTGCAGGGATATGGGACTTGGCCAGATTTGGTGTTTTGAGAGTTATGACTTTTCCCGTGTCATAAAATCCAACTTCTTTAGGAGTTTTTGTCTCAAGTGTATCTTCTTTGATGAATTGTAGACATTCCCCATCCACTTTTTGCTTTTGATTCTTTGGAAAGGTTCCAAAGATGCCTTTCTCACCCTCTTCTTCCTTGGATTACATGATCTTGCAAGGAATAAGGACATTTGGTGAAACGGGGTCAGGACGAATTGAATTTAGGCTTACCTTGGTTGTAGTGGACGGCATAGAGGGCATATGGGGCTGCGGCAAGGGTGGTTCTTTCCTTGTCGTGGCCTTGTTACTCTCCTCTTCTTCGAGCAGCAGCTGTTCATCTATGTTTTGGCTTGGTTTGGACGTCTTGGGTTCACCTCCAACCTCCATAGCACTTCCCAAAGTGATAGCATCATGGATTTCAAAATCTTCCTTCAAATTTTCAACAGTTGAGTTGGAGAGTTCACTTTGCTCTTGAATTTGTGCCATGAACTCCATAATCTGCCCAAATTGCTTTTCCAATTCGCCCGTCTTCTTGGCTTGATTTTGCACCTCTTTGTTTCGGTTTTCTACATCCTGGTTCAAAGAGGTGAGTAACTTATTAAACATATCATTATCCAAAGATGTACCTGAATTGAATTGGGCAGATTGTTGTGGTAGCTGCATATGTCTTGAATAGAACTCCTCTTCTTGCTGCCAATATCCATCTTGTTGGAATTGTTGAGGTTCTATGTAATCTGAATAATCTCTCCACTCCGGATTGTAAGCGTTGGAAAACATGTTGTCCCATGATTGGATATCCTTGCCCATAGGACACACCACATGTAGGGACACTTTGCATTGTGGTCCTTTCGGCATATTGTGACGATTGAGAAGTAAGTTCCACCAATTGAGCTTGAATGGTAGCAAAATCCATGTCTTACTTCTCTAGTACCTGAAATCAAGGAAACAAAACTAAATCAAATATCAAAAGTAAAAATAAAAGACACAAACAGAAACAAAGTCGGTAACTAAAAACAAAAGACACGAAAATAAACAAAAAGAAATAACAAGGGATTAGCAAAATTGCTAATCCCCGGCAACGGCACCAAAATTTGATGCGATGAAAGTTAAGCACTCAAATTAAACCCTCTTGTTGTCAAATTGTAGTAAAAATGCAAGAAGGGATCGTTCTAAACCGGGGATTAGGAGGGCTTGCTAAAACCTCTAAACTAACTCAAAAACATAAAAACAAAGTTAAAAACGTTTGAATAGACTCAAAGGACTCAAAACAGATTCTAAAGACGCAAAACAACTTAAAAACACTCAAAATTGCCTAAAAACACTTACTGTGCAGATTTGACTCTAACACAACTTTGGATGAATTTAGTGTTTTGGTTTGAATCAAAACACTCAAAAACACTAACGAAATAGAAATTTAACACTTTGAAACAACAAAGTAAAAGGGAGATTTTGGTTTTGACGAATTCGAAACAAACAAGCAACTTATAAAATTAGACAGATTGTAAAGCGAATTTAAGAAATGAGATGATGGATGGATTAGTTAGAGGTCCGTTCTTCGCACATGACACACTTGTACATGAATTGATTTCCAATTGCTTTTCAATAAACTATGATGCTCAACACCCCAGATTAACCGTGATGCACAAATTAACCCTCAGATTTTCCTTTACTCATTGAATTGGATGAATGCATGCGACAACTCAAATCATTCTCTAAAAGTCCCCTATATGAATGCATAATAGAGATACAATCAGAGATCATTACGTTCAATGAAAATCATAAGTGTTGACAAGGTAATTGTAACTATGAATGCATGATACAATTGCCAAGAATTCAATTAACGCGATTGTGATAAACAACCTTCACTATTTATGAATATAAACTTGTAACGATTAGGTGAAACTCATTTATATTCTAGCATCTAATTCATGCATGAAAACTAAGTATGCATCCTTAATAAACATACAAGAATCAGTTATGAATAAAATAGATAATTGAATTGCAATCACAACTTATCAAATCACAATTGGAGGAAATCAATTCATATCTCAAGCATGTTCATGGCTTCAAACTTTCCCCTAACTAAATAGGGGTTTAGCCACTCATAATTGCAACAAAATTAGAAAATAACAAAGTAGACATTGAAAGCAAGAACGAAGTACACCTAAAACGCTCCAAAGTTCCAAGCTTGAAACGCCAAGGACCTTTGTTTTCACCACCTTGTTGTAGCACAAGTGTCTAAGATGTGTATGGATATATGGATGGAATGGATTTGCACGACTAAGAGATGAAAGTGTATGGATTGGTGAGATGTAGTATGGCTAGATGAATGGATGGAGGTCACGGCAAGGAAATTGTGTTTGTGAATGAAGCTCTTTTGATGGATCAAGATCTTCCTTAGGAAGGGGAATGGTGGATGTATTTATAGGCTAAGGAGAAGACCACTTCAATTCCTTGCATGTGCAGTTTGTATGGGTGTATGATGTCCATGTTTCCCCTTTACATTTGCACACGCATGACCTCCATCATTTCAGCCACAAAACAAACACATTTTCTGCCATGTTTCTCCTTTACATTTACACACATGTTCTTCATCATTTCAGCCAACAATCAACCAATTTTCTGCCCATGCCAAATGTCCATGCCATGCCTTTCTCTTTGCCCATGTGTGTGTCTTTCCTTTGCCCATGTGTGTGTGTTTTCCATGTAGAGTGTGTGTATGCCCTCCAACCTGTGCAGTTTGCATGTGTGTAGCTGTCCATGTTTCTCTTTTGCATGTGCCTTCTCTTTCTAGCTGTGCATTTCCACTTGCTCCAAAGCCAAGTGAGTGCAATCATAACCCCATTTGCTGCTGAGTGTTGATGACAAAGCAAAACACAAAACAAGTGCCTTTACTTTCTCATTTTATTAGCCAAAACTGCTTAGCCCTTTTCTGAACATTTCAGTGTTACAATGCCCATAACTTCTTCTAGAAAAGATATATTAACTATCCGTATATTGCTCGAGAAAATAGACATCCGTAGCTTTCCAAGCATATAAGGCTCATTTTCTCATTCATTCTGAGCTGTTCGTAACATGCTTCCAAAGTCAGCTAATCTGCACAGGCAGTTTTGACGAATTTGTTACTTAATATCTCACTTGTGCTACTTTTCTTTTCTTTGCTTGATAAATCACACAAAACACAAAAACATAGTAAATAGCTCAAAAATATAAGGAACTAAAGAAGAAAAGACAAGTGAATTTTATGTAAAATATATATAAATATGAGCTTATCATGTATATAGTGATATCTTTAAATATTCCCTTTAGTAGTTAATATCCTATTAGAGTTGTAATCCTAAAAGGGCAATGATTTAACCTATCCTACTACTATAAGTAAAGGCACAATGGGGTGATACAACACACACCTCACAATTAAATCACTATTTGTTCTCTCTTATTGCCGCTGGCCTCCCCCTCTCTATTCCCTTATAATAGCTCAGTTAAATAGGCCTACAACACATTATGACCACATTCTTGCCAGAAGCTAATGAACTGAAGGATTGTAGGAGGAGGTTCTCTTCTAAAAAATTCAAAGGCTTTTATTTGTTTTCTGCCAATAAGGTCCGCTTAAATTAAAGGAAGATATTTGAAACGTCCACGAAGTGTGAAAACTTTCCCGATGATGCATGAACAAGATGTTTATATTTTCCTTATGATATATATATATATATATATTGTATATGTTTCATGCAGTACGAAATTATTTTGCTATGTGGGATTTGTGAGTCAAAGCATACAAATAAATTAGAAGTAATTTAGGGTTTTTCAAACCCTAGAAAAGTCGAAAAAAATAAAATTTATGGAACATTGTGTGGCACGGTCGCCCCCACCACCATCGTGGCACCGATATTGACCTGTAGCCCAGCCGTGTCGAGCACGCCACTAAGACGATGTCGTTTTGATGTCTGGCCCATGGTTGCAGCCCGTTAGGCTAGCCACGAGCAAGGATAACTTGGCCTCTTTGGCCTGGGTTTGGTTTAGATTAGGCATGTAGCCTCAACCTACCTATCAGCAGTTTACTGGGCTCTGCTCTCGCACCTATGGCCCATCACCAGCAACGTGTGTTTTTCCGGGCCTAGTCCTGTGTTCTTGGCCCGCTTGCAGTAAGCCAGCGTTGCTTGCTGGGTTTTGCCTAAGTCTTGGCCCACTCGTCAGGAGTCGTTATGTTGCTGGGCTTGCTTCGCCCTGACCCAAAAACCGAAACCCAGCTTCAGCTGGGCTTCCCCGCACCAACCTGCAAGCCAGACTTGGGTTGGGCTTGCCCCGTGCATGGTTTTAGGCCCAAAGCCAGCTGCTTTTGCTGCTGTGCTCACCCAGACCACTCGGCCCGAGGCCTGCAGGTCTCCCTGAGGCCCAATAAGCCTGCAACTGAATCTGCAGAGCCCACTCCCGTGTCTTTTTTCGATTTAATGCCAATTTTTGGCATCCCCGCTTTATTAATCATGCCCACAATATTTTTAGGGCGCTTTAGTTTACGCTAATTAATTCTAATTTAATTATCACTTGGTTTATCACCAATCGAAGCTAATATGACCCGTTTGTCATTATTTTGTTTCCACGATTGACCTTGTTTGATCCCGATCTATTGAATTAATTCAAAATGACATGCAGTCCATTAATCTGATAATTAATCCAAAATTATTGATCTGAAGATCACTTTTGGACATTAACGATTCAATAATTTATTTTTATACTTTGAACCGTTGACATCCTTTCTTAGTCCCGAAGCTCTCACACTTGAGTTCTCGAAGCAACTCAAATCCACTACACTTAAAGCAGCATATTGTATTCTATGTTCTTGCAGAAACATTTCCTTTATGAACTAATCGTTCATAAAACTAAATTGAACTTGTAGTTTCATATTTAGTGCCTTTGAAACTTGAAGTTTTCATTCAAAACTTACAACATGATACCTGTAGCTTTCATGCATAAATTAAACCAATACATGTCTATAGAACCTGAATATTCTACGATGTATGTCTATGGATTACCATATGACTAACCACATTTTTATTGTACCCTCCGTTTTAGGGACATGTCGAACTTGATCAAGCTCGATTTCACCGCTCTGGAAGTATCTGGAAGAAACTACCTGAAGTGGGCTCAAGACGTGAAGCTCCATCTTACTGCAAAGGGTATTAGAGCCACCATTGAGGCACCTACCGACGACAAACCCGTCAATGAAGCTCAGAAAGGTACTGCAATGATCTTTATTCGAAGACACATCCATGATGTTCTGCAGACCGAATACCTAGCTGAGAAGGACCCACGCACACTCTCGCTTGCTTTGGCTAACCGTTTCGATCACTAGAAATACATCTACTTGCCTGAAGCAAGACACGCCTGGAAAATGGAGTTAACCGAATCAGATCTCTTGGAGAAGACCTATTTGACCTTCCATGCCTAATATTGTCCTACAACAACAATATAGGGCACAAAAGTTCACTAAATTTTTGGATTCGATCTTTGTTTTACTTCTCGCTGAAAAGTAGAACCAGTTTTTGATGAAGAATCATCATGCTCAACCCATTGGCTCGAACGCCACGCCTGAAGTGCATGTGACCAATTATAACAACCACAAATGGGTCAAAAATCATGGCCTTGGCAATGGGCAGCAAGCCCCCACCACAGGCCCAAGGTCAAAAGAATCAAGGCACACCCAAGGGAGCAAATTTGACCCATAAGCGCCAACCTCTTGCCCCTAAGGCACCAAAATTTAAGAACAAGGGAAAAGTTACCATTTAATCGGCTTCCACTGAAATGGACATGCGCTACCACTGTGGATCAAATGATCATTGGTCACGCGTATGCAGAGCTACCTCCGAGGCTATTGCCAAGTAATATTCCCATCGTGAGTCTAACTTTGCACATGTGGAACATTTGGAAGATGCTATTACATCCATGGAGATATTAGATTTTCAGGAGGTATCAGCTTCTATGGACGAATACATTGTATTCTTCTAGACATTTTAAGGGTGTTTTACCCCTAGTAGCCGAACCCACTAGGAGTGGCCGGACCCCTCCCCCTAATTTTTAGGTTTATGGTTTAATTTTGGACAATTTTTCTAAGTATTTGGAATAATTTGTTTGGTTTTGGTTTATTTTGATTTATGGATTGTTATTTTATGGATATTATTTCTCGAATTTATTAATTGAATGAATGGAATTATATTTATGCATGTGACCAATTCAATCAATTTATTTTTAGGTATGTTTAGTGGGTGTCGATGCAAATTTTCACCGTCTTCAGTCTTGACGAAAATGCACTTGCAAAACAATTAACACCTTTGATCAAGGACCTAAGCCTCACGCACACACGAGGTGGGAGGGGGGGATTAAGCCAATGGATCTCCAATGCCTAAGTCAGTTTCTCTGAGGAGAATAAAGTGTTTAGGGCTTTTTTAGGGTAGCAAAAGCTTTTAAAATTTGGTAGAATATGAGGTATTTATAGGGATATGACCGGCCATAGTGTTAGGGTTTTACCCTACACATGGCGGCATTCTAAATATTCTCAAGATATTAAATAAGAAATAATATCTTGAGTTAATGGAGTAATTATCCCTAATTTATTTAAATTGGGAATGTACTAAAGATAGGATTTGGGTAATTAATCCTTATCTTTATTCTTTGACTTTTCCTTGCTAAGGGCAAGTGAGCTATGGGCAGTCGTATTCAGCTGCTGGGACATTTAGGGGTGTGAGCTATGCGTGGGAGTATCTGAGAGGCCTGCCCATTTATTGAGGGCAGTCTTGTCTTTCTTGAGCAAAAGTCCAAGTGTCACCTCTAGAATTTTTGGGATTATTTTTGGCTCCACAAATGCCCCCACACCTACTGGGCTGTGACATCCCACATCACCCAAGGGAGTGATCCTTAAATGTATATTCCCATCCCTACCTAGCACGAGGCCTTTTGGCAGCTCACTGGCTTCGGGTTCCGTCAAAACTCTGAAGTTAAGCGAGTAGCGCGCGAAAGCAATCCCATGATGGGTGACCCATTGGAAAGTTGCTCGTGAGTTCCCAAAAACAAAACCGTGAGGGAATGGTAAGCCCAAAGCGGACAATATCGTGCTACGGTGGTGGAACGGGCCCAGGATGTGGTAGACCCGGGCCGGGATGTGACATGGGCTGCATGCATGAAAATGATAGTAGGTGTAGGAATTCCAAGTTGCTTAGGCTTGTGAAATTGTTTCCTAATTTGAATTTGATCTCATTTCTTGATTTGGAGATAGACTTCTTCTAGGAAAAGGAAACCAATTACCCCAATACCTATTTAATTCTGCCTTAAGCAGGGTATTAAAGAAATTTGGAGAACAATCATCATTCCAACAAGGAAGGGAAGCTAGAGGAAATATTTCTTCCCCCTCCCTTATCTTTCTTCTTTTCTTGCCCTTGCAAAGAGTCGTTTCTTATTGTTCTTCTTCTTCTTCTCCGTGCTGCACCAAGGTAAGAAAAATTTGAATTTTCTTCTTCTTGAATTTTTTGGTAGTCTTGGGACTTGAAAAATTGGCTCGGAGAGGGTCGAGGACGTGGATGACACACGACAAGGGGGCCATGGGACTGCTGTGCACCGTGGGCAGCAAGGTGGTGTGGCGCGGGGATCGGCTGTCGTGGGCTAGGTGGGCGGCTCGGTTCGGGTTGAGATGGCTGGGCGCTGGGGCGTGGAGAGGTCGGCATGGGTCGGGCCCTAAGGACTGCTGGGCACATGCCCGTGCAGGCATGAGGTGAGGGAGAGAGGGAGACCAGCTTGGGTTGGGTCTATCTTGTGGATAGAACGGGCCGAGAGGCCATGGGCCTCGTTGGGGTAGAGGAGAAGGAGAAATGCGTAGCGCACTCGCCCCCTATCTGTTAGACTGGGTCACAAGGCCACTGGCCTGCCCAGGCTGCTTGGTGCGTGAAGAAAAGGGGAGGGAGGTATGTGTCTCCTCCCTTGTTGGGCTCAAAAGCGCGGGCCGCATGTAAGAAAGAGAGTGAGGGCTACGAGTTGGGCCGTAGAGCCTTGCGCTGGGCTCTGCGATCCTTAATTTTTTTTTTTTTTTTCCTTCGTACTTTTTGCAGAGATTTTGAGATGTCTTTCTCCGATCGCAGAAGTGACGAATATCCTCCACTTTTGTACCGTCAAGGTGTTTCTTTTGGCAAGGTAGGCTACTTCAAGGCTGTTCATGTCAAGATCAATTCTGATGAGATGTTTCAGGATTTTCTTGAGGCGTACAAGCACGCGATTTCGTTAGGGGTTCACGTCAAGCCGGTGAAAAATGATAGTGGCCATGAGCCTTGTGGCGAGGATGCCACTGCTAGGATGAAAGCTATCAAATTCCATATGTACATTTTGATGTTGGGATTCATTTTTCCTATGCCGTGTCTTTTCCAGGAGGTGATCTGCTCTGTCAAATGCGCGCTTGCTTGCTGTTCCCTGAATGCAGTTTATGCGATGGTGGGATTCTCAAACTTGAGCAGGTTCTTTGATCTTGGCTTGACCATAAATGAGTTCAGGTACTTTTTCGAAATTAGCCACAAGGAAAGCGTGGGGTAGCTGAGGTCTCACCATAGACTGCTTGATGCTTTATGCGAAGGCGATCATAAGTGAGCAAGAGACACTTTGGAGGATAGTGGAGAGTAGGAGTCCGACTCTTCTCCTAAGCTGCGCGTCCCAACCGTCTTTATCAATTGTAAGTGAATTGTTTCATTCTTGGCCCACTTGAATTTTTGTTGAGCTGCTCCATGACTTCATTTTACTGATCCTCTTTCTTACTTTGTGTAGATTTGGATTTTAGCTCAACTCTAAGAACTTCGGCAGATATGAAGAAAGTGCACATCACCTTGGGCATTCCTGCTGGTTACCGTGAGTGACGCTAGCTGCTTGTCCAATCGCTGTTGTAGAGCCTACTGCCAATGAGGGTGGAAAGAAGAGATATTCCTTACCTGCTTATGAACCTTCGGTAGAGAAGAAGCTAAAGACTTATTCTGCTACTTGCGGGGGCTCGTTAGCTGCTAAAAAGCTCGTCATTAACTTAACTTCTCCAAAGGGGATGAAAAAGTTCGTTAAGCTTGAGCCTATAAAACTTGCTGCTCCAAAGGTGACCACATCCATTGCTGAGAGACTTGCCCAGCGGAAGGGTTCGGTGGTGCCCCTGGTGCTCGGGTTTGTATCGAAGCGTCTGTCTGGAGCTAAGTTTGGTTCGGCTTTTGAGAGGCTCACCGCTATGAAGAGTTGAAATATGGATTCTTCTGCTGAGGTGCCACTCGGGCCATTTCCTCATTCTGCCGTGATTGACTCGTCTGCTGAGAAGGGGAAGTCTGCTCGCACAGGCAGTTGTGAAAGATCCACCGAGTTTGAGGCAGGTAAGTTTCCCGAGGTTTATGCACTGCTGAAGGCTAACCTGCTTGAGGACGTTGTTGCATGGGCCAAGTTCGTTGACAGTGTTAAGAAAGTTGTCATCCGTTCGACTCTTTTGCGAAGCGTCCTGTCTACTCGATGAGGTCCTCCTTGATTGCTACAATGCATAAGACCTTGATCCTGGCAGCTGAGTCTATGCGCGTTGATCAGGATGCTGTCAAGTGTGCTAAGGAGGTCAAAATGACGTTAGTGGTTCAGCTTCGCTTACCTGCTGAAAAGATTGAGAAGCTCGAATTTGAACTCATTGTTTTCAAGGGATCTGGTGTCTGCCCCCACTTTTATGCAGCTGAAGATCGCTTATCAGGAGGTCACCCATTTGAAGACTAAGCTTAGATTGACTCAAGTGATGTTGGAAGCTGCAGAGAAGGAAGTCAGTTGTGTTTCTCCGGTGGTTGAGGATCTTGAGCATGTCAATTCAGAGCTATAATCTGCTTGTTTTGCCAAGGATGAGGAAATTGTCTTCATGCATGCTGAAGTGTCTCGTCTCAAGGAGGTTGCTAGTAAGCTTGAGTCCAAGGAAGTGGATCTGCAAGGTGTGCTATTTGCTAGCGAGAACCTGAGAAAGGAACTGGATAAGCTGCAGGGTGCTTACACTGGGCTTGTGGAGGAAAATGTGCAACTGAAGAATGAGAAAGTCAATCACAAAGTGTCGCTTGCTTCTTGTCAGGCCAATTTCTACAAGCTTGGCTATGTAGACCATCTTCAAGGTAAGCTGCTAGATTATCAGTTTTCTAAGAAAGACTTCGAGACTTTTTCCATTTCTCCAGTTGATCTGCTTGATTTCTGGTTTGAGGCTACCTTTGGTGGAGCAGCTGAAGGTTAGGCAGTCCTTGCAGGGGCGACTGAGGATGAGCTGATGGAAGCTTTGACTGCTAAGAGCGATACGGCTACTGAAGGTGTGGTAGTCGAGGGACCAGTGGTTGCGCAGGCTACCAATGAGTAGTCTTTTGCTTAGACTTAGGAATTTTCTTCTTTTCCTTTTTTTTCTGCTTTATTTGAACTTTGCTAGACTTCGAGGCGGTTTATCAATTTGCTAGAAATTTAATAAACAACTTTCCTTGTTTTGCTTCATCCTTCTGTTTCGCCATATTTTTTGCAAAACTTTATCCTAGGACGATCGGCTGGGTGAGCTACCTCAATGAAGCAGTCGATCCCACGTCGTCACTTAGGTTTTAGTTTCGTCTTTGGGGCTTCAAAAGCTTTACCTACAAGAGGAAAAAAATGCGAGATTTCTAACTTATAAAGCCGACTGCCGAACTCGTTGCCTTTGTCGGAAGCAGGTGAGTTTGCGTAGCTACTATAGTTATGAATCTCATCTTCGAAAGGCTTCACTAGCTTTAGCCCTCCTGGGGCGTATTGCGAAATTTGTAACCTATAGAGCTGGCGGTCGGACACGTGCTTCTCGTAGAAAGCCGAGGAGTTCGGGTAGCTACTATGGTTGTATTTCGGCTTGGAATGGTTTCTTGAGCTTTGGTGGCTTCTTGAGCTTTGGCCCTCCTGGAGCGTATTGCGAAGATTTTAACTTATAGAGCCGTCAGCTGGATTCATGCTTTTCTTAGAAACTAGAAGAGGTCTGCATAACAGCTGTAGTCGTACCTCGTCTTTGTCCCTGTAAAACTTAAACTGTAGATCGTCGGCCAGAAGTGTTGCTTTTAAAAAACCTCAAAATCTCATTTCATATATTATAATAAGCCATATTCATAAATCCATAGCATTTCATTTCTGTAAATCCATAGAATGCGTATATGAAAAACCAATAATTCATAACGGTTTCGTAAAAGCAATATATTTAAATAAATCATAAGTATGGAAATCCGTAGAACATAGTATAAAACATGCTCTATCCATGAAATACGCAATGCATGCAAGCCTAATAATTTATAAAAAATATGCTACTTTAGAAGGGGTCCACTCATAGTATTCCAACGCCAGTAAGCCACTTGTACTAGCGAGGATGACGCCGTTTCCCACCAATGCACCAAAACACAAAGAGAGGATATTTAATAGAACTCTACTAAAATGATTGAATTTGGGAAAACGAACAACAGATTTGGAATTAGGACTTTGAAATTAGCCTACGAAGGATCCTGGCCGACCCTGAAAAAGTCAACGTTGACCGGTCAACGGTCAACGGTCAATGGAAGTCAACGAGTCGGTTAATGGTTAATGGGCTGGGTCAACGAGTTAACGGGTCAGGTTAACGAGTCAATGGGTCAGATCTGGTTAGGGTTAATGGGCCAAGGATTTTGGGCCAGGGTATTGGGTTAATAGTTTTGGGCCTGCGTTAGTGGGGTTAAAGGACTTGGGCTCTTGGTTCACGGGTGGGGTCGACCCGATTAGGTTCGTGGGTCGCCAGACCCAACGAAGAAAGAAACTGTGATTCAAATCTCAATCAAACCTTACATTCCCAATATATCAAATTGAAGCCCGGGAGACAGGGAATCAAACCATACCTATTGGAGGCCATGATATGACCGGAGTTGGCTGGAAATGGGCTCGAAAGTCTTTGGGTTCTCACCGGAAAATCTGGGAACGTTTCCCGAGTTGTTTTCTGCATTAACTTATCCAAAGTTGGCGTGTAAGAAACGGTGAAACTTACCGAAAAGGTCATTGAACAGTGACGGTGCAACAATGCAGTGAGAAAGAGACAGAAGGAGAAGCCTCAGACGGTTTGGGGTTGTGATGGAGAGGTCTTGAGGGTGGTGTGGTCGCCAGATTATGAGCCACGGTGGTGTGGGTGGTGGTTCTCGGTGGTTGTAGAGATGGGGAAATGAGAGAGAAAGAGAGAGAGCTCGAAAGTGGGATATAGAGAGATCCGGGAGAGGATTCCAGAAGATCAAGGGAGGGGACACGTGTCAGACGAGGAAAGTGGGGTGTGAGCCCCACATGACAGATTTTGTTAAAATAATGAAAATATCTTGTTCTAATATTGATGCGAAAATTAACTTAACACACAAATTAAACCCTCTTGTTGTCAATTGTAGTAAAGAATGTAAGTAGGGATCGTTCTAGGCCGGGGATTATGAGGGATTGCTAAAACACTTGAAACTGACTTAAAAATGTAAAATTAAGTTTAAAACACCAAACTAGACTCAAAAGATGCAATACAAACTAAAAAGACTCAAAACTAGTTTAAAAGACTCAAAACAGCTTAAAACAATGAATTAGACTCTAAACTGACTCTAGGGATGGTTTTCGACGAAATTAGGTTCTAACTTGACTCAAGACACTTAAAAACACAAATCAAAACAAATTTTGACTAATAAAACACTTTAAAGTAAATGGGGATTTGATTTTGACGAATTTGAAAACAAAACAGACAGATTGTAAACTAAAACAGATTTTTGGACGAATTTTGGGTAAACTATGGATGATGGGCTAACTAGAGGGTTCTTCTCCACACATGATACACTTGCACATAAACCAATTTTCAGTTGTTCTTTCGATAAATCATGAAACTCAACACCCCAGGTTAATTAGGTCCGCTTAAATTAACCTTCAAATTCTCCTTAAGTTATTGAATTGGATGGGAAAACGCATACAACAATTCAAAGCATTCTTCAAAAGTCCTTTACGTGAACAATACAATAAAGATACAATTAAAGATCATTAAGCATCATGAAAACTATAAGTATTGACAAGGCATTCGTTACTATGATGAGCATGAAACTCCTGCCAAGAATTCATTTAACGCGATCGTTTATAAGCGACCTCCACTACTTGTGAATATAAGTTTGTAACTATTAGGTGAAACTTCCTTATACTCTAGCATCATATTCATGCATGCAAACTAAGCGTGCACTCTTAATAAACATACACGAATAAGTTATCAATCAAGCAGTTAAACAAATTGAATTCACAACTGAAGGTAATCAATTCATATTGCAAGTATGTTCATGGCTTTGAATCTCCCCCTAACCAAAAGGGGTTTAGTTCCTCATAATCGCAAAGCAAAGAATAACAAGTTTATACATTAAAAACAAAAGAAAGAAAACACCTAAACGCTCCAGCGATCCAAACTGAACAGCAAGCACGTCCAAGAACTTTCCTTCCTTTCCTTGATTGCGGCACAAGGTTTGGTGGTGGGTTTTGGGGATTATGGATGGTGTAGAAGGATGGGATTATGGTTAGGATGGATGTATGGTGCGAGAAGGGTTGATTAAGGTCAGAAACTTATGGAGAATGGTGAAGGAAGGGTGCGGCAAAAAATGGGAATCTGTTTTAGGCGTGAATGGGTGAATGAATGGTTAAGGAAAAAAGACTCTACCTTGCGGCATAATGTGTCTTCTGATGGCTCTCCCTAGTTATGGTGAAGGGTGGATGTATTTATAGGCTAGGGAGAAGAGTGTATGAAGTTGTGGTAATGAGTGGATGTAATGGGTGTAGTGGGTGAGTGTTGTGGCAATGAGTGGATGTAATGGGTGTAGTGGGTGAATGTTGTGGTAATGAGTGGATGTAATGGGTGTAGTGGGTGAGTGTTGTAGTAATGAGTGGATGTAATGGGTGTAGTGGATGGATGTTGTGGTAATGAGTGTCTTTGCATGTGTGTGTTCCTCTTTGCATTTGCACACACATGTTGTTCACCATTTCAGCCCAAAATCAACACATTTGCACACACACATGCTGATTTCCAGCCTTCTAATCTTCAAAAACGTCCATCCTCATGTCTCCATGTGCATGCAATCCAATCTTGGCCCAAAAATGCTTCAAAATGCTCCAAAATGCTCCAAAATGCACTTTCTTGCCAACTTTGTTATTAGGACCTACAAACACACGAAAATAGCTTAAAATACATAATTAACTAAGACATAACAACATAAATGCACAAGAACAAGCTAACTAAGTCGCATAAATATGCTCCTATCAAATATCTAGAATAGTGAAATGACTATTTTGCTCATCAACTTCGCAGTTCTATAAAACGCTGATCGTAACTCCAAATTCGGTTTCGCTTGCGCTTAAGTTTTCATAGCGACGAGTACTACAAGAATACGCCAAGAAAGTGGTTCTTACGTGACATGACAATGCAGTCAACAAAAGTCAACATTTTTACCTCGAAGAACATTTTTCGTAATTTCACATTTTAAAATTATAAAAATCGTAATAATTGGGGACGAGTCGTTACAACATACCAAAATGGGTCATAAGAGAAAATGGGAATCTATGTTGGTTATGATTTGCCATCAATTATTTGCTATTTAGAGCCCTTGACTGGAGATTTCTTTACCGCATGTTTTGCGGATTGTCACTTTGATAAGACAGTCTTCCCGTCGTTAGAGGGAGATAAGCATGCTAACATTCTTGGAGAATGCTACGAATTGTTGTGGTATGCTCCCACTATATTTCATTTAGATCCCCGCACTGCCTAGTATGAAACTGAAGTGCGACAAATTATAGATCTTTAGAGCATTGCTCAAAGCATGCCAGATGCTTTTACTGATCTAGCTAAAGTGACAAGATCACATATACCTGCTGCAAAACCACCTGCAAGGATAGATGTACCTCGTGTAAGTCGTAATCCCGCCCTGGAAGGCCAGATTGTCCCCGAATGTGGGGAGGCCGCACCTTCCACGTGGCCCGGTACATTGGCGGCTAGCCAATCATCTGCTATGACATTGAAGCATGGCATACCCCTTGGTTTAAAGGATTCATAACCCTTTTAAAGAGGAAAATGGCACCAACTAGTGACCCTAGTTTGAATTCGACCATCGCTCACTCATCTGTTCCAAAACATGAGGTTATTCCAGAGTACGGTGATGTCTTAGACGAGACAACCTGACTTCCCGAGAATTGCAAGATTTCGGTCCATTACACAGTCTTGGATGAGGTTTGGAATCAAAATGAGATGATCGTCGACGATGCATTTGCGTACATAGTAGCTACTGACATCATGCTTAGCAATGACATTGAACCACGTTCCGTTGATAAATGCCGACGTAGAACAGATTGGTAAAACTGGAAACAAGCAATCTAGGTCAAACTTGATTTGCTTGCGAAACATAAGGTGTTTGGACCTATAACTCCTACTTCACAACATGTGATGCCCATTGGCTACAAATGGGTTTTCGTGAGGAAGTGTAATGAGAAGAATGAAATAGTGCGATACAATGCATGCTTGATAGCGCAAGGCTTCTCTCAGTGTCTTAGGATTGATTATGAGGAGACGTATTCCCCCGTAATGAACATCATAACATTCCCCTACCTAATCAGTTTGGTAGTTTCTAAAAAGCTGAATATGCAGCTTATGGACGTGGTAACCGCATATCTCTATGGGGATCTAGATACAGAAATTTACATGAAAGTTCCAGAAGAACTTCTATTGACTTGTTCAAATAGTTCTAGACCACAGAACACTATCTCAATTAGATTGAGGAGATGACTCTACGAATTGAAACAATCCGGGTGGATGTGGTATAACCATCTGAATGAATATTGACAAGTCAGGGTTATGTGAATTATGCCCATGCGTGTTCATAAAGAAGTCACATTCTAGATTTGCGATCGTTGCAATTTATGTCGATGACATGAACCTCATCGAAACTCCCATAAAGCTTGAGGAAATTGCCACTCACTTGAACTCAGAATTTAAGATGAAAGATCTTGGGAAAACTTGATATTGCCACAGCCTGGAGATCGAGCATTGTTCGGATGGAATCCTAGTACGTCAATCCAACTACACCCAAAAGGTGTTGTGATGTTTTAATGAGGATAAAGTGAAGCCTTCGAGTACTCCTATGGTCGTTCGGACTCTAGATGCTAAACGAGATCCCTTTTATCCAAAGAAGGATGAGGAAGATATTTGGAGCTTGAAGTTCCATACCTAAGTGCAATTGGGGCTTTATTGTACTTGGCTCAATGCACTAGACCCGACATCTCATTCGCTGTTAATCTTTTGGCTAGATACAACAATGCGCTCACACGCAAACACTGGAATGGTGTTAAAGACATTTTCTGCTACCTTAAGGGTATGACATATTTGAGCTTGTTTTACACCCATGAATCCTCGAGAGGTGTCGCCCCCTCGGTTCTCGGGTTGATTCCCGCCTTGTTGGTTACGCAAATGTTGGATATCTTGATAACTCATATATCTCATACATTTATACCATCCATTCTTAGTCCCTTTATGATATTTTTTGAGTTAAACTAGTTGCATTTTACCCTTTTTTTGTGTTAGTGTGCAACTAATCATATTTTGGAGCTCAGTTGAGGACAGATAAGGCAAAATGGTGCTAAAAATGGAGAATTGAATAAGGATGCTGATGTAGACAAAGAATTAAAAGTGGAAAATAAATATGGTGATGAATATGGCTCTTTATAAGACCAATAACAGCAAAAAAAAAGTGGGAATTAAATGCCCAATTACTGGGATGTATTGGCAATGTATAACAGCCTCTTGAACCTTATAAAACAGAGAGTTTCGACCACTTTTACAGAAGCTTCCCCTTAGGGTCGCCCAGAGCTCTCTCTCTTCTCTTTCTTTAGCATTTCTTCCAGAAACAAAACCCTATTTCTCATCACCATTTGCTGCCACCGAAGAAACCACGCAGCCGTGCTGTTATTGGAGAAGTTCAACATCAGAATTGCTTCAAAAGGGTTTCTTCTATGAACTTTAATTTAACTCATGTTGTTCTTGATATTTATTTATTATGTAAACATGTTGTGTAATTAAGTTCATAGCTGGGAATTTCGATGTAGCCTTGCAAACCTACTCTATGTTATTAAGTTTCATTCACTGATTTTATAGTATAATTTGTTTGTTAATCTTAATGTTTGATCACCATTAAGACTACTTATGATTTATTTGATCAAGGTTATAGTACACATCATGCTTAATCTTGGTGGACATGTGAATGAATGAAGAAACTGCTATGCATACATCCTGCTATGTGATTTCTTTGGTTCTTTGAAGTTTTCTTATTCTTAATGGATTCTTACTTGCTAACCTAAGTTGAACATCACAACTAGGTTGTAGATTAGGAGTACTTGATCACAACCACACATCAAATGGATGTTCATAAATAAGGAAAACGAACCCTAGTTGCAGATTGGAGAGTTGAAGGCGTTTTGACTTAATTTTCATGGAATTGACTTGTAATGGTGAAATCGGTATCGCTAGTTCCGTTCCCATCGTTTCTTAATCAACCTATCATTCATCTTTATTTTGTTTTGCATTTTAAAGTTATTTATTTTTTAATTGAAAAATCTAAATTCAGTTTGCATTTTCATTGTGTAGTTAGAGTTCTCATAAAGCTAGTAATTTGTAGAGTTCTAATTAGTCCTTGTGGTTTGACACCCTTACTTGTGCCATTATACTATCCTTATATTTGCACTTGAAAGGAACATAACAAAATTTTGGCGCTGTTGCCGGGGACTGATTTCAGACCCCTATAATTCCTTGCTTTATAAACCCTATTTGTTTTTATTTTCTTAGTTTAGATTTTTAATTTACATTTTAGGTTGTTTGATTTCAGGTGGTATAGAGAGATGTACGGCGAATGTCCGTTATGTGCTAAAACTGGCCATCATTTTTAATTTTGCCCAAGGAGAGATGAGTTTCCTACATTTGTTCGAGAGCACGCACACCGCATGTGTTTCTCTAACCAAGGGCCACTGCAACCATTGCCAAATACATACAGCCCCGCTTGGAGAAACTCTCATCATGACTCTTGGAACAACATACAAGCTCCAAATCAAGCATTTGCACCTCCACCACAGCAAGAATCTTTTAACACTACATTGGAGGACACTTTGAAGCTACTCGCTCACAACAATTTGCAATTTCAACAATCAACGAGTAGCATTATTCAAAACCACTTTTTAGCACAAACTAAGTTGGAAATTCAAGTGGGTCAGATTGTCCAAGCTATAAATGAACATCAATCCGGTGGTGTTGATCAATAAGAGAAAGAGGAACAACCAAAGGAAGCTTTCTGTGCATATTTTCATAGTGACATTCTTGCGGTTTACGAAGATGAAAAGCCTTACACTCCTTCCAAGCCATATGTTCCACCAATTCCTTTTCCAAGGAGATTTGTCAAATAAAAGCATGATGTGCCACCCATAGATGTGCTTGAAGAAATTATGCCAGACATAGTGTTTGAAGCTTTTCCTCAATCTTCTAATTCAATTGAATGTTTTTCAAAATCTATGTCGGACTCTCCATGTTTTACATCTTTTCAGGTGCCATATTTGGAGTCTTTGAAAGATGATTTGCTGCCATTTCAAGAACGAAAAGAATTGAAGAGACAAAAACGCCATCACAATCAAGTCCTTGTGGAAATTCAACGCACCATATGCAAAGTCCCTCGAAAGAAACCACTTCTTCCGACCAAGGTTCGGAGATACCTTGACTTCTTGCCAACCTAGGTGTTCATCTGTCATGGTACCATGTCTTGCCTAGACATTAAATAAAGCGCTTGCTAGGACGCAACCTAGCTGGGTTTGTGTTCTTTCCTTTTATTTTGTGTCTTTTAGTTTTTGTCTTATTTCATTCCATGCATACTCTACCTTGCTGCATTGCATGCATTCCATTCATTTTTAAGCATCGTGGACAATGCTTAGTTTAGGTTTGGGGGTGTTGGAAATTGAAATTTTTCTTTTGATTTCAGTTTTGGTTAAAGTTTGCTTTTGCTTACTAATGTGAATGTAAATGATGGATGTGTATACAATCTGACTATGATGTTGTCATGAAAAGTTCCATATCATAATTTTTGTAGTTCACAAAGTTATTAC
This sequence comes from Malus fusca, assembly GCA_035220775.1. NCBI lineage: Eukaryota > Viridiplantae > Streptophyta > Magnoliopsida > Rosales > Rosaceae > Malus > Malus fusca. The sequence goes on along the minus strand of CM069067.1, from coordinate 14,857,545 downwards.
TCTTGAATTATGGTGATTAAAGTGTCATGCTCAAATTCTGGAAGAAGAATAGTGGAGACTACCCTTGTGAACTATTTTGAGCCTATTTGCATCTTTGAGAGGGTTTAAAGTGTTTCTACTCCTATCTTCTACTTTCAAATTCACTTTAAATGATCTCATTATTTCTCATTGATTGAATGCTAAGAATAATTCTATGTTGTAGATACCATGTATATATTATCACCTATGAATGAACTCATTGAGATGACGTTAGGCTATGCATGTTTTAACACTAAATGGCTTTATTCCCAACCCTTTGTGTGTTCCATTCATCTTTTTTTTGCAGCCAAAACACTTTTAACCTAATTCTTTCATCACCTACACCAAACTTTACCCATCTTAGCCCATTACAGCCATACCTTATAGTTTGAGGAATACCATAGTGATGAAGACAGATAGATTGAGCTCTAGATCAAGAATGTGGCGTGTACCGAGGTAACATGTGATTGAATTGCAAAACAAGAAAAAAGAAGTTTGAAAAAAAAAAGAAAAGGAAAAAATGAATAAAGAAGATGTAATTTCCAATTCCTTCACTATCGCACGTGTGTCCTAGACGCCAAGAACAAAACAACGAAGATCAATTCAAGAGGAGAGCTTGCTGGTTTCACAACAAAGACACTTTGGTATGCCCCAGGCTCTAGTATTTCCTATCCATTCTTTCATAGCGCCTAGCCTAAGCCTTACATTACAACATTGTGAAAGACCTAGCTGATCTTTGGGGATATATTCATGGGTGCTGGTAAGTATGTGTGCTATCCATATTCTTAGTGTTTGATTCCTTTCATGAGATATATTTAGAAATTGTGCTTTTATTTCATATTTCACATGTGAAAATTTTGATTCCCTTTTACGTAACTACCTCACGTATGTTTGATGAGAGACAAAACCTTAGGATCTAAGTGAAAATTTGAGTGAGAATCTGTGAGAATTAGAGTTGAGGCGAATTCTATCTTCCGACTTTAAGTATGGCGCTTTTGAAGTCATGAGTCATGGAGCAATACTTTTACATTACACACATGATATAATTATTTGAAGTGGCAGTGTTTTGTTTGATGGTATGACTAAGCATTCATTGGTTCTTATTAGTTTGTTTCAAGTGAGTTTTAACTAATTTATTTGTAGTCTGTAGATGTTTGTGGACACCATCGCTGTAAACTCCGACTAGGTACACCTAGAGGTTTAAAGGCTTGTTCCACATGCTCAGTGCAATTGTTTAGCTAGCGAAAGTGGTCTAGTTAGATTTTTCATTGTTTTGTTTGTTTTCAGTTTTAGTTTTGCTCGAGGACAAGCAAAAACCAGGTTTGGGGGTATTTGATAACTCATATATCTCATACATTTATACCATCCATTCCTAGTCCCTTTGTGATATTTTTGAGTTAAACTAGTTGCATTTTACCCTCTTTTGTGTTAGTGTGCAACTAATCGTATCTTGGAGCTCAGTTGAGGACAAATAAGGCAAAATGGTACTAAAAGTGGAGAATTGAATAAGAATGCTGATGTAGACAAAGAATTAAAAGTGGAAACTGAATATGGTGATGAATATGGCTCTTTATAAGACCAATAACAGCAAAAAAAAAGTGGGAATTAAATGCCCAATTACTGGGATGTATTGGCAATCTGTAACAGCCTCTTTAACCTTATAAAACAGAGAGTTTCGGCCACTTTTATAGAAGCTTCCCCTTGGGGTCGCCCAGATCTCTCTCTCTTCTCTTTCTTTAGCCTTTCTTCCAGAAACAAAACCCTATTTCTCATCACCATCTGCTGCCACCGAAGAAACCATGCAGCCGTGCTATTATTGGAGAAGTTTAACATCAGAATTGCTTCAAGGGGGTTTCTTCTATGAACTTTAATATAACTCATGTTGATCTTGATATTTATATATTCTGTAATCATGTTGTATAATTAAGTTCATCGCTGGGAATTTCGATGTATCCTTGCAAACCTACTCTATGTTATTAAGTTAAAGTATTGAAATTACCAATCTGTGTTCTTGTTTCATTCACTGATTTTATAGTATAATTTGTTTGTTAATCTTAATGTTTGATCACCATTAGGGCTGCTTATGAATTATTTGATCAAGGTTATAGTACACATCATGCTTAATATTGGTGGACATGTGAATGAATGAAGAAACTGCTATGCATACATCCTGCCATGTGATTTCTTTGGTTCTTTGAAGTTTTCTTGTTCTTAATGGATTCTTACTTGCGAATCTAAGTTGAACATCACGACTGGTTGTAGATTAGGAGTACTTGATCACAACCACACATCAAATGGATGATCATAAATAAGGAAAACGAACCCTAGTTGCAGATTGGAGAGTTGAAGGCGTTTTGACATAATTTTCATGGAATTGACTTGTAATGGTGAAATCGGTATCCCTAGTTCCATTCCCATCGTTTCTTAATCAACCTATCATTCATCTTTATCTTGTTTTGCATTTTTAAGTTATTTTAGTTTTTAATTGAAAAATCTAAATTTAGTTTGCATTTTCATTGTGTAGTTAAAGTTTTCATAAGGCTAGTAATTTGTAGAGTTCTAATCAGTCCCTATGGTTCGACACCCTTACTTGTGCCATTATACTGTCCTTATATTTGCACTTGAAAGGAACACAACATATCTGTCTGACCCACATAGGGCACGTTCTCAAACGGGCTGTCTTTACCATTGGAGACACAGCTATATCTTGGAGGTCTACCAAGCAAATGCTAGTTGTGACTTCTTCAAACCATGCTGAGATTTTCGCCTTGCATGAAGCATCGCGTGAGTGCTTTTGGTTGTGAGTAGTCATGGAACATATTCAAAGCACTAGTGGTCTTATTTCCGTCGTTGACTTTCCTACGACGATCTTTGAAGACAATGCAGCATGTATCGAGCAGTTAAAGAAGGGATACATCAAGGAAGACAACACCAAGCACATAGCGCCGAAGTTCTTTTATTCTCACCAGCAGCAACCGCATCAGAACATTGAAGTCAAGAAAATCCGTTCCCAGACACACCTTACAATTAAATCTCTCTCTTTTCTCTCTTATTGTCGCCGGCCTTCCCTTATCTATTCCCTTAGAATAGTTCAGTTAAATAGGTCTATAATAGTTAGGACATTTTCTATATAAATTCTAAGCCTATAAATGGACACTCTAATGAGAAGGAAAAGACATTAGAATTTTCTCCTCCACTTCGCCCTGGTCTCTCTCTATCTTCTCTTACTCCAAATTTTATTTCTAACACATTATCATCACGCTCTCTTTATATAATTATTATTTTTAGATGTTATATTTTATCTGAGCTAGAGTCACCACTAGGTAGAGTTTATATGTAGTCGCCAAAAGACATCACCATGTTCGTCTGTTTTTTTTGGTTTGAAAGATTATACAGGAAGCAATCATTTCATATGAGAATACTCGTCACTTTGGTTGTTTTTCTCTAACTTCATCTTATCTGGCTATCAACTCATTAAAAATATCAAAAATGTTTTTGTTCACCACCTTTAAATGAAGGTGATACTCATCACTTTATTTATTGTCGTTGGATGAGTTTAAATGTTGACATTTTTGCAATGGATAGACACAAATCTCGAAATTTAAACTCATTTCATAATAATATGTAGGGTGGCGAGTAAAAATGCACCCAAAATATACAATATTGTTTTCTCTTGCAGATCTATTAAACATTCCACAAGCCAAGTGTTTGATCATGATGCAAGATAATTTTCATTTATGTGCTTTTTGCACCACAAATTGCAAGTACACCATTTCTTTCTATTTCAATTATATTACATCGAAGCAAGTGCATAGAGTCATTTTGAATTCACTTTTTTTTTTTTGGCATAATTGAATAAATGGTCATCGTGGTGATACTGACACACCCCGATCTAGATCGAGGCATGCTGGCCGTCACGTGGGAGTGACGTAACTATGTGCACAATGCGGAAGCAATAAAGATATAAGGGAAAAGCGAAGGAATAAAAATCAAACTACTAGCAGAATTAGCTAAGATAGAGTACTAGTGCGAGATTAAGTGTGAAATACACAACCAGAGCATAAATATCCTAAGTGCAGTCAAGCAGGACAAATACTAATTATACAACACCCAAGGGTGATCATACGTTTATGATGTTCTGTCAAAACCACCGTCGAAATCCCCGTGAGCCACCCAAGCCTTCTACCTAAAACCTGGAGGGGCGCAAAACAGAAAGTGTGAGTGGGCAAAAACAAAGCTTTTCAAAATCATTACATTTCTCAAACGTTCTAACCCCTCGCCGTAAAACCTGTATAATTTTCCCAGAAAAATATAATATATGCTCTATCAGAATTCAAGCTCAGGATGAAAATCCATAGAAATATATCATGCCAAAGTATCTCAATGAAATGCCATAAGTAATCCAGTTAAAATGCATCAATGCCAGATATCATATCAGCCAAATCCACCTAAATGACCTGCACGGCTGAGTGTATAGCTCATAACCAATCTCAATCATATCAAATTCTGCACATGAGTCAGAATCACCTAGAGTGGTATGTATGACAAGACTAGGTGTAAAATAAATATGCTCTAGTGCTACAATCACGTGAAGACTGTGCGAATAATCGCGGGTCACCTACGAGTCGGAACCACCTAAAGTGGTCTGTACGACAAGCTTGTGCACCTAACTTGCATCCAAGGTAAGCATATGGTGCGGAAGGTGAACATCATGTGAATGACTGTGCCCTAACTCTGGGTGGGAGCACTAACACCGGGGTGCAGGTTTATGAGCTCTCAATACATCACATCAAACATTGCATAACTAAAAAAATCTCATACCTTTAATTTATAAACTTACCTGGCATTTACCTGTGCATCTGCAGCACCAATCATAAATATATGCAACTACTAATGTATATTAAAATAGACAGATACTTTGCATGGCATTTCCAAAACATATAATCATTCAAATTCATTTTCTGGGAAAAATCTCAACTATATAGGTATATACAGAAAACCAAAAGCCCACTCACTGATATGTCGAAGGGTCATAGCCCCCGAGCCTCGATTGATAGCGCTCGTCCTCAGGATAGGTCTCACCTATATGCGAAATAACTGAATAAACGTTATTTAAAGCACAAACACAAAACTAGGAAATAACTTCTCATACATTGCTCAAATGGGGTACTTAAATATATCACCATGATCTACTCAACCTCAGGAACATCCCCATTTTTTGAAAAATTTTCCATGACCCCACGAGCCGGCCAAGGCACGGCCAGACGGGCGGCTCACGCACAGGCACGTGCCTGGCACACCAAACGGATTCCTTAACGGTGTTAGGGAATATTCCGTTAAAAATTAGAATATGCCGTTAAAGTTACCTGATAGCGTTAGAATATTCCATCAACTTTGACGGAATATTCTCCTCCTTCTTCCTTGGTTCGCCCGAGTTCGGCGCCGGTCACCGCTGCCATGGCCGGAAACTGGGAAATTTTAAAACTTCAATATCTCCCTCATTTTTCCACCAAAACTCATGAAATTTGTACCAAAATGAAGCTTAGGACTAGAAGAACAAAACCTTACCACTTTCAAGCCTTGAAATCCATGGGATTTCGCCAGAGGAACCTCGATATTCCGGCCAAACTTGAAACTTGTCAAACTTAACTTCCCGACATCCAATTCACTTCAAAATTACTCCCCGAGCTTCGTGAAGATGTTTTAAGGCTCCCTAGCAGCTTAAAATCTCCTAAAAACTTCGAAATCACGAGTGCATGAACAGTAACCTAAAACTGGGCTTTCGGGAAAATGAGGTCTTCATGTTCTAAAAATGGTATAGATGTGTTCCTGAGCTCACAAGGAACACAAAGATAACTTCAAAAACCTCGATCCGTGAAGAAATTGCTTGGTTTGATATTTGTCCGTACGTATTGTACGGACAATGGAAGAAACTCGAGAGGGAGAGAGAGATAAGAGTCAACGGGGTTGGTTATAGGTGTGAGTGAGTATGTATGGTCCAGTTTTTGGGTTACTAACAACAACTAAAATTATTAACTTTAAGTTCCAAAAACTTAGGAACTAACTAGGTTAATTTAAAACCCAAACTCAAGCCACAACACTACATAACGTCCTCGACATCCAAGGGTAATTTAGACATTTCACACCATCTGAGAAAATGTTTCTGGACGGGCTGTGACAACCTACCCCCCCTTAAGAAAATTTTGTCCTCGAAATTCAAACAATAATTACAATCCACTAATAATCATAAAACAACCTTGGATACATATCTCTCATCCGGTCCTCTGTCTCCCAAGTGGCTTCTTCCATCGAGTGATTCCTCCACAAAACCTTCACTAAGCGTGCTGTCTTAGTTCTCAGAACCTTATCCTTCCAATTGAAAATAGTCACTAGTTCCTCATCATAAGTCAAATCCGGGTTAATTTCCAAAGGTTGAGGAGGTATCACATGAGAAGGATCTGAGATGTAATGACGAAGCATAGAGACATCAAAAACATGGTGCACTTTTGACAACTCTGGAGGCAACTCAAGCCTGAGAGCAACCTTACCGACTCGCTCAGTGATCATATACGGTCCAATGTACCTAGGACTCAGCTTGCCTTTCTTTCCAAACCGTACAACACCTCTCCATGGTGATAACTTTAGAAACACCCAATTGTTGGAAGTATGCCCACAAAGCCACTCATTTGATGTAATCGCTTTTGGAATACTTATTGTATTGGAAAAGCAAGAAACAAGATGCAATTGCTGATTCCACGATGGAGGCAGAATATGTCGCTACAGCTGAAGCCGGCAAAGAAGCGTTCTGGATGAAGAAGTTCATTACTGAACTTGGAGTGGTTCCAACCATTACATCACCAGTAACTTTGTACTGTGATAATAGTGGGGCGATAGCTCAAGCCAAGGAACCCAGGGCTCATCAAAAGAACAAGCATTTTGATAGGCGCTTTAATATCATTAGAAGATATGATGCCGAGGGGAAAGTCAACATCCTCAAAGTTGCCTCAGCAAATAACGTAGCAGATCTACTGACAAAGCCAATGTCTCAAATCCAACTTGACCGCCATATGGAAAATATGGGTATTAGATACATAGGAAGGTGGCTTTGAGTGCAAGTGGGAGATTGTTGGAAGTATGCCCACAAAGCCACTCATTTGATGTAATAGATTTTGGAATACTTATTGTATTAGACTATTATATGTTTAATGAAGGGCAAAGCTTATTGTTATTCGCTATTTATTGTATCATGTGTTTAAGCAATAAGGGAATCCAAGGAATGTATTTGATCTAAGAGAGAAGTGATTTAAGTAAGTTAGATTAACGAGGCCTTTCTCTTATGTTCATTCCTAAAACGTTCCTAGCCATAGGATTGCCAATTGGGCATTGACAATCCGCTAAGGTTAGTATGTGTTATGTCAACTCAAGCGTGAGTATGACTAGTCTCAAGTCACTTAGTGTTGGACACTAAGACAAACACATAGGTGCTTGAAAGAGTAATCAAGTACACTGAACAACGATCAAAAGAGAGTTTGAACATACATGTCATGTAAGAACTCGTTAGTTGCAATATGCAAATTAGTCCTTTGACCTGAGGCATCATAGATGTCTAATGGTTAGGTCCTTGATCTTTGATCATGTCAAAGGCATTCCATCGAGAATGTCCACGACATTGTTGGGGTCAAGCTATCTAATCATGTAGGCATATGAATGCACAACAAGGGATCTCTAACCTTCCATGGTGGAAGGAGAATACTCTAAGATATGATTCGGGAGTCTTTGGCCAAAGCATATGAATATGACTTAGGAAGTTTGTTCCAAATCATATTCAATTGAATCATATAGAGAAGTATCACATTGGATAGTAGACATGAAACAAACTATCACTCAAACAATGTGATTAAGAGTATTGTATTAGAGAATGACCGTATTGCGTTGTAGTTGTAACTGGATAGGTTCTCCAACCACTTCTACTTTGTAAATGGTCAAGATTAATTAATTAGTTAATTAATTTTACGAAAGGTTCGTATTGGGCTTTTAAGTTGGTTTTGGGCTTCAGGGTCCAAAAGGGTTTGGTCCACTAGGCCCATTATGTTTAAGTTGTATGACAACTAAAAGAAATATGGGCAAATAGCCCAATCACTTAAGATGGCCGGTCATAGCAAGGGTAGTGGGAAGTTTTGCTTAATTGCAAGTTTGCCACTCACCTAAGAAATGAGATATAAAAGCATCTTTATAGCTTTTACCTCATTAGGGTTTCCTTGAGGCAAAGAGGTGAAACATTATTCTCTCTTTTTCTCTACAAGGAGGCCGGCCACATAGTGAAGAAATAGCTAGCAATCTTTTCTTCTCTTACTTGAGACTAACAACAAAAGTGATCACTATAAGTATTTAATTAAGTTGTTACGGATGGATTTTATGCAACCATTGTTTATGTGTATTGGTGGAGCAAGTGCCTTGGCCAGCTGAACCAAAGCTCAATTGTGATGCTGCATGGCGGAAAGCTACGAAGGTGGGTGGTGTGGGTTGGGTGCTTCGGGATTTTGCCCAGATAACAAAGCTTGCGGGAGGGGTAGGTGGGGAGCGTTTTGCTGCTGCGATTATGGCGGAGGCTAAGGCGATTAGGCAAAGGATGGAGATGATTATTGCTAGTGATGTTATGGAGCCTGGGATTAGGTTGGTGGTGGAATTGGACTCAAAGGGGTTGATCCAAATGATTAACAAGGAGGTCACGACTGGTGTGGCACTCGATGTTTATCTCCAAGATATTTGGAGGATGGCGAGCTTGTTCCAGTTGGTGAAGTTTTGCTTTAGCCCTCGGCAATGCAATCGTGCAGCTCACTTGGTGGTGGCACACATAGTTGCATGACGGAAGAGTTGGCTGAGATGAGTTAGGTCCGGAGTTTCTTTTTAATATTTTAGTAGAATATGCAAATGTAACCGTTCATATTTAAGTTCAATAAATTTCTATCTTTCGACAAAAAAAAATAATTTACTCTATGTAGTTTGATCAATTTAATTCATGTAGAGAAGAAACGCACCTAATTCCGTTTGAGTACGAAAAAGAAAATTTTTCGTATATTAATGACACTAGATTTTTTTTATGGAGAGACTGCAAAATGTAAAGAGGGAAGTCAATGAAGTGGCACATCGACTCACACAGTATGGGTTATTATCAATCTCTAATTTTTGGTGCGTAGTACTCGTTTTCGTGGAATGAAAAGCCTTGATAAGATTTTCATGAGGCCACATTTTTCACACCCTATCCTCTGTCGACATATTCTTCTAACCATTAATGAATATACTGCTCAAGGAAAAAAAAAAACAAAGAGAAGACGATCATGTTACAGTCTAAGATAGAACCTTAAAGAATCAAACATACATCATGTTTACAATAAGGTTGAATAAATGAGCCACTATATAAATAGAACATTGTTATATTGTTTGGTGGCCATTCCAAAGACTTATTTCAATTTACGACCACCCGTGATGTACAAGTTCACCATCTGACAATTTTTGTTATAAAGAAGGGGTGGCGGAGGACTGGATGATGGAGGCCGCATGCAGCTTGCCTCCCTGCAAGGAGATATCTGGTCGGGCATCGTAACTGGTCTACTGGAATTGGCATTCGTCGTTTGAATGCAGAGTGAGCATACCAAAAGAGCAACAATGCGAACTGTCTATGTCTTGGTTGCGGCCATTTCTCATTCAAAACAAATTACAGATTAATAATATAGAGATATTGTATTGGTGGAGAGTTTGGAGAAGTGGTGAGGAGCTGATGATTATGGGATTGAGAAGTTGTCGATTTATTGTGGTCGTCTTTGCCAATTATAGACAATGTGGCAGCACATTTCATAACCTGAAATATTAGTTATAAATCTTTCTTAAGTTCAATTGGATGATACAATCTGCTTTGTTAATTTTGACTTCGTAGCTTGTAAATTTATAATAAGACAGTCTGGCTTGAAGGGCCAAACTAGAAAATTGTTTCAACTTTTTCATTAATCTTGGTAATTGAAACAAGAAGCTCTCCATTTTCAGAACATATATAAACAATATGGTTAGCAATAATCCTCAACATAATTTACTCAACTATTTCCATTTGAAACAACCTGATTAATAGTACACGACAATGCACATTTTTTTTCCCGAAATTCAGCAATATATTTTTCCAGAGTTTTATGTGTTGATACCATTTCTTGGCACTCTGGCATATTTAATTACAAAGAATGGAAATGGAAATTATTATATTTTTGAGTTCTCTGGGTTTATTAAAATTTGGATATAATAATTATTTCAATTCTTAAGCTCCCATATGCTTACTAACACGTATGGAATCAGAAAAGTGTGGATTTTCTTTTAAAACTCATAATCCAATACTTGAAAATTAGAAATCATATCAACTAAGCTCTCATTGCCTTCCTTACTTTATTCCTAAGTTTTCCACTTTCTTACTTCTACAAATCATGTTAAGTATGCATGCCATGCATCATTGACATTTTTTTCCATTTAGTGTGCCAAAAGAGGGATTGTGGCACTTAAATAATATTGATGCCATGTTTACTAAAGGGGAATGGAATAGTGGGAAACGGAATTGCATATACCTTAGTTATTCAAGTGTTTATTAAGACGTCAGAAATCAGAAAAATGTTGGGACCCGCATAAAACCAGGGATCTAATTCCTGAAATGTCTGGAATTGGATTCTTGGGTGAGGGAGGTGTTTGGACTCCTGTAAAGGTGCCCATCAGAAATCCAACCAATAATACCTTCACATTTGTATGCAAACTCTAAAATACCCCTTACAATTTCTAACAGCCTGCAGCATGATCTCTCTCGTTCTCAATCCCACAATACAATCTCTCTCCTTCCCAATCCTAATTATTGGAACTAAATTCGCGCACCTTCGTAAACGGCGGTCGAGAGCAAATTCAAGTAAATCTGAGCAACCTGCAAAACAGCGAACAACCGTGAGCAAGCCATACATGAACCCTAGGTGGGTCTATTTAATTAAACCGTGGGGAGAGACCTTTTTAGGATAAAATTCTTGTTCTAAGCCGGGAGAATCCTAAAGGATATCTAGAAGTAGATATTGTACCCTCTTAGGAGTTGTGATTACTTATTGCGCACGCAAATCCCAAGGTTGTAGGAACTCCAAGACTTATAGGATCTGATTGTGTCCTTACCTGGATCAGATCGCGTATCTTGCGGAACAAGCATGGTCATCTAGTGGAGTTGCTAGGACTACGCCTAGTGCCCCAGAGTAGAGATGGTGGCACCACTACTTCGTTTGATACAGCCCCACTCGAAGCTAGTGTGTCCATGACTAGACTTCTAAGGTAACTGTATTCGGATCAGCCTTATTCCGGACCTGAAAAATCATGGTCCCACACTAACAATTTCCATCGAAGGAGCCTATTCTTGTTGATTGTTACCTGCCAACTTGTCGACTTTAAACAACCCATTAACTCAGATGTTGACTCGTCACTTGGCAATGGAGAGATTTTGAAGCTTTGGTGCTTGCATCCCACCAACTACACCTACGGGGTGCACAAGGAACAAATTGAGAAATAGCAAGAAGAGATCCAAGAATTGCGTATGCTTGATGCTTCAAACGACGATGCCAATGTTCTTCTACATAATGCTCGACATTTGTTTACAAAACCGCTGACCACTTGGTCAACGAAGAATTAGTTTTCAAAGAGCTATCATTAGTTGATGAATGAAGAAAAAAGATTGCACGGTCTAATTACATCATATTTACAAAATCGTTAGTTCAAGAACTATATAGTAAATACGTACATAAAGGTAATGCCTTGAAGATCAGTATCTCGTGTTTCAGAAGACTTATTCTAATTTAACACTAGCTATGCACTTGTTCTCCCTCTCACAATCATTGTTATATGAGTTCGATGGTGGACGCATTCAACATCACCTTGTGCAAAGAAATGCCTAGTCGTGATCCATGGGAAGATATTTAAGAATTTTGGTACTTGTCGCTTCAATGTAAACAAAGCACACCAAGAGAGCAACAACGCAAAGGTAAAAGTCTTGGACATGGCCATTTGATCTTTGGAACAATTTAGATAACTAGAGGACAATGGGGATTATCAGATAGGATTCGAGGAGATGGAATACATAATCATCGATTAAGAAATGACAAATGAAATGAAAATCCCACCAATTTTCCAACTCTTTGGTACACACACAAATCTGAAAAATACTGTTGCAGTTTGGTTTAAATTTTCTTGTATATTTCGTAAGTATTGAATGTACAAGGATACACATATATATGAGAAAGAAGGACTAGTTACAATCAACTATCCTTAGACTTAACCCTAGAGACCGGCCATACTCCCTAATTGAAGGAGATTACACAAAATACTAGTGACCTGCCATACTCCTTAATTGGACGAAACCAACCACAAGTAAAGAGTGATTTACACTTTTCTGTCAAGGAAAACACAGCAGCCCATGCTGCAACTAGGCAGCCAAAGTTGCCAAAGAAATACCATGATTTCCGGATTACAAAATCTACATAATATTTCTAGGGTTAGTTAGTAACTCTCAATACTCCCCCTCATGCTGGATTGAGTAGTATAGTCGAGCCAAACTTGCCTAAAAGACACTGAAAATGTACAGATGATAGAGCCTTAGTGAACACATCTGCCAATTGATCATAACTACGGGTGAAGATTGTTTGAATGAGTTGTGACTGAACTTGAGCCCTGATGAAGTGACAATCAACTTCAATATGCTTGGTCCTTTCATGAAAAACTGGATTTGCAGTGATGTGCATGGCTGCTTAATTATCACACATGAGAGACATGGGAGTGGTACTCGAGAACCCTAGGTCAAACAAGAGACATTTGAGCCAAATCAATTCAAATGCAGTAGCAGCCATGGCGCGGTACTCAGCTTCAGCACTCGAGCGGGCAATGACTTGTTGTTTTTTACTCTTCCAAGTAACAATGTTGCCTCCAACAAATGTGCAATAACCAGTGGTGGATTTTCTGTCAATTGCACTGCATGCCCAGTCAGCATCAGTGTATACATGAATCACAGTGGAATGATTGTTACACATAAGAATACCCCGATCGATGGACCCTTTGAGATAACGAATGATCTTTTTAATAGTATTGAGATGTTCAATTGTGGGTGCATGCATGAATTGACTGACCAAGCTGACAACAAAAGTAATGTCTGGACGAGTGATGGTAAGATAGATTAGCTTACCAACCAATCTTTGATAATATGTGACATTCTTGAGTGTTTTGCCATCTATGGTAATCTTGAGTTTGCTATCGATTGGAGTGGCAATTGGCTTGCAATCAGTGAACTCAGCTTCCTCAAGTAGATCCATGACATATTTGCGTTGGTTTAAAAATAAACCTTGTTGTGAGGTTGTCATCTCAATGCCAAGAAAATACTTCAACTTCCCAAGATCCTTGATGCAAAGGTTTGATGTAAGGAGACTTTTAGGGCTTCAATTTCAGAGGCATTGTCACCTGTGATGATAAGATCATCTACATAAATAAGAACCACCAGCTTCCCACTAATTCCATTGCACACAAACAAGGAAAAATCAGCATTGTTTATAAGAAAACCTTCCCTTTCCAACACTGAACTAAGCTTGGCATACCAAGCTCTTGGTGATTGCTTCAAACCATAGATAGCCTTGTGAAGTTTGCACACCATGCCATCCTTTGTTGGAGAGTAACCTGGAGGAATTTGCATGTATACTTCCTCATGAAGCTCTCCATGAAGGAAAGCATTTTTAACATCCATTTGATATAACGACCAACCACAGTTGACAGCAACGGAAAGTAACACATGTACTATGTTCATTTTTGCTACTGGAGCAAAGGTTTCCTTGTACTCAACCCCAAAGGTTTGGGTGAAACCACGAGCAACAAGCCTAGCTTTATGTCTCTCTATTGAGCCATCAAACTTGAGTTTAGTTTTGTAGACCAAACGACTCCCAACTGCCTTCTTTCCTGGAGGTAATTGAACGATACTCCAAGCACAATTCTCCTCCAAGGCTTGAAGTTCTTCATACATGGCTTTCCTCCAGTGAGGGATGAGATTGGCTTCTTGAAAGGTGTTAGGCTCTACAAGAGTTGAGACTTCAGTAAGAAAGGCAATATGTGAGTTTGAGAAACTGTGATTACTTATTGCTTCAGAGATGGGATATCTAAAAGCATAAGTAACGTAGTCTACAAACTTGGCAGGGGCCTTTCTTTCTCGAGATGGATTCCGTCTAACTTCTTGAGTAGGTTGGTGAGTGAAGGGTTAAGATGTAGCCTCAAGATCATCATTTTCTTGTGAGTTTGATTGAGATGTAGCCTCATGACTGCCACTACCCTTTAAGGAATCATCATGAATCAAAGGGTCAATGTATATAGGTAATGGAAACAAATCACACAGAAGCTCCCCCTCACATGAAGTAGGATCATTTTTAAAGAATGGAGTTTCTTCCTCAAAGCGAACATCTCTGGATACAACACATTTGTTAGTGATAGGATTAAAACATTTATATCCCTTTTGAGTGGAAGAGTATCCCATGAACACACTGATAAGCTCATATTTATATATATTTTACATAAAATTCACTTGTCTTTTCTTAGTTAGTTCCTTATATTTTTGAGCTATTTACTATGTTTTTGTGTTTTGTGTGATTTATCAAGCAAAGAAAAGAAAAGTAGCACAAGTGAGATATTAAGTAACAAATTCGTCAAAACTGCCTGTGCAGATTAGCTGACTTTGGAAGCATGTTACGAACAGCTCCGAATGAATGAGAGAATGACCCTTATATGCTTGGAAAGCTACGGATGTCTATTTTCTGGAGCAATTTACGGATTGTTAATATCATTTTTCCAGAAGAAGTTATGGGCATTGTAACACTGAAAGGTTCAGAAAAGGGCTAAGCAGATTTGGCTAATAAAATGAGAAAGTAAAGGCACTTGTTTTGTGTTTTGCTTTGTCATCAATACTCAGCAGCAAATGGGGTTATGATTGCACTCATTTGGCTTTGGAGCAAGTGGAAATGCACATGCAAAAGAGAAACATGGACAGCTACACACATGCAAACTGCACAGGTTGGAGGGCATACACACACTCTACATGGACAGCACACACACAACAAGAAAGGCACGGCATGGAGGGCTTGGCATGGGTAGAAAATGGGTGGATTGTTGGCTGAAATAATGAAGAACATGTGTGTGCAAATGCAAAGGAAAAACACACACACATGGGCAAAGGAAACACACACACATGGGCAAAGGAAAGACACACACATGAGCAAAAAATGGGTTGATTTGTGGCTGAAATGATGGAGGTCATGTGTGTACAAATGTAAAGGGAAACATAGACATCACACACCCATACAAACTGCACATGCAAGGAATTGAAGTGGTCCTCTCCTTAGCCTATGAATACATCCACCATTCCCCTTCCTAAGAACAATCTTGATCCATCAAAAGAGCTTCATTCACAAAAACAATTTCCGTTCAAATCCATTCCATCCATTCATCTAGCCATACTACATCTCACCAATCCATACACTTTCATCTCTTAGCCGTGCAAATCCATTCCATCCATATATCCATACACATCCTAGACACTTGTGCTACAACAAGGTGGTGAAAACAAAGGTCCTTGGCGTTTCAAGCTTGGAACTTTGGAGCGTTTTAGGTGTACTTCGTTCTTGCTTTCAATGTCTACTTTGTTATTTTCTAATTTTGTTGCAATTATGAGTGGCTAAACCCCTATTTAGTTAGGGGGAAGTTTGAAGCCATGAACATGCTTGAGATTTGAATTGATTTCTTCCAATTGTGATTTGATAAGTTGTGATTGCAATTCAATTATCTATTTTATTCATAACTGATTCTTGTATGTTTATTAAGGATGCATACTTAGTTTTCATGCATGAATTAGATGCTAGAATATAAATGAGTTTCACCTAATCGTTACAAGTTTATATTCATGAGTAGTGAAGGTTGTTTATCACAATCGCATTAATTGAATTCTTGGCAATTGTATCATGCATTCATAGTTATAATTGCCTCGTCAACACTTATGATTTCATTGAACATAATGATCTCTGATTGTATCTCTATTATGCATTCATATAGGGGACTTTTAGAGAATGATTTGGGTTGTCGCATGCATTCATCCAATTCAATGAGTAAAGGAAAATCTGAGGGTTAATTTGTGCATCACGGTTAATCTGGGGTGTTGAGCATCATAGTTTATTGAAAAGCAATTGGAAATCAATTCATGTACAAGTGTGTCATGTGTGAAGAACGGACCTCTAACTAATCCATCCATCATCTCATTTCTTAAATTCGCTTTACAATCTGTCTAATTTTATAAGTTGTTTGTTTGTTTCGAATTCGTCAAAACCAAAATTCCCCTTTTACTTTGTTGTTTCAAAGTGTTAAATTTCTATTTCGTTAGTGTTTTTGAGTGTTTTGATTCAAACCAAAACACTAAATTCATCCAAAGTTGTGTTAGAGTCAAATCTGCCCAGTAAGTGTTTTTAGGCAATTTTGAGTGTTTTTAAGTTGTTTTGCGTCTTTAGAATCTGTTTTGAGTCCTTTGAGTCTATTCAAACGTTTTTAACTTTGTTTTTATGTTTTTGAGTTAGTTTAGAGGTTTTAGCAAGCCCTCCTAATCCCCGGTTTAGAACGATCCCTACTTGCAGTTTTACTACAATTTGACAACAAGATGGTTTAATTTGAGTGCTTAACTTTCATCGCATCACACACATTTCACAGCTCTAGCATCTAATTTGTCACGATGTTGAGTTTGCACATGTACAAAACAAGTGCAATCAAAGACTTTCAAGTGTGACAGATTTATTGGTCTGTCTTTAAGGGTTTCATATGGTGATTTGAAACCTAGAACTCGACTAGGAAGCCTATTGATCAAATAGGTGGCTGTAAGAATTGCATATGACCAAAACTTTTTAAGTACATTCATATGTAACATGAATACCCGAGTCTTCTCAAGTAGATCTATATTCTTCCTCTCAGCTATCCCATTTTATTGTGGGGTTCCCACACAACTTGTTTGGTGAATTATTCCTTGTGAACTCAAATATTGAGTCATGATATTGGACAAGAACTCGGTGCCATTGTTTGATCTCAAGATTTTAATGGTTGAGTGAAATTGTGTTACTACCAACTTATGAAAGTCTTTAAAAATAGTTGAAACCTCACTTTTAGATTTCATGAGATAAAGAAAAGTAATTCGAGTGTGGTCATCCACAAATATGACAAAATACTTGTAACCTTCTATTGATTCAAAAGTTGGACCCCATACATCAGTGTGTACCATTTCAAATGGTGTACTCGACTTGGACATGGAAGAACCAAAAGGAAGTCTAGCAAATTTGGAAAAATGACAGGTATCACACTTAAAGGATGGGTGACAAAACATGGGAAATAGTTTTGACAGAATAATTTCAGATGGATGAGCTAGTCTTTGATGCCAAAGTTGTTGATCCTAAGGTTTACTTAAGTTTGCTTGAAGAGTTTTAGGTAGATGAGACTTCTTGCAAAAATAATACAGGCCATTTAGAAAAAAAACCTTCACTAATCATCTTCTTGGTGATACAATCCTAAAATATCACATTAGTTGGTGAGAAAATGGTAGTGCATTTTAGAGTGGAAGTGAGTTGCCCTATGGAAAGTAATTTGAAAGGAAAGGATTGAGCATATAGAGCCCTAGAATCGAGGCATAGTTTATAGTATGTTGTGCTTTGTAGGGGGTTGTCTGTGATGCTCGGGGAGTGAAAGGCCTAACATTCTTATTGATTTAGGTTTCAGCTCTAAATGTAGTTCCCAGCACTTTTCTTCTACATGCCCTGTAGCATTGCAATACTTGCACTTTAGGTGTGGATTCCTTCCCTTGTATGCCTTGTTGTCAGTTTGCCTGTAGTTCGCAGCATACCCTCGAGTCTCAAGTAGTTTGTGGTTTAACTCTTGGTTTGACTCTTTTTCTTGCTTCTTCATGTTTCAAAATAGCACAAACATTTTGAAATGATGGCAGCTTCATGCTCATTAGAATGTGGCTTCCGAGATCTTCATACTCGGAGCTTAAGCTTCCTAGCAACTGATATACCTTATCTTCCTCAACACGTTTGAGAAGAATAGATGGATCAATGGTGTGAGGAAGATATAAATCCAGCTTATTCCACATGGTTTTAAGGCTACCAAGGTGTTGAACAAAGGTCCTTCCTTCTTGTTGAATGCATGCAATTTCCTTCTTTAGCTAGAACACACGAGCATAATTATCCCAGTTCTCATACATGTCCTTCACAGATTTCCATAAATCTTGTAAGGATTCTGAGTAGCTAAAGATCTCGGCTACATTCTTCTCCATGTTGTTGAGTAACAGGGACATGACCAGTTGGTCTTTGCATAACCATATGTGCTTCAACTCCTCCATTGATGAACCCTAGCTTTCCTCTTCCACCGTGAACAAGAGACACTGCTCTAAACCATGGAAGATAGTTGAATTCATTCAACAAAATGGAGCATAAATGCTTATTTGTATTTATCTCAGTATCTGGAACAAAAGAGGGAGAACTTTGCGAGTTTTCTCCTCCAAGGTTTACTGAGCTTTCTTCAGCCATAACTAGAGCTTGAAGATGAACAACAGCGGAAAAAAATGGGCAAAGACAGGTCAAGGATGACACTGCTCTGATACCATGTACAAGGATACACATATATATGAGAAAGAAGGACTAGTTATAATCAACTATCCTTAGACTCAACCCTAGAGACCGGCCATACTCCCTAATTGAAGAAGATTACACCAAATACTAGTGACTTGCCATACTCCTTAATTTGAGGAAACCAACCACAAGTAAGGAGTGATTTACACTTTTCTGTCAAGGAAAACACATCAGCCCATGATGCAACTAGGCAGCCAAAGTTGACAGAGAAATGCCTTGATTTCCGGATTACAAAATCTACATAATATGTCTAGGGTTAGTTAGTAACTCTCAATAAATACAAACATTTGATTTACAAATGGTTCAAATGGCTCAAAACGAACAAGATGACCCAATTACTCATATACATGATCAAATATTGCATTACTTGGTTAACAAGAATCATCTAACTCTTGGTTTAGAGTTATCTCTCTCCCAGCAACCAAGTTACTTGAATACGTGATCAAATATGACATATAAACTTGGTTAATAAGAGTCAACTAATTCTTCGTCTAGAGTCATTTGTCTTCCAAATATATATCGCTGGTTCAAAAACAACGAAACTCAATAGTTCTTCGCTACATGCATTGTATTGAATTCAATATTTGTCAGATTTATGTAACCATCATTGGATAATAATAAATATAAATAAAATAAAATAAAAAATAAAAATAAAAGCTGAACTTGATTCAATTTAGAAACAATTATGGAATAATTAGTTACGAATACGAGGATTTTTTCGATTACATCATACTAATCTCACAATGAGATTAGATAATGAATAAGATAAATAGTGTATATATATATAAAAAAAGAATGGACACCCTCTTCAGTTGAAAAGGATATACTTTTGGTAATAGCTTGAAGTTTCATCAATCTCTTGTGGTCCTGAAGATTTATTTTAATTTACGACCACCTCGGCACTTCTCCTCCTTCTCACAACCTCTGTTATAAGGACTAGATGATGGTGGCAGGCAGTGTGACTCCCTACAATGGATTTAACAAATATTGCCTAAATTTGCCAAATGCCATCACATTAAATAGGGAATTTCTCAAATCCATGACATCATCACCTCCTCCAAATCCCATATGATCTCCCACAATCCTCATTATCTGACTAGTCTCTATTGAGACCAAGTTGAACCATTTAAAATTTGTTCTGAAGAAATGGCCATGTCCAAGACGTTTACACTTTGCATCGTTGCTGTCTTGGTGTGCTCAGTTTGCATTGAAACAGCGAGTGCAAAATCCATTGGTTATCCAGTCATAAGGCACGACCAGCCGATTCATTGTAAGGAGTCGCGTTGCATGTTGCCGCCATCTAGTCCTTATAGCAGAGGTTGTGAGACGGAGGAGAGGTGTCGAGGTGGTCGTAAATTAAAATAAATCTTCATAACCACAAGAGATTGATGAAACTTCAAGCCATTACCAAAAGTCTACCCTTTTCAACTGAAGAGGCCGAGGGTCCATTCTTTTATATATATACTATATACATTGCTCTTTATCTAACCTCATTGTGAGATTAGTATGATGTAATCGCGATAATCCTCTTATTCATAACTATTTAAATCATAATTGTTTCTAAATATAATCAAGTTCAGCTATCTTTTTTCATTATCTGCATCAATGACTATTACACGAATCTGGCAAATATTGAATTCAATACAACGCGTGTAGTGAAAAACTATTGAGTTTCGTTGTTTCTGAACCAGCGATATTTTGGAAGAGCAATGACTCTAGACTAAGAACTAGTTGATTCTTATTAACCAAGTTTATATGTCAACTTGATCTCGTATTCAGGTAACTAGGTCGCCAGAAGAGAGATAACTTTAGACAAGAACTAGGTTATTTTTGGTGACCAAGTAATACCATATTTAACCATGTATACGAATAATTGGTTTAGAGCAATTTGAACAATTTGCATATCAAATGTTATTATTTTTAGGATTGGTGTGTGTACCAAAGAATAAGCAGGTTGTTAGGATTTTCAGTTCATTTATCGTTTCTTAATCCGATGATATGTATTCCATCTCTTTGAATCCTGTTTGATAATCCCCATTGCCCTCTAGTTACCTTAATTGTTCCAAAGATCAATTGGCCATGTCCAACATATTTACCCTTTATGTCGTTGCTCACTTGTTGTGCTTTGTTTGCATTGAAACGACGAATACATAAATTCTTAAATATCTGCCCATGGATCACGACCAGGCGTTTCGTTGCAAGGGGTGACAATGCATGCTTAATCATCGAACTCATTGTTTGGACCCAAATTTACACCATCGGCCCGTGTAATCAAGGCCGTAGAGTAAACATAGTTCTCAACCGTCGGATGGAAAAGTGAAGATATTTTTGTTAAAAGATAATATTATGGTTTTTATCATAATTATCTTTTAATTTGAATTATCTTGGCATATTCTTAAACGGGATGGATAGAATGCAGATTATATCCTCAAGTAGGAGGTACAATTTAAATTAATTTGGATGTTTAGCAATGAACGTGGAGATTGAAAAGCTTGGGGATTTGATGATTTTAAAGTTATGGTCTTGGATAACGATGGGATAAGGAACCTAGGTAGACTAGGTCTTTTTACTTGGTGATGGATGTGGCAGACATGCCGTGGGAATGACTAATAGATATATAGATATAGATATATATATATATATATATATATATATATATATATTTGGTGGTGGCCGTACTTTTTGGCAATCTGCATGCCGTGGGAATGACTAATATATATATATATATATATATATATATAATTGGATGTTGTTTACAGAAGGTTATCCAAGTCACGTCACATACATGGGAATTTGAAATAGAACTCTACTCGAGAATCAGGTCGTGCCAAGCAAGTACATCGGTCCTATAAATACAGATGCAATAGCAACGAAAGAAGGACTTCCAATTCAACACACAAAACTGCCCTGCGCAAACCCTCTCAACAACTTTGAGATTTTTTTATTTTCTCTTTTCGCTGACACATCTTCCGTTGGCATCAACAGCACTGTGAAAGCAACCGGTGATATCTTAAGTCGGCATAGATAGCTCTGTCACCGTAGAATCAGCCGGTCTCGCAGCATCTTCCGTTGGCATCAACAGCACTACGGCGAGGACGGTTGGTTATCTATCCAAGTCTCGGTCGAGAAGGATTTTCGAGTCCATATTGGTCGAGGTCATCTCATCAGCCTTCTCGGCAGAGTGAGGTGTTACAGTTATTACATTCGGCACATTGAAAGCCGAATTTGGTATTGAACTTCGTAAGAATAGTAACCTTGTCTTCAGGTTCGAGAGCCCAAGAGGCCGAGACGTGTTCCTTTCTCGGCCGCAATCGCAAGACGCAGAAGTCAGCCGCGCACCCAACGCAACATCAACAAATTTACTCCTCGGCCGAGCTCGGCCGACGAGTTGGCACGCCCCGCATTCACCGAAGGACGTAGTTAGCTCATAGATTACTCGGCCTGCGCGCCACGTAGGCTTTGTAGTTTTTAGGGTCAACATTTTGGCACGCCCAGTGGGACCCAGTGCTAATACTACGAAGTTCATATGATATATCAAGATTCCAATCTGGCTCAACGTAGCCGATTGTACGAGCTCCTAGAGGAATTGAAAAAACACAATGAGGAATGTAAAAGATCTTTGGAAGTGGAAAAAGTTCTTCGTGGCCATAGAGAGATGCAAAAGTCATTTGCTTACATGTTGAGAATAACAGCTCCTGTTACCCTGCAAGAGCAATGGGTAAATGAAGACAGGGCTCGATTTAATACCTGGCTAGATGATGACCGTTTTCCTTACGTTTCTGATTACATATCAATTCCATTTGAAAAATGGTTAATTCCAAAGGCCGGGGGGCAATGTTTCGCTCCGGCCACAAACAACATTCGGCCTAAGAAGATTGTCAAGACGGCCGAAGAAGAACCTAGGCCACCTGTTTTGTCGGTCGAGACTGAATGTGTGGTAGGCCTAGAAGAAAACGTTCAAGTTTTTGAGCCAAAAATTGACTTAGAAAATGATCCGTCGGATGAGTGCTCCAAAGCCGAACAGGGCCTAGACATGGTCTTAGACGCCGACACTATGTCAATCGATATGATTATCGGCAATAAAGCCGATATGGGGAATTCTCATTCGGCCGAGTTATTTGGGTTAGAAGCCGAAATTATCATCGTAATTATGCCTGAGGGGCATAATAATTGTCTAACATATTTGGCGGCCGAAAATGAAAAATATTCCGCCAAGTCAAAAGTATTTGGAGATGATTCTTTATTCGGCCTAGAGCAAAATCAATTTCAAAATTTTGTTATTGAAAGATCTTGGCTTGGAATAAAGCATCGTTGGCCTCCTCCTGACCATGGTTCGGCTACTTTTTCCATTTAGAAAAAATAAAAAGAATAAATTATTTTCTTAATCATCTGGCTAATTAAGCCGATGCATAAGAAAATAAGGGGGGGCAACAATCCAAATATATATATTTTAGTTGGTCGAAGAAGCAATCCAGGCTTATATATATTGGTTGGCCGAGATGGCCGAGAAGAAAAAAAAAAAACTTCGGCTTTAGCCTCGGCCTCGGCTACTTGACAAAAGCCTCGACCTCGGCCGAAACAGATATACATATATATAAGCAGCTTTTGGCCGAATTGAAAAAAAAAAAAAAATTTAGTCGAGAAGAAGTTGGCCGAGGACGCTTGTCACGGTATTGCCTGGTTTATTTGGTTTTTCTTTTTGGGTTTTGTGCGCCTCAACTGAGAAGGACACTAGGACCACGTGCCTCTTCATGCTTTTGACCTCAACTCACGTTATATATATATATATATATATATATATATAGTTAGCTTGCATGAAAAAGTGTTTTAGTGTATTGTGTGCTGTCATAGTTTGATGCCGAGGCTGTTGATTCTCCACGTTGCTCTGTCTGTTGGGTATTCGGCACAGAGCCCAATCATCTAGTATATGGTTGCTTTTCTTCCTCGGCAAGTGGTTTACTCGGCAAGGTTGTATTTAGAACAACTTTCTGCCGAGTGATTTTTTATGCGGCGGTGGATGCTCATTTCTCTTCGGCCATATATTTCTTGACTAATTAATTTCCTTAACCATTCGGCTTACGAGCCGAAGTTCAAGGAAACTGGGGGGCAATGTTTGGACCCAAATTTACACCATCGGCCCGTGTAATCAAGGCCGTAGAGTAAACATAGTTCTCAACCGTCGGATGGAAAAGTGAAGATATTTTTGTTAAAAGATAATATTATGGTTTTTATCATAATTATCTTTTAATTTGAATTATCTTGGCATATTCTTAAACGGGATGGATAGAATGCAGATTATATCCTCAAGTAGGAGGTACAATTTAAATTAATTTGGATGTTTAGCAATGAACGTGGAGATTGAAAAGCTTGGGGATTTGATGATTTTAAAGTTATGGTCTTGGATAACGATGGGATAAGGAACCTAGGTAGACTAGGTATTTTTACTTGGTGATGGATGTGGCAGACATGCCGTGGGAATGACTAATAGATATATAGATATAGATATATATATATATATATATATTTGGTGGTGGCCGTACTTTTTGGCAATCTGCATGCCGTGGGAATGACTAATATATATATATATATATATAATTGGATGTTGTTTACAGAAGGTTATCCAAGTCACGTCACATACATGGGAATTTGAAATAGAACTCTACTCGAGAATCAGGTCGTGCCAAGCAAGTACATCGGTCCTATAAATACAGATGCAATAGCAACGAAAGAAGGACTTCCAATTCAACACACAAAACTGCCCTGCGCAAACCCTCTCAACAACTTTGAGATTTTTTTATTTTTTCTTTTCGCTGACACATCTTCCGTTGGCATCAACAGCACTGTGAAAGCAACCGGTGATATCTTAAGTCGGCATAGATAGCTCTGTCACCGTAGAATCAGCCGGTCTCGCAGCATCTTCCGTTGGCATCAACAGCACTACGGCGAGGACGGTTGGTTATCTATCCAAGTCTCGGTCGAGAAGGATTTTCGAGTCCATATTGGTCGAGGTCATCTCATCAGCCTTCTCGGCAGAGTGAGGTGTTACAGTTATTACATTCGGCACATTGAAAGCCGAATTTGGTATTGAACTTCGTAAGAATAGTAACCTTGTCTTCAGGTTCGAGAGCCCAAGAGGCCGAGACGTGTTCCTTTCTCGGCCGCAATCGCAAGACGCAGAAGTCAGCCGCGCACCCAACGCAACATCAACAAATTTACTCCTCGGCCGAGCTCGGCCGACGAGTTGGCACGCCCCGCATTCACCGAAGGACGTAGTTAGCTCATAGATTACTCGGCCTGCACGCCACGTAGGCTTTGTAGTTTTTAGGGTCAACACTCATATACAATGATTGTGAGGGGTAGAACAGGTGAGCTGGTCTTAAATTAGAATAATTCTTCCGAAACACAAGAGATAATGATCTTCAAGACATTACCGTTATGTACATATTTACTATATAGTTCTTCATCTAACTATTTTGTAAATATGATGAATTATAACGCACAATCTTTTTTCTTCATTCATCAAATGATGATATTTCTTTGAAAACTAATTCTTCATTGACCAAGTTGTTAGTGATTTTGTAAACAAATGCGGTAAACACATCACTCTAATTCGTAAAAAAATGATCATGAACACATACTCGTATAAGAAATTCAAGGCACGGATTGATCTTTGTAACCGGTAGATATGTGAAAGCTACAAATATCGCTAACATAACTACCATCAGAACCTGTCTATTACAATAACGGGCTAACTGGTTTATAAATGAGCATAAAAATATGTTGCAAACAGCTCAAATAGAAAATCTTAACATTGCCTTTTTAACATGTAACTTTGCTACATCAGTGTAGATAGACCTCTCCATTTAAAACTAGCAGAATTGAAATATGTGGTCATCTGCTACGATTTTGGAAAACCTACAAGTTAGTGTCCTCGTTAGTTTGTCACCATTTAAGGTTTTAACAGTGCTGAAATGATCATCTGGATATCGGCCAACAATATATATGTTACAGGCAGCTTAACCTTAACCAGTTTAACTGCTTATCCAAACAACTTTATGACACTAGTAGAACTTTGAGAGAAAAAACACACAAACTTGTAAGGTTTAGTTCAATGTTCTTGTTTTAGAACAATTACACTTCTAAGCTGAAACTCAAAATTTAACTGGTTCCCGCGCTTGAGATTTTCAAATTTTACGAGTAATTTTTGATTGAGCACACTACTTCTAAACAGTGCAACAAATATACCCATACATACCACATTGTCTGAATGAGGATCCATGACATTTCTTAAAACATGTTACCAATTTGCGGGTTTCTTGTTTCATCCACCTGATGAGGTGTGTATTTTTCTTTTCAGAAATGGAAGGAAAGTGGCGACGGAGGAAGCATTGAACATAGTGGATTTTCCTAACCCTTAATTGTGCTTCACTAATACTAACTTAAATATTTTGTATGATCAACCTATGAAGTAATGAAATTATGTGGTAGAAGATAAACATCATAAGATCTGTTCTTGTGTACTATGACCTTAAGTTTGCAGCTGCAAAGATATGGAAATTGGTAATTAATGTAGTGACATGGAAACGTTGTTTCTTTAATATCTTCTTGCTATCCCTTAATTTCACTTTGGTTGCCCGTTTGTTCATTTTTGTTTTAAATTTCTTAAATTAAAAAAAAAAACATTTTGACAATTGTATATTTTTAACAAAACCAAGATCCTGGTTCAAAGGCGAAACAAATTTCTAGCTTCACCCTTCAATCCAGAGCTGTCGTGTTGTTGAAAACCATATATAGAAATTTTGAGTTATAAAACAAGATGTCACAAATATATTAAACCAACATTGAATAAACAAAATTACAACAAATATTTCCCAAAATTTGCAAATGCCATCACATTAAATAGGAAATTTCTCAAATCCATGACATCATCACCTCCTCCAAATCCCAACTGATCTCCCACAATCCTCATTATCTGACTAGTCTCTATAGAGACCAAGTTGAACCATTTAAAATTTGTTCTAAAGAAATGGCCATGTCCAAGATGTTTACACTATTCATCGTTGCTGTCTTGGTGTGCTCGGTTTGCATCGAAACAACGAGTCCCTTAATTGTGCTTTACTAATACTAGCTTAAATATTTTGTATGATCAAGCTATGAAGTAAACAAATTTTGTGGTAGAAGATAAACATCATAAGATAGTTTCTGGTGTATTATGACCTTAAGTTTGCGGCTGCAAAGACATGGAAAGTTGGCAATGAATGTAGTGACATGGAAATGTTGTTTCTTTAATCTCATTTGGCTATGCCTTAATTTCACTTTGGTTACCCGTTTGTTCATTTTTGTTTTAAATTTCTTAAATTAAAAAAGGGCACTTCGACAACTATATTTTTAACAAAACCAAGACCCGGTTCAAAGGCGAAACAAATTTCTAGCTTCACCCTTGAAGCAAGAGTTGTCGCGTCGATGAAAACCATATATAGAAATTTTGAGTTATAAAACAAGAGTGTCACAAAGACATTAAACCAACAATAAGTAAACAAAATCACAACAAATATTGCCTAAAATTGGCAAATGCTATCACATTAAATAGGAAATTTCTCAAATCCATGACATCATCACCTCATCCAAATCCCATATGATCTTTCACAATCCTCATTATTGGACTAGTCTCTATAGAGACCAAGTTGAACCATTTAAAATTTGTTCTGAAGAAATGGCCATGTCCAAGACATTTACACTTTGTATCGTTGCTGTCTTGGTGTGCTTGGTTTGCATTGAAACAGCGAGTGGAAAATCCATTGGTTATCCAGTCATAAGGCACGACTAGCCGATTCATTGTAGGGAGTCACGTTGCCTACCTGATAAGCTCTTATTTATACATATTTTACATCAAATTCTCTCGTCTTTTCTTAGTTAGTTTCTTATATTTTTGAGTTATTTACTTTGTTTTTGTGTTTTATCGAATTTATCTAGCTAAGAAAATAAAAATAGCATAAGTATGATTTTATGTAATAAATTCGTGTCAAAACTGTTTAGCTTTTAAATTAAATAAAATATATATTTATATATATATATAATAATAATAATTTATATCATGGTTTGTTTTGTAGAAAAAAAGCAAAAGAATAGAAATTGGAGGGACAATGTGCGGATATGGAAAGCAAAAAGAAATAAAGAAAAGCTAAGGAGGATGAAAGCTTCTGGCAGGTGGAAGAAAAATATAAAGACCAGCTCGGCATTAGGGGAAAGCAAGTCAAAGAAAACAAATAAGTGTGGACCTAGGAGTGTATTAAAAAGAAAGAAAAAGGATAGGAAAAGTGTGAAGTCCTCATAATAAAAGGCCTTAGGTTGACAGCGTGAAAGGAGGGAATACAAGGCTCGGGTCTTGGTGGAAAGATATAAGGGGGGAGGCTGGCGAGAGAGCTGCCCTCCATTGGCAACGTGTCCTCGGCATTGGGCGCGGGGGTTTTGGCAGCTTGAGTGGGAATTGCACAGCGCGCAGAAAGAAATCAGGAAGGAGGCCTGCCTCGGGGCAGGTGGGTGCAGAGTGGAGAGACACGGGACGCTCTTGGGGGGTGAAAGGCAGGAAACTGTCAGCGACAACGAGGAGCAAACTCTCTCCATTTGGTTTTATTCCTTTTATTTTTATTTACATGTTTAATTTAATTTACTTTTAAATTATGTTAAACATGTGTACTTAATTTCTATTTAGTTAGAGGCAAATTTGAAACCTTGGATAAATGTTTATTATGATTTGATTTACTCCAGTTATGAATTCTTGAACGTTGGATGTGGTTTATTTTTTTTGTGTTGATTAATAACTTGTTTATGTATGTGGGTTAAGGGTCGACACTTAATTTGCATGCTTAGACTTGATGCTAGGATATAAGGGAATTTCACCTAATCGTTATGAACTTATATCCATGAGTAGTAAAAATCGCTAGTCACGATTGTGTTTAGTAAACCCTAGGTTGGATTAACATGCGTATTCCATAGTTATGAATGCCTAGTCGATGCTTATGATTTCCATTGAACTTAATGATTTTTGATATGTCTCTCTATCATGCGTATTCCATAGTTAGGGAACTTGATAAAAATAATTTGGTTGTGATGCGTATCCCGTCCAATTCAATGAATTTAGGGAAATCTGAAGGTTAATTTAAGCGGACCTAATTAACTTGGGGCGTTGTCATTTATTCGTTTGTTGAAGTCATAACTGGGAATCAAATTATATGCATTTATTCATGTGTGGATAAGGAACCCTCTAACTAACGTTTCATCATTTTATTTTAATTCTAAAAAAAAATATATTTTCTTTGAAGTTTGTTTTTAAATTTCTGTTTTAAAATCAATTTCGTCAAAAATCAATCCCCATTTATTTTAAAGTGTTAAATTTGTTAGAAATAAATTTAGTTTGTGTTTTCTAAAGTCTTGAATTATTTTGAGTCTTTTGATTTGCTTTAGTTTATTTGTTAGTTTTATTTTGAGTGATTCTAGTTAAGTGTTTTGAGTCTAGTTTAGTGTTTTAAATTTTGTTTTTACGTTTTTTTAATTTAATTTTACTTGGTTAGCATCCCTAGTTAATCCCCGGCCTAGAACGATACCCTACTTATCCATATACTACAACTGTCACAAATAGGGTTTAAATTTGTGCGTTAGTTAATTTTCGCATCAAATTTTTGGCGCCGTTGCCGGGGATTAGCAAATTTGCTAATCCCTTGTTTATGTTTTTGTTTGTGTTTTACTTTTTATTTTATTTTATTTTATTTGTGTTTATTTTATTTTATTTTATTTGTTTTTGTTTGTTATTTTTTTTTTAACTTTTGATATTTGATTTAGTTTTCTTTGATTTTAGGTACAATGGAGCGAGACATGGCACTCGAATCCATTCAAGCTCAATTGGCACAACTCACTGCTCAATTGACTCATAATGCCGAACGGACCACAATGCCAAGTGTCCCTACACTTGATGTGCCCTATGGGCAAGGATATCAAACTCATCAATATCCCCAATTTTCTGCAAATGAAGATGTTTGGGGATATCAAGGCCATAACCAATCAAGGGGCAACATGTTTTCCAACGCTTATAATTCGGATTGGAGAAGTAATTCAGAGTATATGTGGGATGAACCTCAACAATTTCAACAAGGTGGATATTGGCAGCAAGACGAGTTCTATTCAAGACCTATGCAGCCACCACAGCATCCCCCACAGCAATTTCAATCGAATTCAAGTATGCCCATTAATTATAATGAAATTCTTGATGGACTCATTTCTTTGGCGCAGGGTTCACAAAATCAAGCTGAGGAGACTCACCAAGCAGAATATTGGCAGCCATCGGAGGAGTACTATCAATGGCCATATGAACCACCACAGCCTCCACCACAATCTCCCCAACCAAATTCAGGTACGTCCTCGGATAATGACATTTTGAATAAGTTACTAACCTCTTTGACCCAGGACGTAGAAAATCGAAACATGGAAATGCAAAATAAAGCCAACAAGGTGGATGCTTTGGAGGAGCAAGTTGGGCAGATTGTGGAATTCATGGCACAGATTCGAGATCAAGGTGACATGGAGGATGAAGTTGTCCCAGAACCATCCAAACAGAGCCAGAACATGGATGAATTGCAAATTCAAGAAGAAGATGAGGATGACGACTTGGGCAGTTTAGAAGAATTCTTATCGCAAACCCCCCAAGTCCTTATGTCATCCAACTCAGGTGAGGAGGTTCTAAGTTCAATTCATTCTAACATCGTTCCACCAAATGTCCTTTTTCCTTGCAGGTTTTTAAATCCCAAGGAAGAAGTGAATGAAAAAGACGTTGTGGAAGCTCTTCCAGAGGTGAAAAGTGATATCCAAACTCTTGGTGCACCAAATCATGTTCCCGATGACGTTGAAACATTCAAAGAGATTTCTACACCAAGAAGAGGGATTCCAGAAAATGAGGTAGCCGGAGAATTTGTTGAACTTATCAAAGAAGCTGTGCATGAGACAATCAAGCCCAAAGAAATTGAGTTTGATGACACGGGACAAGCCACAACCATCATAGTAAACCTGGCCAAGTTCAAAGTCCCTGAAACGTTTAAAGACGTAGTGTTCGTCATTGAGTTTGTATCGGAACAAGATAGTAAGCCATTTTCTCCATTTTTAATTTTGTTTTTTACTAACAATCTAATTGTGATGATTCAGGCACCCACTCTAGAACTTAGACCGTTGTCGGATCATTTCAAGTACCACCGTCCGTTCAAAGATAAACCCATGCATTTGAATAATGAAGGGATGCCTAGGAATCACCCACAATCAGATTTGCATTCCTAATCCCTTCTCTTTACTGAATTTATTTTACTTTGTTTAGTTCTTTCATTGTTTGTTTGCTCTTGTGTGAATTTATTTTACGTTGATTTTATTTTGTTTTGTTTATTTAGTTGTGATTTTTGTTTAGAAAGTTAAACTTAGTCTTTTTACTTTGATTTACTTATTTTACATTGATATTTAAAAAAAAATGAAAAAAAAAATTAAGAATAATAATAAACATCACAAAAAAAAAAAAAAAAAAAAACTTATATTTATAGATATAATTAAATAAACTTTAAAGCATAAATATTTTACAATAAATTAAACTAATTTCGTTCATTGGTCGTTGGTAGGTGGTGCCTCGGAGGTCGACGGAGCCCCTGAAAGACGAAGCGCCAGAGTTGGATCATTCGGAGCCTCAATACTTGGTGCTGCTCCCGAGGACGAAGGCAACATAAACCTTGGGAGTAACGTCATAAACCGTTGATGATCACTCTGAATCCGCACTTCGGACTCCTGCAGCTGATCAAGCTTCCTCTTCATGCTTGTTGAGTAATTGGTTGCGAGCATGTGCAACTCCCTGTTCTCATGCCTAAGCACTCTGACCTCCTGCTGAAGACTAGCCACTTCAGCCATCAACGACTCCACCTGACGAGTTCGTGCAAGAAGGCGCTGGCCCATGTTTGATACTGAGCCTGCGCATCGGACGCTGTAGGCCATAGAGTCCTGAACAGCCAGTTCGTCGGACCGCCTGGAAAGTATCCTAGTGTCTCTAGGAGTGAGCAGATTTCTGGCCACCACCGATGCGGTTGTTTCATTCATCATCATGGAATCCCCAACTGTAAGAAGACCATTTGGGGATATGAAGGACGGCTGCCAAATGTTGGTTGGAGAAGATATATCACTATCTTCCCCAACATTCAAGTTAAGGCGACGGTCAGAGGGGCAAGACATATTTGAAGGTGTTGAGAATGAAGAGTCGGACTGATCAAGATTAAAAGAAATTCAAGGAGGAAGTGTTTACAGGAGGGAGTGTTTACAGGGGGAGCTTAAATGTGTTGTGGAACAAAAATGAGCGTTCTTATAAGAAGAAGAAATCGTTGAGGCATCACTCAGCAGTCGAAGAGGCGCCCTCTCGCAAATCGAAGAGCCGGGCTCCTTTCTCAAAAGCCGGATTCTTTTCTCAAAAGTCGGACGCCGTTCTCAAAAGTCGGGCGCCTTTCTCAAAAGCCGGAGCGGTCAGGAATCACGAGGCGAAAAGTTTTTCCAGTTTTGTCGTCACTCGTCACGCGCGCTGTCAGCTTTGCGCAAATTACGGGCTGCTTTTTCAGAAAGCGCGTAACCTGTACTGTTCATCCATCCACCGGCTGCCGACAGGGGTAAAAGAACAGTTTCGGTTATGAAGAAAAGTTCTATAAATGTCTACCTTCGCCTTCAACAGCAAAGGCACACTCTCAACACTTCTTCATCTCCGAAATTTTTCATCTCCCAAAATGCCTTTCCAACAAACCCTCTCGAGTTACTCTGTGTTTCTCATTCCCTGGGATACCTTTGCAAACGAGTCATCTAGAGCTAGAGTATTTCATATCATGAAGGTTGAAAGCAAGAGTATCTCATATCACGCTTTCTCCATGTCCTTTTCCTTGTCTTTGTGATAAGGAGAAAGCGGGCAATCAGCCAGCATTCGGTGTCAATCTTCCAATCTAAGAACCGACTGCCTGGAAATCCTTCCTGATTGCTTACCTAGCATTGCTTACCTAGCATTGCTCTCGAGTGCTCATCTTCAACCGCTGATGTACTTCCGAAGAAGACGCCACATCTGCCTGGAGAACAGCCAAGGCAAGTGAAAATGTTACTCGAAGCATGTGGAGACAAGGTGCTGCTTCATCTTCAAGATCAAGTCTCATTTTCCTTGCTAAGAAGTTCCCCAGCCCAGTTCAAGCATACACCTGTGGAACGATACTTCTTCAAAAGCAAAAGTATCCCATATCATCAGAGTCAGAGGCAAAGATATCTCATGGCATGCTTTTCCTTTACCCTTGCTCTTGGCTACGAGTCAAGGTGAAAGAAAGGAAATCGGTCGGCACTTGGACATATTGAACAAAGAAGAAGACCACCACCTCTACCTCGTGCCTACCTGCCATGCAGAAGAACAAAAAGAGAAGAATGTAGCCTGCAGACTCAATCAACCCGGCAGAATGAGTCCGAGTTGAAACCGAGAGCTTGAGAAGCTTCAACACCACCACCAATCAAGTCTCATTTTCCTTGCTAAGAAGTTCCGAGGCCAGTTCAAGTTCAAAGCTGTGGAAAGTCACCAAACAGGACCAATGTTCATTTATTAGTTTTATTCATTATCTTTTATTTTCATTTTCAATTTTTCGTTTGTTTTCTTTTATATTTTCTTGCGTGCGTAACTGATTTATTTATTTTCTTTGCAGGAGCTTTTGGTTATTTCCACCCTTGAGGTTGATTGCAGAATTTAAGCTTCGGGGTCATCGCTTGATTTTACTGCAAATTAGGGAAGTTTTCAGTCCTATTGCTTTATTTTGTTTCTTTATATTTATTTAATTTATTTTTATTTGCATTTTATTACATTTTCTGACATTGGGGACAATGTCTAGTTTAAGTGTGGGGGTAAAGAGTATAAAAATGACCAAATTGAAATTTTTTTTTTGTACCTTCGCCTACGAACTGGTTTCATTTGTTTCCATGTTATTGCTTTGTTTTCTTAATTAGTTTTGTTTTATTTAAAAAAAATAATAATAAAAAAAAAAAATCGGAAAATTTAAAAAAATCCAAAAATATTTCCTTGTTTTCCTTATTGTTTTGAATTAGATTTTTGTTAGTTTCCCGACCCAATGATATAATTGGATAAAATTTGAACCATGATGATCAAGAACTTAGTTAACATGTGTTGTGTGAAATTCCTAATTCTCGTATTAGTTTGTACATATTTGATCATCTTTGAAAAACTAAACGCACATAGCCTTGTTGATGTGAAACTAAAGCATGATTTAAAGCTCCATATGTGAATTTAGTGACCATATACATCCTATGTGAGTTTTTTTGAGCCTATTGAAAGTGTGTGCATTTTTCATACACTCCTATTTTTTTTCATGTGTGATGAACTTATGTGAGATACTTCTCTAGAACTTGCATAACGATCTTTCGAAATTTTTGTCATTGATTGCATGAACTTGAAAATGATAGAGGCATTAGGTTTACCACCATGGCCCAAATAACCTTGTTTCCCAAAGAAAAATGATATCATTAGATTGCCAATTTGAGCCGTATATGTGAGCCTTTTATTTCTTATCACCAGATATGTCTACCCTTATGCCTGAAATAATTTTCCTTACCCTTTCCAAGCGAGCTAATGAGTAATATGAAAAATTGTCTTATGAGAAATGTTTGTGAAGTACTTCGGAGGGTGTTTGGCAAAAGAATAAGTGTGGGGGTTTTTCATATTTGTTTATTATAAAATAAAAAAATAAAAAAAAAAGAAGAAGAAAGTTGTTTACGAAAATGGAGTGTTTAAAGTTTCAGTTTAAGGTTGTGGTTGGAGGTGACTAGAAGAATAGCTGGAAAGCTTGAGTTCTTATAAATCTAAAGAAAAGAATTGCTTGCAATGTAGCTTGGAACTTGTGTTTTCCTATTCTTTCGTTTCAATAACCCTATCCCTAAGCCTCATTACATCCAATAAAAGTCCTCTTGATTTAAGTTTTGCAATTATGACTGTGGAGAAGTGATCTTTATGCAAGCTTATGGTAGAACTTTCACATTTGATTCTTTGAGAAGAAACACATTAAAACTAAACACATGTGTGATTGAGTGTAAATCCAGTGAGAAGGTCGCTAGTTTGCATATGGTGATTTTTAAAATAAAAATTTGAAATTGCATTAGCATGGCTATCTCACACACTACACTTCAAGGATGTTTCAAAGATTACTGCTAATATTTGAATTAGGAAAATGAACTTGAATTGCTTGTTGATGTTAGCTATGGTTCTTGATGATTGTGTTCTCAAATGAAATTCTATGAGGGTTATATAGGGGGAAACTAATAATTTTCATGTTATTACTTTTTCTGTTTTCGTTTGTTTTGCTCGAGGACTAGCAAAAGTTAAGTGTGGGGGTATTTGATAAGCTCTTATTTATACATATTTTACATCAAATTCTCTCGTCTTTTCTTAGTTAGTTTCTTATATTTTTGAGTTATTTACTTTGTTTTTGTGTTTTATCGAATTTATCTAGCTAAGAAAATAAAAATAGCATAAGTATGATTTTATGTAATAAATTCGTGTCAAAACTGTTTAGCTTTTAAATTAAATAAAATATATATTTATATATATATATAATAATAATAATTTATATCATGGTTTGTTTTGTAGAAAAAAAGCAAAAGAATAGAAATTGGAGGGACAATGTGCGGATATGGAAAGCAAAAAGAAATAAAGAAAAGCTAAGGAGGATGAAAGCTTCTGGCAGGTGGAAGAAAAATATAAAGACCAGCTCGGCATTAGGGGAAAGCAAGTCAAAGAAAACAAATAAGTGTGGACCTAGGAGTGTATTAAAAAGAAAGAAAAAGGATAGGAAAAGTGTGAAGTCCTCATAATAAAAGGCCTTAGGTTGACAGCGTGAAAGGAGGGAATGCAAGGCTCGGGTCTTGGTGGAAAGATATAAGGGGGGAGGCTGGCGAGAGAGCTGCCCTCCATTGGCAACGTGTCCTCGGCATTGGGCGCGGGGGTTTTGGCAGCTTGAGTGGGAATTGCACAGCGCGCAGAAAGAAATCAGGAAGGAGGCCTGCCTCGGGGCAGGTGGGTGCAGAGTGGAGAGACACGGGACGCTCTTGGGGGGTGAAAGGCAGGAAACTGTCAGCGACAACGAGGAGCAAACTCTCTCCATTTGGTTTTATTCCTTTTATTTTTATTTACATGTTTAATTTAATTTACTTTTAAATTATGTTAAACATGTGTACTTAATTTCTATTTAGTTAGAGGCAAATTTGAAACCTTGGATAAATGTTTATTATGATTTGATTTACTCCAGTTATGAATTCTTGAACGTTGGATGTGGTTTATTTTTTTTGTGTTGATTAATAACTTGTTTATGTATGTGGGTTAAGGGTCGACACTTAATTTGCATGCTTAGACTTGATGCTAGGATATAAGGGAATTTCACCTAATCGTTATGAACTTATATCCATGAGTAGTAAAAATCGCTAGTCACGATTGTGTTTAGTAAACCCTAGGTTGGATTAACATGCGTATTCCATAGTTATGAATGCCTAGTCGATGCTTATGATTTCCATTGAACTTAATGATTTTTGATATGTCTCTCTATCATGCGTATTCCATAGTTAGGGAACTTGATAAAAATAATTTGGTTGTGATGCGTATCCCGTCCAATTCAATGAATTTAGGGAAATCTGGAGGTTAATTTAAGCGGACCTAATTAACTTGGGGCGTTGTCATTTATTCGTTTGTTGAAGTCATAACTGGGAATCAAATTATATGCATTTATTCATGTGTGGATAAGGAACCCTCTAACTAACGTTTCATCATTTTATTTTAATTCTAAAAAAAAATATATTTTCTTTGAAGTTTGTTTTTAAATTTCTGTTTTAAAATCAATTTCGTCAAAAATCAATCCCCATTTATTTTAAAGTGTTAAATTTGTTAGAAATAAATTTAGTTTGTGTTTTCTAAAGTCTTGAATTATTTTGAGTCTTTTGATTTGCTTTAGTTTATTTGTTAGTTTTATTTTGAGTGATTCTAGTTAAGTGTTTTGAGTCTAGTTTAGTGTTTTAAATTTTGTTTTTACGTTTTTTTAATTTAATTTTACTTGGTTAGCATCCCTAGTTAATCCCCGGCCTAGAACGATACCCTACTTATCCATATACTACAACTGTCACAAATAGGGTTTAAATTTGTGCGTTAGTTAATTTTCGCATCACTACCACCGCCATCTAGTCGTTATAGCAGAGGTTGTGAGCCGGAGGAAAGGTGCTGAGGTGGTCGCAAATTAAAATAAATCTTCACAACCACAAGAGATTGATGAAACTTCAAGCCATTACCAAAAGTCTACCCTTTTCAGCTGAAGAGCGTGTCCATTCTTATATATATATATATTTGTAATCCCAAAAATCCTCTTATTCATAACTAATGAATTCAGAATTGTTTCTAAATACACTCAAGTTTAGCTTTCTTTTTTTATTATCCGCATCAATGACTGTCGCACGAATTTGGCAAATATTGAATTCAATACAACGTGTGTAGCGAAAAACTATTGAGTTTTGTTGTTTCTTAACCGGCGATATATTTGGAAGAGCAATGATTCTAGACTAAGAACTAGTTGATTCTTATTAACCAAGTTTATATGTCAACTCGATCTCGTAATCAGGTGACTAGGTCGCCAGAAGAGAGATAACTCCGGACAAGAACTAGATGATTGTTGGTAACTAAGTAATGCCATATTTGACCATGTATACAAGTAATTGGGTCATCTTGTTCGTTTTGAGCAATTTGAACAATTTACAAATCAAATGTTATTATTTTTCAAATTGGTGTGTGTACCAAAGAGCTAGCAGGTTGTTAGGATTTTCATTTCATTTATCATTTCTTAATCTGATGATATGTATTCCATTGTTTCGAATCCTGTCTGATAATCCCCATTGTCCTCTAGTTATCTTAATTGTTCCAAAGATCAAATGGCCATGTCCAACACATTTATTGTGCTATGTTTGCATTGAAACGCCGAATACAAAAATTCTTAATATCTGCCCATGCATCACGACCAGGCGTTTCATTGCAAGGTGTGATGATGCATGCTTCATCATCGAACTCATATACAATGATTGTGAGGGGGAGAACAGGTGCGTAGCTGGTTTTAAATTAGAATAAGTCTTCCGAGACACAAGAGATAATGATCTTCAAGACATTAGCATTATGTACATATTTACTATATAATTCTTCATCTAACTATTTTGTAAATATGATTTGATTATAACACACAATATTTTTTCTTCATTCATCAAATGACGATAGTTCTTTGAAAACTAATTCTTCGTTGACCAAGTGGTCAGCGATTTTATAAACAAATGCGGTAAACACATCATTCTAATTCATAAAAATGATCATGAACACATACTCTTATTAGAAATTCAAGGGACATATTGATATTTGTAACCGGTAGATATGTGAAAGCTATAAATATACGCTAACATAGCTACCATCAGAACTTGTCTATTACAATAACGGGCTAACTGGTTTATACATGAGCATAGAAATAGGTTGCAAACAGTGCAAAATAGAAAATCTTAACATTGCCTTTTTAACATGTAACTTTGCTACATCAAGGGAGACATACATCTCCATCTGAAACTAGCAGAATGGAAATATGTGGTCATCTGCTATGATCTTGGAAAACTCACAAATCAGTGTCCTTGTAGTTCGTCGTCATTCAAGGTTTTAATAGTGCTGAAATAATCACTGGATATTGACCAACAATATATATGCTACAGACAGCTTAACCTTAACCAGGACAAGCGTGTATGCTCTACGCGTCAGCTAAGACAGGTGCCCACGCACAGACCCACCTCTAAATTGAAATTGGGATATGACCGGGTCATGTCGGATATGATCTTGTTTCTAGGTTTAGGCCTGAGATGCTGGGCTGGGTTTAGTGGGCCGAAGGCCTGGGTTATAGGTTTGGGTCGAGCAGCCAGTTGGGTTGGGTAGCAGTTTGGGTTTTGGATCTGGTTTAGGGGTATCAAGTCGAGTCAACCCGGTTTCAGGTTGTGGGTCGGCTAGAAACTGGGTAACCCTTCCCGAGCTATGTTCGAGCTCATTTCTTCACAATTTTCAACGTACAAGCTATGAAAATGAAGCTTAGGATGAGAGGAAGAAGTTTGTACCTACTTCAAGATGTGTGGTGGCCAGAGTTGGCCAAAAAATCGACTGGAATGCATGGGTTCTCGCCGGAATCTGGGAAAAGCCTACTCCGAGTTGTTTCAACCTCCAACAAGCTTAAACAACATACAACGAGCCTCAATCTAACCTTAAAAAACACACCCAAGGGTTTCTAGGAGATTAACAAGGTCAGAAAATCCACAAACTACATTGAAGCTCGCCGGGGAAGGAAACGAATAGTGACACCGTCACTGTGGAGTTCCATTGCGTGTGGTTTGGGGTTCTTGTGGTCTCCACGTCCAGTTTGAAGGTATGTGGTTGTTGTTGTTGAGCTCGGGGAGGAGGATGAGGAGTTGCAGAGGAGAGAAGCTCGAGAGACTAAGAGAAATGATAGAGAAAGGTGAGGGGAGATAGATGGAGTGTACATGGGAAGGAAAAGAAGTGGGCCGGGGAACCAAAAAAGGGACTGGGCCCCGCTTGGCCCACCAAATAAGACCAAAAGCAACATTTCAAAATATCTAACCCAACCATAGTGAAATTACAAAATTGCCCTTCCATTCCGTAAAGTTTGTCGTTACAATGTACCTCTATTAAGAAAATTTCATCCCCGAAATTTGAAATAACTTTCTATACATAAATACATCGAAGATAGGAAGAATATATATATAAAGAAGATATCAAGTCAGAGCGGTTGCATCAAAGAGAGTATGCCACACTGTCGCGATCGGGTTGCAATGATTCATCTTTCATGCCTCCAAGCTCATACCTTCTTCCCTCATCAGTATAAAAGTAGAATCATACTTTATAAAGGCATAAAGTTGAAAATATATAATAACATAAGGTCAAAAGTACGTACGTATAATACGGTAACGTCAAAATAGATATGTGCTAACATAGAGGTCGAAAACTCGTACTGAAATTAACACTGAAAGTGGAAAAGACTCAACCCAACATTTGTAATGTCAAAAATACAAATATAACTATAATAAGTAAGTTAAAATACTTGTACTGAGAGCTAAAACCGCAAATGACAGTGGGTCTCGTCCAAGCATTCGTAACGCCACGTACTTCGAGGATAGGTGTGTCTTTGGGTCGAGCCCTAACAATAACTAATCAGTAATAACTACCATAGACGGATCTACCTATCGACTTGCTTAACTAACCCAACGAATAAGCCATTGATATTATAGTCTGCAGCCCGCAATATCGACAACACATTGTTGTCTTGATAAGCAAGTAGTAATTTCCCCAAGGGTGCACAATTTCTTGTATCGTAAATTCAATCCTCCGAATACCGGTTCGCAATACTCTTCTGTCTAACCAGTGTTGCCTATAGAATCTATCATACCAAGGTGTAAGGCTGACTATCAGTGTTTAGTGAACTTGACC
Organism: Malus fusca; assembly: GCA_035220775.1. Lineage (NCBI taxonomy): Eukaryota > Viridiplantae > Streptophyta > Magnoliopsida > Rosales > Rosaceae > Malus > Malus fusca. Next base: position 14,817,192 of record CM069067.1, on the reverse strand, counting down.
TCGTTGTTGGAGTAAGCAAGAAGATTATCGATATAACAATTATCGAGAATTGTTTTGAGGGTCCACACTAATTTCCTCAGTGGAAATGAGTCCAAGAACAAAGATTTGGTCCAACCAAACTAACATTTGCTAAACTTCGCACACAACTAGCGCTTACCCACTTTCTCCAACACAAACTTCGATGTTTCAAGCAATTACCATAAAGATATGACTCTGCCTACCATTCCTAGGGAACACATGTCACAGAGTAACATCACTATTTCAGAACACTCTAGTTGGTCTCATCCTACTCATACCACTAAGATTTTTCCATTTCCTAACACTCATATGTGGATTCGACTCTGCCCACTATTCCTAGGGAACGCATGTCGCAGAGTAGCATCGCCATTACGGATTTTTAGCTGGTCTTAACCAGACTTCCTTTTATAGAGATTTTCTATTTCACGTCACTTCAATGAAAAATCGACTCTGCTTGCCATTCCTAGGGAACATATGTCGCAGAGTATCAGTCTGATGTTGAAAGTCATCTAACAATCCATTTCGTCACCAATGAGGCATAATCTCGATACAAAATCTTGTACTTCAAATAGAATGTGACAAATCTGAAAGAAAAGATTTGCACAACTTCGCGGAAAGGCACCAAATCCGGAAGTCGTGACATCCAAATGATGTCAAGACCGACACACTACTACAGTAATAGAAGATCCTAAGTATGCTCTGAACAAACCATGCTCTGATATCAAATTGACATGCCCGACCCTGATATCCTCCAAACAACAGGGTAGGCATGTGCTGACCGACACCCGAATGTGACGAAGCCATACTAACATGCATAAGGACTATGAAGAAAGAACGAACATAAATTAAACTTGTAAATTTAACTATAATGAATATGAAATTGTGGAACGTGTTCAGAGCATACAACTAATCCATAACATTTAAGAATGAATATTATACAAATGTATGAACGAAGGAAAAAAGGGTCCTACACCGAGATGGCTCAAAGATATTTATGCGGGAGTGCCTTGACGCTGGGATTGTACACCTTAATTCTAAGTCCTGAGGGGGCGTAAAACAAAATATGAGTGGACAAAGTTTATACATAAGTAATACTAAAACAATTATTCATCAACGTACTAACCCCCAAAGTTTATGAAAACTCATATAGCATAATATGTTATAGGTTTTTGATAAGCTCATATTTATACATATTTTACATCAAATTCACTCGTCTTTTCTTAGTTAGTTCCTTATATTTTTGAGCTATTTACGTTATTTTTGTGTTTATAGGATTTGTTATACAAAGAGAATAAAAATGGCACAAATAAGCTTTTCTATGGTCTGTGGCCATCCAAGTTGTGGCCATCTTGTCCGTTCAGTAAGATTTAAATGTTCCAAGATAAAGTTTTTGTTGCATGGGTTATTAATTGCTAATACCTTAGGGTGATCTATAATATTTTATCAGTCACAAACTTCTGTGAACATTTTCCTCCCCTGGACTCTTATGTGAGCATTTTGCACTGAGAATTTCTAATGGTACGAAACTTATGTTAGCTTCATGTTTCATAATTATTGTCAGCTGGCAAGTGCATGCTATGTGGAAGACCAAAAAGAAGGAATAAAATAAGCTGCAATTGCAGGTGGACTTGGTAGGTGGAACAAAAGAATAAATAAAAAAAGAAGGTGATGACTGGTAAGCATTTGCGGGAAGAGCACCAAGAAAAGAATAAGAAGCATAAAAGCTTCTGAAGAAAGGAGGCGAAGGCAGAGGGCCTCGGGGGAAGGAATAAACAATCTGCCTTTGGGCAGCAAGAGGAGAGAACCGAGAGCCTCGGGAGAGGGTTCTGCCCTTTTAGGCAGTGGGAAAAACAGAAAAATAGAAAAAGAGAAAGGCTGCTTCTTGCAGCGTGCAGAGGAATTAGGAAGGCTGCTGTGCAGCCTTGAAGCGCAGCAACTTTGAGGCTCGGCTACAGCTGCTCTTGGCAGCGCCTTGGGCAGAAAACAAAAGAATCTTGCGGTGGCTTTGCTGCCTTGTGCAGCGCAAGAGCTCGGGGGGAGAGCGGCCATAAGGCAGCTTGCGAGAAAGGTTTGGGGGACAGTGAGGACAGGAACTTGGGAAGGCAGTTGCTGCCTAGCAGCACGGAGGACAGCAGTGCGCAGAAGTCAGAAGCTGGCAGACGTGGACAGTGAGGGCAGAGAGCAAAGTTTCACTGCAATCTCTCTTCGGTTAAATCTTTCCAAACTTATATTTTATTTCTGTTTTAATAATGTGTAATTAATTTGTGTTGGCTAGAGGTTGATTCAAAACCATGGATATATTTGTAATATGAATTGATTACCTTCAGTTGTGATTTCTGAGTTGTGATTTAATTTGCTTAACTGCTTGATTGATAACTTATTTTTGTTTGTCGATTAAGGATGCATACTTAATTTACATGCATGAATTTGGTGCTAGAATATAAGTAAATTTCACCTAATCGTTATGAACTTATATTCACAAGTAGTAAAGGTTGTTGACCACAATCGTGTTAAGTAAATTCTTGGCATAAGTTTCATGCGTATTCCATAGTAACGAGTGCCTCGTCAATGCTTATGATTTTCATAGAACTTAATGATTCTTGCTTGTATCTCTATTATGCAATTCATGTAGGGAACTTGTGGGGAATGTTTTGGGTTGTCGTATGCAATCATCCAATCCATTAACTTAAGGAAAATCTGAGAATTAATTTAAGCGGACCTAATTAATTTGGGGCGTTGAGAATTTACAATTTATTGAAAGAACAACTGAAAATCAATTTAGGTTGCATATATGTCATGTGTGGAGAATAATCATCTAGCCAGTCCGTCGTCCATCCATTCACCTTAATTTCATGTTTTTGTCAATTCTGTAATTTATTTAAGTTTAATTTACTTTTCATAAAAAAATCAATCCCCCATTTATTATAAAGTGTTTGATTTGTTAGAAATTAATTTAGTTTGTGTTTTCTTGAATTTTGAATTATTTTGAGTCTTTTGATTTGTTTTAGTTTATTTGTTAGTTTTATTTTGAGTGATTCTATTTAAGTGTTTTGAGTCTAGTTTAGTGTTTTAAATTTTGTTTTTACGTTTTTAATTTAATTTTACTTTGGTTAGCATCCCTAGTTAATCCCCGGCCTAGAACGATCCCTACTTATCCATATACTACAACTGTCACAAATAGGGTTTAAATTTGTGCGTTAGTTAAATTTCGCATCAGTTTTCCGAAAACCATAGCATGCCATAAAACTTCATAAAACATATATTATATAGTGTGCTTAGTAGAAGTATCACAAGGCATTAATAAATCTTCATTCGCCCGAAGGCAGTATCATTTGCCCGTAGGCAGATCGTATGAATAACCACTAAATAAGTAGATAAAACATGAACATAAACTTTCCAAAATATATCTCATCGGAGCTCAGTAGCTCAAACATCATATCATAAATCCATGTTCATAATATATTATCATAAATCCTTCAAAGAATGTAAATCTGATAAAGCATGATATTTCATAAAGCATGAATCCAATTTTCTGATAAACGTTTCATAAAACGTATCCATAAAATCATGCTTTTCATGTATGCATTTCTAATAGTAAAATCATGCATTTTGGAAAAGGTCCACTCATAGATACTTCGCCGTCGAAGAGCCGTGCAACTAGAGAAGACGAAGACACCACAAAAAATTGCACCTAAACACTTAAAGGTACAAATTAATAAAACTATACTAAAATGATTGAATTTGAGAAAATGGATGTTGGAAATGGATTCAGGATGTTGAAAAACCTAAGGGGGGACCTCGGGTACCAGCCCGTGCCACCACGGGGCAGCGGCCCAGAAGGCCACGAGCAGAGTTGGGTCTCCAGAAAGTTGGACAGAAAAGTCGCACAGCGCCGCCGTGGTCACCGCCGTCGACGGCGATAGAGCACAATACCTCTGGTGGAGGAGCATGTGCTCCATGTCCCTTCAAAACAGGCGCCCACGTGCGGACCCACGCGCTAACTGGAAATTGGGATCTGGCTAGGTCGGGTCGGATCTGGGTTTTGGGTTTGGGCTTGAGATTCTGGGCTGGGTTTAGTGGACCCAAGGCTTAGGTTATAGGTTTGGGCCGAGCAGCCAGTTGGGCTGGGTAGCAGTTTGGGTTTTGGATCCAATTTAGGGGTATCAAGTTGGGTCGACCCGGTTTCAGGTCGCGGGTCGGCTGGAAACTAGGCAACCCTTCCCGAGCTCAATTCGAGCTCATTTCTTCACCATTTTCAAGCTATGGAAATGAAGCTTAGGATAAGATGACGACGTTTGAACCTATTTCAACATATATGGTGGCTGGAGTTCACCGAAAAATTGACTAGAAATCTGGGAAAAGCCTACTCCGAGTTATTTCAACGTCCAACAAGCTTAAACATACAACAAGCCTCGATTTAACCTTAAAACACACCCTAAGGGTTTCTAGGAGCTTACCAACGTTTGAAAATCCACAAACCATGTTGGAGCTCGCCGGGGAAAGAAATGAATAGTGACACCGTCACTGTGGGGTTCCACCGCATGTGGTATGAGATTCTAGAGGTCTCCACGTCCAGTTTGAAGGTATGTGGTTGTTGTTGTTGAGCTCAGGGATGAGGAGTTGCAGAGGAGAGATGACTTAGGAGACTTAAGAGAAATGGTAGAGAAATGTGAGGTGTAACAACCCGTCCCGAATTTTTCAGAACGTTAGGGGGAAAATGGTAATTTCACACTCAAGGGAGATATTTTCTTATTTTGTCTTTTATGGGATTGGTTGGTGAGCCACATGGGGCCCACCCTTGATTTTGTCCCCCGACCTCTCTCATCTCTTTTCTCTTTTCTCATCACTCTTTATGTCCCTCTCCTTCCTGAAGCTCTCCCCCTCTCCCCTGAGCACACCCACAGACCACCCATGTCACCAACTCACCACTTATACGAGCTCTGCCACCATCACCTGACCTTGTCCCATCTTCCTTCCTGAGCCCAAATCTATAGAACCATTCTTAGACCAGCACTCAAATTAGAGATAAGTTGGAAATAAAGAGCTCCAGCGAGATTCCTCGTCACTCCGATTTGGGTAAGTCTCGGGGCACTTGAAATCTCTCTATTTTCATTATTTTGGCCTAATTCTAACCTAGGTTATGTGTTGGAACAATGAGATAGCACAGAGATACCCCGGGGGTGCTAAACCTAGTTTTTCCGACGAGTGAACTTACCTTTCTAGGTATATTCTGGCAACATACAGCCACAGCTGGCTACGAGAAAGGTATAACTCGATTCATTCTCTCACGGGCTTCAATTTTTTGTTTTGGGTTGTAATGTTTAGTTGGGATTTGGGCTTGATCGGAGCTCGAGATATCTCGACCATAATCCCGGTCTTCCCTTCCATTAGGTTTGGCGACCCGCGTACACAAAACCAACCCATCAAACCCAGTAGTTTGCCCAAACCCTTGAGCTGGGCCTGAGTCATTATGATCCATCAAGTCCAACCCATTAAACCTTGAAACCCAGACCCAAAACCTATTGTATAGCCCAGACCCTTGGGCTGGGCTTTTAAGCCCAAACCCATGTGAACCTTGCCCAAAACCCAGGCCTTTGGGCCAAGGAACCCAGCCCAGACTCTCAGCCCAGATTCCGTTAAGGAATATTCTCTGAAATATTCTTTGCGTTGACTTTTTGTTGACTTTTATGAAATTTTCCTGGGACCCCTCTTAGGGTAATTCGACGTTCTGGATCCGTTTTCGACGTCTGTTTTCCCAAATTTAATAGTTATGATAAAGTTTTATTAATTGGTACCTTTATATGCTTAAGTGTGTTTGTTAGTGGGGTTCTCGTCCACCCTTGTTTGCACGGCTCTTCGCCAACAGTGTAAGGTGAGTGGACCCCTTCTAAAATGCATATTTTACTATTAGAAATGCATACATGAAAAGCATGATTTAATGGTTACGTTTTGGGAAACGTTTATGAGTAAATTAGATTTACACTTTATGAGATATCATGCTTTACTGAGAATATTTTGGAATACCATCCTTTATCAATTTTGACGTTCTTTGTAGTATATATGATTAATGACTATAAACTACGAATAGTTTTTACGATATGACGTTGTAGCTACCGAACTCCGATTAGGATATATATTTATATATATTAGAAATCGTATGTTATGCCTACAGGCGATTGATACTTATATGCCTTTGGGTGGGTGCTATAGGAGCCTACAGGCGATTGATATTTATATTGGCCATGGTTGGCGTTTGGTTGGTGCCTACATGCGGGAGATATATGATTGGCTTCGGCTGGGCGTTTGTAGATGGCTTCGGTTGGAAGATATTGGGTAAATTACATAAAACTACCTCAACTATTGGATCAGTCACAGTTTCAAACCCCGTTTTTAAAAAAATTTCAATGTCATACCTTATCTTTGAATTTGTTGCAATGTCATACATTCCGTCAGTTGTCAGTCAATTCATTTGTTAAATGCTGACGTGGCTTGAGGCGGGGCCCACTTTCTATTAAAAAATAATAATTTACCCTTAAAAAAAATACCCAAACACCCATCTTCCCTGACCCCTTCCCTTTCCCTGCAACCCAAATCCAAAACCACCCCAAACCCAGATCCCACCCGCTCCAACATCTCCCCCCAGACCCACCTCATTCTCTGCCGCTGCCACGTTATCCTCATTCTCCTCTTATCCAACCCCCAAACCCAAATCCTCAAACCCTAATTGCACCCTCATCTGCATGCACTCGCAGTTGGCTACCCTCGACCTCTTCATCCTTATTCTCGTCATTTTCTCCAGAACTTTCCTCATCACCTCCTACTTTTCCTTCATCTTCAACTCCCCATCGACCTCCTCATCCCCATTCTCGTCCTCTTCTCTGCTGTCCCGTGCTACTATTTCAGGCGCGATGCGGATGCTCGGTGGCCAAGCTCGAAGGCTTAGGGGTTGGATAGGAGGAGGAAAAGGATGATGTGGCAGTGGCAGAGAATGAGGAGGTGGGTCTGGAGGAGGGGGGAGATGTTGGCGTGGGTGGGAGTGGTTTTGGATTTGGGTTGCGGGTAAGGGGAAGGGGTCGGGGAAGATGGGTGTTTGGTTTTTTTTTTTTTTTTAAAGGAAAATTATTAATTTTTAATAGAAAGTGGGCCCCGCCTCAGGTCACGTCAGCATTTAACAGATGAATTGACAGACAACTGACTGAAGGTATAACATTGCAACAAATTCAAAGATAAGGTATGACATTGAATTTTTTTTAAAGACAAGGTATGAAATTGTGACTGACTTAATAGTTGAGGTAGTTTTATATAATTTGCTCGAAGATATTTATATTGGATTCGGCCGGGTGTTTGTAGATGGCTTAGACCGGAAGATACTTATATTGGCTTTGGTTGGTTGATGTAGGGGCCTACGGGTCGAATGATATCTATATATTGGCTTCGGTCGGGTGATGTAGGGGCCTATGGGTCGAAAGATACTTATATTGGCTTCGGCCGGGAGATATAGTGCCTACGGGCGAATGATATTGCCTACGGGCGAATGATCTGCCTACGCTCGTGTGATGTAAAACCTTCGGATGAATGAAGAAGTGTTCTATATGCCTTTTGGCGAATGAAATATAATATATATGTATATGCCTTATATATATACTACTACTAAGCACACTATATATATAATATGTCATACGAAGTTTTATGGCATGCTAGGGTTTTCGGAAAACCTACTACTTATTATGCAATATGAGTTTTCATAAACCTGGGGGTTAGTACGTTAAAGATTAATTGTTTTATTACTACTTATATATCAATTTGGTCCACTCATGTTTTGTTTCGCGCCCCCTCAGGACTTATAATCGAGGCGTACAATCCCGACATCAAGGCACTCCCACATAGGCATCTTCGACTCCTCTCAGTGTAGGATCCATCTCTTTGTTCATTCAATTTTATATTATTCCTTTTTAGTGTCTAGGATTAGTTGTATGCTCTAAACATGTTCCTCAATTGCATAAGCATTGTATTTAAATTTATAAGTCTTATTCATGTTCGTTACTTCACATGCATGTTAGTACTACTTCGTCACCTACGGGTGTCGGCCAAACGTGCCTACCTTGGGTATTCGGAGGATATCGGGGTCGCGTGTGTCATGAGGGGAGAGATAGTGTGTCATGAGAGGAAAGAGATGGAGGGTACCGGGGAAGGAAAATGGAGAGAAGGAGAAGAAGTGGCCGGGGAACGAAAAAGGGGGGTGGGCCCCACTTGGCACATCAGATAATACCAAAAGCAACATTTCAAAATATCTAACCCAACCATAGTGAAATTACAAAATTACCCTTCCATTCTGTAAAGTTCGGGACTGGTCGTTACATTAGCTGCTTATCCAAACAACTTTATGACATCAATATAACTTTAAGGAAAGAAAACATACAAACTTGTAATGTTTAGTTCAATGTTCTTGTTTTAGAACAATTACACTTCTAAGCTGAAAGTCAAAATTTAACTGGTTCCCGCGCTTGAGATTTTCAAGTTTTACGAGTAACTGTTGATTGAGCTCACTACTTCTAAAGAGTGCAACAAATATACCCATACATACCACATTGTTTGAATGAGGATCCATGAAATTTCTTAAAACATGTTACCAATTTGCAGGTTTCTTGTTTCATCCACCTGATGATGTGTGTATTTTTCTTTTTAGAAATGGAAGGACAATGGTGACGGAGGAAGCATTGAAGTGGATTTTCCTAACCTTTAATTATGCTTCACTAATACTAGCTTAAATATTTTGTATGATCAAGCTACGAAGTAATAAAATTCTATGGTAGAAGATAAACATCATAAGATATGTTCTGGTGGTGGATCAACACCCAAGGCTAATTTCCATTGAGTTTTTGGTGTAAATGGAAGAGGGGAGATTGTGGAATGTTTTCCAGGTGGTGGATCAACTTAATTCGTTGGAAAATCGATGAAATTTCACCGGAATTGTGCATTAGAATCGGGTCGGGTAGCAAGGAGAAGCCGGGTCAAGGGTGATCCAGTGCTCTTCCTCTATTTCCTTTCCCTCATTTCCTTCTGATTGGTCTGGTTCCTTCTTTTTTCTCCTTTCTTTTCCATGTCAGCAACACACGTGGCACTTCCTGACTGCTCCAGATTGTGTTGGAGCCTTCTAGAACAAAGGTTAAATTTACTAAAATGCCACCGACTTTAAACATTAACAACTCATTCGTTATAGCTCCAAATTATGTTCCGTTTGCGTCCACACGTTCGTGACGATGAGTTCTACAAGGATATGCCAAGAAAACGGATCTTACGTTACACGACAAGGGGGTCAACAACGTCAACGCATTTTCTTTGAAGGGCATTTTCGTAATTTCACATTTTAAAATTATAAAAAATCCTAATAATTGGGGATGGGTTGATAAAGTTCTTTATCTAATCTCATTGTGACATTAGTATGATGTAATCGCGAAAATCCTCTTATTCATAACTAATTAATTCATAATTGTTTCTAAATACAATCAAGTTCAGCTTTCTTTTTTTATTATCCACATCAATGACTGTTACACGAATCTAGCAAATATTGAATTCAATACAACGCGTGTAGCAAAAAACTATTAAGTTTCGTTGTTTCTGAACCAGCGATATATTTGGAAGAGCAACGACTCTAGACTAAGAACTAGTTGATTCTTATTAACCAAGTTTATATGTCAATTCGATCTCGTATTCAGGTAACTAGGTCTCCAAAAGAGAGATAATTCTAGACAAGAACTAGATGAATGTTGGTAACCAAGTATTGCCATATTTGACCATGTATACAAGTAATTCGGTCATCTTGTTCGTTTTGAGCAATTTGAACAATTTGCAAATCAAATGTTAATATTTTCGGATTGGTGTGTGTACCAAAGAGCTAGCAGGTTGTTAGGATTTTCATTTCATTTATCATTTTTTAATCCGATGATATGTATTCCGTCTCTTCGAATCCTCTCTGATAATCCCCATTGTCCTCTAGTGATCTTAATTGTTCCGAAGACCAAATGGCCATGTCCAACACATTTTACCCTTAGTGTCGTTGCTCACTTGTTGTGCTCTGTTTGCATAGAAACGATGAATACAAAAATTCAAGTATCTGCCCATGGATCACGACCAGGTGTTTTGTTGCTAGGGGTGACGATTAGGGATGGGCAATGGTTATGGCGGGCGGGTAACCACGGTTATTTACCCATAACCGTTTATATACATACCCGCATAACCGTTTACCTGTTGGGTAATTGTATAAATGGTTATACCCATAACCATAACCGTTTATAAACGGTTATCCATACCCATAACCGTGTACCCATTTAACCATAACCATTTACAAATTTAACCATAACCATAACCATTTACCCGTTTTTGAGCAAGTTTATCTTTTTTTACCCATTTACCCATTTTTTCACCCGTCTACATGTTTTTTTTTAAACAAGTTGAAAATTACAAAAGAAAAATTTGTCATAATTTTCGTTTTCTGACAATTAAACACCGTTATAGGTACATTTTAGCATGCATTTCCCTATTTTAATCATTTAAGTCCTCATACAATTCTAATAATTGAAATAATAGTTTACAAACGATATTTTTCTGCTATGACTTGTGAAAAGCTAAAATTTAACACAGAACCAAACAAATTGCAGAACCAAAATTTCTCACAAATTAATCAAACCTCAACTAATAGTGTTCAGAAATGAAGTTACCCAACCAAATCCAGTATACCCAAAACAAATTGTGAGTTCTGAACAACTTGTGAAAAGCCCTAAGTTCTGAACAAAGCTCAAGGTCAGGGACGACCGAACAACTTGTGAGTTCTTTGAGGGTTTTTAATTATTTATTTATTTTACATATATTAGATAAAATGGGTAAATGGATACCCGATATAACCGCGGGTAATACCCATAACTGATGGATACCCGTTATAACCGCAGATAATACCCATAACTGCCCATTTAAATTTCATGGATAAATGGTTATACCCATAACTGCCCATTTAAATTTCATGGATAAATGGTTATACCCATAACCGTTTATTTGTCTAAAAGGTTACCCATAACCGTAACCGCCAACTTTAAATGGGTGGGTAACCGCGGTTACCCAAACCCATGGATATTTTGCCCATCCCTAGTGACGATGCTTGCTTCATCATCGAACTCATATACAATGATTGTGAGGGGGAGAACAGGTGCGTAGCTGGTCTTAAATTAGAATAAGTCTTCCGAAACACAAGAGATAATGATCTTCAAGACATTAACATTATGTACAAATTTACTATATAGTTCTTCATCTAACTATTTTGTAAATATGATGTGATTATAACCCACGATCTTTTTTCTTCATTCATCAAATAAAGATAGTTCTTTGAAAACTAATTCTTCGTTGACCAAGTGGTTAGGGATTTTGTAAACAAATGCGGTAAACACATCACTCTAATTCGTAAAAAAATGATCATGAACACATACTCGTATAAGAAATTCAAGGCACGGATTGATCTTTGTAACCAGTAGATATGTGAAAACTACAAATATCGCTAACATAGCTACCATCAGAACTTGTCTATTACAATAACGGGCTAACTGGTTTATACATGAGCACATAAATAGGTTGCAAACAGTTCAAAATAGAAAATCTTAACATTGCCCTTTTAACATGTAACTTTGCCAAAATGGAAATATGTGGTCATTTGCTACGATCTTGGAAAACCAGCAAATCAGTGTCCTTGTTAGTTTGTTGCCATTTAAGGTTTTAACAGTGCTGAAATGATCACCTGGATATCGGCCAGCAATATATATGTTGGAAATGTGCCCTAAAGCCAATCATATGATGATACTTTACGGACATTTCACATGTTAAACTAATCTAGTTTACATATAAAAGGCAAACATTATTGTTTGAGGCGTCTCATATAAATGTTATATGCTTAAACGATAAAGTCCAAGGAATATGTGATTGGGAGAATGCAATCTAATGAAGTTAGATTAATGAGACCATTCTTTCGTAGACACATCCTAAACATTCCTGATCATAGGATTGCCAATTGGGCATTGACAGTCCGTTAAGATCAGTACGTGCTATGTCTTCTCTCAGGGAGAGTGACTAGTCTCGAGTCATTGGTGTGTGTGACATCAAGACAAGTACGTAGGTGCTCAATAGAGAATGAGTTCACTGAACACGATCAACGAGGAGTTCTCGTACTCATGTCACATGAGAACTCATGTTTGGGATAATGCAAATTAGTCCTTTGACCTGAGGCATCACAGTTGTTGTCTTGTGGTTAAGTCCTTGATCTTTGATTATGTCAAAGTCACCCCATCGGGGTGTCCACGGCATCATTGGGGTTAAGCCACTTAGTCATGGAGACAAGTGAATGCGCAACAAGGGATCTCTAACCTTCAATTGGCTTGAGGGAGAATACTCTATGATATGATTAAAATCTCTGGCCAGAGTATGAATGAGATTGGGGAATGCGTTCCAAATCACATTCAAGGTAATCATAAAATGCAAATGAATCACATTGGATAGTAGACATGAATAAATAAACTATCAAACCAAACAATGTGGTCAAGAGTATTAGATTAGAGAAAGACCGTATTGCATTTGTAATCCTAAACTGAATAGGTTCTCTACCTCTTCTGATTAGCTTGGGTAGCCATGATATGCTGCTAGGTGTCACTCATGGTTTGTGGAAGCCCTAAACGTGTGTAATCACTAAAGGGAGAATTGAAAGTAAGTTTCAATTCACAATCGATGTAAAATGGTTTTAATCGCCCACTGCCTCGCTAAAAGGAACCTAATGTATCGTACACCAAATAAGGTGGAGATTGAAGAAACAAAAGAGATGAATTAAATGGTTTAATTATTTATGGCAAGGATTAATTAATATGTTAATTAATCAAACGAATAAGTTCGTTAAAAGACCTCGGGATAGTTTTGGACCTTAAGGCCCAATGGGCTTCGAACGTCAAAGCCCATTGACTTAAGTTGTATGACAACTTAATGAATAAAGATTCACAAAGGCCCAAAAGCCCAAATCCATTTAGTGTTGAATTAGGGTTTTTTGGTTCTTTAGGTCATTTAAAGAAGTGACTATATAAAGAACTTTATAACCTAAAATTCATAAGTTGTTGATTTTAGAGAAAATTGGTGAGAACACAAAGCTTCCATTTCTCTCTAAGAGGCCAACCACCTTGGGGGATATTGTCTAGCAATTCTATTTCCTCAAGGTCACTCATTTCCTCTCCAATCCAACCTTGGTGTAGAATCTTTAGAGGTTCTCAATTTTGGGAACTTGGAGAACCTATTCTTCTAACCAAATCCATGGAGCTAAGAAGCAAGGAATGAAGGCCCTATCTCTTGGGTGATTATCCTTTGCATATGCAAAGAGGAATCTACAAAGGTAAATATTTCTCAACTAACAAATTGTTGTTTTTAAGTTGAGTCAAGGTTCACCAATCTACTAGGCTTTGAATTTCATGGTAGATGTTTTGTTTTTGAATGCATGAAAGCATGATTCCGCCTTTAATTGTTAATTGCATGCTATATGATGTTATTCAAATGAACATGTTTTTCACAAAATTTCCTTCAAGTGGTATCAGAGCCTAGGTCTAGTAGTTGGTGAATCATTTTGGGTTTTGTAGTTCATAGTTTTTGATTTAAAAGTTGTAATATGTTACAAGCTTTATTCTTATTTCTTTGAATGTAAATTTTGTTAGAAAATTTGCCATCTCAAATGTTGTAGATGTAGTTCATATGAGCATGAATTTTGGAGCTAAAATTTGGTGCCATGTTTTTTGGGAAATTCGGCCAAATCCAAAGGGTGATTTTTTGGGTTCATGTTTGTCTTGTTAAAATGGTTTTAAAGTGACTTTTGGAACCCCTAAGTACCCTAGGATGTTAACCCTCTTTTGAGTGATGAAAATTTGAGTTTTGGTGAGTGAAAACATTCATGGAGCTATTATGAGTTTTCATGAGTGTTCTTCAATGTTCTTGAAGTTCTTGCCAAGAACAAAAAGTTTTGAAGTTTTGATTCAAAATGTTTTATGTTTTTACATAAAGTTTTGGTTTAATTTTAGTGGGTGATTTTAGTGGGTGATGATTATTTGTAAAGTATTATTAATGGTTTTAATGGTAGACAAACTTTTTTAAAAGTTTGACATAAATTCAATTAATGGTTATAATGGTAGACAAACTTTTTTTAAAGTTTGACATAAATTCAATTAATGGTTATAATGGTAGACAAACTTTTTTAAAAGTTTAACATAAATTCAAAATATTTCATCTTTACCTCACCTAATAAAACCCACTTACAAAAACTTTGTAAAAATCATATTTTTTCTATCATGGCCGGCCACCCTAATTAAATAGGGTATTTTTGGGTCTTTTATTCAATTACATAAAGTTTTGATACTTTTGTGTATTTGCACTTTGGCCCAAAAGTTTACGTTTTTACGTTAAGGCCCAAAAACGTTAAAGGACAAATTGTTTTGCTCCTTTAATGAAGTTTTTTGTATTTGTTGAAATTTTTGGGTTCTAGTTGTAATTACATGAAGTAGTGGACTTTTGTGTTTTTTACAAAGTGACCCCAAAAGTTTGTGTTTCGCAATATAGCCCAAAAAGTTGTGGTTATTGCATGATGGCCCAAATTAAGTAGGGAACAAAAATTGTTTTGTCTCTTTAAATGAGAATTGGATTTTCATTTCATTTAGCTCCATTTAAATCAATTTTATGGATACAAAAACCAAATGAAAATGTTGCATTCAATTTAATTAATTAAAGTGTTGATTAATTAAAGGGTGATTATGAACCTAAGCCTACGATAATTGAGCTATGTGAAAGGTCGTTTCAAATTTGTTTGAACCATGGGAATGTGTAGATTAATTTTGGTTGTAATTTGATTTGATCAAATGTTGTAAAAGAGCATAAGCTCTTCTTTACTTTAAAGTAATTTGAATTATGCAAATGTTGTAATGAGCATAAGCTCACCTTTACTTTAAAGTACTCATTTTCTTGTTTTATTTGATATGCATGAAAATGGAGTAGTTGGGTCCAACGCCCCTAGGAACAACACGCCTTAATGTGATTAAACGCGTAACTAAAATCAATCTCCATCCCTAGTCCGAGATTCAACACTAGGCTCGTGTTGAATCTAAACAAAGGTTCATAGTCATCCTAAGGCCCTAAGGCAACTATATAGTCCATCAAATGAATGCAAACCTTATGTTAGTAGTATCATATACTCTTGCTTTAAAAACCGTTTTATAAGTATAGTGGGAGTATTATATACAACTAAATTGAATCAAATGGACCAATAGTTGTAATAGGACCAAAATTGTTTTAATAAAGATTAAAATGAATATTTTTTATGTGATGAGACCTAAAACCCTCAACCAAACCATTATTAAGTTGAAAAGCGTGAGAGTGCTTAGAACACTCTTCCGTGGCCTTCCACCGTGGTAGCTCCAATCGTTTATGACTTGTACACCGGCTTCACCCTATCATGGGGGAGTACAAAGTGCATGCTTATACTCAGGAGGAGTCTATATACATACTTGATGAGGTGAGTGTAGGCAACGAGGATGGCCGACATCGTATCATCGTGAGGCTATTCTTGAACCCCTTCACGCACTAAGCATGGTGGGAATGACTTAACTAAGTGCAATGGCGCCGACATCGTATCATCGTGAGGCAACATTCTCTAGAGGCCAAATTGATGGGTACTTGCATTAGTTGCAAATGAGTAAGCGTACTCTCTCATTATTATTAATGCTAGCCAACATCATATCATTGTGAGGTGGGCTTGGTAATAGTGAGTCTCCCATAACCTACTAAGAGTTTCCTCCAAAACTCTCGAATTCCAATGAGGGATATGGAATTTGCCAAAAATAGTGGGTGGTGCTATTTGATTTAAAGACCCGAATCAAATGGCTTAAAATCAATCAATTTATATTCGTTATGTATTTGTTTACCAATATATTTGCAAACGCTATCCAAAACTTGACAAAGAAAAGCCGAATGTTTTAGTTTTCGGACTTAGTAACACAATCCCAAAGATTGTCTTAAATGGAATGTGCATGTACCTAAGAAGTCTCATCCTCACAATCTTCCTATTGATAATGTATCATTGGAAGAACATGTTAGAAATGTCTATCATGAAGAGGACAACACAAACAACCAATGCTTATTCCTTCGTTATATGAACAAAGGAACTTATGAAGAAATAAGAGTTGCCTTGAACAACTCTTGAAAGTTTGTAATTATGTTTAGAACATAATGGTTGGTTGACAAAAATAGTCCATCAACATGGACTTATGATGATTTTGAATCATTGAGTGTTGAAGTGATAAACCACTTAACGAGACGGAAACTAGGCTAGGACTTCACCTTTATGTCCCTATCCTAATGGTTCACTAAGTTTATTGTAAACTATGTAGTGAACAATAACCAAACACTCTCCAAAATGTTTGATGTGTATAACACAATTGAAAAAGGTTTCAAGAGAGATAGTGGGAGTTTAGGGACCAAGACTATTGTAGTCAAAGGAGAAGTCAAATGAAGAAGATAAAATTAACTCCAAGGGAACAAACTTTCTTTATGAAAGGATGGACATTGGAAGGGGTATTTGCAAGAAATGTCTTGCAAATGTCAAGAACACACCTTTCAAAGGTGTTGTAAATTGTTCTTGAAAAGTTCAAAACAGTTGGTTCTTCTACTTGAATACTTGATTCCGTATTAGTAACAATGTTTTACAATCGTTGTAAAAGTGTGGCTAATAAGAAGTAGAAGATTAATGAGAGAAGAGAAAGTATTTCACATTCGGAACGTGAATAAAATATAGATCTCTGCGAAAGCAGATGGTACTAACTTCCTCATATGAACTACCAAAGAAATTGGAAAAACCAAAGATTGTCTTTACATTCCAATTTTAAGGAACTTAATTCCGTCACTATAGTAGAGATGGATGAATGTTTTGTTTGACAAAACATTGTTCTTTATTAATCACTGATTGGATTATAGTAATCTAATTGATTGTCTCTATAGTAGAGATGATATGGTAGCGTTAACTGTTTAGAATATAATGATGCTTAAAACCCAAAAGGTTGCAAGATAGTGACTAATCCCAACTGAGTTGTGATACCTCTAAAACATAAATTACGAGTTGGTCATAGATGGATGCTTTGGATCGTTAGATCCGGATCCAATACCTTCTTGTCAAAATTGTATAGAGGCGAAATGTTCGAATCTTTATTCTTTTGGAAAGAAGAAAGAATCACAAAGTTATTGAGGTTAATTCACTTAGATGTTAGTGGCACTTGTCCACAACATAATACTACTCATGTTGTTTGACATTCACCGAAGATCACTCTCGGTTGGACTATAGTTTATTATGAATAAACACAAGTCCGAATACTTTGCAAAAGGTTTCAAAGAATTCAAGAAATGTAAGTTGATGAGTAAGACGTCTAAAGTACTTACCTCCTTAGATTTGATCCAAGGAAAGGTAACACTTTAGATGAGTTTCCTTGAAAGATATCAAGGAAATTAGCATCATAAGATAATGATTTTCTCCATTAGGAGAAGAACGAACTTGAATAAGATTTAGTTCATTGGATATTATCAATTACCCATATATAGGATATATATGCTTCTAAGACAATATGATTGTCAATTAGAAGATCTTCCAAAATTTTCATAACTCCATAGGATGTAGTTGGAAAGAAAGACAAATCTTAATCATGTTAAGATTTGGGGTTGTATGCTAATAAGCAATATTTGTTTAAAAATTATCTTGTGGATATCCTTAAATTAACCTTTGGATATCACTTCTATAAACCAACCAACAAATGTTGTTTGTTGAGTAGTTCATTGTAAATCCTACAATGTGATTTGCCTTAGAGCAAATGAACTAGGAATAGAACTCAAAAGAATGGGTTCTTTGAGAGACAAGATAATAATCAACAAATATAACAACCTAGTTCCTATACCACAAGCTCCAAGGTAGTCAAGAAGGATTTATAAACCGTCTCAGTTGAATGGTTTGAACTTTATGACTACATTGAGTGTATATACGATATATATACTCAAGGAAATGGTAAAGTACCATTTGACCCGAAATAATGAAACCTTCATAGCTAATTGGTAGCTTAAGGTGACTACAATCAAAGAGAATGGTTGACTTTGAAGGAACCATCTTTGATGTAGTCTTAGTTTCAATTAATTCGATGATTGCTAGCTACAACTAAATGGTGATTCAATGTTTGGACATGATATAGGTTTCCGAAACCATTATTAAGATAGTCTTGATAATTTATGTCTAAAACTATGAATCACAAAACATGTAAGTTGTAGAGATCCAACCATCATGGATCTTAGCAAGCTAGTGGGAGCCATAAGCGTCTTATGAGAGAAAGATCAAAATTGTTTGATTTCTCATATAGATGTAAATGAATCTTTTGTTTACTAGGTTTACAAAAGATTAGTGGGAGTTAATCATATTCCTAAATTTGAATATATGTATGATATATTAATTTTGGAAATGAAAAGAATACTTCATTGTTAAAGTTATGACTTTAAAACTTTCTATAACGATAGAATGTATATGGGAGACATAGTCTATATACATGGGATGGAAATCTATAATGATAGATTTTAGGATATAATTGGATTATATCATACCCTAATAAAAGACAAAAGGTTGCTAGGAAGTTTCTCATATGATGATAAACTTTAATAAGAAGAACAACTCTAGTGAGACTAGGAGGTAGCTCTTCTCAAAGGGAACGTACCCTTTGACTCCCAAAGAAATAATGCGTAAATCGAATCCTTTATGCATACGCAGAAAGGTGATTTATGTATTTCATATTGTATGAAAAACATTGATATGAGTTGTACCTAGAAAGGTACAAGGCGATATCAGTGCAAGCCCAGGATCAGAACCATGGCAACTGTCAAGTAAATCCTTAAGTATTTAAGAAATACTAAAGGATAGGTTCCTCGAAGAATGAGGAAGAATTAGAGTAACGTAATGGAAGCGTAAATGTATTAGATTGTGAATCTAATCCATCATTGGATGTTTCTTCATTATGAATGAAGAGATAAACAGATATCTCTTTATTATGACTAAAGAGATATTTGGATGGAAACATTAAAGTAATGACTTTAGTGTGTTCCATTATGAATGCAAAATATATTGCCATATAGAAGTTTACAACAATGTTGTTTGGATGGGAAAGTTCATTTATGAACTCTCTATTCGGTTCCAACCAGAAAGTGTATCTAGTGTACTGACACTACGACACTAATGGGGCGATAGCTCAAGCCAGGGAATCAAGGTCTCATCAAGATCCGAACTCATATGAGAGACTGAACCACATGATTGGGAATCATGTATAATGGTGACGTCGATATTCTCAAGGTTGCTTCTATGGATAACATATAGATATCCATTGCCTAGGCCTACTACTCAGCCATTTATGAAATGACTACAGAAGAGGAATCATCACAGATGAACAAGCTGATTGGCTCTAGTGCAAGTGGGAGATTGTTGGAAATGTGCCCTAAAGCCAATCATATGATGATACTTTACGGACATTTCACATGTTAAACTAATCTAGTTTACATATAAAAGGCAAACATTATTGTTTGAGGCGTCTCATATAAATGTTATATGCTTAAACGATAAAGTCCAAGGAATATGTGATTGGGAGAATGCAATCTAATGAAGTTAGATTAATGAGACCATTCTTTCGTAGACACATCCTAAACATTCCTGATCATAGGATTGCCAATTGGGCATTGACAGTCCGTTAAGATCAGTACGTGCTATGTCTTCTCTCAGGGAGAGTGACTAGTCTCGAGTCATTGGTGTGTGTGACATCAAGACAAGTACGTAGGTGCTCAATAGAGAATGAGTTCACTGAACACGATCAACGAGGAGTTCTCGTACTCATGTCACATGAGAACTCATGTTTGGGATAATGCAAATTAGTCCTTTGACCTGAGGCATCACAGTTGTTGTCTTGTGGTTAAGTCCTTGATCTTTGATTATGTCAAAGTCACCCCATCGGGGTGTCCACGGCATCATTGGGGTTAAGCCACTTAGTCATGGAGACAAGTGAATGCGCAACAAGGGATCTCTAACCTTCAATTGGCTTGAGGGAGAATACTCTATGATATGATTAAAATCTCTGGCCAGAGTATGAATGAGATTGGGGAATGCGTTCCAAATCACATTCAAGGTAATCATAAAATGCAAATGAATCACATTGGATAGTAGACATGAATAAATAAACTATCAAACCAAACAATGTGGTCAAGAGTATTAGATTAGAGAAAGACCGTATTGCATTTGTAATCCTAAACTGAATAGGTTCTCTACCTCTTCTGATTAGCTTGGGTAGCCATGATATGCTGCTAGGTGTCACTCATGGTTTGTGGAAGCCCTAAACGTGTGTAATCACTAAAGGGAGAATTGAAAGTAAGTTTCAATTCACAATCGATGTAAAATGGTTTTAATCGCCCACTGCCTCGCTAAAAGGAACCTAATGTATCGTACACCAAATAAGGTGGAGATTGAAGAAACAAAAGAGATGAATTAAATGGTTTAATTATTTATGGCAAGGATTAATTAATATGTTAATTAATCAAACGAATAAGTTCGTTAAAAGACCTCGGGATAGTTTTGGACCTTAAGGCCCAATGGGCTTCGAACGTCAAAGCCCATTGACTTAAGTTGTATGACAACTTAATGAATAAAGATTCACAAAGGCCCAAAAGCCCAAATCCATTTAGTGTTGAATTAGGGTTTTTTGGTTCTTTAGGTCATTTAAAGAAGTGACTATATAAAGAACTTTATAACCTAAAATTCATAAGTTGTTGATTTTAGAGAAAATTGGTGAGAACACAAAGCTTCCATTTCTCTCTAAGAGGCCAACCACCTTGGGGGATATTGTCTAGCAATTCTATTTCCTCAAGGTCACTCATTTCCTCTCCAATCCAACCTTGGTGTAGAATCTTTAGAGGTTCTCAATTTTGGGAACTTGGAGAACCTATTCTTCTAACCAAATCCATGGAGCTAAGAAGCAAGGAATGAAGGCCCTATCTCTTGGGTGATTATCCTTTGCATATGCAAAGAGGAATCTACAAAGGTAAATATTTCTCAACTAACAAATTGTTGTTTTTAAGTTGAGTCAAGGTTCACCAATCTACTAGGCTTTGAATTTCATGGTAGATGTTTTGTTTTTTAATGCATGAAAGCATGATTCCGCCTTTAATTGTTAATTGCATGCTATATGATGTTATTCAAATGAACATGTTTTTCACAAAATTTCCTTCAATATATGCTATAGTTTAACCATAACCAGTTTAGCTGCGTATCCAAACAACTTTATGACACTAGTAGAATTTGAGGGAAAAAACACACAAACTTGTAAGGTTTAGTTCAATGTTCTTGTTTTAGAACAATTACACTTCTAAGCTGAAACTCAAAATTTAACTGGTTCCCGCGCATGAGATTTTCAAATTTTACAAGTAACTGTTGACTGAGCTCACTACTTCTAAACAGTGCAACAAATATACCCATACATACCACATTGTCTGAATGATGATCCATGCCATTTCTTAAAACATGTTACCAATTTGCGGGTTTCCTGTTTCATCCACCTGATGATGTGTGTATTTTTCTTTAAAGAAATGGAAGGACAGTGGCAACGAAGGAAGCATTGAACATAGTGGATTTTCCTAACCCTTAATTGTGCTTCACTAATATTAGCTTAAATATTTTGTATGATCAAGCTACGAAGTAATGAAATTCTGTGGCAGAAGATAAACATCATAAGATATGTTCTGGTGTACTATGACCTTAAGTTTGCAGCTGTAAAGATATGGAAAGTTGGTAATTAATGTAGTGTCATGGAAACGTTGTTTCTTTAATATCTTCTTGCTATCCCTTAATTTCACTTTGGTTGCCAATTTGTTCATTTTTGTTTTAAATTTCTTAAATTAAAAAAAAAAAAAGCATTTCGACAATTGTATATTTTTTACAAAACCAAGACCCCTGTTCAAAGGAGAAACAAATTTCTAGCTTCACCCTTCAATCCAGAGTTGTCGTGTTGTTGAAAACCATATATAGAATTTTTGAGTTATAAAACAAGGGTAGACTTTTGGTAATGGCTTGAAGTTTCATCAATCTCTTGTGGTTATGAAGATTTATTTTAATTTACGACCACCTCGGCACCTCTCCTCCATCTCACAACCTCTGCTATAAGGACTAGATGGCGGCAACATGCAACGTGACTAAACCTTACAAGTTTGTGTGTTTTTTTTCTATAAAGTTGTACTAGTGTCATAAAGTTGTTTGGATAAGCAGCTAAATTGGTTAAGCGTAAGCTGCCTGTAGCATACATATTGCGGGCAAATATCCAGTTAATCATTTCAACACTGTTAAAACCTTAAATGGTGACAAACTAACGAGGACACTGATTTGCAGGTTTTCCAAGATCGTAGCGGATAACCACATATTTCCATTCTGCTAGTTTTAGATGGAGAGGTCTGTCTCCACTATTGAAGCGAAGTTACATGTTAAAAGGCAATGTTAAAATTTTCTAGTTTGAACTATTTGCAGCCTATTTCTGTGCTTATTTATAAACCAGTTAGCCCCTTATTGTAATAGAAAAGTTCTTATGGTAGCTATGTTAGCATATATTTGTAGCTTTTACATATCTACCGGTTCAAATATCAGTCTGTCCCTTGAATTTCTGATAAGAATACGTGTTCATGATCATTTTCTATGAATGAGAGTGATCTGTTTACTGCATTTGTTTACAAAATTGATGACCACTTAGTCAACGAAAATTAGTTTTCAAAGAACCATATTCATTTGATGAATGAAGAAAGAAGATTGTGCGTTATAATTACATCACATTTACAAAATCGTTAGATGAAGAACTATATAGTAAATATGTACATAATGGTAATGTCTTGAAGATCATTATCTCTTGTGTTTCGGAAGACTAATTCTAATTTAAGACCAGCTATGCACCTTTTCTCCCCCTCACAATCATTGTATATGAGTTCAATGAAGCACGCCACGTCATCCCCTGCAACAAAACGCCTGGTCGTGATCCATGGGCAGATATTTAAGAATTTTTGTATTCATCATTTCAATGCAAATAGAGCAGACCAAGTGAGCAACGACGCAAAGGGTAAATGTGTTGGACATGGCCATTTGATCTTCGGAACAATTAAGGTAACTAAAGGACAATGGGGATTATCAGACAGGATTCGAAGAGATGGAATACATATCATCGAATTAAGAAATGATAAATGAAATGAAAATCCTAACAATCTGCTAGCTCTTTGGTACACACACCAATCCGAAAAATAATAACATATGATTTGCAAATTGTTCAAATTGCTCAAAACGAACAAGATGACTCAGTTACTCTTATACATGGTCAAATATGACATTACTTGGCTACCAACAATCATCTAGTTCTTTGTCTAGAGTTATCTCTCTTCGGGCGACCTAGTTACTTGAATACGAGATTGAATGTGACATATAAACTGTTAATAAGAATCAACTAGTTCTTAATCTAGAGTCATTTCTCTTCCAAATATATATCGTCGGTTTAGAAACAACAAAACTCAATAGTTGCTACACACGTTGTATTGAATTCAATATTTGCCAGATTCGTGTAACAATCATTGATGCAGATAATAATAAAAAAAGTTGAACTTGATTCGATTTAGAAACAATTATAAATTAATTAGTTATGAATAAGAGGATTTTCGCAATTACATCATACTAATCTCACAATGAGATTAGATAAAGAACTATATATATAGTGTATATGTAAAAGAATGGACACCCTCTTCAGCTGAAAATGGTTGACATTTTGTAATGGCTTTTGTAATGGCTTGAAGTTTCATCGTTCTCTTGTAGCTCTGAAGATTTATTTTAATTTACTACCACCTTGGCATCTCTCCTCCTTTTCACAACCTCTGCTATAAGGACTAGATGGCGGCGGCAGGCAGCGTGACTCCCTACAATGAATCGGCTGGTTGTGCCTTATGACTGGATAACCAATGGATTTTGCACTCGCTGTTTGGATGCAAACCGAGCACACCAAGACAAATTCAGCACGACAATACACAGATTATTTTTTCGAAATTCAGCAATATATTTTTCGAGAGTTTTATGTGTTGACACCATTTCTTGGCACAGTCACATATTTACTTACAAAGGCAGGACCAGGAGTGTCTCCTGAGCATTTCCCTAGGGATCCTAGGGATCCCTCAATCTTGTCCGTTCATCGTATATCGTGCGGTCAGAAATCATTTAAAATTTAAATTTTAAAATTCAAATATGAATAGTACCTAACGAAAACTGACCGCACGATATAAAATGAACGGACAAGATTGCGGGATCCCTAGGATCCCTAGGGAATGATCCGGAGAAACTCCTGGTCCACAAAGGCACACTCACATATGTACTTACAAAGAATGAAAATGGATATTATTATGATTTTTGTGTCAGAGATGGATCCTAAGGAAGATTTTGGGACAGTAGTTGCTTGATAGGAGCATATTTATGCGTCTTAGCTTGCTTGTTTTCTTGCATTTTGGTAATTATTTAGTATTTATAAAAGTGTTTAAAGCTAAATTCGTGTGTTTGTAGGTTTTATGGGCTAAGGGTGCATTTTGAGCCAATTTGGAGTAGTTTGGAGTGTTTTTGGGCCCAAGATGGATTGCTTATGATCCAAGCTAGATGGATGGACGAATTTGAAGACAAAAGAGGCTATGAACATGCTAAAAATCTGGTGAAACAAATACAAGTTGCAAGAAGGGATAAATTTCTAGAAGGATTGACCAAAACTTCACTCAAAACCAAGAAATTCTTCAATGCCGTGGGCATTGATTCACTTTCACCAGAAATTTGAGTGATGATGCAATGCTTAAATCACCATGACATGTGAGTGGATGATGCAATGCTTAACTCACAATGACATGTGAGTGGATGACTCAAAACCTACCCTCACCAACAATTCTCCACCTTGCCATGCCTTACCTACTTCATTCCACCAGATTTTTGCATTAAACATGTCCATCCTCTTCCTATAAATACCATGGCAGCAACCTCATTCAAATCATCCAGAAATTAACCATTCTCCAAACCTTTCCTTGCCTCTTCTACATATCTAAACCCCTTCCCATCCATTCCTCCGAATAACCAACCCTTCAACATCATTCCAACCTTGTTGTTGCGGCAAAGAGAAGGAGAAAAATCCTTGGACGCGCTTGCTATCCAACATGGATCGTTGGAACGTTTAGGTGCTTTCTTTCCTTTGTTTTTCAATGTTTAAATTTGTTTATCTTTGTTTTGTAATAATGAGGAACTAAACCCCCCTTGGCTAGGGGGGGATTCGAAACACATGTCCTTGCTTGCAATATGATTTGATTACTTTTAATTGCGTTTCATAAGTTATGAATTCAATTTACTTATCCGTTCGTATAAAAACTGATTTGTGTATGTTGATTGAGGGTCGACACTTAGTTTGCATGCATGAATTTGATGCTAGAATATAAGGGAGTTTCACCTAATCGTCATGAACTTATATTCACAAGTAGTGAAGGTTGCTAGTCACAATCGCGTTAAGTAAATTCTTGGCATAAGTTTCATGCGTATTCCATAGTAACGAGTGCCTCGTCAATGCTTATGATTTTCATAGAACTTAATGATTCTTGCTTGTATCTCTATTATGCAATTCATGTAGGGAACTTGTGAGGAATGCTTTGGGTTGTCGTATGCAATCATCCAACTCAATAAAAGTAGGAAAATCTGAGGGTTAATTTAAGCGTACCTAATTAACTTGGGGCATTGAGAATTAATAAGTTATTGAAATACAATTGGAAATCGTTTTGTATGCAAGCAAGACATGTGTGGAGAAGAACCCTCTAGCTAAAGCCCATCATCCATAGTTTTTAAGTTTTAGTTATTTGTTTTACTTTCACTTCACAAGAACCAAATCCCCCATTTTACTTTCTTGTCTTAAAAGTCTTTTGTTTACATTTTTTTTTTAACTTTGTTTTTATGTTTTTAAATTAGTTTTGAGAGGTTTTAGCAAGCCCTCCTAATCCCCGGTTTAGAACGATACCCTACTTACATCTATACTACAATTGTCACAAGAGGGTTTAATTTGTGTGTCAAGTAATTCTCATTGAGAATTAATAAGTTATTGAAATGCAATTGGAAATCATTTTGTATGCAAGCAAGACATGTGTGGAGAAGAACCCCTTAGCTAACCTTCCATCCATTTATTTAAACCAAATTCGTTTTAAAACTTGTTTTGTTTTCCAAAGTTTATGTTTTGTTTCTAAATTCATCAAATCCAAATCCCCCTTTACTTTTAAAGTCTTTTATTTACATTTGTAACTTTGTTTTTATGTTTTTGAGAGGATTTAGCAAGCCCTCCTAATCCCCGGCCTAGAACGATACCCTACTTACATCTATACTACAATTGTCAAAAAGAGGGTTTAATTTGTGTGTCAAGTAATTTTCGCATCAAATTTTGGCGCCGTTGCCGGGGATTAGCAACTTTGCTAATCCCTTGGTTCTTTTATTTTTGTTTAGTTTGTTTTTGTTTTAGTTTCTAACTTAGTTTTATTTTCTTTGGTTGATGTTACTTTTGATATTTGCTTTAGTTCTTTTTCTTTGATTTTAGGTGCTTGAGAAGTAAGACATGGATTTTGCTAGCATTCAAGCTCAATTGGCAAATCTTACTTCTCAATTGTCGCAGTTTGCTGAAAGGACCACAATGCAAAATGTCCCTACATTTAGTTCGTCTTATAGGCAAGGATACCAAGCCAATCAATATCCACAAAGCGATTGGAGTGATCATTCAAACTCTATGTGGTGGGAAGCTCAACAAGTTCAACACGAAGCATATTGGCAACCATATGAGGAGTTCTATTCAAGACCAATGCAGCCGCCACAACCTTATATGCAATATGCTCAATCAAACTCAGGTTCGTCAATAGATTATAATCAAATTCTTAATGAATTAAACTCTTTGGTGCAGGGTTCACAAAATCAAGCTAAGGAGACTCACCAAGAAACATATTGGCAACCATATGAGGATTCATATGCACCACCACAGCCTCCCCCTCAATCTTCACATCCAAATTCAGGTATATCAAATTATTATAAGGAAGTTATTCAACAACTGAATTCTTTGGAGCAGGGCAGGGAAGCTCAACCATTTCAACAAGACGCATTTTGGCAACCAATTGAGGATTTCTATCAAGCAAAAGAGTTGGCTGAGTGGAACAATCAATTTAGGCAGAATGCAGAATGCATTGAACAAATTCAAGAACAAATGGTTGAAGATGAGCCCATGGATGAATTGCTACTGTTCGAAGAGGAGGAGGATGCACAAGGCACGGCAAGGGAAGAACAACCTTTGCCGCAACCTCCCAATATTCCTACACCACCCCATTCAAGTAAGGTGCCGAATCAAATCCAAATTGGTGGGAGAATTTACACGGACTCTAGGAAGCTCAATGCCATAATTAGGAAGGATCACTATCCCCCTCCATTCATAGATCCAATGCATGGAAGTTTTGTGGAGCATGTCGTGGAAGATGTACTTGTGTTCTTGTCGCAACACACAGGTAAGCCACCTCCTCGAATTTCAAGTTTGTTTTATACTAACAAGTTGTTGAGTTCAATGATCCAGGCACCCATTTTAGAATTTAAAGCATTACCGGATCATTTCAAGTATCACGTTCCATTTAAAGATCACCTCCATGCCGTGGGCCCTATTCAAGCTTGATTGGAGGTATCGTCCGGCTGTACGACGTTAAAGCAAGCGCTACTTGGGAGGCAACCTATGCATTCAACAAAGGAAGACCTAGAGAGCGCTCCAACATCAGATTTGCGTTCCTAACCCCTTCTCTTTGCTGCAATTATTTCATTCATGCCATGTTAGATTGTTTAGTTGTTGTTTTGTTGTTTGGTTGTTATTTGTGTTAGTTTATGCTTGAAACATTGAGGACAATGTTTGGTTTAAGTGTGGGGGGGGTAAACAAGTGTTTTTGTTGCAAAATTCGTAGGATTTTACCACCTAACATTTCAAAAGTTGTTTTTCACTGTTTTTGAGTGTTTTAGTGTGTTTTGAAGTAAAAATCCAAAAATCACATAAAAATTTGAAAAATTTGTTTTAAAAACCCAACAAGAGTTGTTTTTGTGTGTTTGTTTGTGTCTTAGGGTACCTTCCAACACAATAATGAGGATTCGGTTTGTAATTGCATGACGGTTAAAGAAAGTTATAAATATGGATAAAAGTTTGATTTACTCTTTGGTTTATGCTTGGTTGAGGTTATAACTTATGAATTCACATGCAATCATAAAGGAAAAATCAGTTTTGTAACATGCTTGAAGGAAGAAACTCAACTAACGCTACAACCTTGTGAGACTTGAGCCTAAACGTTTATTTGGAGAGTCAAAATCTGTGCATTCTTTGTTTTCTAAAGTCGTTGCATGATCTCATTATTCTTTGCTTGGTTGCTACTTAGAAGGCGTTTCATCATTTAGTTCCAAACTCTAGAACTCATGCCCATTTCATTCAAAGCATGTTATTGATTTGCATAACACATATTCAAGATGAAGTTGTGTAGTGACCACCACCTTAGCCAAATGCCGTGTGCCCTATGTCATTATGTTTTGTAGGTTTTTAACCCCGTTGAGCCTTGTTAGCCTTCATTATTTGTTAACCCATGTTTTCCTCACCTAGCCTAGTTTAAGACCATCCATACCCTTGTTCTTTAAGCATAGTAAAGCATGATTCGAATTGAATTCCTTTTGATCTATGTTAGCAGAAAACAAGTGTGGGGGAAGTATTTTTCATGAAGAAAAGAAAAAAATTCGTGGAAAAAAAAAAGTATGAAAAGTATGAAAAAAAGAGTTGAAAAGTTGAGAAAAAGAGTTCCAAAGTATTGTTTGTTGAAGTGAGGGTCCAAAACAATGAATTCGACCCTAAGGAGTTGTTTAAGTCTCCCCCTTGTGTGTTAAAGTTAATTTCTGCAATCTAAGTGAATTCTAAGTCTCAATTTCATTGCTTTGCTTACTATTGCTTGAAGAACGTTTGTTTTCCCTATCCTTTCTATGTTAACCAATACCCCAAGCCCCGTTGCAACCCTTAACTTCTATCTTGAGTGTTATGTGTTTCAATTTGTGGAGTTTGAATTTGGTATGAGCATATGGTGTCACTGGTTCTCGCATCTAAGTAGTAGCATTCCATTCATGAGATCATATCTAAACATGCTTGTTAACTCCGGAAATTGCGTTCTTTGTGATACATATATGTGAGCATTCGTTTTTATATCTACATCCATTCTCTCACATATAACTAGTATAGGGTGTGTAGTTAGAAAATCTGAGTGAAAATAGAGTGCATATCTTGTAAGGATTGAGGGAATTCTCTAAGGCATGTTACTACATTCAAAACATTGTTTTAATTGGTTAATTGTGAACTAGTAAGTAGTGACTATGATTAAGTATGTGCTTAAGTGTTAAATTGACTCAAATCTGTGGGAATGATAATCTTTAACTTGTCATGTGCATTGGAAATCCCTGAGGCAAACGTTGGAAGGTTTCTGTTATGTTTGTTGGTTTTGTTTTGTTTTATTTCTTTGTTTTGCTCGAGGACTAGCAAAAGCTAAGTGTGGGGGAATTTGATAGGAGCATATTTATGCGTCTTAGCTTGCTTGTTTTCTTGCATTTTGGTAATTATTTAGTATTTATAAAAGTGTTTAAAGCTAAATTCGTGTGTTTGTAGGTTTTATGGGCTAAGGGTGCATTTTGAGCCAATTTGGAGTAGTTTGGAGTGTTTTTGGGCCCAAGATGGATTGCTTATGATCCAAGCTAGATGGATGGATGAATTTGAAGACAAAAGAGGCTATGAACATGCTAAAAATCTGGTGAAACAAATACAAGTTGCAAGAAGGGATAAATTTCTAGAAGGATTGACCAAAACTTCACTCAAAACCAAGAAATTCTTCAATGCCGTGGGCATTGATTCACTTTCACCAGAAATTTGAGTGATGATGCAATGCTTAAATCACCATGACATGTGAGTGGATGATGCAATGCTTAACTCACAATGACATGTGAGTGGATGACTCAAAACCTACCCTCACCAACAATTCTCCACCTTGCCATGCCTTACCTACTTCATTCCACCAGATTTTTGCATTAAACATGTCCATCCTCTTCCTATAAATACCATGGCAGCAACCTCATTCAAATCATCCAGAAATTAACCATTCTCCAAACCTTTCCTTGCCTCTTCTACATATCTAAACCCCTTCCCATCCATTCCTCCGAATAACCAACCCTTCAACATCATTCCAACCTTGTTGTTGCGGCAAAGAGAAGGAGAAAAATCCTTGGACGCGCTTGCTATCCAACATGGATCGTTGGAACGTTTAGGTGCTTTCTTTCCTTTGTTTTTCAATGTTTAAATTTGTTTATCTTTGTTTTGTAATAATGAGGAACTAAACCCCCCTTAGCTAGGGGGAATTCGAAACACATGTCCTTGCTTGCAATATGATTTAATTACTTTTAATTGCGTTTCATAAGTTATGAATTCAATTTACTTATCCGTTCGTATAAAAACTGATTTGTGTATGTTGATTGAGGGTCGACACTTAGTTTGCATGCATGATTCTATGAGTCGCAAAAACTAACTTTATTTTCTGTTGAATTTGTAATATATATTTGGGATGTTGGACGATTGAAATTTTTGGTACAACTACACTTACAGGTGCACAAGGAACAAATTGAGAAATGGTAGGAAGAATGAACACGCATTTCAAATCATATTTCATAAAATAGATCGATGGAATGATTTAAAAGCATTGTTTAGCAGAAACATATTTTATAAGAGAGTCTGCTAACTTGTTTCTGGGTAAACTTCAATGAGTCATAACAGTTGAATATCAGAGCACGGAACGAACAAACGAACTAACTGAATACAAAATTTTATTAAATTGAATTGCCAAGAAGGCTTCATAAACCTTAGAGCATCTTGACTGACTTGATATTCTACGAGCTACAAAGCATCATATATATAGAGAACTAACCTAACCCTAATAAGCAAGAAAACAAAACCCTAATACTAACAGGCTAAGCCCAAATTCAAACAATAAAATAATCCTAAATTCCAACACCCCCCGTCAAACTCATGGCGGTACACGTCATGAGTTTGCCAACAAGCAGATGCGGATGCAAGCTCTGTTAGGCAGACAAGACAAGACAAGCTCTGTTAGGCGGACGCGACAAGGCAAGCTCCGTTAGGCGGATACGACAAGACAAGCTCCGTTAGGCGAACACGACAAGGCAAGCGAAGGCAAGCGGGCAAGCAATCAAGCGAGCAAACAAACAATCTAGGCTTCAATCAACAAAGCCCAACCAAAGGCCTTCAAACAAATCATAATAGCCCAACAGATTGTGAGCTCCATATTTTTTTTTTCATGTGCTAACGAGTGCAAACAGTGACGGCGAGACTTTTGGTTGCAGACGGCAGGTGGTGGTTAGACGGCGAGGTTGCAGGAGGGACTTGGTGGCGTGGTGACGATGCAGCGGAAGGTTCAAGCAGGCAGATGGTGGTGGTTTGGTGCGAGAATGGCAGGTTGATCGTGGAACAGTGGATGTAGCAGATGTTGGAAATATGCCCTAAAAGTCAATCTTTGGAAGAAACCTTTCAGGACAATAAATGGATGTATAGATGACTCTTATACATCAAATGGCAAAGATACTAATTAGGACTATCTCAATGAACGATATATGTCCTAAATAGTGAATCCATGGACAATGGATCGATTGAAGAAGTAATCTAATGATGTTAGATTACAGAGACCTTCTTCACATAACCATTATGTCCAAAAGGTTCCTGGTCATAGGATTGTCGGAGGGAAACTGACAATGCATAGACCGGTACATACTATGTCCGCTTCAATTAGAATGATGGAAAGTCTCATCCCATTCGTGTAGTGACACTAAGACAAGTATATAGGTGCTCATTAAGGGAATGAGTTCACTGAACACAATCGAACGAGAATACTTGCATGGAGGTCTACTCACATGTCAAGCAAGTAACTCTAATGGTTGGAATAATGTAAGTGGTCCTTTGACCTGAGGCATCGTCGTTGTCTTGTGGTTAAGTACTTGATCTTTGATTATGTCAAAGTCACCCCATTCGCGGGTGGCCACGGCATAGTTGGGGTTAAGCCACTTAGTCATGAAGGCAAGTGAATGCGCAACAAGGAATCTCTAATCCTCGTTAAGAGAGGAAGAATACTCTAAGATATGATTCGGGAATCTTCGGCCGAAGTATCGAGCGTAAATAAGGAAAGCGTTCCTATACGACTCAATTGAATCATATAAGAAGGAATAATCACATTAGGGGTTTGACATAATATATCCATACCCTAATGATGTGATTGAGAGTATTGTTTTAGAGAAGGATCGAATTACATTGTAATTCCAACTGAATAGGTTCTCCGAACAAATTCTACATTAGCTTGGGTAGCCATGATATATGGTTAGATGTCACTCATGGCTTGTGAGTTCTTCTAGATGATTAAATGTAGTCGTCAAAGAAGAAGGTGAATTAAAAGGTAAGTTTTAATTCACTAAGTGATTGGATTAAATATAATCAATTGGATTGGTGCCAATCACCTCACTGCCTTGCTAATTAGAACCTAAAATGATTGTACACCAATACACTCTTGTAGTGATACAACTATTGGATGATGGAAATAATTAATTGGATTAATTAAGTGTTGTGATTAATTAGAAAGTCTAATAAAATCATAAAAGCGATAAAATATCGTTTTGGGCTTAAAGAAAAGTTCGGGTTTATTTGGGCCCATTGGGCCTAGACCCATTGGGCTTTTATTCAAGCATAGGATGACTTGAAATAATAAAAGCCCAAAGCCCAAACCAAACACTAAAGGCCGGCCACTTAAAGGGAAAGGGAGAGAGTGGAAGTCAAGTTGTTGACTAGGTTTCTTTTTGTCTATAAAATGAACTTTATAGAGATATTTTTCATTAGGGTTTTTGTGTGTTCAAAACAACAAAAGAGAAAAAGAAAATTACTCTCTCTTCAACACCAAAGGCCGGCCACCATTGGGGGTTTTTAGCTAATCATCTATTCACCCCTTTTGGTTATTCCTCCATCCATCTCACTACACTAGTGGGTGTGGATCTTTAGAGGTCTTCTATTTTGGAGACTAAAGGAGAACTAAGGAGCACTCATACTAACAAAGTGGAGAAGGCTAGGAGGGAGGCTAGGCTCAAGGAGTTCAAGGAACAAAGGGCTTGGAGGTGGTCCATCCTTGGTCTAAAATCTAGATCAAGAGGTATAGATCTACTCCTAAACTTTGTTCTTAACTTAAATTGATTTGATGCATCATATATAAACCTATGAACCTTGAAGGGGATTTGCATGACTATAGCTTTGATATTATGTGATAACATGCTTCCGCTGCTTTCGTATATAAATTTTGAATTGTATATGCATGCTAGTCATTTGAAATCCCATATGACATCTCATAAATTTCCCTTCAGCAGAGGAGATGGTGGTGCGTGTTGGACTGTAGGTGATCTAAGGCGAAGATGAAATGGATCCGAATTTGTGGTTCTCGGGTATGGGCTTCGTCAAAACCAATGGCAGTTGCCAAGTGTAACAAGGGACGATGACATGATGCAGCAAACTGATTCAATTTTTTTTTTTTCAAAACTCATACTGAAAAACTAATATCAAACAAACAACATGGATACCTATCAAGAATAGATTAAATCCCGAAAGATCAAACCTGCTCTGATACGAAGTTGAATATCAGAGCGCGGAACAAACAAACGAACTAACTGAACATAAAACTTTATTAAATTGAATTGCCAAGAAGGCTTCATAAACCGAAGAGGCTACATCTTGACTGACTTGATATTCTACGAGCTACAAAGCATCATATATATAGAGAACTAACCTAACCCTAATAAGTAAGAAAACAAAACCCTAATACTAACTGGCTAAGCCCAAATTCAAACAATAAAATAATCCTAAATTCCAACAATAACTTGCTCAAATCTCAACCAAATTCGACAATCCTTATGTCATAATGGAGCTAGAGAAGAGAAGAACAATCTTCTACCTGTTTGGAGTCCTAGAAATGGTCGGAGATGACCTGAAATTGGACGAAAATCTTGGCCCTCATCGGATCTTCTTATTTGCACGTTATGGGTTCGTTTTCGACGAAACGAAGCTCACAAATAAGTTTGTAGTTGTGAGTAAATGAATGTAATGGTGGTTTGGTGCTCAACTCACCAAAGTTTGAGGTGATGGTTGTGTTACGTCTTCACGGGAGAAAGGGAGAGAAAGAGAAACAAGAAAAGAAAGGAGTGAGACCGAGTGAGGGAGAGAATGAACAAGAAGAAGAGAGAAAGGATGTGGGTCCCTCCACCATGCAACGTCACCTCTGCAACTAAACACCTGGCCGTGATCCATGGGCATATATTTAAGAATTTCGGTATTCGTCATGTCAAAGCAAACAGAGCACACCAAGAGAGCAACGACGCAAAGGGTAAATGTCTTGGACATGGTCATTTGATCTTCAGAAAAATTCAGATAACTATAGGACAATGGGATTATCAGACATGATTGGAGGAGATGGAATACATAGTCATCAGATTAAGAAATGATAAATGAAATGAAGATCATACCAATCTGCTAGCTCTTTGGTACACTCACCAATCCAAAAAATAATTACATTTGATTTACAAATTGTTCAAATGGCTCAAATGCAAGATTTTTCAATAATGTGAGTTGTTACAAAACCATGTTATTGTATATGTTATGAAAATCTAATGGACTTATAATATGTGTTATAATCATGATAAAACACTTAAAAGGGAAGTCACTACCGCACAAAGCCTACAGCTCATAAGCTTCCACGTTATAGACTGACTTCGAGAAACCAACAAGGACAGGGGACGAGATTCTGGACCACTCAACGGAATCTAACGGAGATCGAGTTCTGGACAACTCAACAGAATCCGACAAAGACTGGGGTCCTGACCACTCAATGGAACTGAAAGGAAACGGGATTCCAGACAACCAACGGAATCCGAACCACGCAATAGATCGTGAAGAAATAGGGATTCCGGACCACTTAGCAGGATCTAGACGACGCAAGGTGCCTGACCACTCTATAAAACCATAGTGGTGCATGCTTCCAAACCACGCAACAGAATCAGATAAAGACAGGGTTCTAGACCACTCAATAAAACCAAAAGGAAATTGGATTATGGACCACTCAACGGAATCCGAACTGAACACGAATCCGGACCATTCAATGGAATCCGAATAGAACACGAATCTGGATAACTCAACATAATTGTGGAGAAAGAGATATTCTGAACTGCTCAACGAAATCCAGGCGAAGCAGGGTACTAGACCACTCAAAGAAACAACACAGGAACATGGTTCCAGACCACTTAATAGAACCGAGTAAAATTCAAGGACCTTAGCTTAGAACGGTTCAATAAACCAAGAGAAGACATAAATTTGAAACAACTCCCCACAACAATGGGTTAACGGTCCTCTACTAGCCATCATGTTTCTCAAACATTTCAAATACGCATTTTAAATCATATTTCATATAATAGATCGATAGAACAATTTAAAAGCACAATTTAGCAGAAAACAAATTTATAAATTAGTCTGCTAAATTGTGGGATTTCTGGGTAAACTTCAGCAAGCCAAAACTTGCTCAAATCTCAACCAGATTCAATTAGGGGTGGGCACGGTTTGGTTCGGTGCGGTTTTGAGTGAAACCGAAACCGAAACCGAATTTTTTTGCGGTTCGGCTCGGTGCGGTTTTGAAGCCAAAACCGAAATGAAACAAAACCGTTTGGTTCGGTTCGGTGCGGTTTCAAACGGTTTCGGTTTGGTTTTTAAGAAAAAATGTACAATTTGCAATTTAACATATTAATAAGCATTTCCCAATAGCAATAGCAAAAAGACGTTTATTATGTAAACAATTAGCATGTTGCATGTAGTTGTGATGTTAAAACATGTTTGTGCAACAAAAGGGTGTCCCTTACAATGTTTATCATAAAACAAGTTGAATAAATTTGAATTCATTAAACATGAGCGAAACTTTGATATTAGAATATGTGATATCATGCTTCAAATGAGGGGACTTTATTAGATCATTGTTCGACTCTTGATAACAAGATTAGTCCACCCTTTTACATATATGTGTGTGTGATGGTATAAAATAACAAAGGTCCTTCAAGTTAATGAACAAAAGAAAGTGATGAATGATGATATTCTAGTGTTGTTGAGTCCTATACTAAGTGTATGGATTCTAACAAACAACCAATTAAAACATGAAATATAATATGGACATTTAATTAAATGTTTATTAATATTTGCGGTGCGGTTCGGTTTCGGTGTGGTTTTCAAAAGCCAAAACCAAAACCAAACCGTTTTCTATGTTGCGGTTTGGTTTCAAAACCGAAACCGTTTCAAAATCGCAAAACCAAACCGTTCGGTGCGGTTCAATTTGGTTCGTCTTTCGGTTTCGGTTTTCGGTTCTAAGTGCCCACCCCTAGATTCAATAATCCTTATGTCATAATAGAGCTAGAGAAGATGAGAACAATCTTGTACCTGTTTCTAGAAATAACCGGAGACGGCCTAAAATTGGACTAATACTCGGCCCTCGTCGGATCTTCTTATTTCCACATTATGGGTATTAACGTCCAGTGAACAAAGCCCATGGTTCTACACCTTGCCAAGACACCTGTTCAATTGATCAAAACACCCATCACTCGTCTAGCATCACCTCAATGGTACATTGACAGCAAGGCTTGGACAATTGTGCATAAGGATGAGCAAGAAGAATATTCTTATTTGGTTTCAAATGTAGTCATGTTTATAAATACTATTGGTGTACTTTTTACGTTTTGAGCTTTAGGTCTGCCGTTTCTTTCTTCTTCAAAGATGGCAACATATCTTGTAATCAATTCAAACCTTATACAAAGATGATTCTTTTCCTCAACTTTGTTTTTCATCATGGTATCCAGAGCCATTAATACCCAACGGTTATTACATTGTTCTTTCTTCTTCTAACCTATGGTAGTTATTACTGATTAGTTATCGTTAGGGCTCGACCCAAAGACACACTTATCCTCGAAGTACGTGGCGATACGAATGCTTGGGCGAGACCCATAGTCATTTGCGGTTTTATCTCTCAGTACAAGTATTTTAACTTACTTATTATAGTTATATTTGTATTTTTGACGTTACAAATGTTGGGTTGAGTCTTTTCCACTTTCATTGTTAATTTCGGTACGAGTTTTCGACCTCTATGTCAGCACATATCTATTTTGACGTTATCGTATTATACGTACGTACTTTTGACCTTATGCTATTATATATTTTCAACTTTATGCCTTTATAAAGTATGATTCTACTTTTATACTGATGATGGAAGAAGGTATGAGCTTGGAGGCATGAAAGAGGAATCATTGCAACCCGATCGCGACAGTGTGGCATATTCTCTTTAATGCAACCACTTTAACTTGATTTCTTCTTTATCGATATATATATATATATATATTCTTCCTATCTTCGATGTATTTATGTATAGAAAGTTATTTCAAATTTCGGGGACGAAATTTTCTTAACGGAGATAGATTGTAACGACCCGTCCCAAACTTTACGGAATAGAAGGGCAATTTTGTAATTTCACTAAGGTTGGGTTAGATATTTTGAAGTGTTGCTTTTGGTCTTATTTGGTGGGCCTAGTGGGGCCAACCCCCTTTTTTGGTTCCCCGGCCCACTTCTTTTCCTTCTTGTGTACACTCCCTCTCTCCCCCTCACCTTTCTCTCCCATTTCTCTTAGTCTCCCGAGCCTCTCTCCTCTGCAACTCCTCATCCTCCTCCCCGAGCTCAACAACCACATACCTTCAAACTGGACGTGGAGACCTCGAGAACCCCAGACCACACGCAGTGGAACTCCACAGTGACGTATCAATATTCGTTTCTTCCCCGGCGAGCTCTAACATGGTTTGTGGATTTTCTGACCTTGTTAAGCTCCTAGAAACCTTTGGGGTGTGTTTTTTAAGGTTAGATCGAGGCTTGTTGTATGTTGTTTAAGCTTGTTGGAGGTTGAAACAACTCGGAGTAGGCTTTTCCTAGATTCCGACGAGAAACCTGTGCATTCCAGTCAATTTTTTTGCCAACTCTAGCCACCACACATCTTGAAGTAGGTACAAACTTCTTCCTCTCATCCTAAGCTTCATTTCCATAGCTTGTACGTTGAAAATGGTGAAGAAATGAGATCAAACATAGCTCGGGAAGGGTTGCCCAGTTTCCGGCCGACCCTCAACCTGAAACTGGGTCGACCCGACTCGATACCCCTAAACCGGATCCAAAACCCAAACCGCTACCCAGCCCAACTGGCTGCTTGACCCAAACCTATAACCCAGGCCTTCGACCCACTAAACCCAGCCCAGAATCTCAGGCCCAAACCCAGAAACAGGCCCATATCCGACCTGACCCGGTCAGATCCCAATTTCTAGTTAGAGGTAGATCTGCGCGTGGGCACCTGTCTTGGCTGACGCGCTTGTCCTGGTTAAGGTTAAGCTGCCTGTAGCATATATATTGTTGGCCGATATCCAGTTGATCATTTCAGCACTATTAAAACCTTAAATGGCAACGAACTACAAGGACACTGATTTGCGAGTTTTCCAAGATCGTAGTAGATGACCACATATTTCCATTCTTCTAGTTTCAGATGGAGATGTATGTCTCCCCTGATGTAGCAAAGTTACATGTTAAAATGGCAATGTTAAGATTTTCTATTTTGAACTGTTTGCAACCTATTTCTATGCTCGTGTATAAACCAGTTAGCCCCGTTATTGTAATAGACAAGTTCTGATGGTAGCTATGTTAGCGTATATTTATAGCTTTCGCATATCTACCAGTTACAAAGATCAATCTGTCCCTTGAATTTCTGATAAGAGTATGTGTTCATGATCATTTTTTACAAATTAGAATGATGTGTTTACCGCATTTGTTTATAAAATCGCTGACCACTTGGTCAACGAAGAATTAGTTTTCAAAGAACTATCGTCATTTGATGAATGAAGAAAAAATATTGTGTGTTATAATCACATCATATTTACAAAATAGTTAGATAAAGAATTATATAGTAAATATGTACATAATGCTAATGTCTTGAAGATCATTATCTCTTGTGTCTCGGAAGACTTATTCTAATTTAAGACCAGCTACGCACTTGTTCTCCCCCTCACAATCAGTGTATATGAGTTCGATGATGAAGCATGCATCATCATACCTTGCAATGAAACGCCTGGTTATGATCCATGGGCAGATATTTAAGAATTTTTGTATTCGTCGTTTCTATGCAAACATAGCACAACAAGTGAGCAATGATGCAAAGGGAAAATGTGTTGGACATGGCCATTTGATCTTTGGAACAATTAAGATAACTAGAGGACAATGGGGATTATCAGACAGGATTCGAAAAGATGGAATACATATCATCGGATTAAGAAATGATAAATGAAATGAAATGAAAATCCTAACAACCTGCTAGCTCTTTGGTACACACACGAATTTGAAAAAGAATAACATTTTATTTGTAAATTGTTCAAATTGCTCAAAACGAACAAGATGACCCAATTACTTGTATACATGGTCAAATATGGCTTTACTTAGTTACCAACAATCATCTAGTTCTTGTCCAGAGTTATCTCTCTTCTGGCGACCTAGTCACCTGATTACGAGATCGAGTTGACATATAAACTTGGTTAATAAGAATCAACTAGTTCTTAGTCTAGAGTCATTGGTCTTCCAAATATATCGCCGGTTAAGAAACAGCAAAACTCAATAGTTTTTCGCTACACACATTGTATTGAATTCAATATTTTCCAGATTCGTGCGACAGTCATTGATGCGGATAATAGAAAAAGAAAGCTAAACTTGAGTGTATTTAGAAACAATTATGAATTAATTAGTTATGAACAAGGTATAAAATATCGATGATATCGGAAATATCGGTTGTCCAAAAACACGGAAATTTCGATGGAAATATCGGGATATTATCGATATCGATAAAAATTGAATAAAAACCACGGAAATTGTAAGAAAAACTTGGAAATTTTTATTGAAACTTTGCAAGATGTTTATTTAGTCAATTATCTATTAGTTTATCACAAAAAATTGGAAGAAAATGCATTGCATGATAGATATAACTTATTTAAGTTGATTATGTAGCGAGCTGGCAAACATTGTGAGTGTAGAAAATATGTAGTAATTAATGAAAGAAGTTTAACACACCATAATCATTTATATATAATGAATTAGTACAATATTTTACACTTCATACATTGCATGGTAAGATACATGAGTGACTTAGCAAGGTCTAAAATATCGATGATATCGGAAATATCGGTAGTTCAAAAAAATATCGGTAGTCCAAAAACACGGAAATTTCGATGGAAATATCAGGATATTATGGATATTTTAGACCATGGTTATGAATAAGAGGATTTTCGCGATTACATCATACTAATCTCACAATGAGATTAGATAAAGAACAATATATATATATATATATATATATATATATATATAAGAATGGACACCTTCTTCAGCTGAAAATTGTAGACTTTTGGTAATGGCTTGAAGTTTCATCAATCTCTTGTGGTTGTGAAGATTTATTTTAATTTACGACCACCTCGGCACCTTTCCTCCGGCTCACAAGGAACAAATTGAGAAATGGTAGGAAGAAAGAATACGCATTTCAAATCATATTTCATAAAATAGATCGATAGAATGATTTAAAAGCACTGTTTAGCAGAAAACATATTTTATAAGATAGTCTGCTAACTTGTTTCTGGGTAAACTTCAATGAGTCATAACAGTTGAATATCAGAGCGCAAAACGAACAAACGAACTAACTGAATATAAAACTTTATCAAATTGAATTGCCAAGAAAGCTTCATAAACCTTAGAGGCTACATCTTGACTGACTTGATATTCTACGAGCTACAAAGCATCATATATATAGAGAACTAACCTAACCCTAATAAGCAAGAAAACGAAACCCTAATACTAACAGGCTAAGCCCAAATTCAAACAATAAAATAATCCTAAATTCCAACAATCCCCGTCAAACTCATGGCGGTACACGTCATGAGTTTGCCAACAAGCAGATAGGGATACAAGCTCCGTTAGGCGGACAAGACAAGACAAGATCCGTTAGGTGGACACGACAAGGCAAGCTCCGTTAGGCGGACACGACAAGGAAAACGGGCGAGCAATCAAGCGAGCAAACAAACAATCCAGGCTTCAATCAACAAGGCCCAACCAAAGGCCTTCAAGCAAATCATAATAGCCCAACATATTGTGAGCTCCATAACCCTTTTTTTTTTCCTGTGCGAACAAGTGCAAATAGTGACGGCAAGACTTTTAGTTGCAGACGGTAGGTGGTGGTCAGATGGCGAGGTTGCAAGAGGGACTTGGTGGCGTGGTGACAATGCAGCGGAAGGTTCAGGCAGGCAAATGGTGGTGGTTCGGTGCGAGAAAGGCAGGTTGATCGTGGAATAGTGGATGTAGCAGCGGAGATGGTGGTGCGTGTTAGACTGTAGGTGATCCAAGGTGGAGACGAACTGAATCCGAGTTTGTGGTTCTCGGGTCTGGGCTTCATTAAAACCAGTGGCGGTCGCCGAGTGTAGCAGGGGACAATGACATGATGCAGCAAACTGATTCAATTTTTTTTTTCAAAACTAATACTGAAAACTAATATCAAACAAACAACATAAATACCTATCAAGAACAGATTAAATCCCGAAAGATCAAACCTGCTTTGATACCAAGTTGAATATCAGAGCGCGGAACGAACAAACGAACTAACTAAATATAAAACTTTATTAAATTGAATTGCCAAGAAGGCTTCATAAACCGAAGAGGCTACATCCTGACTGACTTGATATTCTATGAGCTACAAAGCATCATATATATAGAGAACTAACCTATCCCTAACAAGCAAGAAAACGAAACCTTAATACTAACAGGCTAAGCCCAAATTCAAACAATAAAATAATCCTAAATTCCAACAATAACTTGCTCAAATCTCAACCAAATTCGACAATCCTTATGTCATAATGGAGCTAGAGAAGAGGAGAACAATCTTCTACCTGTTTGAAGTCCAAGAAATGGTCGGAGATGACCTGAAGTGGACGAAAATCTTGGCTCTCATCGGATCTTCTTATTTGCACGTTATGGGTTCATTTTCGACGAAACGAAGCTCACAAATAAGTTTGTAGTAGTGAGTAAATGAATGTAATGGTGGTTTGGTGCTCAACTCACCAAAGTTTGACGTGATGGTTGTGTTACGTTTTCACGGGAGAAAGGCAGAGAAAGAGAAACAAGAAAAGAAAGGAGTGAGACCGAGTGAGGGAGAGAATGAACAAGAAGAAGAGAGAAAGGATATGGGTCCCTCAACCTTGCAACGTCACCTCTGCAACTAAACACCTGGCCGTGATCCATGGGCATATATTTAAGAATTTCGGTATTCGTCATGTCAAAGCAAACAGAGCACACCAAGAGAGCAACGACGCAAAGGGTAAATGTCTTGGACATGGTCATTTGATCTTCAGAAAAAAATCAGATAACTAGAGGACAATGGGATTATCAGACAGGATTGGAGGAGATGGAATACATAGTCATCAGATTAAGAAATGATAAATGAAATGAAGATCCTACCAATCCGCTAGCTCTTTGGTACACTCACCAATCCAAAAAATAATTACATTTGATTTACAAATTGTTCAAATGGCTCAAATGTAAGATTTTTCAATAATGCGAGTTGTTACAAAACCATGTTATTGTATATGTTATGAAAATCTAATGGACTTATAATGTGTTTTAATTATGATAAAACACTTAAAAGGGAAGTCACTACCGCACAAAGCCTACAGCTCATAAGCTTCCACGTTATAGACTGACTTTGAGAAACCAACAAGGACAGGGGACGAGATTCTGTACCACTCAACGGAATCTAACGGAGATCGGGTTCTGGACCACTCAACAGAATCCGACAAAGACTGAGTTCCTGACCACTCAATGGAACAAAAAGGAAACAGGATTCCGGACAACCAACAGAATTTGAACCACGCAATAAAATAGTAAAGAAAGAGGGATTCCAGACCACTCAACGGGATCCAGATGAAGCAAGGTGCCTAACCACTTTATACTAGGGTGCATGGTTCCAAACCACTCAACAGAATCCGACAGAGATAGGGTTCCAGACCACTCAAAAAAACCGAAAGGAAACTGGATTCTGGACCACTCAACAGAATCCGAACCGAACACGAATTCGGACCACTCAATGGAATCCGAATGGAACACGAATCTGGATAACTCAACATAATTGTGGAGAAAGAGATATTCTGAACTGCTCAACGAAATCCAGACGAAGCAGGATACTAGACCACTTAAAGAAACAACACAAGAACATGGTTCCAGACCACTTACATAACTGAGTAAAATTCAAGGATCTTAGTTTAGAACGGTTCAATAAATTGAGACAAGACATAAATTTGAAACAACAACTCCCCACAACAATGGGTTAACGGTCCTCTACTAGCCATCATGTTTCTCAAACATTTCAAATACGCATTTTAAATCATATTTCATATAATAGACCGATAGAACAATTTAAAAGCACAATTTAGCGGAAAACAAATTTATTAATTAGTCTGCTAAATTGTGGGATTTCTGGGTAAACTTCAACGAGCCAAAACTTGCTCAAATCTCAACCAGATTCAATAATCCTTATGTCATAATAGAACTAGAGAATAGGAGAACAATCTTGTACCTGTTTCAAGAAATAGCCGGAGACGGCCTAAAATTGGACTAATACTCAGCCCTCGTCGGATCTTCTTATTTCCACATTATGGGTATTAACATCCAGTGAACAAAGCCCATGGTTCTACACCTTGCCAAGACACCTGTTCAATTGATCAAAACACCCATCACTCATCTAGCATCACCTCAATGGTACATTGACAGCAAGGCTTGGACAATTGTGCATAGATAAAGATGAGTAAGAAGAATATTCTTATGGGGTTTCAAATGTA
Organism: Malus fusca; assembly: GCA_035220775.1. NCBI lineage: Eukaryota > Viridiplantae > Streptophyta > Magnoliopsida > Rosales > Rosaceae > Malus > Malus fusca. Next base: position 14,772,926 of record CM069067.1, on the reverse strand, counting down.
GTCATGTATATAAATACTATTGTTGTACTTTTTATGTTTTGAGCTTTAGGTCTGGAGTTTCTTTCTTCTTCAAAGATGGCAACATATCTTGTAGTCGATTCAAACCTTCTACAAAGATGATTCTTTTCCTCAACTTTGTTTTTCATCATGGTATCCAGAGCCATTAATACCCAACGGTTATTACATTGTTCTTTCTTCTTCTAACCTATGGCCTCTTCAACGATTCAAGACATGACTAACTCCTTTTCTGATGCTTCCTCATCTGATCTGTCTCATCACAACCCAGTCCTATACGCCTCCTATTGATGCTCAACACATTGCATCCCTCATACCTACCAAACTTACACATGATAACTACCTTGTGTGGAAAGAGCTTTTATCCCCATTTTCAAGAACTATAATATGTTAGCCTAATTGATGGAATTGAGCCTTGCCCCACCCCAAATTTCTTTCTGATGCCTCTAGTACTAAACCCATAATTCCAAACCCTGCTTATGCCGAATGAGTAAAGAAAGATAGCACCTGTAAGATTTGGATAAATGTTAGCCTCTCTGAAGTTGTTCTCCCTTACACGATTGGCTCAACCACTGCTCGTACTCTATGGCTCAATATGGAGAACCGTTTTGGTGGTATTTCTAGATCCCACTTGCTACAGCTCGAAGCTAAGCTTCAAAATTTGAAGAAAGGAACCTTCTCCGTGTTTGACTATCTTCAGCTTGTCAAGAAGATTGCTAATGCCCTTGCTGCAGCTGGTGCACTACTTGATAACCTTGATTTTGTAGCCTATACCCTCAATGGCCTTCCTAGTGACTACAATGCTTTTGCTACATTTATGTATAATTGAGTCGTCTCTTGTTCCTTTTGAGCCATTTAAACAATTTGTAAATCAAATGTTATTATTTTTTGGATTGGTGTGTGTACCAAAGAGCTAGTAGCTGATTGGTAAGATTTTCATTTCATTTATCATTTATTAATCCGATGATTATGTATTCCATCTCCTCCAATCCTGTCTGATAATCCCATTATCCTTTGGTTATCTGAATTGTTCTGAAGAACAAATGGCCATGTCCAAGACATTTACCTTTGAGTCATTGCTCTCTTGGTGTGCTCTATCTGCTTTTGTTGGAGCAGTTATGTTTTTATTTAAATATTTAAATATATTTATATTTTGTTTTATTACCAATATTATATGCATAATATTTTCCTTTATTACCAATGTTAATTTTCAAACTGTTTTGTTTTCTTTTTCAGTTCTAATTGACTACGTGTTGCCCCATTGTGATTTTTTGTCCGTTTTAATTGCCATGACTCCTGCCGTTTTGGCTTTCAATTGCATTGATTCCTATAGTTTGCAATCTCAACATATTTTTTATTATTATAATATATACATACGTACACACAAGCAATCATGATATATAAAAGTTGCCATCTCAACAGATACCAGGATACACACCAACATATATATTTGTAATTTTGGGTCATGCGGATAAGAAGAAAAAATAAGAAAAAAAAGTTTTACATATATTGATTTGAAAGCAACATATTGAAAGGGTGTGAGTTCGAAGGTTCTTCCGGTGTGCAAGGAAGAATCTTATCAGAAGAAGGTTATGGGCTGTTTTATCTTAGGGACGATGTGGTGTTTGAGTACTGCTTGCACACTTTGGGCAGAGCCGCGAAACGTCTTAAAGAGAGCGACTTAGTCTGCGACTCATCCCAAGAATCATTCACCACTCAAGGCTTCTACATTTTTCGGGTAACTTAGGTCCTTTCTATTTCAGTTTACAACAATTTTAAGACGAATCAATCTGCCATGAAATTGTGTTGATTGTATGTCATGTGTTAAATAGAAGTCCTAACTCAAAAACGAATATTTCTCCTTATGAAATTTGGAAAAATAAGAAACCAAATGTGTTGTATTTCAGAACTTGGGGTTGTTTAGCTTATGTTCATAAACCTGATCCAAAAAGATTGAAATTGGCTAGTAGAGCATATGAATGTGTTTTATTGGTTATGCATGTAATAGCAAAGCATATAGATTTTATGATTTGAAAAACCATGTCATAATTTAGTCACTTGATGCTGATTTTTATGAGAATAAATTTCCTTTTAATCTTCGAAATAGTGTGGGTTCTAATTCTTCTAAAATTTATGAACCTACTATCAGATACCCCTTTATGGGAGAAGAAGCATGATGGTTGAGAAACCTACTGTCAGATACCCCTGGTTGAGAAACCTACTGTCAGATACCCCTTTATGGGAGAAAACGATTCCAATCATTTACGGTCTGAAGAAAATTTAGTTGATCCGTTGACGAAAGGACTAACATGAGAAAAGGTTTGGAAAAATCCTTTGACGAAAGGACTAACATGAGAAAAAGTTTGGAAAACCTCGAAAGGGGTGGGACTAAAGCCCGTAGAAAATTGAGTCATTTGTGATAGCAACCCAACCTATAGACTGGAGATCCCAAGAAATAGGTTCAAAGGGTAATAACAAGTCACAAGTGATAGGAGTGAAGTCTTGCTAATTTTAATTTGGAATATTATTTCATGTCCATCCCTAAGAAGCATGACATCCTGAAGCGTTTTTAGGTTGAGATTTTTTCTCTTAGTAAGATCTATACTCTGAGTGGGATATCTAGCTACAGGAATATCCTTGATAGTCTTACCTATGTGAATGTGGAAGTGAGGCCGCTTCCTATGAAATCTTGGGCAAGTTTCTAGAGCGTTCACTATACTAGGATACAAGCACATGGTCGTAATGTGCTGGCTTTTTGAACTTCACCTTAATAAAGTTATGTGTGTGGTGTTGTCAGAGATAGAGTTCAAAACTATAAGTTACTCTAGTATAATCTGGATCACTAACACTATGTACAGGTTCAAGTTGAGAAACACCTTTACTTATGCATAGCTTTATGATATGTTGCTTGATATATAGTTTTTAAATAAAAACAAGTGGGGGATTGTTGGAGCAGTTATATTTTTATTTAAATATTTAAATATATTTATATTTTGTTTTATTACCAATATTATATGCATAATATTTTCCTTTATTACCAATGTTAATTTTCAAACTGTTTTGTTTTCTTTTTCAGTTCGATTTGACTACGTTTTGCCCCATTGTGATTTTACTTATGCATAGTTTTATGATATGTTGCTTGATATATAGTTTTTAAATAAAAACAAGTGGGGGATTGTTGGAGCAGTTATGTTTTTATTTAAATATTTAAATATATTTATATTTTGTTTTATTACCAATATTATATGCATAATATTTTCCTTTATTACCAATGTTAATTTTCAAACTGTTTTGTTTTCTTTTTCAGTTCGAATTGACTACGTTTTGCCCCATTGTGATTTTTTGTCCGTTTTAATTGCCATGACTCCTGGCGTTTTGGCTTTCAATTGCATTGATTCCTATAGTTTGCAATCTCAACATATTTTTTATTATTATAATATATACATACGTACACACAAGCAATCATGATATATAAAAGTTGCCATCTCAACGGATACCAGGATACACACCAACATATATATTTGTAATTTTGGGTCATGCGGATAAGAAGAAAAAATAAGAAAAAAAAGTTTTACATATATTGATTTGAAAGCAACATATTGAAAGGGTGGGAGTTCGAAGGTTCTTCCGGTGTGCAAGGAAGAATCTTATCAGAAGAAGGTTATGGACTGTTTTATCCTGGGGACGATGTGGTGTTTGAGTACTGCTTGCACACTTTGGGCAGAACCGCGAAACGTCTTAAAGAGAGCGAATTAGTCCGCGACTCATCCCAAGAATCATTCACCACTCAAGGCTTCTACATTTTTCGGGTAACTTCGGTCCTTTCTATTTCAGTTTACAACAGCTTTGAAATGACGAATACCAAAATTCTTAAATGTATGCCCATGGATCACGGCCAGGCGTTTAGTTGCAGAGGTGACGTTGCATGGTGGAAGGACCCACATCCTTTCTCTCTTCTTCTGGTTCTTTCTCTCCCTCACTCGGTCTCACTCATCTCTTTTCATGTTTCTCTTTCTCTCTTTCTCCCTTGAAAACACAACACATCCACCTCTCAAACTTTGGCAAGTTGAGCACCAAACCACCATTACATTCATTTCCTCACTACTACAAACTTATATGTGAGCTTCATTTCGTTGAAACGAACCCATTGATGAAAAACAAAGTTGTGATGTGTGGCCCCAGTCAGCATACCAGGTAGATGTGGAGGGAGAAGCTTGATTCATGGAGGAGTATGATGCATACGGAGAGGACAATTGAGGCTGATAGTAGTTTGGGGAAGGTGTAGTAAGTTTTGATGGTGGAGGGAAATCTTGGAAACCCTGGTTCAAACTGTTACGACATCTAGCAGTAGAATGGCCATGGGTATGTTAGAATGTACATAAGGGTCTGGTGTTAGTGGTGTTATGACGGAAGAAGTTGCGGGAATTGTTGAAAAAGTTGGCACGATGGAAGCGATTTTGGTTAAAGGTGGAGTTTTTGTTGGGCCTGGAGTGGGACAAACGAGATTGAGAGTTATTATTGAAAGGCTTGGAAGGTGCAGAGGTGTGAAAAGCTTGAAAAGAGGGTTCTTAGAGATGAGCAGTATGACTCTCAATAGCTAGCTCTTCACTGAGCAAGAGGCCTTACAGGATCTGAATGAACTCTAATCGAATAACATTAGACACGACATTGGGAGCGTAAAATTGGATAGAACTCTTGAAAAGAAGGTGTTGGTGTTGCTTCATTTGCAGATACATTTATTCGACATTGACGTTCCAGGAGAGATATCATTTAAGGAATCTGACTTCTTTTCGACAGGAGATCCAACTACCATAGTGGACACAGGTATGCATCCGAAATTGTCCTAAACTTTCCTCGAGGAAAGGTGTGATGTCAAATTTTTTATTTCAAGATTTTATCCGGATTGTCTATGAGTTAAAGCCGCTATTGAGCAATTGTAGAACATTTGCAGAAGTTGGTCGTATCAGAGTGGGAATCTGACATGATTGACGGTTTCCTGAACTTGCTGCATTGTACAGAAAAAAAGGCACAGGATTTTGTAAATGCTGGCTTAGTTTTTAATATCTCATCTGTAGATTAAGAATAACAATATTGATCGTTACTTTATAAACGCAAGGCGTTCATATCATATGCTATCCCGGGGCATTCAACATGAGCACAGGTGAATTGTTGTGGGAGCTCGTACAGAGAGCAAGGTAAGAGTACATACCTTATTTTCTACTTGCTCACAATTTTCCTCCTAAACTTCCTATTTACTAACAGATACTTCCCTCTTTTCAGGGCAGTTGATAACCAGGTACGTATAAAGACTGACTTGTCCTGTTGCTTTCGACTTTGTATCTGTACATTTTTCTACTGTTCTACAGCCTAAAAACAATTCTAACATGACCTTTCCCCTCCCCCTGCCCTCTTTGGCTTCGGAATCACGGTGTTAGTTATTCGTAGCTACTTGTTCACCTTCTCGAGACTCCACTGGTTCTTACACAATATGGGGACACTCCACGCTAGTTGAACCGGTACTATATAGTGTATAACGCAAACGATTGATGAGCATGAATGAACAAAAACACAAACGATTGTTTTCTTCATTTGTGTGTTTTGTGCTGTAATTGGCAGTCGGGCGAGATAATTGCAACCGCAGGGCATGAGGAAACTATTGTAATCGCCAAGATCGATTACTCTAAAATTCAGCTCCAAAGGTAGGTAGAGTTTTTGCAGTTAAATCTGCGGTAAGTTATGTTCATCTTTTTCTGATAGATATGTTGACGTTGTGTGTAAATAATGCAGAAAGAGCCTCCAACTTGATGAACAAAAGCGGGAAGACATCTACAAGTTGATCGATGTGCATGAACTAAGTCCTTGAAGCCTTGAAGGATATAAACACTTGGTAACATGTGGTTATGTTTTGTGTAGTAAATCATTGGAAGATATTACACGACCACCATTTTGTAACACATTCTCAGTCGTTCTACCTTCTTAGTTCTCTTTCTCATCCAGCAATGTTACATGATGATTGAAACTGTATACTATCTAGTTCACCATTTAAAGATCAACTATGCAATAATCAATTAAATTAGAAATCGTTTAACCGTTCGATTAACGTTGTAAAATTTCAGCATTTAATAAATAATATGGTTCGTATATTTGTTGGATATCCCTTAAATAAATAAAACGATGTCAGAATTGATTATTTTTTACAGCGTTCTAAAAACAGATGGTGCAAATTATAACTGAGAGATTATAAAAAGAGAAAGAGAACCGAGCAGGTAGGATAATGACAGAGGCACCAATTTGTTTACCACCGTTTTCATGTCAACTGATGACAAATGGATTGCGTTGGATTAAATACATAAACAAAGGGGTTCAGCAGATGACAATCGAATGCCACCAACAATGTTCAAGTCAGTAGCATGACTTCGAAATTCATTCCCTCTCGAAATTCATTCCTTTATGTTAGCAATACCGTAAAGCAGCTAAAACAAAGCCACACTCTCTTACTCAAAGCCCCAACTGAACCCAACCGCCGTTACCATCTCTTGGCTCAGTTGCTCCAGCGGCTCCTGCAACTCCCTGGTGACAACCTCCGGTATGCCCACAACCTGTTCGACGAAATACCCAACTGCAGAATTCAGTTCCTCTGGACCTCCCTCATCCACTCCAATGTGCTTCACGATCGCTTTCGTCAATCCATCGCTATATATGCTCAAATGCACAGGGTTGGCGTATCGCCATCTTGGTTCACCTTCTCTTCCGTTCTCAATGCCTGTGGTGGTGTCCAGGCGGTTTTCGAAGGGAAACAAGTCCACGCGAGGCTTCTGCAGTGTGGTTTCTTGGAAACGGGATAGTGCAAACTGCGCTTCTTCATATGTATGCAAAATGTGGCCTTGTAAGGGACGCGAGGGATGTTTTTTATTCGATGGAAGATAAGGATTTGGTTGCTTGGACGGCCATGATTTTTGGGTTTTCGAAGATGGGACTGATGGGCGAAGCGCGGTGGTTGTTTGATAACATGGGGCAGCGCAATGCGGTTTCTTGGGCTACCATAGTTGCTGGGTACGCGAACAATGGTGATATGGAAAGGGCAAAGGAATTGTACGAACAAATGGTGGATAAAAATTCAGTGGCGTGGGTGGCTATGATAGCGGGATATGGGAAACGTGGTAATGTAGTGGAGGCCGAGATGGTTTTTGACGAGATACAGATGCCAGATGCATCATGTTGGGCAGCAATGGTGGCTTGTTATGCTCAGAATGGTTATGCAGCAGAAGCCATTGGGATGTATTAGAAAATGAGGGAAGCAAAAGTGAGAGTCAGTGAGGTGGCAATGGTGGGAGCTATTTCAGCTTGTACACAACTTGGAGAAGTTGAAATCGCAGCCACATTGGCAAGGCATGTGGAGGAAGGGTTTTGTGGTAAGTTCTAATTTAATCAATTCTTTAAATCGTTTGGTGTCAAGGATTCAATTGGATTGGCTAACTCATTAGATTTAATGTATGTTGAATGAAGAACTGTCAACTTCCAAGATTCAATGTATGTTGAATGAAGAAATGGGTGTCAATGTATTCATTTTAATCTCCAAAAAAAATGATAGGATGGGGAAGCAATAAGTTTCCTTCGTTGCTAAGACATGTTCAACCTTCAATTTAGACGAAATTCGGCAGTCTTCATTCAACATACATTGAATCTAGTGAGTTATCCAATTCAATCTAAACACCGAACGAGGCCTACGACTTGCTATCTTTTGCATTGCTTACATTCTGTAGTGCTGATGCGTCCTCATTTACCAAACACTTTCAGAGAGGACAATCTTTGTATCCAATGCATTGATCCATATGCATTCCAAATGTGGAAACATAGACCAGGCATGGAGAGAGTTCAACAGAATGAGCATGAGGGATGTCATATCCTATAGCACGTTAATCACTGCCCTTGCTGACCATGGAAAGGCCAAGGATGCGTTGGATCTTTTCTCAAAGATGCAAAAGGAAGAAGTTAGACCGAACAAGGTAACATTCGTCGGTCTCCTCAATGCATGTAGCCATGCCGGACTGATTGAGAGAGGGTGCCAGTATTTTGAGCTCATGGCTCAGGTTTTCGGCATTGAGCCACTAAAGGAGCACTATGCTTGCATGGTTGATCTTCTTGGAAGGGCTGGGATGCTTGAAAAGGCATACAATCTTATAATAGACAATGTTGGTGTCGCCGATGCAAAGATTTGGGGGTCCTTGTTAGGAGCTTGCAAGGTTCATGGCAATGCTGAGTTGAGCGAGATTGCAGCCAGGCAGCTCTTCGAAATAGAACCGGACGATGCAGGAAATTACGTGCTTTTGGCAAGTATTTATGCAGAAACAAATAAATGGGATGATGCTGAGAGAGTGAGAACGATGATGAATCAAAGAGGAATGGTAAAATCTCCTGAATGTAGCTGGAGAGGTTCTACTATCTAACTGGGTTATACCCTATCTCTCTCATTACGTGAATAATAGACTGTAAACTTTCTCATCGAAAAAATACTCTTCTCTTTCTACAAATGTGTGCATCCGATTTAGGTAGATAGGCTCGGAATCTATGCTCGGCACGCAAGCAAGATAAAGCCGAAGAGCGTTTTCGAAGTGTATTAAGCACCATCTCCAGAAACAGAGATCATGGTGCAGTACATGTTCAAGATTCCAAGTAATTAATCTAAACTTACAACACATGGACCAAAAAATCTCCCTGTTCCAATAAGCACGACATTCTAACACCAATTCTTCTCTTCAGAATTAAGCAAATGGTTTGATTATGTCGTGCCGTAGGCATCTCAAATAGATCTCATCAGCGGATCATTCTTCTGTGGCGGTTAATGTAAGAAACTCGGGTCTGAATGTGACTTGAACCGACCCCTCCCTTCCCCTTCCTTGTCCTGGAGAATCCAAATGCCAAATATTAGATTGGTTTCGAAAGAATATTTCTTTCCTCATCCGGTTGCAAAGAGAACAGAAAACAGTAAGACCCAACAAGCATCTGGAACCAGAATAATCATGGGACCCAAAAATTACGCAGAGAAATCAATGCGATATTGTATGTATCTATAAGAAAATTTCACTTGCAATGAACAACAGAAAGACCGGTTTACCTTTTTCTTCACAATTTGGACCATATCTTCATCATTCAAAACATGACCGAGGCCACAATGCTGTGGGTAGTGCCTTGCACTTGTACCCCACACTAACACGTATTTGACTTCCTTCACCAAACTCCTGTGAATGTGATTACAGAAGTCTCCAACTTGATGTATTTCCGGTTTGAATAAAAACAGATGTACTCCGTATCTCATTTGAATAAAAACAGGAAGTGTAGAACTTGCCTTGAGATTGCAACATATACACACTTCATGTATTTCCGGTTTCCCTCAATCACATCAATAAGATCATCCACTGTCGCATCCTCGCGAAACAGCAACTGCATTAAATTTATTATACATGAGTATTCTTTTCCATGGGATGAGCACAGAGAAGAAAGTATCACCCAAATGAAAGATTGTACAGCGACTTAAAGAAAATCATGTACCATTAGTTGTGTATGCCCAATAAAAGAATCACCATTAGCTTTGATGAAGGACAATCTTGACTAATCCTAAGTACCTCAGCATTCTGAATTTTGTATCCGTGTAGAATTTGATAACAAAGCTTCTCATCCACATGAGTCAAAGTGCAGGTGCTGTTGAAAGAAATTCCTCCAGTCTTTTTCGTTTTGAAGTACATCTGCCCATGGAACAAAATGTAAAATCCAGCTTAAGTCCACAGTTAACAAAGCAAACATAACAAACAATATATGGAAACAGCTAAAAACCCGACAGAAACTAAGCCCAAGTTCAGTCTGTTTTCAAAAATGCTAATAAATATTAAGAAGATAAAACTTTATGATAACCATAATGATCGCTTGTGTTAAAAGTCATCACTGTAACAACCCGTCCCTAACTTTACGATTTTATTAATTTTAAATGAGTGAATTGATGAAAATGCCCCTAGAGGCGATTTGTGAGACGTTTGAAACATTCTTTTAGTGTATCCTCGTAGTGATCGTCACTACAAACACGTGGGCGCAAACGAAATCGAATTCAGAGTTACAACGAAAATTTTACGAAGCTGCGAACGTGAAGGGCAATTTGATAATTTCACGCTTACGGGAGATTTTCTTTTTGTTTTGTCTTTTATGGGATTGGAGTGTCAGCAGAGTGGGACCCACAACCCACTATTTTTCCTCACTCCCGTGTTCCCTTCCAAATGCTCTCAGCCTCTCATTGGTTGCCACCTCACTTCTCTCCCTCATCCCTCACCTCTCTCTCTCTCTTCCCCTCATTATCATCTTCTTCTCTAAAGAACAGAGGCCAAAAGGCCAGGAACCAACCACACAACCACCATACCATTGCCACTCCGGCGAGGCAGCCACTGTCACAACCATGCTCGAGGACACTCTCATTTCCTCTTTCTTCTCTGTTTCCTCCCTCATCTTTCTCGCTCTAACACTTTCTCCCTCTCCGGAAACCACACAGAACCACCACCCGATTACTCTGGCGAGCTAGACCATCATATCACCACCGCGCCTTGTCATTCCCAATCTTTGGTAGGTGGGCTGGGGCTGCAGGCCCAATCCGAACCAAACCCAAGCCAAAGAGGTCTGGTTATCCTTGCTCACAGCTAGCCCAACGGGCTGCAACCATGGTTCAGAAGTCAAAACGACGTTGTCCTGGTGGTGTGTTCGACGCGGCTGGGTTGCAGGCCAGCACGCAGGTCAATGGCGGTGCCACAGTGGTGGTGTGGCGGCCGTGCCGCACAGTGTTCTAGAAATTTTATTTTTTTTCGACTTTTCTAGGGTTTGAAAAACCCTAAATTGCTTCTAATTTATTTGTATGCTTTGACTCACAAATTCCACATATATATATGTGTGTATATATATATATATGAAGGAAAATATAAACATCATGTTCATGCATCATCGAGAATGTTTTTATGCTTCGTGAACGTTTCAAATATCTTCCTTTATTTTAAGCGTACCTTATTGGCATAAAACAAATAAAATCCTATGAATTTTGTAGAGGATAACCTCCTCCTACGATCCTTCAGTTCCTTAGCTTCTAGCAAGAGCGTGCTGATAACGTGTTGTAGGCCTATTTAACTAAGCTATTCTAAGGGAATAGAGTGGGGGAGAAAGATTTAATTGTCAGTTGTGTGTTGTATCACCCCATTGTGCCTTTATTTATAGTAGTAGGATAGGTTAAATCCTTACCCTTTTATGATTACAACTCTAATATGATATTAACTACTAAAGGTAATATTCAAAGATATCCCTAGATACACTAAGATTTACACAATCATATTCATATTCTAAATATGACTGCAACACTAACTATATATTAAATAATGACTCAGAAGTGAACAACCACATAATAAATAATATTTACAACATTATTCTCATATTTTGTGGCTTCTCAGCCAAACTTATTTAGAAAAAGAATCTCCAAACTGCAGCAAGGATATATATGAATGTTAGAAACGCTAGTGCATTTAGTAATTTTCATTTTATTTTTAATACGGTTGATATTACTACCTGCAATTTATATATTAGGAAGAATGGGAGAGTTTGAACTTGGACGTAGTGAGTTGGAAATGAAGACTCTTGCTATCATGACAATCATCACTTGCTTGCATGCATAGTTAGCCCCCTATAGTTTAAGACTAATTAATTACAATATCTTAGGTCGATATTTCACCATATGTTATTACAAACAATATTAATATTCTAAACTATTTAAGAGGGTTTGAACCATAACATGGTAGGTTAAAGAGAAATTGTCTATGTACAGGGCAATGCCCCACTTTTGCATTTTTTGTGCTTTGTCTACATCAATCCAGGGCGGAGCCAGCTAGCGGCTGCCCTGGGCTCTAGCACACCCTAAGTTTTAAAAGATGAAAAATTTTGTGTTAAAATAAGCATGTTATGGAAAAACTGAGTCTAATATTGCACAAAACAGAAACTTAGCCTACCATTAACACCTAAATTTTACTACATACTAGAAGTAAGATAAATTAGCTCACCCCTATTTAAATTCTGAACTCTGCGTACATTGTAATATGCATTGTTTTTGTAATGAACACCTATTGTCACCAACTTTTCTTGTCTTCTGTATTTCCCCTTGCTAATTAAATAGGAAGTCATAGTCGGAGTAGTTGCGTTATCAAAATGCCTGTTATTCTCTTTCAATTGTTTATCCTCTTGCAAGGTTAACGTTTATTTCAAAAAACCAAAGCTTGTACAAGAACAGTAAACTAAATAAGATATAAGTTCTAATCAGTTTATGGTTGTTATCTAATACACGAAGAAAATATTAGAAGTCCTTAACAAGCAAGCACATAAAATGATCAAGAACGAGCCAGAACCCCACTGATCATGACATTATCCCTCGATTAGAAATCCTTTTACTTGCAGTGTAAGTTTCTAATACTAATAACTAACTGCCAACAGTGGCATGCCTATCACACATACAACTCATCTGAGGAGCCTTGGCCTCTCTGTGGCCTCCAGTGGGACTTAGGAAACATTCAACCGAACAACTCTCGCAGGAGCTTTTGTCTTGCAACCAACAAGATTTATAAAAGAGAGAAATTAGCCAAAGAAGAAGACAACAGAGGACATTATATGATCTTACACGATTGGGATAGATAACATTGAGGTTCTGATATTATCTACTTCTGTGGGTGTGACTTCCATGGAATTCTCTTGATCCTCGTGAGGTGTAAATGCCAGCGGGTTATCACCGGAACGCAGTCGGTCAATCAGAGTACGGCAGATAGGGCAGCCGGAATGAGAATCAAGCCACATGTCAATACAAGGTGCGTGGAAGATGTGCTTGCATTTTGGTAGCCGCCTCACAGTTTCCTCATCTTCCAAACCTCTCAAGCACACTACACATTCGATGGTAGTACTAGTTTTACGATATAAAGCTTCTTCATCATCTTCGTTTTGATCAGGATCACCATCATCACTCTCTTTCTTATAACTGAATGTGATTAAATCCGGCTTCAACCTCTTATCAACCGTGCGTTCGATCTTCTGGACACGCTCGTTGCTAGTCGGAGGAGACAATGGTATTCGCCTACGATATACATACCATCCGATTACGACTGAAATGATGAGCACACCAAATACTACGATGCCTGATACGACTAACATGGGTTTAGGTTTAGGTTAGGTTTAGTTTGTTGTTGATACGGGAATATTACAAGTCTTTGGGAATCTTAATTAGGGGGCCCTGCTTTAAAGATTCACAAAGAATATAAGTAATCCAAAAGTGTTCAAGGATGTTGAATTATTAAATAATATGATCCGATAAGAACAAAGACATATATAGTAGTGATAGGAAGAACTTAATTGGTCTATATATTGTCTATGCCGGCTTAGCATCAAGGGTGATGTGAATGTGACAGATTGAGGTTTACTATGATGCTTCTCCACCTACTGTTTTTGTAGGTTAACTCTAGGCAAGAATTTTTTTTTTTTTTAAGGAAAAAGAAATCTTCTTTTTGGTGAACAAATATTTAAATAAAAAGAGAATCTTCAATTTGTTCAAAAATAAAAAAGAGAATCTTCAAACCTCCTCTTTGTTTTCTATTTTCCGTGAAAATGAGAGAGAAAGAGTATGGACGAGAATGTGAGCAGTGGCAGAGCCAGAAATTCATGTTAGGAGGCGCACACTTTAAACTAAAATGGACATAATATATGCAGAAACTATCTCGTTCTTTTGGTCACCTTGGTATCAAATTTAAAAGTGAGTGACCATGCATTTATTCTTCATTATAAATGGTCAACTACATCAAAAGTTGAAAATAAAACATTATTACATGCACATCCATTTATTCTTCATTCTTGATATCAAATTCAAAGGTGACTGACCATGCATTCATTTTTTTGTAGTGACCAAGAGAACATTTTCTAAAAACATGAAGGTATGAGAGCATATGAAGGGTTTTTTGTGCTAATTTGGAAAAATGTGATTTCATAGACAATCTAATAGAGGGAAATGAGAAATTAACCATAATAATAGTCTGCAAGCAAAGGGAAAAATTGTACATAGGCAAGAAATAGAGAATATGATCAACTAATATTAGTATAGTTTCTATTTGTTGGATTGAAGTTAATTGGAGTAACCACTACAATTACAAATTCAAGTTGATAGTGGTATTATAAAATTAATTAGGGTAAAGTACAAAAAACTACCTCAACTATTAGTCTCATGACACTTTCATACCTCATCTTTTAAAATTGACAATGTTATACCTCATCTTTAGAATTTGGTCAATTTTATACCTTCCGTTAGCCTGACCGTTAATTTGTCAGTTAAATGCTGACGTGGCTTGATCCAAACCCCACTTTCTATTAAAAAATTAAGAAAATATTAAAAAAAAAATCATTTAATATATTTTAAATATTAAAATAACAAAGAAAAGTGAGAAAAAAAAAATTTCAAAACCCAATTCGTCCCCACCCCATCCCTCTCTCTCCTCCCCCATCTTCTTCCCCTGCTCTGCCCAGAAACGAAACGAACAAAAAAAAAATATATTCAAAACCCAATTCGTCCCCACCCCACCCCCTCTCTCTCCTCCCCCATCTTCTTCCATCTTCTTCCCCTGCTCCCCTATCTTCTTCCCCTGCAGCCCAGAAACGAAACGAAAAAAAAAAAAAAACCCAATTCGTCCCCACCCCACCCCCTCTCTCTCCTCCCCCATCTTCTTCCCATGCTCTGCCCAGAAACGAAACAAACAAAAAATAAAAAAATTCAAAACCCAATTCGTCCCCACCCCACCCCCTCTCTCTCCTCCCCCATCTTCTTCCCCTGCTGCCCAGAAACGAAACGAAAAAAAAAAACTAAAAATCAAAACCCAGTTCGTCCCCACCCGAGACTTGGGCTCGCACACCCATGGCTCGCCGGACCTGGGTTGGGTGTCCTCTGGGTGCCTCGGAGCTTCACGGAGACGAAAGGAGAATGGGTTGACGCCAATGATGGTTTTGGTACCGTCGTCGGTGGGTGTGGGTGTGTAAATGGGTGCGTGAGTGTAGATATGGGAGAGAGGTATAGTCTGTGCGAGAGAGGGAGATGTTGGCATGGGTGGGGAAGGGTGGGGGGTTGCACGGAGGGGGAACGAGAAGGGGTCGGGGTGGGGGGGGGGAGATGAGAATGGGTTCTGGGATGCAGGAAGAGAGAAAGGCGAGAGAGATGGGGAGAGAGAGAGCACAGAGAGAGAGAGAGGAGAGAGAGAGATTTAATATAAAAATAAAAAAAAGAGGAGAGAGAGAGAGAGAGATTTAATATATTTTTTTTTAATTTTTGAATATTTAATTATTAAAAATGTATTTTATTATTTTTTAATCCAATTGGATTAGTGAGTGGGACACGTGTCGGGTCACGTCAGCATTTAACAGAGAAATTAACAGAAAAACTGACGGAGATCCGACATTGACACAAATTCGTAAGATGAGGTATGACATTGTCAATTTTAAAAGATGAGGTATGAAAGTGTTATGAGACTAATAGTTGAGGTAGTTTTTTGTACTTTACCCAATTAATTAATGATAGTAGAGGTTGTTATGAAAAAATAGTTTGAGGATAGGCCCGAGCCTATCCTAGTCTAAAGGTGGCTTCGCCACTGAATGTGAGGTGGTAAAATAGTAAAATGCAAGTAGGACGTCTTATATTTGACTTCTGAGTTCGACAGGATTAACTCTAGCATATTGGCAGCTGCATTTTGGAAGATGTGGTCAATAAGATGTTGTCACTAGCATTTTGGCAGCTGCCTTGGGTTTAACTTTCCATGGAGTCGATCTTACTAAAATTGGGCAGCTTGTGATTTTTTGTTTTTCTTTGTGAAATTATTGCTTGGTGCTTGTCTTCTGAATTCTGCATGCATGTTATTTTTATTTATACACGCAACATTGTAAAATAATAAAAAAAAATCAAACTTGAACATTATGAATAGGCATAAATACTCTTAATCAATTTAACTACAAGTCGCTTTCATTCCTTTGTCTGAATGTGTTGAGGCAGGTTTGGTTGTTGAATAATGTTATCCAAAATTATGAGATAAGTTAGAAAAATCGGTTGCACAAAGTTTCAAAGAGGGTGACAATAAACAAGTCAAATATATAGAAAGGCGTTCCCTTTTGCTTCCTAATTTAATCAAGACCTAAAAAACTCCGATTTGTTATGGCATCTCTCTGGAACACCAGTAATCCCGCCATGGCTGATGCCACAGATCCATTTCAACTCCCCAGTATTCCAAAGGTAGTTTTGTTTTCAGCACAAGTTATTGTATCAATTATTCCCAATAAATATTTGAACACTAAAGTTTCCAACCTTCATGTTCCACTTTTTGAAATGTGGCTAAATGTTGCACTTATTTTGTGTTCTTGATCATTTCTCGAGTCTGAAAAAATTACTAGAATTCTTGCGAATATCTGAACTTAATCAAGTTGGTTACAATATTGTGCTCTCCCCTCTGCACCTAACTACCTGAGTTCCAGTTCCCGTTCTCATAGTTTAGATGAGTTTAACGTAGAATATCGATTATATAAAAGGAGAACTGCATACTTTTCACAAAAATTGTTCTTTTGGCGATTATACATAGGTATTACAAAGGTGTGATAAAACTGAAAACAGTTTTTGTTATGGAACAGTTTAAGGTTGCTCTATGTCAGTTGTCAGTTACTTCTGACAAGAATCAGAATCTTGATCGTGCCGGCATTTCGATAAAAACTGCCGCCGAGCAAGGCGCAAAGCTACTTGTTTTACCAGTGAGTTAACTACCTAGTAACTGCTCATGTGGTTGCAGCCAAGTTGTTTGTATAAATGTCTGTGAGAAGTCCTCAGGACATAATCCGTTTGATTTGAATTGCATTTTTGTGAAAGGAAATGTGGAACTGCCCTTATTCAAGTGACTACTTTGCAAAATTTGCTGAGGATTTTACGAATGAGGATGCCTCGCCAACGTTGTCCATGCTATCGGATGCTGCTTATTGCCATGGGATCACAATCGTAGGAGGGTCGGTGCCTGAACGGGATCATGGCCGGTTGTATAATACTTGCTGCATATTTGGACCAGATGGAAAGCTCAAAGCTAAGCATAGGAAAGTAAGAACATGTTAATTCGATAACATTAGACACGGAATTAGGAGCGTAAAATTGGATAGAACTCTTGAAAAGAAGGTGCTGGTGTTGCTTCATTTGCAGATACATTTATTCGACATTGATGTTCCAGGAGAGATATCATTTAAGGAATCTGACTTCTTTTCGGCAGGAGATCAAACTACCATAGTGGACACAGGTATGCATCCGAAATTGTCCTAAACTTTCCTCGAGGAAATGTGTGATGTCAAATTTTTTATTTCAAGATTTTATCCGGATTTGTCTATGAGTTAAGCCGCTGTTGAGCAATTGTAGAACATTTGCAGAAGTTGGTCGTATCGGAGTGGGAATCTGTCATGATTTACGGTTTCCTGAACTTGCTGCATTGTACAGGAAAAAGGGTACTAAATTTTGTTAAATGTTGGCTTAGTTTCTAGCATCTTATCTGTAGATTTCGAATAACAGTATTGATCGTTATGGTAAGGTGTTCATATCATATGCTATCCTGGGGCATTCAACATGAGCACTGGTGAATTGTTGTGGGAGCTCGTACAGAGAGCAAGGTAAGAGTATATACCTTATTACCTACTTGCTCACCATTTTCCTCCGAAACTTCCCATGTTCTAACAGATACTTCCCTCTTTTCAGGGCAGTTGATAACCAGGTACGTATAAAGACTGACTTGTCCTGTTGCTTTCGACTTTGTATCTGTACATTTTTCTACTGTTCTACAGCTAAAAACAATTCTAACATGACCTTTCCCCTCCCCCTGCCCTATTTGGCTTCGGAATCACGGTGTTAGTTATTCGTAGCTACTTGTTCACCTTCTCGAGACTCCACTGGTTCTTACACAATATGGGGACACTCCACGCTAGTTGAACCGGTACTATATAGTGTATAACGCAAACGATTGATGAGCATGAATGAACAAAAACACAAACGATTGTTTTCTTCATTTGTGTGTTTTGTGCTGTAATTGGCAGTCGGGCGAGATAATTGCAACCGCAGGGCATGAGGAAACTATTGTAATCGCCGAGATCGATTACTCTAAAATTCAGCTCCAAAGGTAGGTAGAGTTTTTGCAGTTAAATCTGCGGTATGTTATGTTCATCTTTTTCTGATAGATATGTATGTTAACGTTGTGTGCAAATAATGCAGAAAGAGCCTCCAACTTGATGAACAAAAGCGGGAAGACATCTATAAGTTGATCGATGTGCATGAACTAAGTCCTTGAAGCCTTGAAGGATATAAACAGTTGGTAACATGCGGTTTATGTTTTGTGTAGTAAAAATCGTTGGAAGATATTACACGACCACCGTTTTGTAACACATTCTCAGTTGGACCTTCTTGTTCTACATTCCCAGTTCTCTTTCTCATCCTGCAATGTTACATAATGATTAAAACCGTATACTATCTAGTTCACCATTTAAAGATCAACTATGCAATAATTAACTAAATTAGAAGTTGTTTAACCGTTCGATTAACGTTGTCAAAATTTCAGCATTTAATGAATAATATGGTTCGTATATTTTGTTGGATATTCCTTAAATAAAACGATGTTAGAATTGATTATTTTTTGCAGCGTTCTAAAAACAGATGGTGCAAATTACAACGGATAAATTATAAAATGAGAAAGAGAACCGAACAGGTAGGATAATGCCAGAGGCACCAATTTGTTTACCACCGTTTTCATGTCAACTGATGACAAATGGACTGCGCTGGATTAAATACATAAACAAAGGGGTTCGGCAGATGACAATCGAATGCCACCAACAATGTTCAAATCAGCAGCATGACTTCGAAATTCATTCCCTCTCGAACTTCATTCCTTTATGTTAGCAATACCGTAAAGCAGCTAAAACAAAGCCACACTCTCTTACTCAAAGCCCCAACTGAACCCAACCGCCGTTACCATCTCTTGGCTCAGTTGCTCCAGCGGCTCCTGCAACTCCCTGGTGACAACCTCCGGTATGCCCACAACCTGTTCGACGAAATACCCAACTGCAGAATTCAGTTCCTCTGGACCTCCCTCATCCACTCCAATGTGCTTCACGATCGCTTTCGTCAATCCATCGCTCTATATGCTCAAATGCACCGGGTTGGCGTATCACCATCTGGGTTCACCTTCTCTTCCGTTCTCAATGCCTGTGGTCGTGTCCAGGCGGTTTTCGAAGGGAAACAAGTCCACGCGAGGCTTCTGCAGTGTGGTTTCTTGGGAAACCGGATAGTGCAAACTGCGCTTCTTCATATGTATGCAAAATGTGGGCTTGTAAGGGACGCGAGGGATGTTTTTGATTCGATGGAAGATAAGGATTTGGTTGCTTGGACGGCCATGATTTGTGGGTATTCGAAGATGGGATTGATGGGTGAAGCGCGGTGGTTGTTTGATAACATGGGGCAGTGCAATGCGGTTTCTTGGGCTACCATGGTTGCTGGGTACACGAACATCGGTGATATGGAAAGGGCAAAGGAATTGTACGAAAGAATGGTGGAGAAAAATACAGTGGCGTGGGTGGCTATGATAGCGGGATATGGGAAGCGTGGTAATGTAGTGGAGGCCGAGATGGTTTTTGACAAGATACAGATGCCGGATGCGTCATGTTGGGCAGCAATGGTGGCTTGTTATGCTCAGAATAGTTATGCAGCAGAAGCCATTGAGATGTATGAGAAAATGAGGGAAGCAAAAGTGAGAGTCAGTGAGGTGGCAATGGTGGGAGCTATTTCAGCTTGTACACAACTTGGGGATGTTGAAATTGCAGCCGCATTGGCAAAGCATGTGGAGGAAGGGTTTTGTGGTAAGTTCTAATTTAATCAATTCTTTAAATCGTTTGGTGTCAAGGATTCGATTGGATTGGCTAACTCATTAGATTCAATGTATGTTGAAAGAAGAAATGGATATCAACTTCCAAATATGGTCTAGGGTGAAGAAGAAATGGGTGTCAACGTATTCGTTTTAATCTCCAAAAAAATGGTAGGATGGGCAAGTGATAAGTTTCCTTCATAGCTAAGACATGTTCAACCTTCAACTTAGACGAAATTGAGATGTCTACGTTCAACATACATTGAATCTAGTGAGTTGTCCAATTCAATCTAAACACCGAACAGGCCTACGATTTGCTATCTTTTGTATTGCTTACATACTGTAGTGCTGATGTGCCCTCGTTTACCAAACACTTTCAGAGAAGACAATCTTTGTATCCAATGCATTGATCCATATGCATTCCAAATGCGGAAACATAGACCAGGCATGGAGAGAGTTCAACAGAATGAGCATGAGAGATGTCATATCCTATAGTGCGTTGGTCACTGCCCTTGCTGACCATGGAAAGGCCGAGGATGCATTGGATCTTTTCTCGAAGATGCAAAGGGAAGGAGTTAGACCGAACGAGGTTACATTCGTCGGTCTCCTCAACGCATGTAGCCATGCTGGACTGGTTGAGAAAGGGTGCCGGTATTTTGAGCTCATGACTCAGGTTTTCGGCATTGAGCCACTAAAGGAGCACTATGCTTGCATGGTTGATCTTCTTGGAAGGGCTGGGATGCTTGAAAAGGCATACAATCTTATAATAGACAATGTCGGTGTTGCCGATGCAAAGATTTGGGGCTCCT
Organism: Malus fusca; assembly: GCA_035220775.1. NCBI lineage: Eukaryota > Viridiplantae > Streptophyta > Magnoliopsida > Rosales > Rosaceae > Malus > Malus fusca. The sequence continues at coordinate 14,752,144 of CM069067.1, read as the reverse complement.
TGTTAGGAGCTTGCAAGGTTCATGGCAATGCTGAGTTGAGCGAGATGGCGGCCAGGCAACTCTTCGAAATAGAACCGCGCGATGCAGGAAATTACGTGCTTTTGGCAAATACTTACGCAGAAACAAATAAATGGGATGATGCTGAGAGAGTGAGAATGATGATGAATCAAAGAGGTATGGTAAAATCTCCAGGGTGTAGCTGGAGAGATTCTACTGTATAACCGGGGTACACCCTCTCTCTCTCATTACGTGAATAATAGACTGTAAATTTTCTCGTCGAAAAATATTGCTCTCTTTCTACAAATGTGTGCATCCAGCAAGATAAAGCTGAAGAGCGTTTTCGAAGTGTATTAAACACCATCTCCAAAACAGAGATCATGGTGCAGTACATGTTCAACATTCCATGAAGTAATTAATCTAAACTTACTAACACAAGGACCAAAAAATCTACCTACTCCCATAAGCACGACATTCTAGCACCAATTCTTCACTTCAGAATTAAGCAAATGATTTGATTATGTCGTGCTCCGTAGGCATCTCAAAGACAACTCATCCGCGGATCATTCTTCTGTGGCGGTTCATGTAAGAAACTCGGGTTTGCATGGTATGCCTATCAATGATACTACTGCTTCAGGGGGGCCTTCTTCACTCTGTCAGATATACGAGCAGGGTCTGTTGAATGTGACTTGAACCGACCCCTCCCTTCCCCTTCCTTGTCCTGGAGAATCCAAATGCCAAATATTAGATTGTTTTCGAAAGAATATTTTTCTTCATCCGGTTGCAAAGAGAACACAAAACAGTAAGACCCAACAAGCATCCGGAATCAGAATAATCATGGGACACAAATTATGCACAAAAATCAATGCGATATTGTATGTATCTTTAAGAAAATTTTACTTGCAATGAACAACAGAAAGACCGGTTTACCTTTTTCTTCACAATTTGGACCACGTCTTCATCATTCAAAACATTACCGAGGCCACAATGCTGTGGGTAGTGCCTTGCACTTGTACCCCACACTAACACGTATTTGACTTCCTTCACCAAACTCCTGTGTATATGATTACAGAAGTCTCCAACAGTGCAGCCCCCTCTATCCTACACACACATGCAAAGAGGAATAAGAGAAAACAAAGCAAGCCAGAAAGCTCATATGATGGAGAGCTAATTGATCCTATAAAGACACACAGAACAAAAATATTTGCAACTTACAGCAGAAAGAACTACTGGATCACCGAAATCAGGTTGCTGGCCCTGCGGCTTTGTATAAACTCTAACAAGTCCCATCTCTTCCCACATTTTTGCAAGTAGTCTGTCAAAGTTCAGCTGTGAGCAAGATAAAAACACAAAGTTAATTTTCCTGAACCGTTTAATACGCAAAGTTAATTTTCCTGAACCGTTTGAAAACCATTTCATTTTTAGTTTTTGGTTTTCAGCTTTATTTTATTTTTTTTAACTGAAAACTTTCCAAACAAGATTTCAGTTTTCTGAACTGAAAACGGAATGGTTATCAAATGGCCTCTAAATAAATTGTAATGTAATTTTTACACGTTGAAAATTAGGGTCCAACAAAAACACAATTCTAATGGAAAGAACCACAGTAGGCAATGTCTTCTGTGCTCTGACCAAAAGTTTTTCAATTTTGCAACTGCAGAGATTGCTCAAGGTTTCTTACTGGTAACACAGATGTACTCCGTATCTCATTTGAATAAAAACAAGTGTAGAACTTGCCTTGAGATTGCAACTAATGACAACAGAATTCGGCTGACGGGCTAATTTGTCCACATCATCAATACCAATAACGTCTATCTTGTTGTACACATATACACACTTCATGTATTTCCGGTTTCCCTCAATCACATCAATAAGATCATCCACATTCGCATCCTCGCGAAACAGCAACTGCATTAAATTTATTATACATGAGTATTCTTTTCCATGGGATGAGCACAGAAAAGAAAGTATCACCCAAATGAAAGATTGTACAGTAACTTAAAGAAAATCATGTACCATTAGTTGTGTATGCCCAATAAAAGAATCACCATTAGCTTTGATAAAGGACAATCTTGACTAATCCTAAGTACCTCAGCATTGTGAATTTTGTATTCGTGTAGAATTTGATAACAAAGCTTCTCATCCACATGAGTCAAAGTGCAAGTGCTGTTGAAAGAAATTCCTCCAGTCTTTTTCTTTTTGAAGTATATCTGCCCATGGAACAAAATGCAAAATCCAGCTTAAGTCCACAGTTAACAAAGCAAACATAACAAACAATATATGGAAACAGCTCAAAACCCGACAGAAACTAAGACCAAGTTCAGTCTGTTTTCAAAAATGCTAATAAATATTAAGAAGATAAAACTTACTTGAGGCGGCTTCTTGTTTAAACGTAAGCCCACAGCTTCCAGCTCCTTTGTCAATATTTGCCGATGACCTTCACTCTGAAACATCAAAACGCAAGTGTTAGACTAAATAACTGACAGAAACCAAGCAAAAACAGGTAATCAACATAATGCATCAACAGGACAGGGTCAAGAGGTCGAGCAGGTTGCTAAGAATGAAAACAATGAAAGGTCAGTAAGCAGACGACTAGTAAACTTATTTATCAGCTATTGATATACCAATAGTAACAACAGCATGTTACTACAGAATAAATACTTACTTTTGAGGCATCAAGGACCATCAACACAATATCTGAAGACTTGGCAACAGCAATAACCTGCAAGACAGAGTCTTATCAAATTCTATCCATTTCCACGATACTTGGAAATCGGAGCAGAAGAGAAGATATTGAATTGCCAAGGGCCAAATACAAGTCATTACCTTTCTACCATGAGGCGTTTATTTAAAAATCTTGTTGTAAAATTCTCATAATATTATTGTACAATAAACGAATAATGACATGTTATCAAAAGAGGAGAAGAATCTTAAAGAGAATATTCACCTGCCTCCCACGACCTTTGCCTTCTGAAGCACCTTCAATAATTCCAGGAAGATCGAGCAGCTGAATTTTTGTATCATTGTAATGTATAATCCCAGGAATGCAGGTAAGAGTTGTGAACTCATAAGATGCAGCTTCAGAGTGTGTGCCCGTCAACATAGTCAAAAGTGTCGACTTCCCCACACTACAAACAATAGGCAAAACTCATAAGGACTGGCCATGTCTTGTTGCTTTTAAAGCCAAAACATTTCATTTTGTTTTCTTTAAACGATACACAATGCATGTTAAGGTTATATAAATATCGCAAACCTTGGAAACCCAATAAGTGCAACACGTCCGTGACCAAACTTTGTAACTTCGAAACCATCTCCACCTCCGCTAGACCCCTGAATTTCAGTTTTGAATCATTAAAAATGGTAACTCTAAACCACAACCACATGAACAAAATTATTGTACAAAGCATTACCAAGAAGCTCATGGCCATCAAAGTTCCTAACGTTAATACAGGAAAATTCTACATTCATATCAAATTAAACTCGTGTGTGTGTGGGTGTGTGTGGGTGTGGGTGTGTGTGTGTATGGAAAAGTTGCATACTTTTGGAGGCTCCAAAAGCTGAGTCCTGAGCTTGGCAATCTTTGCCTTGAGCTGGCCAAGATGATACTCTGCATTTTATCAGCATTCCAATTAAATAAACAAAAAATTAAGATATAACCCAATTCATAAAAGACCATATTATATTTAAATACCCAATAAATATAGGGAAATCAAGTAAAAAGGGAAATTACCTGTGGCTTTATTTTTCTGAGTCCGAGCCATTTCGGCCTCAATTTCCTTGATCCTTTCGATGATCCCCATTGCTACTGGATTGTTTCAGCTCCTACAACTAAAAAAGCAACAGCAGGAACAGTTGAGATATACAAAACTACTAATTGGGTAATTGAAAAGAAATCGAAAGGTCTGTTTAGTTGCCGAGAAATCGTCGTTTCAACAGCGATGTCTCGGACACCAAACAGAGTGGATTACAGTGAGAGAGAACATGTTGAATTGCTGTCAGGGAGGTTGAATTCTTGAAGGAAGAAATGGTAATTTACGAATTGGAGGGAGTGGAAGAGCTGCGGTGGAGGACTCACCGTGACTCAGTTGGCGATGATGTCCCTGGAGCTGGAAGTACCAGAGAGAGAGAGAGAGAGAGGAGTGAGAGAGTTAGGGCTGAGAAGAGAGAGAGTATGGGCTTTTAAATGTAAGGATCGTGGCGTCTTGGGCCTCTTTCTTGGGTACCATCTCATCAAACTTCCGGTCCTCCTCATCGGGGAGAGAACCGAACTTCGTATCTTTCATATAATCCTAATGTGTTCTTTCTTACAACAAAAGTTTTGTGCCATTTGGATAACTCATAAATTTCGTTCCTTAAGTTTCAAATCCATCAATGTGATCCTACACTTTCATCCAAGTTTCATCAAAATTTTGAACATTTAGTCACAGAAATGATCATTTTTAATAACGATGATATAATGAAACCTGATCATTTCTACAACTAAATTGCCCAAATTTCATTCACTTTTCTACAACATATCAATAGCGCTCAAGCTCTAATAATTAGTAGTTAGTAACTTCCAATAGGATCCTTTTGGTGAGGATCCAAAGCACCCGTAAATCGTGTTCGTTCATCGTACATCGTGCGGTCAATTTTTGTCAGGTAATGTTTATGTTTAATTTTAAATAAAAATATTTAAAATGATTTCTGACCACACTATGTACGATGAATGGACACAATTCACAGATTCCCAAAATCCTCACAAAGAAGATACGGATTCTAGTAACTTAACATGGTCAGTCTCCTTGGCTCACTCCACAAATTTATTTCCACGAGTCGAATAGTTCATTATTTAGGTCCTAATTCAAGATTTTCTTCACCCAAATCCCAAATCAGATAGCTTTAGCCTTATTTGGTTCAAAAGGTAGTGTTAGCCTTCGGTTATTGCCTTAAAGTTTTATTATTTATTCACGACCTATTTATCAACCAAGATAATTATCGACCGTAACAAACAAATAAAGGGTAATTAGTCACTTTAAACATGTTTGACATTCGGCTGATCAACCGGCAAGTGTACGCCGGTCAACTTGCCGTGCAAAAATTGATCAATTTTTAACATCAGGCATAAACCCTATCATAATAAATTAATAACTGAGTAAGAAATTGTGTTAGGAACTTAGGAGTCAGAGAATGTATAGTAAACATGTTTAAGCCTACATCTCAGCAATCCCTCTGCAGCACATCAGCCATGGTAACAAGTGAATGTCAGCAGAGGAAAGCGGTTACAGTCCAGCAGTATCCTTATATACAATGTTACAAGAAGCCTGGTCGCATTTGATGCACGCTTCGACTGCTACCAGTGGCCAGCTTGCTCGGCCCTAGATTTGGCGGTACCTGCACCTGCATCTCAGCAAGCTCTCTTACTTTTAACAAAATTGATGCCGGGATGGGTACTGAAGCATGTTTCCTGGAGTTTATCTGCACAATTCACCACAGACAAACCAAGTTAAGTCGGTACTCAAAAGAACATCCGGAGAGAGAATCAATGGCGTATAGTGTACTATATACATAGGCATATTTGCTTCCTAGTACAGACGCCAAACATCAGTTTGCAAGTTACGATGAAGTAAACCACCATAGGGCAGTAGATTTTTCAGTAGATAATAAAAATTCAAATATGCCCGTTCAAGTTGTAAAATACTATGGAGACGTGATCAAAGTTCGAAAATTTTATTTACAGAATATTGGAATCTCTGGAAGATAATATTTGAATGCAATATTAGTATTTAAAGGCTGAGCAAAGGAGTTCAAAGAAAGCTTGCATTTGAAAGAGATGGGAAGTTCCACACTTCCCGTCTAACCAACTCATAAAAGAGAGGTAAGGGGAATGTACTCACTCCATCATCAGGAGGCGTTTGTGCAAAGCTAGCTTTCAGCAGGTTTCTCCACTTGTCCTGCAAAATGACACATGTTTTCTCAGTGAAAAGTATTCACCATTTTTTTAGTATAACTGGATGCCATATGAACTTGGAATCTTGAATACAAATTGTACAGCAAAATCATACCTTGAGATCAACAGAAGTGCGATATGAATACGATGCAAAGGAAAGCCTTTTGATCTCAGACCACCTCCCAGTGCCACACTTAGAGACACCCTCAACTAATTTTATAACCTCAACAAGAGTCCAAGCTCGATGGTGTTTCCTTCTCATTCCACCTTTCGCTGTGGGAATCTGGGCTGTACCATCATCTGAATTGTCCTCGGATGAATCTGTCTGTTTAATGCCCAAGTTCTTTCGCAGTTCAATTGTGCCCATTACTGAGCGACGCTTGTCTTTCTCTGGTTCAGCAGTACACTACATAGGCAACCAATTAACATAACAAAAAAATTAGCATGCAACCAATTGAAAGGTAATTCAGTATAGCACTCAAACAAAAGGCAAACCATGATATTAAAAAAAAAATTGTCATTACCCCCGTTAGTCCTCAATAATACAAAATGCCAGTCCAAAACTAATAACCGGCTACACTAACGTTATTGACACATTATCAAATTCAAACACACATGCCCATAACTCAATGTGAAGTAAGAATAATGGAATCCAGTTAAGCAAACTTGATCTTACCCGTGGTTTCATCCGTTCAGAAGCAGATCTGACTTTCAAGACTTTGTCTGCATGCTCACTCTCTGATACAGAACTACGCATACTAAAGGCCTCTTTTACAAGTTTAGCTGCCACACCCATTCCACTCATATCAAACTTCTACAAATAAAAAATCGAACGCATTCAGGTATTGTGTCTTACAGTGCTATATCATAATCGTAATTCCTATGCTTAAGAAGAAAAACAAAAGAAATGATAAAGCAACTCGTATTGCCATATTATAAAAGGGTTTTACCTACCATAAGGGCCATAATATTTTTCCTTGGACGGCTTCTACGAACTCGAGAAACATAAGGAACCTGAACCCCAGATCCGCCAAGAGAATCCAACCTAGTGACAAATGTTCTCTCATTTGAAGGGACATTTGTCACATTTCCAAGAGGGTCCGACCTGGTGACAATAGCTCTATCATTTAAAGGGACATTTCCAAGAGGCCAACAAGATTTTGGAGATGTTTGTCGTTGTCCCGCACTTTTAACTGGACTAATCACTTTTGGGCTACAATCTTTTGATTCAACTTCAGAAAGCTCTTCAATATATCTCTTAGTGGGCTTTCGAACTCGTTTGGCAGCTCTCTGATCTGTGTGAAGGTCCTCACTTCCACAATCCAGTTCTGCACTAATGTTTACCAATCTCTTGCCCGAAACAGTGACATGATTTTCCATTTGGCTACTGTGGCTAGTTGGTGAAGTTTCGTACCCAAGATTCTTTGCTTCACCATCTGACCCCTCAGTGAGCATACCATCTGCATTCTGAATGCTATCATCTTTACCCTTGTTCACCAATTTGTTATCTACGATAGTGAAAGTTGTTGTTGAAACATCACAAGAGTTAGTCAACCCCATTGTGATCCTCCTCTTAAGCCACAACTTGTCCTTAACAGTAGTTTCTCTCCCAAAAGTTGCCCGAAATAATTCATGAAGTTCTCTAATTGATAGGTTGTCCAAGCATATCTCCCCCTTTAGTGTATTAACATCAGGCTTTGGACTAGTGCAGATGACAGAAGCTGATGACCCACTTTCTATTGGTCCATCCAGCGGTTGTTTTGAGCACTCCCCAATTCTTCCAGATTCATTAATATGGCTTCCATCTGGACTCAGTGATGAAGAAGGAACAATATCCTGCAAAGGAATTTCAGATTGCAGCTTCTCATCAATAGCAGGTAATTTATCATGCTGATCAGAACACTGGATGTCTACATTCATAAAAGCAGAAGAATGATCAGGAGATCCACATGCTAAGCGGAGCCTCTTCTCCTGTTTGACCTTTTGCAACATCTCCTCAATGTACTACAAGAGATTTTAGAGGCCGAGAAGGATCCAAGACGATTAATAACTAGATATGCTAAAATTGTACACATACTTGTAGAGATGCAAGAAAAAGAAGAATTGAAATAAACTATCTATAAGTTTAAGAAATGAACAATCAAACCAGTTGATAAAGAAATACACCACTAACACATAATACGGACGATAAATTTCAAAATCAAGAAATTCCTTTCTACAGGATTAAAATGCATATAGCAGCTAGGAAATATAACTGCTGTACAAGGGGTATCTGTAAAAATATCCAAGCACTTGAATCAATTTATTAAAGAGACATAAAGATAAAGTTATCCAAAAGAAATGTGCTATTCAGAACAGTCATAGCAGGCCATAAGTTTATGCAAGATAGTACTCATCCATCTGATTCTACAACAGGAGGAAATTTTATCCAGAGAAAGCAAGTCAATACCTCAAGCCGTGCACTTAATTTCACATCAGCTTCTGTGTTCTCTGAATGTGAGACACCTGGAAATGTATTGCTCTGTGAGAGATGAAAACCATTACAGAACCAACACCATAAGATATAAAAATAGAATGTCTTCAAATAATTTAACAAACCAAGTTCTACAACTAGTTTCTCACAAGGTCATTTTTCATTGAAACAATACTTCACTAAGTCAGGGAAACAATAGGTATGCAAAACATATCTTGAATATAAATGAAAGTACCCAAAAAGTAGTCACTTTGGTGTTGAATATAAATGAACTCTAAAGCCATTGAGGAGAAAAAGTAAGTTGGAATAAGATTTGTCAAACTAATTTTGAGAATTGAGATTTGAGATGCGCATGTAACTTGAATGATTCAACACAAAAATATGAATAGATAAAAATCAGACTCCAATAGTCATTATATACAGAAGTTATAGCTTAAGGTTCCAAATTGCACGCCCTTAAAGTTACTACGTAAAATGATCCATAATGATACAGATGGAAATGAAATAATTAGTCACAACAATAAATCAAATAGACCTTCTGAGCTTTCTTTCTGAGGTTTCCCAGAGGAAGACTCTTCGTTGGAAATGCACCAACCATTTCCAGCCTCTGTAATAACAGGTAATTCAACCATCTCATCAACAAGAAAATCCTCAACTTCCATTACTTCATCATCTGTTGCTGGCACTAATCTCCCATCACCTTCAACCTGGAATCAAATAAGACGTTATGAATCTAAAGAAAACAAAATAAATGGCAATGAAATTTTCGAACATGAAGTAACAAGTCCATAGTTGTAACTGCAGTGCAATTTTAAGTTTCCCCCTAAAAGAATTATGGAAAACCTGTCGCCAAACCAAAAACTGGCCTCTCATTTAATCCAAGTATAAACCTTGAATTTAGAATTGGTGACAAACTAAATCCGCAAAATCAAAGCTTTAGAGAAAGAACATATCAAATTGTAAAGCTCAAGCTTCAATTCGTATCTACTATTATTTTCTAAAATCTGATTCGCCCAGAAGGCAGGCAGCAGCCTGGCTGCTTCTAATTGTACTCATTAATTGATGGCTTGTCTGCTTCTAATTGTACTTTATGAATAAAATAACTGTTAAAATCTCTTGATCGATATACAGTCCTTTATAGGCTCTAAAGCAGTATCATGAACGCCCATTACCCAAGCCTATCAAGTTATCATGTTTCTGTACAAATTTGAAAGTTAAACCAATCATAAGGAATGTTCACACACTTATACCTGGCAAAGAGAACAGAAAGAAGCGGCTTACACTCCAATTTTATGTGCACAAAACTACTAGCACCAACAGAATAGTTGAATTTTTAATGCAAATGAAACATACCCGAACGAGCTTGTATACAACAGGATCGGCAATCTGCTTTGGCGAATACAAAGAAGAGCTACTTTTCTCAACCCCACTCTCCTCACACATCCCTTCATCATTCCCCTCAACACCGACCACTGTTTCCATGGAAAATCCACCACATGCAACTCAAATACACAAACTGAAACCTCAAAACCAAATAAACAAAAACAAAAAACAAAGTAAATGAACAAAGTTAACTTCTATAATTTTCAAAGGTAATAAAAATAAAATCTTATCCACTAAAATATAAATGCACCCAGAATTCAAAACAAATAAACAAAATTCTCCGATTCAAATACTCAAACCTGCAATTCAAAATTCAAAATTTTCGAAAACCGAAAAGAAAACAGCAAAAACGAAATTAACACTATATCAAACTACATTTCCTCCAAAGACAGCAAATATCCAATCCCAATTACATAAAACTACATTTCTAGTGAGAGAAAAGCACCATTTCAGGCAAAATTGCTAAGTAATTCAAATGATATCACAGTAAAAGCCGAGAATTTACATGCAGAAGCACCAAAACACTAGAAATTGTTCAAAATTTTCACATTCGGAGCAAACTTGAACAGCAGATGAAGCGAAATTAAGTAGGACGGGGCTCACCATAGGACTGTGAGAATGAGGAGCGAGTTCACTCAGTCCTTGCGAGTGTAAAATTGCAAGGATAGCGACGGATTCGAAGCGCGCCGGGCACTGAGTTGGGAAGAAGACGAGTCGTTTTCTGAGAGAAAGCTTGTGCGGGAAGCTTTGAGGAAAGGGAAAACAATCGGATTGGTCTGCTGCTGCACTGCGCCCGTCTGTGTGCGCTTCTGCTTTTTTGGCTCGCTTTTTTAGTACGCTGTGAGCATAATGTCGTACAGCTGCGGACTCCAAACTCTACTTCCAATGCAGTTCACAAATGGGACTTGGCGTCCGGGTCTCTTTAAATTTTTTGTTTTTTTTTTTATTTATTTTTCTTTTTGAGTAGAATTTTTTTTTATTTATTTGGCTTAAATGTCAAACTGATTTCGATGTTCTACTCATTTCATCAATTAGTCTCTCTGTTTTTAATTGCCCAATTTAGTTATCGTGTTTATTTCCGCTAGTCAATTAATGACATTCAATCCAATTTATTTATAACAATATCTATTTGATTTACAAATTTGAAAATGATAAAAGTAAAAACTAGATGAAAAATTACTCTACCCCCCAACTCCGGGACATTCTCCCCTCTCCCATTTTGCTTCCCCCCCCCCCTCTCCCTCTATCACAATCTTAAATAATTTTCAGAATGAAAGTTTTATCTCGTATATGTATTATTTCTCATTAATTTGCATATTTATGAAAATTTAAATTTAAATAAAGAGAAAGTGTAATATATGGTTCTTTCAATTGTGATTAGTTTCTCGATTGATTACATAGTCGAAAATGAGGTGGTCGGTGTTATTTTTCTTGGGACTACAATGATGGAACTTGCGTTGTAACAAGTGAGGTCGAGGTGGATCTAGAGATGCATTCATTGAGTTGTGTGTGTGGCTAGGGTTGGGGTTTGGGTCAAGGACAATTCGGTCTCATTTAGCATTGGGGACAAAACATTTTCATAATATTGGTTCATGTGTATGCATGTAAATCAGATTCAGATATGTATGTTTTTGTCCTCAGTTGCTTTGTTTGGGCGATTATTACTTTTCTTAGTCGCCAGTGGCGAATTCTGGGTAATGTACTGAAGGCTTCAATTTTGGTTTTTTGGGGGGATGAATGTGAAATTGTAAAAGATATTGACTGGGGTACCTTAATTTGTAAAAAAAATGGTTTATTTTGGTTGAAAATATTTTGGTATAAAATGGTAGAAGTGTATCAATTTGTTTCATTGTTATTTACTCAAATTCTATCTGATTTGGTTAGTCCTTTTCTAATATTTATGTGAGAAAGGGGAGAGAGAGAGAGAGGAGGACAAAGATAAATTTTTTCATTCTGTATGTAAAAGGGTTGAAAACCGAAGCGAAACCGTTTGAAATCGCACCAAACCAAATGGTTAAGTTTCATTTCGGTTTTGGCTTCAAACCATATTGCTTGTAATAACGTCTATTATCTATGTTTACCAATTGAGTCATACTCATATTCTAACCAAAGAAGTTTTACCCCCTTTCTTATCCTCATAAAGAAGTTTTTTATTTTTCCTCAAGTTGGCCTGATAAAATTTACATTGTCGATTAAGATGTTTTCTCATTCCAGATGTACCATTAATGCTTGAATCGGCCGCAAAGTCACCATCATTTGTATGTTCCGGGTAATAGACATATTTAGCCCTAAGTCTTACATGTGGAACCATTACCAATTTATCATTTCCATCTTTTACAATATTCATTTCTCGATCTTTGAGGCTTAACAGGGTCTTAACTTGAGAAGACAAAAATGTATTTGTGTACTGAAATATGGGCCAAAAATTGATTTGTGTGAACTTTGTAATTTTGGGCCAAAAACTAATTTGGGCGTTTTTTTTTTTTTTTACAAAAATTGAAAAACAAGCCTTGTTCCTTAAAGGCCCAGAACCGAACCTATACTTGGACCGAATAGGTTCGGTACTAAGTTGGTACAACCATTCATACCGTACCGAAAATTTGCTACATGTTCGGTTTCAGTACAACCTTGGTACCGAACCGTGCCCAGGCCTAGTTTAGACTAACCGTTACTTGGTTAGAATACGAGTATGACTCAATTGGTAAACATAGATAATATACATTATTACAAGTAATGTGCCCTAATTGGATTATTAGTCTTATGGTGATAGGGAAGTTGAAAGATAGGTCATGTGGCAAAAAAATTAGGATTTAAGCCCGAATTATAACCAAAACCATCAACTCTCAATTATTAGCATATGAGTCACACATAATAGGCTAAACCGAAACTTTCCGTTAATTGTTAGCACCTGAGGCTTAAATATGAGGCTAACTTTATCTTTTTAGTTATACATGTGAGCCTCATGAGTTAATAATTAACGGAGAGTTGACGAAATTTTCAATTCTGGGCCTAAATCCTAACATCCTTCATCACAGGGGCTTAAATCCTAATATTTTTTTTTACCACATGAACTATTTTCCAACCACCCTATCACCATTGGAACTATTAAACCAATTAAGCCCAAACAATATTCCTATTCAAAAGGACACTTTAAATGAGACTAGGCATACCAGCAGGGTGGACAAGATCTGGTTCAGTCCAATTCACTCCTCAAATCGAAATTGGAGCCATAATAAAGTTAGGGAGCGTTTGTTTCACCTTCTTAAGTGGGACTGGACTAACTAGGATTATTGTCCCATGTTTGGTATCCTTGGAGACTAACTAGGATTATGTTCGATTGTCGCCTTCACTTGTAAATGAGAGGTCTTATGTTCGATTCTCGCTAAAAACGAATTTGAACCATATTATTGCTAGCCCATTGTGAAGCATAGCTCACCCTAGGTCTTCCTCTTAAAAGATGAGGTTCTTAAGTTCACGACTCCCAACCCCATTAATAAAAAAGAAAAAGAAGAATTCTCTTTGAATTTTAACCATAAGAGTAAATATGCATCAAAGGCAATCCTAAAAAGGGGCAAGAGAGAAATAAATATGCGCAATAGAACACAAAGGGACGCAGCCCAATACTATTTCCCATACGAAGTTAAGATTCCAACAGTAAAAATCGGGAGGACATAAAGGCGGGTAACATACAGAGCATGAGTTGCTTTTTCTATTTGCTGGCTAAGAAAATTACAATTCTAAAGACATAATCTCATTTCTCGTATTCCAATCGGGTACTAACAGGCATTCAACTAGAAATGAGATTATGCGGAATATGAGAAATTAGTATATTGACAAAAAAAAATGGTATGAGCATGCGGAAAAACAACTCTAAGCAGCGACAAGGCCAACTGGTATTTCATACTTTCGGTTGCCACAACTGGGGGCCTGATCTGATGTGGGGTCCTCTTTGGGTTGGTGGATGGTGACCAGATCAGGTAGGGGTGTTTTGGAGCCTTGCTTACCCTTGGGATCCCAATCGAGCGTGATTTTGACCTTAATCCCAAGAACACCCTGAAAATTTTATTTTATTTTATTTTATTTTTTAATTTTTTTTATTTTTTGTATCTAGTGTATCCGGGTCTTTGACCCGACTACTCACTAGGCCACCCGCCTGACCCCACAACATTTGGTAGGCAAGAAACTCTAGCAATTGCTAGGTGGGTACCTTGAGAGGTGTCGAACCCCAGACCTCTTGGTAACAAACCAAGGGCCTGACCATTAGACTAAACACTCTTAGGTAGAACACCCTGAAAAATGGATATACGAAAAATAAGTAGAGATAACAAAATCACATAAGAGCCAGAATGATGGAGGAGCTAACCTGTCTAAGAAGCACATGCGGCACAGCAGCATCGATATATTCCTTAACAGGCTGGCCAGAGGATATCATGTATCCATCCTTGAATTTCATAGACTTGGCACGCTGAGCCCTGATTTTGATTTTGCCACTAACAATGACCCACAGGTTGTAGAGTAGAAAGATTCATTGTACTATGTTGGTGCAGCCTAATAAGGTCAAGTGGAAAGAAACAGCTTTTGTTCGCACGTCGCATCCCTTTGCACCACTTTCGATGACAAATCTACAAACGCCATAGCATGTCCTAACAAAAAAGAAGGTAAAGGGATGATCAATAGAAGTCGACAAACCCAAATACCTAGGTAATAACTAAAGCATAATGGTTGTGCAAAAACAGATCTGTACAAAGCCCTAATTATGGCATAAACCAAGCAACACAGAACAAGGAAACAGTGTATCAATATATGTGGTCAATCCCAACAGTGTAGGTTAATGTCATAAGGACTATGGTTCTGAAAAGAACAGTACTAATTGATTAACTCAGGATTGAAATTAACTTCAATTAGTAATGCGTGTTTAATTAATTGATTCCCTCAAGCACGCTGACAATTAATGACTATATTAGGATTGGTTTTTGACCCAAAATAAAAAGTATATTAGGATTGGATAATACAGGAATGCTATGAAATGTAGGAGTTCCCGAACTCCAAGAACTATTAACAGTTCAAACAGACTAACAAAACTCCAAACTGCAATTTAAGCATTCCAGAGGGTCCTCTTAACCCATTATTATTATGAGTAAAGGGAGATAAAATCTGAATGCTATAGCTACTAATGATACCATCTAGAAACAGTAGACATGTGAAATTGTTTTCTATAGAAAGAGATCATCTCTGTTGCGTGGATGTACAAACTGTACTTAATTAATTGCAGATGTACATACGTAATTATTTGTACTAAAAATTCGCGAGTAAAACAGAGTTGCAGTCTACGGAGTAACACTTTTGTTAATATAGATTAATGCTAATAGATTCCCATGAATATATACAAGTGTGCAATTTCAGGAAGCAATTCGATAGTTCATAGAGATAATGCATAAGATATAATGATGTGTTGGATACTAAGAAATTTGACACTTATCATTCCAACAGGAGTAACATTTATGTAATGCTCAATCATGTTTGAAACTTAATTAGTCGTAAATGTTTGTACTTCATTTATTTCCCTCAATCACAGTGATGTTCAATGACTGGCAGTTTAGGTTTGGATAACACATAAATGTTATGAAATGTAGGAGTTCCCGAACTCCAAGAACTATTAATAGTTCAAACAGACTAACAAAACTCCAACCTGTAATGTAAGCATTCTTAAGGATCCTCTTAACCCATTATTGTGAGTAAAGGAGATATATTATTAAATGCTAAAGCTAATAAAATTGATATGTATGAGTGTGTGTGTGCGCGCATGCACGCAAGTTTGAGTTTGCGTATGTGCATTTGCGGGTGATACAATAAATGTAGAAAGAAATTGTATAAAATATAATGAGATGATGGAGGTCACATCCCCAACAATAAAAATCTCAAATGGAGTGGTACCTATGTGGCAATAATTAGTGAAATACTTTTTCTTAATTTCATTCCCTTAGTCAAACTGAGGTTCACTGACTAGTATATTAGATGCGGAAACACAGGAAAGGTATGAAATGTAGGAGTTCCCGAACTCCAAGAACTATTAACAGTTCAAACAGACTAACAAAACTCCAACCTGTAATATAAGCATTCTTAAGGATCCTCTTAACCCATTATTGTGAGTAAAGGGAGATATATTATTGAATGCTAACGCTAATAAAACTGATATGTATGAGTGTGTGAGTGTGTGAGTGTGTGAGTGTGTGAGTGTGTGTGCGCGCCCATGTGCGCAAGTTTGAGTTTGTGTATGTGCATGTGCATGTGATACGATAAATGTAATAGATTAGAAAGAAACCGCATAAGATATAATGAGATGATGGAGGTCACATCCCCAATAATATAAATCTCAACAGGAGCAGCACCTATGCGACAATAATTAGTGAAACGGTTTTTCTTAATTTCATTCCCTTAGTCAAATTGAGGTTCACTGACTAGTATATTAGATGCAGAAACAAAGGAATGTTATGAAATGTAGGAGTTCCCGAACTCCAAGAACTATTAACAGTTCAAACAGACTAACAAAACTCCAACCTGCAATGTAAGCATTCTTTAGGATCCTCTTAACCCATTATTGTGGGTAAAAGGAGATAAAAACAGAACGCTATTAAGCTGACATCTGTTAGAAAGAGTATTGGAAACCATTTCCTTCTACCCAGAGTAACGTTTATAAAGCATCTCAAAACCAATAGTCATACAGCATTGTACCAATAGGTAAAGAGATCAAGTCAGTTTTCAGCATACCTCCGGACAGCAAACCCAAAGACTGCCTGAGCAACGGCACAGAGCCCTCGGTTGTTGACTTTCTCTGCTTAAAGATCAACACTGTTCTCGAAAACTTAAAACGCTTCTGAACAACAGATGTCAGTTCTTATATTCTTCTTCCCTTCTCACCTAAACTCATCAATAAAAAAGTCTAATCAGGAAACGCAAACTGATCAACTCATGTTACAAGCTAAATCAGGAAACCTTTTTTTTCCCAAAACTCTCCATAAGTAGAAGAATGCCTTATCTATACCGAACCTATTGTTCTGTCATTTTCCTTTTAAGAAGAAACATATTCTATTGCAATATCTATAGTAAAGAATTCAATTCCGAAACAATTGAGTTGTCGTGAAATCTTCACTGCACTTAATAAGGTCCACATATTTCTTTCTTAAATAATCTCATCCTACGAAATTACTAACACTGAATCTTCACATTTTCTTATGAATTGCGCGTAAGATCAATAATTGAACTTCGGGGTCATTTCCGAGGCCTTATCCTCAAGTAGATAAGCATATCAGTAACCAAATCAATTCGACTTTTAAACATAATAATCTCAACATTGAAAAATTGGACACACTTTTTACCAAAAAATAAAAATGCAAGCACTAGTATCAGCCTTGATCTTCCATTTTCTAAAGGACCTAGCCAACAAAATATTAAAAATATCAAAGTTACTAACTTTCTGCTAATTGCGTAGTGTAAATCCACATAAAATCTCAAATTCAACCAAAAATTGAAAAAATAAATAAATCAATTTCATACCGAGAATGTTTTGAGTCCAAGTGGCTCTGACGATGATCTCGGTCCACACCGGCGTAACCCTAACTTCAATGCCGGAGTAGCCATCCTACTCCAGCTCTCTGGTCAGCACCTCGTTCGGCTCCGCAAACAACACTCCGTCGGTCACAAACTGCGATACGCAAATGAAATTAGATAACAAATCGTATTCTTTCAAAGGGGTGGAAATCGTCGGAAAATTTACATTAGGGAGTGTATGGGCGTCGAAACCGCATTCTTTCAAAGGTGAGACCTTTCGCTTTTTGCTAGTTGCCGCCATGGTTGGTCGGCGCCCCTTTTTGGGACGTTCGGTGAATTAAAAGGTAAAAAAAAAAAAAAAAAACCCCTCAGCTGCAGCTGCTGCTTAGCAGCTTTTGTTAGTTGCTTTATTTGGATTTGGAAACCCTAGAAAGTTGAAGTATTATATAGGAGGGTAAGGGGGTGATCTGACCGTTGATACTATGAACGTTCGAGATTAAATCGACTAGGCATATCCGCAGGGTGGACAAGATCCGGTTCAGTCCGATTCACTCCCTCAAATCGAAATTGGAGCCATAATAAAGTTACGGTTTAGTCCAACTTGATTCAAGAGAACATGACCACAAAAATCAAATCAATTGAATTGGTCCGGTCCGGTTTGAATTGAGGGTGGCATTTAAAGAGTAAATTGTAGCAATGATCCTTCAACTTTAATCAAATTGGAGCAATGATCCCTCAACTAAAAATTCATTACTATTGGTCCCTCAACTTATCAAAATGTGTAGCTATAGTCATTTTCATCAATTTCGTCAAACTTTTGTCAAAATAAGTTATGTTGGAATAACTATTTATATAATTAGGGTCCCTCAACTCATCAAAGTGTGTAATTATGGTTCTTTTCGTCAACTACGTCAAAAATTTGGTCAAAACGAGTTATGTTGGAATGACCATTGCTACAATTGGGTTAAAGTTAAGGGACAATTTCTCCGGTTGAATTAAAGTTGAGGGACCAATGATAATGAATTTTTAGTTGAGGGATCATAGCTACACGTTTTGAGATTTGAGGGACCAATGGTAATGAATTTTTAGTTGAGATATCATTACTCTAATTGATTTAAAGTTAAATGAATCAAACTGGATCAAATAGAGAAAAATAAAAATTATTGGTTTTGCTTTGAATCAATTTGATTCTTGTTTTTTATTTTTTTTTGTCACGAGGGAAATTTTATTACATGGCTAACACAAATTTACACCACAGGCCCAACATACACTTATAAACAAACAAAAAGGCCTAAAACAAAAGTAGCAGAAAAAGAGACCAACAACAGTGAGGCCCAGAAAAACAGCACAGCTTTCGCCAGAAGCTTTCACTGCAATTTCCACCAACAGAAACAGTTTCCAGTTCATCGCCTGATTCCCTGTTCACCTTCAAGTATCGCCTCGGCAGACGCTACCTCCAACCCTGATTTGCTACTTGAGCACATCCATACACAAGGGATAGTCAACAACAAAGCGAAAGAAGTCGACTACCAGTATGAAGCTCGTGGAAACCCACGAGCGACACTGCCAGAACCAGCAGACAACAAGGAGTAAGTGGTGGTGTTGGAAACACCTGAACCGGTGTAAACACCAGAACTCTACACACGATCTCACTAAGAAACATGACTGATGATCGGACCAAGGAAGAGCTGGGAAGAGGTTTACCCTCAAGGTAGAGGAAATAGGTAGATCGAAGTGAACGTTTGGGAGAGACAACAGTAAAGGCAAGGAAAAAAGAAGAAGAAAAAGAGAAAAAAGATGACACGGCAACCGACCCCCGGCAAAAGCTATGGCTAGTGCCACCGAAAAATCTTAAGTTTGAAAGACTCACAAGCAGTGAAAAGTACTCTCAAGTTAGAAATAGAAAGCTCTCACCTCGGAGAGAACGGAAAATTCAATTTGATTCTTGATTTTAGCACTTAAGAAATTGATCTAAATTAGTTATACGATCTCAATCTATATGCTTATGTATAACTGAATGCTCTTATAAGTATGAGTTTCATTTTGCTCACCGCTAAAACAGTTGAAGATTACACAAGAATATTGATTAATATATGATGCAGTTCCTTCCAATATGAAAAGACACATACAAATTGTTAATAGCAAAGTTTTGTAAAGAAAATTGGTAAGTGCTAAGTTTTCTTTTTTAGTGTGGTTTAGTGGCAGACTCCTTTATTAAGGCGAGATCAACTTGGCCTTTTTTTAGTTTGATGCGGGATGAATAGTGCAATTAGGAATCAACTTTAGAATATATAATTTTTGTTTCTTTAAGAAAAAAGATTGTCCATTAATTTGGATGATTTTGTGAGGATTTTTTTTTAATTTAAACAACATATTAATAAATTCTCCTTGTCAATTAAAACAGGATGAAAGTGTGACGACCCGCCCCTACTTTTCACTGAAATTTCTTTTTTTGATGTGTTTTGACGATTTTACCTTTGTTGATGCACAAAATCAGTGAGGACTTTGTTACAACAGAAAGTGTTAAGTTTGTGACCTTCACTAGATTGCTCCAGTCACTAGTGTGGATAAGTATGCAAATGGATAGAGACAGGGAAGCAAACACAAGATGTACGAGGTTTACCCAAATTGGCTATGTCACGGAGTAGAGGATTTCTCATTAATTGTGAAGGGTTTACACAAGTACATAGGTTCAAGCTCTCCTTTAGTGAGTACTAGTGAATGATTTTGTACAAATGACATTAGGAAATATTGTGGGAGAATGATCTCATTTTATAGAAGAGAGTTTCTAGCTTTGTTCTGACATTGACACGTGTCGTGTTGTGATTGTCTTATGATGTTGACACGTGTCGCGTTATGATTGGTTTCAAATGTCGACACGTGTCACGTTGTGATTGGCCTCCTGGTTGGAGGGAAACTCCTCTGGGTCATTGACGGTATAACGTTGACCGGTGCTTGGTAGTTTCGGGATTGTATGGTACAAACAACCCTTCTTGGACAAAAGTGGATTCTAACGTGGACGTGGTTTTCAGCTTTCAGTTTCATTCTTCTGATTTCATACGTAATTAGTACTCGCCGCTACGAACGCGTGTGCGTGTGTTAGACTCGATTCAGATCTATAATGAGAAAGTTACGTTCCGTTAAAGTACGTTAGTTACGGGTATTTTGTACATGCGCGTACAAATTATTCAGTGCTTGAAACACTGTAAAAAGACAAATTTTGTACATTGAAAATTGTACAAAATCTGAAAATCCAATCACATCCCTTAAAAAGGGGATTTGTGTCTCCCTACACCCAACCAATCAAATTTCATCTTTTCCTCAAATCCCTCTCATCCATTCACCACCAATCACAACTTTTCCCTCAACCTTGCACCCAATCAGAAACATTGTCCCTCAGTGTTGTTCTCCAATCAGAACACTCAACATCTCTCTCTCTTCTCTTTTCTCTCTCTCTCTCCCCGAAAGCTCTATCTTCTTCTCTACAACATACACACATACACACATGCACGCCGAACCACCATCACCGTGTGGTTCATTCTCCGGTGGCCTCACCACCCTCAAAAGCCCTCATTATTGAAACAGGACCTGGCAGAGGTCCTTCCTCCTTTCTCATTCCCTACACCTTGGAACCACCATGGTTCCCCGAGCTATTCCGACGAGTTTTCACCGTTCACAGCTTAGGTAAACCCCGGGAAATCTTAAAAACCTTCATTTCATTCCTATGGGTCGATATTGATCTCGTGTGCATGTTTTGAACGAACGTTTTAGCACAGAAAGCTCGAGGATAGGAGATTTCTCAGTTTTCCAGCCAGGAATCCGTGGCCATTTGGCCACTTTCAGACCAGATTTCGATCAATACCGTCAACATTTAGACTTCTAGTAGGTATGGATCTATTCCCTACATTTCTAGCTTTATATTCATTTTTGTATAACTGAAAATGGTTAAGAATCGAACTAGAAATTAGCCTTCAAAGTTGGGAAGAAATTCCTAGATTTCTGGAAATTTGGATCCGTGGTCATTTGGCCACTTTCAGGCCAAATTCCTAGTCAAAACATACCACATTTGAACTTTCTGTGAAAATGGATTGATTCATCACATTCCTAACTTTAATTTGGCTTTTGTAGAAATGTTTTTGGTTGAGAATCGAGCTCGTTAGGGGCTCAGGAAATTGGCCCAAAAATCTGCAAAAACTGCAGAAAATCGTGGAGAAGGCGAGTACACGCGTACTCGCAGATGCGTGACCACCCACATGCCATCGGCGCGTGCAGCACATGGCAGGTTGTGCAGCCCCTTGTGTCATCCCTTGACGGCGCGTCCGGCCTTTGACCGGTGTGTGGTCGACACGTGTGTGTCCGTGATGTCGAGTAGATCGATTTCATATATTTAAACCCTAGGTTTGAGCAAACTATGGGGGTTTTATTTAGGTTTCCGTATATGTGCTTTAATTAATTCTATTTTAGTTATTTCACATATAGGGGAAACATATCCCGAGGAATTGCGGGGCCAGGCTAGGCTCGGGGGCTGCGACCCAGTGATGTACTTGTGAGTGGGCAGTTTGTTTTTATACATATACATATTATAGTTTCCCATGAATGCGTACTTACTTCATCTTATGCTTATACTGGCTAGTATCATTATTGTGATTTGAATTGTGATAAATGCTGTTATATGGTTGGGATATTACTATCATGGCATTCATACATATCTGTACATGATCATCTTGCTGCACTGGTGTTAGTACTCGCCCTAGGGCCAGGGCCAGTCCTTCACGTGTATGTTCACATCGCACCGTTCGCTCGTCTTGGATCCAAGTTAGGTGCTAGTCTTGTCGGGTGGATTGCATTAGGCAATTCGACTTGTATGTGACCGTGCTTCTGCACCAGCCTTCACGTGATCGTAGTACTAGAGCATATTGATTACACCTAATCATGTTTGTGTTAGAAATTATTTGTTCGAACTCGTGTGTCAGCCTAGATGGATAAGCACTTAGCTATACTTGATTATCACATGATTATATTACTGCGGCATTTGATATATCATGACTTGGCATATTTCTGGTTATAATGATGTTTTATTATTGTTTACATACTTACATAGTATGTTTTAAGGAAACTATACTTGTTTTACGGCGAGGGGTTAGTTTATTCGGTAATAAAGGTTTTTACAAAATGTTGTTTTACTGACCCACTCAACTTTATTTTTCGCCCTTCCAGGTTTAGTAGTTGTGCTTGCGTGTAAACGAGGACTCTGGCAAGATCTTAGTAGATGGGTACCTTAGTGGTATAACCATCACCCTAATTATTGTACTGTTCTTATGCTCTACCATCATGTGTGAAATGGGTGCAATCTCGCTCACCCGCACACTCTTTTGTTTTAGGCACTTTTAGGTTTAAATTTATTCACTTTTTCACATCACTTACCCTTATGGTTACGTCACCTCACGGTGATGGCCAACATGCTTCGACCTTCCCAAGGCGGGGTGTGTCAGAAAGACAATTTAATCTTGTTGATGCACAAAATCCGGAGGATCTTGGACCAACGTAAATCCGGCCGTGAATCACACAAACGCACAAAAACACAAAGATGTATCGTGGTTCACCCCAATGTTTGGGCTACGTCCACACTGATGTTGATTCTGATTTACTGTATGAATGTATGGATTACAATAGATCGGCAAGGGAGCTCTCTATGGATTCAGCACTTGCCATTTTACACTCTGTTTGGCTGATAGGGTATTGCCCTCTGTTTGGATGTGAGGCCATCTGGCTCTTAGTGAAGGTGAGACATTTTCTTTCTCTCTGGATCTAAGGCCTTCTCTTGGTGAAGGTGAGACTGAATGTGAGTCCCTTTTATGAGGGTGAGGGAGAGTCCCTTTTATAAAATAAAGGCTCTCTCCCATTTTACATCTGTCATGGGCTTAGGGATGAGGCCCAAAGACGAGGCCCAATATATGGTACCAACAGGAGTCCCCCAAGTCTTTAGTCAAGATAGTCTTTTGGTTGGAGACTTCAAATCCAATCCATGTACGGGCCGAAGTCGCTAGATGTCTTGAACCAGTACTCAACACAAGGCAATGCTCAACATAAAACAATACTCGGCTAGAGGTATCACATGTTGCAAGACTGCTGGGCTGGAGGCGATGCTCGTTGCGAGGCTGCTTGGCTAGAGGCTATGCTCGTGGCGAGACGGTTGCTCGGCTGGAGGTGATGCTCGTTGCGAGGCTGCTCGGCTAGAGGCTATGCTCGCTGCGAGGCGGCTCGGCTCGTGGTATTCCTCATTGCAAGTATCTACTTTATGTCGACATGCACTCATTATGAGTTGATTCTCGACATGATTCTGGTCCGCTTGTCGGGTTCGCATATTGGGTTCTTTTAATCAGCAACAATATTGATCAGTGGATCTAGTTGCTCAATAATTCCTGACAATAAATGACAGTATAAGTATGACCGTATAATGAATAAATCAAAGTGACAAAGTTTGTCAAGGCAAAATATTGTACTATGTGCCTTCTATAAATAAATAATTTATTCGGTCGTGTGGTAAATCACATGTTGTATAAGTGACATAGTTTAATGGCAGTCACAATACTCTAGGCCATGAATAAATATTGTACATGTACTTGGGTTAAATATATGTCACTAGGTGATGCATAATATATATATATATATATATATATATATATATATTATTTTCCTTCGTGGGGCTGTTCTGGGATAGTGGGCATGTGACTAATAATAATAATGTCAGATTAGGTAAACAAGTTATTACCACATAATGCATGTGATGGTCAGAAATAATTAAAGGTAAATAATAAACTATTAAATAATAATAAAATAATGGTAAGGAACCCTTATCTTCCTCCTGGGTCTTCCCATAGCTTTCTCAGAAAGTGGAAAATGGACATGGTGGTATTCGCAGGAGGTGGGATCCCTGTGTCTGGAATGATTAAAGATAGATAAGTGTGATAGAAATGATTTCCTTCGTTGCTTTTAGTGAAAGCTTTTTCAGCAAAGTGGGAAAATGCACTCCCCCTCCCAAAGTACAGACACCTTCCGTCGCACAGCACCAACACCGAGTCCAGTTCTTGTAGGCGACGCTGAGCAGGTTGCGCTCCTCCACCGTCAGCTTGGTCCCGGTGGCGATGGAGCCGACGACAAGCTTCTCTATGAAGCTCACCATCTCCTCGTACCGCTCGGCCTGCTCGGCGAGCTTCGCCAGGTACACGTATTGTTCTCTGCTGAGGTTTTCAGGGACGGCGGAAGCCATTTGAGCAGGTGAGCTGAGAAGCAGAAATCTTAAGCAGAGCTCTCCGGACTCTAGCTAACATGTGAGGGTACCAAGATCTTCGTCGATGCTCTCAGCTCGAGCAAATACGCCTTCATCGTAGCCATCGGAGATGGTGTCGAAGTGGACGGAGCCGGACGATTTGGGCTGTAAAGAGTTGGCGATGAAGACGATGTTGGCTAGAGTCACTTTGATGCCTTGGAGGCAACACGCTTGGAGAACTGGAGAAATTGGTTTATATGACCTTGAGCAGGATAAGGAACTACCAACACGTGAGCTCTGTAACCTTTATTATCTTCCATTATCTCTCTAAATCTCTATCTCTCTCTCTCCTCTGCAACGCGTTTGGTGAGGTTGATGGTGTACTCTCTGGTAACGACCTCCTTATTTCTCCCATTGCCACGGCCCTTCTCCGCCATTGTTAAAGCTCTGAGCTCACCCCCACCTCCCTGCTGCAATGAACTTGTTGTCCATCGAAAATGGATCTGGTGGGTGTGCTGAGTGATTTGGCAGGTGAGGCGGTGATCCGTGCCCTTTCGGTAGAACTTCTTCATGGTTCAATTGTTGCTGAAACAATTGGCGATGAAGATCGAGGTATAAAGAGAGACAGAATGAGATTGGCGGCATTCCTGGGTTTGGTTGAAGAGGTACGGATATTTGGTGGTATGTCAGGTAAGAGGAGCAAAAAGCCGTTGGACTGGGTTGTGGAGGTTTTTCGGAAAAGCCCAAGGAAGGATGTTCTGGGTTCTTGGGTTGTGCAGATTCAAGGTGGTGAGATGAAAAAAAATGAAAGAGAACCGACATAGCTTTTCGTGTCGTTTCCCACAGACGGCACCAAATGTTGATGCACAAAATCCGGAGGATCTTGGACCAACTTAAATCCGATCGTGAATCACACAAACGCACAAGAACACAAAGATGTATCATGGTTCACCTCAATGTTTGGGCTACGTCCACACTGATGTTGATTATGTATGTATGTATGGATTACAATAGATCGGCAAGAGAGCTCTCTGTGGATGCAGCCCTTGCCATTTTGCTCTCCGTTTGGCTGAGAGGGTACTGCCCTCTATTTGGATGTGTGAGGATCTGAGACCCTTTTGTTTTCCTCTGAATGTGAGGCTCAATCTCAGTCCCCTAATGAGGGTGAGGGAGAGTCCCTTTTATAGAATAAGGGCTCATTCCCCTTTTACATCTGTCATGGGCTTAGAGATGAAGCCCAAAGACGATGCCCAATATATGGTACCAACAAATCTTATACCACAAAATAAAATCATGGGCAGTTAAGTAAATTCACACAAACTAAATTTTACAATTTTATTTTAAAACCTCACTCATAGGTGATCCTAACATCCTCTAATTTGAAAAATGAAAAATAAAAATACAAACTTCTCTCTCCCATCCCACGTTCCTCTTTTTTCTCCCTCTCCTTCCCATTTTAAAAACAGATATTGCCACACACAAAGTGTGGGACATTATGCTAGTAATAGTTAAGAAAATAAAATATTTTGATTGTTACTATGTTGTTGACACATCCTACGTTGAGGAAATAATAGACATAAAAAATTAAATTACTCCACATATTATCAATTGGTTTATAATGAAAATCTAAAATTTTGGCCAACAAAAAAAAGTTGTACGTTAATGAAAGCATTTATTTTAGAAATTAGGGTAAATTCAATATAAATCCAATTTTATGAGTTATTATCAGAAATAGTCCACTTCTTCAAAATAGGTCTTATGACTGTTATCTTTTTGTTAAGTTTTGATAAAAATGAAAATTTTAAAGAATTGTAGTATCCTAAAGGGTTTTTTTATTAGTACCCCACAAATTGTTGAATACACCCCACTCAATATTTAATGTTAAATGACTTGTATAAAATGACTATTTAAGCCCTAAAAAATTAAAAAGAAAGAAAGAAAGAACAATTATTTTCTTCCTGCACCCCCAAATCATTTAAAAAGATTTTGACTTTTTTTTCCGTTCTTTCCCTTATTGCTCATTCTCTGTTTAGCTGTAGTGCATTTTTCATGAATTAAATACTACAAATGATATGCGTATTGATAAACTGCTCGATCTGAAGCGATTTTTCACAGTACTAGAAAAGAAGAAGCAATAAGTAAAGAATACAGTAGTCAAAACTGATATTTGTAGGTTGCAAATGTTCATTTCCCTTTCCTCTTTTTCACAAAGTTTTATTTAGAGGTTGCAAATGTGCTAAGACAAAGACTTTAATTTTTATTTTATTTTTTGGGTACAAGATGAGGACTTGAGGTGGATTTTGGTGTGGGGTGTGGGGTGTATGGAATGTGTGGGGTGTGAGGGTAGATTTGGTTAGTAAGTGAGGTGTATTAAGATAATTTTTAGTTTAAAAAGTAATTGTGGGGTTTATTAAGTATGTGTGGTGTATTCAACAATATTGCATTTAGTCTTTTTAGTTATTTAATAAACCTATATCATAGATTTCTTTATTGATAATCTACCTATATAACAGATAAATTGCTTTTTCGCTACCTATATATAGATATTTTTTTTCTTGTATTCTACCTATTCAAATTAGTTGTATTCTGTCTTAAATATTTTTTGCTTGGAAAATTTTGTAGTCTTCTTTATGATATGACATAGGTATGTTATAATTGGACTCAATTTAAAAACCAGTTTGGATTTTTGGACATGGATATAACTGTCCCTAGGAATTAACTGCTCCACAATGGTTGAGGAGGAGTTTCTCCTCAATTAACTTCGTGGCTGATTTACGGAACTTCAAGTTTATGATCGAAACCGTTAATATTATAAATCACTCTATAAAAATCATTTATGAAAAAAAATCAATAAAAGATGAGACCATTAGTCAGCAAACTATATAAAAAAATATCCAAATAGACGAATTCGGTAAAAACATTGTTAACTGTTTATCTATTTGTTACCTTTGATTGACTAAATGACCTTAATTTTAATTGATTTTTTGTAATGATATCTAAGCTGATTTATAACATAACCGGTTTCAATTATAAACACGAAGTTTTGTGAATCAAACACTGTAGGATGTATTCAATTAGAAATGTAATACAGACTACAGTTTAATGTAATTATTAACTCCCATGGATTTCATAGATTTTAATT
Source organism: Malus fusca (assembly GCA_035220775.1). NCBI lineage: Eukaryota > Viridiplantae > Streptophyta > Magnoliopsida > Rosales > Rosaceae > Malus > Malus fusca. The sequence continues at coordinate 14,724,405 of CM069067.1, read as the reverse complement.
GATTCACCTAGAATCCAGTGACATGTAAAAAAAATTGATATGAAATTTGTTATGAAGTTCAATGCATTCTTATGGAATCTAATAGTGTCATTAAGATTTTTTTTCTAGAGTAAAATCTTTATCAAACTCATTGGAATGCAATATGTTAGCATAGAGAAATGCTAATGGGATTTTCTCAAAGTGGAGCACTCTATGGATTCTCTGTCACCCCACAATTTAACGTTAATTTTTGTGCTAACATTATAAAATATTGTGTCAAAGACATGAAGCAAGAGAAATCTATAGAGAGTCATACTTTTGATAAAGGCTCCTTAACATCTCTCGTTAGCATAAGTAGCCACACATAAGCAAGAGTACTACACCGGATAATTCAATTCCTGCATATATTATCTTGTTTGCTAAACTTTTGCCCCTCAAATTCTTATTAAATTTTTTTTGGAGCTCTAACTATCCAAACAAAGCAAAAAAAAAAAAAAAACACAATATACCTTGAGACTTTGATCTTCTGGCACCAATGACAGCGATGAAGGTTATTCATCTTCAACAAGAAACTCATCGAAACGACATTCTTTAAGAAGAAAGTTGTGTAATCCTGCACAAGGTAACACTACTTCTGCTTGTGTCTTGTACGGAATTGGAAGTGCAGACCTAAAAATTGTGAAACGCAATTTAAATATACTCTCTCAACCACATTTCTCAAGAAAGTATGACGAAGTTTGAACAAAAAGTGAATTTTCGTTTCCACTAACTGCGCTAAACGAACCATTAGTATCACCCCATCCTCGCTTGGCAGCATCAACCATTAGTTCTAACAAAGTATTGCTTTCTATGGAGATGGACCATTGGTTATAATGTTTGCCCCTTCTTTGTTGTAAATTTCCCCTTCCAAAAGTAGAGGAAGCTAACACCGACATTAATTTTTTTAGCAAACAAACACATTATTCGAAAAGTGTTATGAATCATTGTTAACATATAACAAATTAGATGACAAATCATTTAAAACAAACCTGTATTCCGAGACATGAATTGACGTTAATTTTGGTGGGTGTTGGATGGTAGAGCTTGCAATTTTCATTAGTTCTTCCAATTTCAATGCATCTTCAAATAAATCAATACACATAATTCATGATTAAGTAGAGAAGGAGAGTCAAAGGAAGAGTGAGAGATGAGAGGAGAGAAGATAGCAAAGTGAGAGAGAGAGAAGTGGAAACGGAAGTGTAGACATCGAAATTGCGGTGAAATAAATGTTCACCAACGCATTAAAATCTTGACGTGTCAGGGCATACATGTCATATGCCACATGTCATACAAATTGTACACATGGTATGTGACTCGACAAAATAAGAAGAAATACCCTTGGAGGATTACACAAGTATTTTCTTCTCATTTTGGGCAATGACAAAGCATGCACATATCAAGTTTAAAATGATATTAAGTGGAAAATTAGGCCATAAAATTACCACTTCAAGTTTAAAATTGTATTAAGTGGGAAATTAGGCAATGGTGCTTGGAAAAGAAAAAAATATTTTGTGGTGGTGATTCATTCTCAAAGCCTATAAATAGGCTTCTACATCAAGGTATCATTAACCAATTCACAAATACATTTCTCTACTCCCAAAATGGAAGAGAATACTCCCCACACATCCAAAATCCTTGAAGCTTTGAAACTCTAAAGCTCTCAAGCAAATCCCGAAGGATCAAGAAAGCCCTCTTCATTCTTCGTCAAATCCTCTTTCAAGATCAAGCCCCAACGACCCTTGAAGAACTTCCACCAATTCAAGATCAAGCCTCGACGGCCCTTGAAGAAAATGTTCATCGTTCATCCTAAGATCAAGCCCCAATGGCCATTTGGATCAACAACATCAACAAATTCGCACAATCATTCATCAAGATCAAGCCCAAAAGCCCTTGAAGATCTATTCATCCGTCAACCTTCAAGCCCCAAAGGCCCTTGAAAACTTCCACCAATTCAAGATCAAGCCCCGACGGCCCTTGAAGAAAGTATTCATCGTTCATCAACTGTTCATCCTAAGATTAAGCCCCAACGGCCCTTTGGATCAACAACATCAACAAATCCACACAACTGTTCATCCCAAGATCAAGCCCCGACGGCCCTTGGATCAACAATCATCCATCTTCAAGATCAAGCCCAAAAGCCTTTGAAGATCCGTTCATCACTGTTCTTCAAGATCAAGCCCAAAAGCCCTTGAAGATCCATTCATCACCGTTATTCAAGATCAAGCCTCAACAGCTCTTGAAGAAACGCTCATCCTCAAGATCAAGCCCCAACGGCTCCTTGAAGATCCGCTCAAATCCACCTTCAAGATCAAGCCCACGACCCTTGAAGAACGTTCATCCTTAGATCAAGCCCAACGACCCTTTAGATCAATCGCACATCTACAAATACACACCTTACGGAGATCGAATCAGAGGATCAAGTTAAAAGAGATCGTAACCCGAAATCATCAAAACACAAATATTTGTTTGTGCACGTTGTTCCTGTCTCTTTCGTTTCAGGAAAATTTCGTGTTCACAAAATTAGCACGCCCAGTGGGACAATCTATGCCTCTAATCTCTTTCTCCGTTCAAGAAATTCAAGCGCACTTCCAAAATTAATGGCATCAAGGAAGGCTCAAACTGTTCCCACAACCGGCGCAAAGAACAAGAGCGTCCTCGTCGCAAGTGGTGTCACTTTGGGCATCACGACTCAAAGCAAGACAAGAGCTACTTCTGCCGCCTCTTTCACCTCTGCATCAACTATGCCAAGGAAACAAGAGCACCCAAGGCACGAGTCTGTGATCACCTTAGCCTCACTGAGGGCACCAAGGGGGGAAATCCCAAGGAAATACTCTGAATCCATGCTCTCCGATGCCGATTCAAGCGGCAGTTCAGCCATGCAAGTCATGACCACTGGAGCAACTTCAATCGATTAGCAGCTGGCTCAAATGAATGAAGCAATCGCAAGGCTAACCCGAACTGTGGAAGAAAAAGACTTGCAAATTGCAGCACTAGTCAACCGACAGGAGGCCCAAGAAGACAAAGAAGACGTCACTTCCGGCTCTGTCAACTCAAAATCTTCACCTCAATCGCTGGGGGCATGCTCCAAAACCATGCCAGTCAAGCCGAGTGAAGTTGAATGATGGACTCATGTCACTCCGAAGAAACTGCACAAGAAGCATATGTCTTCTCCACAAGTGCACCAATCGGAAAGGGGGCAAAATAGCTTTCGCCAACCTCTAAAGCAATGTGAAAGTGTTGAAGATGAGGAAATTTCTACACAAAGATCGACCATGCGCGATCTTTTCTTCCTCAGAAAATTATTCAGCTACTCGGTCAAGGCTCCTTGCTATAAAGATTGCGAGGAACGCCTCTCCAGGCAGCAATCATCTCTTCCACAAGTTCACCAATGGAAAAGGAGGCAAAGCAGCTCTTGTCAAACTCCAGAACAATGTGAAAATGTTGGAGATAATGAAACTTTGACACGAAGATCATCCATCCCCATCACGATGCGTGACATCTTCCCAGAAGACTTCTTCAACTACTCAGTCAAGGCTCCTTGCTATGAAGATTGCGAGGAACAACTCTCTCGGATCGCTTGACAAACCGCAAATGCTCCTTGTTCGCATGAGCCTAAACTGCACGAACCAAAGCTCCTTGTCCACACGAGCCTAAACTGTAGGACACGAGGCTCCTCGCCTACACGAGCCTAAACTGCATGGCACAACGCTCATGGTCTGCATGAGCATAAAAGGCGACATCAACGCTCCTGATCCGCATGAGCATAAAAGGCGATACCAACGCTCATGGTCCATACGAGCCTAAAAGGTGACAACCAAAGCTCGTGGTCTGCACAAGCATAAAAGGCGACACCAAAGCTCATTGCCTGCATGAGCTGAAACTGCATCAGGCACCATCTCCAAAAAAAAAAAAAAATTAATAAAAAAAAAAAAATATATATATATATATATATAAATTCTTTATGCTTTTGGCACTAAATATATATATATACACATACACACAAAGAATGAAATAAGGCTCATTTATTGATTTCTTTGAAATTTACAGAAATATACATTTTACATCAGTTAAAAAAAAAAAAAAAAAAAACAGGAGGGAGCCTTCACGAAGGTTGCTCGTGTGAAGCCTCACCACTCGGTGAAGCTCCAGGAAGAAGAGGCGCCGAAGGTTGACAGTTTAACACCTTATCACTCGGCGGAAGCCCAGGGGGAGGAGGCACCGAAGGTTGATCATTTGGAGCTTCATTACGCGGTACAGCCCGAGAAGACGAAGGCAAATGTTGTTGGAACAAACTCACGAACCTCTGATGATCAAGTAAAATCTGACCATCAGATTCCTGCATCTGGTCAATCTTCCTCTTCATGTTTGAGGCATAGTTATGTGCGAGCCTGTGCAACTGTTTATTCTCATGCTTGAGCCCTCTAATATCCTGTTTGAGACTCATCACTTCAGCCGCCAATGATTCAACTTGACGGGTTCGAGCAAATAGACGTTGGGCCATATTAGACACAGAACCTGCACACTACACACTGAAGGCCAGAGAATCCTTAACAACCAACTCATCAGACCGTTTGGAAATCAGTCTGTTATCTTTGGGAGTGACAAGGTTTCGGGCCACCACCGCAGCAGTCATATCATTCTTCATCACCGAATCCCCAACGGTAAAATGACCAGTAGGGGATATGAAGGATGGGCGCCATATGTTGTCTGGAGAAGGCGGGACTGCCTCTTCACCAAGGTTCAAATCAAAACGACGGTCGGATGGTCCAGACATTTTCAAAGGTATTGAAGAAAGAAGAGGTCGGGCAAATCAAGATCTTAGAAGTGCAAGAAGAGAGTTTCTACAAGCGAAAATTCAAGTGTGTTTGAAACGAACTGCGCGCCTCTATAAAAATCAGCACTCGACGGGATTTCAGAGATCGAAGAGGCGATCTCAGAATTCGAAGAGGCCAATTCAAAAAATCGAAGAGGCAAGCTCAGAAATCGGAGAGGCATCCTGCTTTTCCAAACGCGTTAGCACCTGTCACACGCAAACTCAGCTTTGCGGAAATCACGGGCAATTTGTCGAAGCGCCGATCCTAGATATCGAAGAGGCGCCAGTCTTTTTCAGCCTCGTCAACACCTGTCACATGCACACTCAGCTTGGCGGAAATTACGGACAATTTGTAAAAGATTTTTTATAAAGAAGAAAGCACGATAAGCCATACTGATCAATCACGCATTGGTTACCAACACGAGTGAAAGAATAGTACCTCTATAGGTATTAAAGAACTTCCTGTAACTGTCCACCTTCACCCTCCATAGCAAGGCAGACATATAAAACATTTCTTCATCTCCGAGAATGCCTGCCCAACGAAGCCTCTCGAGTCACTCAGTGTTCCTTATTCCTTGGGGTACCTCTGCAAACAAATGACACCAAAGCAAAAGTATCTCATATCACCAGGGTAGAAAGCAAGAGTATCTCATATCATGCGTTCTCCCTGTCCTTTCCATTATCCTTGTTCTTACCTGCAAAGACAAGGATAAAGAAAACAATATGCCGGAACCTCCACTCAAACTCGGGTAAGGAACCGACTGCTTGGAACCCTTCCCTGATTGCCTACCTAGCACTGCTCTCGAGTACTCGTCTTCCACTGTTGCTGTACTTCCAAAGAAGCTGCCACATCTGCCTGGAGAACAGATAAGGCAAGTGAAAATGATACCTTGCAGCATGTGGAGACAACGTGTAAAAGGAACAAGCAGAGAAGAATGCGGCCTGCACAGTCAACTCAGCAGAATGAGTCTGAGTTAAGGAACTCAAGAAGCTGCCACATCTGCCTGGAGAACAGATAAGGCAAGTGAAAATGATACCTTGAAGCATGTGGAGACAACGTGCTAATGCATCTTCAAGATCAAGTCTCATTTTCCTTGCTAAGAAGTTCCCCAGCCGAGTTCAAGAATAAACCTGTGGAAAGATACTTCTTCAAAAGCAAAAGTATCTCATATCATCAGAGTCAAAGGCAAAGATATCTTATGGCATGCTTTTCCTTTACCCTTGCTCTTGCCTACGAGACAAGGAGAAAGAAAGCAATCGGTCGGCACTTGGACATATTGAACAAAGAAACAGACCATCACCTCTACCTCGTGCCTACCTGCCGTGCAGAAGAAACAAGCAGAGAAGAATGCTGTCTGCACACTCAATCAACCCAGCAGAAGGAGTCTGAGTTGAAACCAAGAACTCGAGAAGCTTCAACAACATCACCAAAGAGCAAAGCCTCACCGTACAATTCTAATCCGATTCAAGATCAAGCCCCGATGGCCCTTGAAGAAATTTCAAACAAAATTCAAGATCAAGCCCCGACGGCCCTTGAAGGAATTTCAAACAAAGTTCAAGATCAAGCCTTAACGGCCCTTGAAGAAAGCTTCCAGCCAAATTCAAAATCAAGCCTCGACAGCCCTGAAAGAAATCACAAGTCCGATTTAAGATCAAGTGTCCACCACCCTTAAATCAAATCTAGTTCAAGAATAAGCTGTGGAAAGTCAACAAGCGCAAAAACAAATACGTGCCAATTCATCCACTACCAAAGCCAAAGATCATCTACCACATGAAGCTCCTTGTGGTCCAATTTCAACCTTCAAGATCAAGCCTCGACGGTTCTTGAAGAAATCTCAAGCCCAATTCAAGATCAAGCCTCAACAGCCCTTGAAGAAATTTCCAGTCCATTTCAAGATCAAAGCTTGATGGCCCTTGAATCGACGTCTACATTGAGGTACTTCAAAACGCATCTTCTACACGTGACAAGCACATGTATACGACGCACCTTGAAGTGGGGGCATTTGTAGACATCGAAATTGCGGTGAAATAAATGTTCACCAACACATTAAAATCTTGACGTGTCAGGGCATACATGACATATGCCACGTGTCATACAAATTGTACACATGGTGTGTGACTCGACAAAATAAGAAGAAATACCCTTGGAGGATTACACAAGTATTTTCTTCTCATTTTGGGCAATGACAAAGCATGCACATATCAAGTTTAAAATGATATTAAGTGGAAAATTAGGCCATAAAATTACCACTTCAAGTTTAAAATTGTATTAAGTGGGAAATTAGGCAATGGTGCTTGGAAAAGAAAAAAATATTTTGTGGTGGTGATTCATTCTCAAAGCCTATAAATAGGCTTCTACATCAAGGTATCATTAACCAATTCACAAATACATTTCTCTACTCCCAAAATGGAAGAGAATACTCCCCACACATCCAAAATCCTTGAAGCTTTGAAACTCTAAAGCTCTCAAGCAAATCCCGAAGGATCAAGAAAGCCCTCTTCATTCTTCGTCAAATCCTCCTTCAAGATCAAGCCCCAACGGCCCTTGAAGAACTTCCACCAATTCAAGATCAAGTATCGACGACCCTTGAAGAAAATGTTCATCGTTCATCCTAAGATCAAGCCCCAATGGCCATTTGGATCAACAACATCAACAAATTCGCACAATCATTCTTCAAGATCAAGCCCAAAAGCCCTTGAAGATCCATTCATCCGTCAACCTTCAAGCCCCAAATGCCCTTGAAAACTTCCATCAATTCAAGATCAAGCCCCGACGACCCTTGAAGAAAGTATTCATCGTTCATCAACTGTTCATCCTAAGATTAAGCCCCAACGGCCCTTTGGATCAACAACATCAACAAATCCACACAACTGTTCATCCCAAGATCAAGCCCCGACGGCCCTTGGATCAACAATCATCCATCTTCAAGATCAAGCCCAAAAGTCTTTGAAGATCCGTTCATCACTGTTTTTCAAGATCAAGCCCAAAAGCCCTTGAAGATCCATTCATCACCGTTATTCAAGATCAAGCATCAACACCTCTTGAAGAAACGCTCATCCTCAAGATCAAGCCCCAACGGCTCCTTGAAGATCCGCTCAAATCCACCTTCAAGATCAAGCCCACGACCCTTGAAGAACGTTCATCCTTAGATCAAGCCCAACGACCCTTTGGATCAATCGCACATCTACAAATACACACCTTACGGAGATCGAATAAGAGGATCAAGTTAAAAGAGATCGTAACCCTAAATCATCAAAACACAAATATTTGTTTGTGCACGGTGTTCCTGTCTCTTTCGTTTCAGGAAAATTTCGTGTTCACAGGAAGGAAATGTCGAGAAGAATTGGAAGCAGAGCCTTCGACGATGATCGACGCGTGGGTAGCCTAAGAGGGAAGTGAGCAACACGTGTATAAGAGGATATAACTAAAAAGAAGATGGAACACTACGATGATCGACGCGTGGAAAGCATGTACTGAAAAGGCAGAGGAAAATCAATAAAACAAAAAATACCAAAGACGGAGGAATGAGAGATGGGCATCCAGCAAGGACAAAACAGACTTCTTATTGTAGCAAAGTGTGAACAGTATGGAGACCAAAGCAGAAACCAAGGGCTGTTCCGCCCTTTCACTGTTGGTGAACAGTGATCCTACTCACATGATGAACAGTGATAGAGAACTGAACTTTAGTAGATATAAATATAACAAATTAGATGACAAATCATTTAAAACAAACCTGTATTCCAAGACATGAATTGACGTTAATTTTGGTGGGGTGTTGGATGGTAGAGCTTGCAATTTTCATTAGTTCTTCCAATTTCAATGCATCTTCAAATAAATCAATACACATAATTCATGATTAAGTAGAGAAAGAGAGTCAAAGGAAGAGTGAGAGATGAGAGGAGAGAAGATAGCAAAGTGAGATAGAGAGAAGTGGAAACGGAAGGAAATGTCGAGAAGAATTGGAAGCAGAGCCTTCGACGATGATCGACGCGTGGGTAGCCTAAGAGGGAAGTGAGCAACACGTGTATAAGAGGATAGAACTAAAAAGAAGATGGAAAACTACGATGATCGACGCATGGAAAGCATGTACTGAAAAGGCAGAGGAAAATCAATAAAACAAAAAATACCAGAGACGGAGGAATGAGAGATGTGCATCCAGCAAGGACAAAACAGACTTCTTACTGTAGCAAAGTGTGAACAGTATGGAGACCAAAGCAGAAACCAAGGGCAGTTCCGCCCTTTCACTGTTGGTGAACAGTGCTCCTACTCACATGATGAACAATGATAGAGAACTGAACTTTAGTAGATATATATATAACAAATTAGATGACAAATCATTTAAAACAAACCTGTATTTCGAGACATGAATTGACATTAATTTTGGTGGGTGTTGGATGGTAGAGCTTGCAATTTTCATTAGTTCTTCCAATTTCAATGCATCTTCAAATAAATCAATACACATAATTCATGATGAAGTAAAAAAAAAAAAAAAAAAAAAAACACAACACCACCAATAAACACAATAATTAGAACCCTAATGTAAAGATTAACAATAGGAGACATAGCAAATTGTGTGTGTATTACCTGGAGAAGAGGCTTTTGGAAGAAAAAGTTGTTCGTATTTTGTAGTCTACTTTGAAGATGAGGAGTCACGTTGAAATATGGAGGGGGTTGCCTGATTTGTGAGAGTCTTTGATATTTATACCTCACCCTAGAATGCATCAAAATCAGCAAAGTTATAAATCCTACAAATTTCCTGACTTCTTGAATACTTTTAGATTTGGAAAATCACTCTAAAAATCTCGATTGAATACTACCAGACTTTGACTGACTTTTTATAAATTTAAACTGAATACAATCTATGTTTGACCGATTCGTTTATAATCTTAACTGAATACCCATTAATTTTTAAACTCCTGTAAAACCTCACATATTCCTAATTGAAAAAACACCCCTAAGTAAATTGAGGAGGAACTCTCTTAAGAAGCCGAGCTCCTCTCTTTTATCTTATCCTTCTCTATAGCCAAGCTCCTCTCTTTTATCTTATCCTCCTCCATAAGCCATAAACATTAGCGGCAGCTCCAAAAAAACGGTTGGATGACATAACAAACGTACGGGCAACCAAACCAATGGCGGATGCACTTCCTTCTTCGTCAACTCTCTCTTTACTCACTCTACCCAGCTTGCCTCCTCAAAACCCAACTAGACCACTGCAGCATTCTTGTTTCATCTCTACCGCCGGAAAGCGTGATCTTGTTCGATGCAAGGCCAAGAAGAAAATAAGCTTGGCAGACCAAATTCTTGATTACATCGAGGGTAATCTTTGTTTTCAAGTCTATCGACCTTGTTTTGATATAGTGTTGCATGTAGGGATTTCTCGGTATGCTTCGGTGTGTTATGTATACCGAGATGTTTAGCCTCTACATCCTTGATCAATGATGCAATGACCAAGTGCTGACGGACAAAAATTCCGGTGTATATAGTAGAGTTTTTGTGCTTTTTATTGGAACCCATTTATTGTTAGTTGGTTGCATTGTTTGCATTATGTTCAAGTGATCAGTCTGTTTTATGTTAATTGTTTGAAGGGGGTCCCAAGTTAAGGAAATGGTATGGGGCACCTGAGCTTCTACCAAAAGATGGATCCGCAGATGAAGAAGATGAGGATGAATTCACAGGTGGATAATTCATGGATGCTTCTTATCGAAGGACCTTAAAACCATACATGTCAAAATTTAATCTAGGAATAGTCATGCTTCAAAGTTTTATTTTTTTAAAGGATTTTGATGTATTTTTTATGCAGAAGGAGAAGAACTCAGGGATGCTGTATTGGTAACTGATGGAGATAGTGAGATGGGACAGGTGCATTTTACGGCATTGTTCATTTTTGTGATTAATCATCTATGTTGGTATTGACAATTTGATAAATGTTAACAAGAAAACTAATACTTGGAAAACGAGCAATTAGATCGAGTAGCAGTAGTTAATCCCACACCCATTCATTCTCTCCGTATTCCTAGCTTTTCCAATTCATGACTTCCTGCATTCCGAGTAAGTAAATATGTCATTAGTGATACTGTTGTTTGCAAATATATCTGAGAAACAGATGCCAATGCTGCAGAATAACTACAATCGAATAAGACTTGTTTTCTTAACATTTAAGAGGCAAAAAGTACTTGAAGACCAATATCTATCCTTTCTATTTGATCAAGTTGTTTCTTGCTACTTCTCTTGATTGGCTGGATTTTGAGCATTGTGCTATCTAGCCTGTGTAGATGGTAATATTGTCATTGATCGTCAAAAGAGCTAGAATAAAAGCGCTGGTGAAGGATAAGCGGGCAGCACTTGAAGCTTTTGGGACTTATGTTGAGGTAGGAGGGAATTAATTCCTGCAAAATTGCCTAGTCCCTTGCTGTTTTTTTGTCTTTCTTTTGGCACTTCAAATGTTGACTTCATGGTTGTGCTTTTGTATGCACAGTCAATGGCCAGAGATTCAAAGGACAAGCCGTTCCTAAAGAGAGTTCTACGAGGAGTTTCCACAGTAATATGCCCAAATGTATGCATATCTAGACCTCGCACCTTTGCTGATCTTGCGAAATTTTAGTATACAAACTGTTCTGAAACTGTTCTAACTTTACAAAACCAAACTTGTACTGAAATCGTTCAGCATCATTTCATATATATATATAACTTGTATGGTGCAACAGACTAGGAAACTAAAACATGTGAAATGAACTCATACTGTGCAGGCTGATCTACCAGACCGAGATTGGTGTCTTTGTTCTTAAGCTATATTTAGTTTCTTGATTGCCTCAGCGCTGTTGACATGATACATTTGTTGCAACTCAAACGTTGAAAATGTCTTTTAAATTTGTTCTCTTTTGTCAGGAAGGTTTCTTATCTACCGTTGGGAGCTTGAAAGGGGTAAAACATATAATCCTCTTATCTCAGGTACCTCTCTCTCTCTCTCTACACATGTATATCGACACACACACACACACACACACAGATATATGTGCGTTTGCATGGTTGTTACTGTGACTTAATAATGAGGTTGCAGTTGTCTGTCTACAAAGGTGCCAATGGCATTCAAGCTCTCATAAAAAGCAATGCAAGAAAATTGGCTGAGCAAGATGAATCAATAATGGTGGCCTCTGGAATCCCTTACACCGTGATCAGAGCTGGCTCGTTACAAAATTCTCCCGGTGGAACTCAAGGTTTTAGCTTTGAACAGGTATAATGTGAAATATAACTAAAAACTATACATATACATATATAATCAGTGCATAAGCATAAAGGATGTGATGTTGCAGTGGAACGAGTTCTGTTCTACTGAATTCTAAAAAACTCTCATTCGATGTTGATGATGATATATAGGGAAGTGCAGCAAAAGGAACTCTTAGCAAGGAGGATGCTGCCTTTATTTGTGCCGAAGCAGTTGGTGTAGTCCCTCAGAGAGGATTCATATTTGAGGTAAATAAACACACACACAAAATAATTGAACAAATTTTTTATTTCGATCTCTAAATCCCACATATGCTAGTCCACAATACGTAAATGTTTTATTTTGATCGAGCGATAGTCTAATCTAGCTTAATCTACTCAAAACTACGAGGAGAACACAGCAAAAAGGGGTCTGATCCGGCTTAATTATTATTATTTTTCTTGTTTTTTATTCAAATTCCACTGTAGTTTTATTACCTTAATTGCTGATAAGTGAAGTGATGAGAGAGTTAATCACTCTTGATGGCTCTGTGTGATATTATAGGTGGTGAATGGAGACGAAAAGGTTTCAGATTGGAAAGAGTTTTTGAACGCAATGCTGAAGAAGTCAGAAGAGCAACCTCAGTAGTCAGTTTGTCTATTTTTCAATCTGTTTTTCTCCTGCATATACAGGCTGCACCATGGAAACTGCATCTACCTTTACAAAAATTATGTGGTGCCAGAATCTGTTATATCTTAGTTTATATATTTTTTAAATAAAATTTTAACGGCTAAAAAGTTCAAAATATTGAATGCTATAGAAAATCTTTATGCACTTAGGCCATTTCTAATTGGGCCGGCCATAGGCCAAATGATAGCCCTTTTTTATACGAAATTCATCTACAGTGAAGGTTTGGGCCAAAAATTCTTGAGACCCACGAGGTCAAAATCCAACCATATGGCCAGCAGGGCTAGCCGTCTTTAGCTAGCTAGCCAGCCCCTTCAATTGGGCCCAATTGGATATTTTTTTTCAAGATGAAATTGAAAAAAAAAATCTAATTTTTTCCTATAAATACCTAAGACATTTCTATATCATTTCTCACATCATTTTCACCCTTCCATACCATCTTACCTCATTTTATTTCAATTCTTTACATTCTATCCACCTCAAACACTCTTTTCATACACACCCTTCTCATACCTCTTCCAATAATCTTTCTTTTAATTTTTTCAATAATTTTCAAATGGCCACATCTTCAAGTGGCACTCAAATTTGTTCGGAGGCTTATTCATTTAGCGACAAGTGGCCTCAAAATATGTTTGGAACCTTATTTTAATATGGTAGTTTAATTCAATTAACCATAAAGAACAAATAAAGAACAAACTTAAATAATAAATACGGTCTGACACTGTTCATTAAAAAATAATTTCTTGCAAGGCTATAATCTGGACGAGGGCTAAACACAACCCCTTCAGTTGGAGATGTCTTTAGGTCATCTCCAATGGAGATGGCTAAAGGTCCAAAATAAAAAAAATGACCTGATTTGTCCAAAAACTCATTTCTAACAAATGGCTGGGCTATAATTCTATGGAGCCCATTAGACCATTATTTGGCCAAAGGGGCATCAGGCTGGCCAAATGTAGCCTTCTTTTTAGCCTTTTTTTGGGGCCAACTTCTTATTCGCAATAATTGATTCAAATTCAAAGGCTATATTTGAAAACATCCAATGGTAATTTAATTAAATTAACTAATAAATTTAGAGTATAAACTAAAACTAATAAATTATTGAGAGGGCTATATTTAGCGCATTCGGTTGGAGACAATATATGAGTATGGTCTAACACTGTTCATTTTAAAATAATTATTTGCAGGACTATAATTCTAGGTGGGGATATATTTAGCCATTTTGGTTGGAGATGGCCTTATGAACACGCGCACAAACTTTGTTTGCATATGCATAATGTGGGGTCCATGTGTGACGAGGGTAGAATGTTGTCAAGAAAAATTATGGGGACAATCTACCTCGACTTCCAAGTATTTTATGCATGTTAGGCTTAAAGCATCCCCAATGGGGGCTTTATCCTCCATGAGGCTACTACATTTCCAGCCTGAGTGAGAAAATGAGCCGAAAAATAGGGTTAGATCCACCACTTGGGCTAGCAACTTCCTTTCTTAGACCATCTCCAACCCATTGGATAAAGCTTAAAATATAAGTTTTAAAACTCTCCCAAACCATCTCCAACCATTGGGCTAAATAAGCCTTGGGGAGAAAATATATCTCTGGACAAGATTCCTCCCAGGATTTAAGCCTGGCTTAAATCATTCTGGACCCACCAAACTATCATATTTCAACTAATCCTGGCTTAAATCATTCTGGACCCACAAAACTATCATATTTCAACTTTTTGTTTTTGTTTTTTACTTATAATCTAACGGCTATGATCAAATGAGATCAAATCTAATGGTAAAAAAAAGATTTGACTGCCCAAAATTAAATCTAACGTATAAAATTATTTAAGAAAATTATTTAAATCAAATATAACTTAAAACTTTATAAATGCCTATGTATTTGTATGATTTTTAATTACTTATTGGAATTTAAATATTTTTAGATTAAAATGTTCATAAAAATAAATTAAGATAATCTACATAAAATTAGGCTACATCTAGTGTCATAGCCCGTTCCTAAAAGTATGGTTTTTATAATTTTAAATTCGTGAACTTACGGAAATGCCCTACGGGCAAAGCGTGTTTTTCGAGGACGTTTGTGATTCTCGTATATTTTATCATGTTTCTTGACATATTTGGATAGAGCTCGATCTTACGGACGTGTAGGCACAAGTAGAAATGAATTTGGAGTTACGGTTAAAGTTTTATTGAGTTACTAACTCGAAAGTAATTGGAATGAAATACTATTTTAATTATTTTAGTAATAATGAAAAGAGGAAAAATAGAAAGAAGGAAAGGAAACGGGGGGAAGAAGAAGAGGGAACAAGAGAGAAAAAGGGGGGAGTTGGACGAATAGGGAGAGGAGAGGGGGTAGGATGGCCCAATTAGAAAACAAGAAAGGAGGGAAAGGAAAAAAGAAGAAAGGGGGGTGACACGGGTGGCCCGTGTAACCCATCGGACCCAACCCGACTCTCGTTCGTGTTTCCCTGCCAATTTCGTCGATTTTCCCAGCGAACCAAGTCACCTAACCACCGGGAAAACATTCCCTATCATTCCCTCTTCCTATTACACCCCAGAAATTATAGATTTTTAGCATGGAATTCAGGAAACATTGCACCGGTGGGTGCGGCGAGTCTTAAGTCGACTCTCCCATTTCTGAAACAATTTCTTCCAATTGCCACCAACAATGGACTTCCCTTGAGGCCTGAAACAAGCCCCAAACAACCTTGGAGGCGGCGGACCACCGGAGGTGACATATTGGCCTTAGTCCAGGTCAAATTGGCCTTAGTCATAGGTATGAAAGTTGCTCTACTCACGGAGATCTTCATTTCTGTGAAATTTTGTAATTTTTGGAAATAGTTGGATTTTCCGGCGAGTTGGGGCTGCCGACCGCCACCCACGGCAGCGCGTGCCTCGGTGCATGGCCAGTGGGCCGCCAATGCTATTTTTAGGCTATGTTAAATGTCTTGAATTCAGTTTTGATACTTGAATGACGTAGGTTGATCGTTAGAACCTAAATTCTCTACGATACGTTAATAGGTATTTATATGAATCGATGATCCAACCGTTGGATTGTCACCAAACTTTGTTACATTGTAGTACATAATATTTGAAGAATGTATGAACTTACGGATTGGGAATCCGACGTACGGATCTTCCCGAATTGGATTTGTAAGTTCATAAAATAAAATGTTAACCGCTAATCAGTTTTGGAAATTGGCGGAGATCCAACCGTTGGATTGTAATGAAACTTAAGTATGTTGTTCTAGAAGCATATTGTGTATCATGAGAAGTTACGGATTGGAAATCTGTGATGCGGATTTTCTGGATCGAGTTTTTGCAGGGTTGTGGACCCAACCGTCGATCTTCGATCGACGGTTGACTCTTAGTCAATGGGTCTCAAATTATTCTTGAAGGTCTTTGAGGATATGTTTTATGTAAATTATGTGCTCTATCAGTAAGAACTTTGAGACGTGATTTGATAATTGGCCACATGCGACGATAGTTCGTGATGTCTCGATGTTTGTGCGAGGGAGTCATAGCGCGGACCTAAGGTGAGTAGGTCTTTTCTCTTCTATTATATATATACATATATAAGATTGACATCTCCACAAACGTTTATAAGTTGATTATTGCATATAACTACTGTGAATGCCTTGAGGTACTAATGTGAACTACGAATGGCTTGATCCCTGTTTAAGGTACGTATGCAGTCTAATGAGACGTTAGATGCAGCCATACAATAATTGAGACAATAGCCTTATTTAGGGAATTAAGCAGTGTGAGAGACATTGGTGGAAAATATGATATTTAACCTTATGATTTGGTGATTAAATGTTGGTTATAAATCAATGTGTAAAGAATCAAGAATTTGAAGTAAGGAAGCGTAAGTAATGATAATTAATCAAACTAGTGTCTAGTTGGGCTTGTCACCGATAATTATTCCCGAAAATAAATAATTCGGGAGTAGGGCGTTATAGTTTGTTGATGCACAAAATCAGCAAGGACTTTGGTACAACATAAAGTGTCAGGTTTTGTGACCTTCGCTTGGTTGCTTCGGTCACTAGCGAGGATAGGTATATAAATGAATAGAGACAGAGAAGCAAACACAAGATATACGTGGTTCACCCAGATTGGCTACGTCCACGGAGTAGAGGAGTTCTCATTAATTGTGAAGGGTTTACACAAATACATTGGTTCAAGCTCTCATTTTGTGAGTTCTAGTGAATAGTTTAGTACAAAATGACATTAGAGATTATTGTGGGAGAATGATCCCTATTTATAGAAGAGAGTTTCTAGTTTTGTTCTGACATTGACACGTGTCATGTTGTGATTGGCTTCTGATGTTGACACGTGTCGCGCTGTGATTGGCATCTGATGTCGACACGTGTCGCATTGTGATTGGCCTCCTGGTTGAAGGGAAGCTCTTCTGGATCCTTGACGGTATAACGTTGACCGGTGCTCAGTAGTTTCGGGATTGGTCAAGTATGATACAAACATAGTTTATGCGTTTTATGCCACATTATATATATATATATATGTATATAATTGGAAATGCCATAAAGTGGTTGAGTATCAGATTTCATCGTGGTTTATCCATATGTATACTACTTGCACATAATTATTGTGAACGCTTGAAGTACAAAGGTGAACACAGGACACCCAGGTAAGTTCAGGTGAGTTTATGGTATTAGTTGAAATGATGGAGTTATGGCATGACTATATAATGTTTTAAGCAACTCCGACATTGTTGTACGGGTTGCCCATGAATCGTACATGTTATGTTGAGATGCATTGAGAGCTCATAAACCTACACCCCGGTGTTAGTGCTCTCGCCCGTGGCCAGGGCACAGTCGTTCACGTGATGTTCACCTCCCGCACCTTACGCTCACCTTGGATCCAAGGTAGGTGCACAATCCTGTCGTACAGACCACTATAGGTGGTTCCGACTCGTAGGTGACCCGCAATTATTCGCACAGTCTTCACGTGATCGTAGCACTTGAGCGTATTTATTTACACCCAGTCCTGTCGTACAGACCACTATAGGTGGTTCCGACTCGTGTGCAGGTATACGTAATGAGCTATGGATAAGTCGTACAGATCACTAGAGGTGACTCTGACTTATGAGCTAGCCTTGATTGATGAAATATGGATAAGTTGTATAGGTCACGTGAGGTGACTCCGACTAGCATGTTGACAAGCTATTAATTCAGCCATACATGCCACTATAGGTGGATCCGGCTAATATGTCATTTCCTATTGATTTATTTCACCTGAGTACTTATTCTTACTGAGATGTTTGACACGGTATATCTGTGAGACTATTATTTTGGTTATGGTATAGATTTATAGTCACGCCTGTTACTTTCCGGGAAATTATACAGGTATTATGGGGATGGGCTATTGCCTTTGGTAGTTGGAATTGGTTTGAAAAGTCTTGTTTCACTCACTCACATTTTCTATTTTTGTACCCCTTACTGCATTATACATATGCTCTGTATCACGCGTGAAATGGGTCCAGATCCGCTCACCGCCCACTCGCGTACTTAGGGACTTTTAGGTTTTAATTTATTCACATTTTATACATTATCACACTTTATGGCTTCGTAACCTTCCAGGTGTCGGCCAACACAGCTCGATTCGGAGTCCTAGTGGACATTCCGGGTCGGGATGTCATCTAGCCCCAAAAAATAGTGGGCATCACAAGAAAAGTAGCAACCCATGTGAGCTAAATTCTATCACTCTCCCCCTACTTGCAAATACATTTAAACTCTCTTTTTATTCTTTTTTCTTACACATTTTCTTGCCATTTGGCTAATTTATGATTGTTTTAAATTCCATAAGAATTCAAATTTCAAATTGATTTAACATTCATCGACATTGGTGGGTGGAATTTTCAAATAATTTTTTTTTGTTTTCAAAATTGTATGATACTAATGTACCTTTGGTGCAAGGTAAATTGTTGTGTGGTACGTGAAAATCAAATTATTTTAGAGGGCGAAGTGGAGGTTTGTATCTTTCAACATATCAGAATGAGATAAGAGAATTTAATCTAATGAACGGTTCATAAGTGATGAAATCTAACTTTTTCATAATTTGAACTTTTTTAGGTTAAAAGGTTCATAATTTTTTTTAAGATAACACGTCCAAAAATCAACTTAAGAAAAGTTAACACAAAAAAAATAAATCATCGCATAATCAAATTACTATATAAATAAATATATATAACCCCATATAGAGTCCAGAAGAAATAGCCCCTCATTGAGAGAAATTCTTTTATAAAGCCCTAAAGATTTCTCGGATCTCTAAAATGGGCTACATCCACCACTTTTCCAGTTCCATATAAAGCCCTTTATTAGGGATGCTCTTACGAGCTAACTTTTAACCATTGATGCATTATGACACTGATGAATAACTTTCAGTCGTTGATTCAATGTAGAAACAACGAGGGAAAGTCATCCACTACGTGATTGTCCAAGCACCGCTTTGATGATTAGTTTACTTGAAAATTGAAATTAGGAATAGGAAGGTCGGCAATACAGGTTGTAGATGCAAATTTCCGTCTTCTTCTTCTTGGACAAAATTGCACCTACGAAACAAATAACACCTTAGGTCAAGGCCAAGAGCCTCACTCGCCCATGATGAATGGGGGGGACTTTGGCCGAAGAACCTCCGATGCCAAAGTTAGAATTTGAGGGAAAAGTGTTTGGAGAATTTAGAGAACTTAGCAAGAGTATAGAACTTAGGTTTTTAGAGAAAATGGGGTAGTATATATAGGGCATGGCCGACCCCCTTTGGAGAGATGGTAACCAGCCCTTTGTGGCATTTTGGGTGTAATTGATAGTTAATTAGCCAATTAATAAATTAATTAGGTAATAAATCAATTAATTAGCTAATTAATATAATTTGAAAGGAATGTTTTAGGGGTTACCTTGTGGAGAAGATTTGATGAGGATGGATGAAATAGGTTTTGAATAAATACCTATTTTGGGCACTTTTGACTTGATTGTGGAATGATTGTTCACTGCTCGCATGTAGGAATTTCGGTGTTCCTCGCGGGTAATTTTGTCATTTTCACCCTAGAATTCACGTGTCGTCTCTTGATTATTTTTGGCTCCACACAGTTAACAGAGAATGGGTATGAAATCAACTACCTCATTCTAATCCTTCTAAGGATTTCAGGTGTTAGCTAATACATGGAAGTTAAAAAGCAAAATAATTCCAAAACTCATCCCAGGTAATTAAACATGTAATACCACATGACTCTCGATGTATAGGAGAGATTTTTCAGTGTATCACAACATGAGGCGGTACACTACATGTTATTATACAATTAGAGAAGTTTTTTTTTTCAAGTGCCCCTCCAAATGTATAATGACATATGGTGTTTCGTGCCGTATTCTGGACGCACTGAAAAATCTCTCACAATATGGGAGCAATATTTATGTGGGCCTTGCGACACATAAATGTGTTTCCAAAATCCCCTAAGATTTCCAAAAATTTAGTATCCGTTGGATAACAATTTCGTTTTTTTTGTTTTTTATATTCACTTTCTGTGTTAGTGACTGATGGAAAATATATAGAGGAGATGAGTGATATATAAGAGTAGATGAAGACCGGTGAGAGAGATCTAGAAGAAATGCAAGAAAATGCACACAATGAAAACTGAAAACAAAAAAAAATTGTTTGGTATCCTACTTGAGTTCAACTTTTTAACTCAAAAATACTTTTTGAGTTTTAGGATTTGAATTCTTGTTTGGTATGACTCTTTTTAAAAATTGGATTCAAAACTAATTTGAAAACATAGACAATTGCTTAAAAACACTAAAAAGTTTTTAGAGTTTTTCTCTCCCAACCCTCTCTTTCTTCTCTCCCCACTTCACACCCTGTATCCTATTTCTACTCAACCTTTGTCTTGTCTCTCTCTCCCATCACCCTCTCTTTCTTCTCACTCCTCACCTTCTCATCGTAATTTTTTGCTTTCTCCCAGTCTCCCTCACCTCCTCGCCCTCTCCCTGTCTTTCTCTCTCCTCACCAACTATTTCCTCTCTTTTCTCTTTCCTAATTCTCTTTTTCCTCCAATTTCTGCTCAAGAAAGTTTGAATTCAAACTAAAAAAATTAATTTTAAAAATTCAACGAAATAGATTTTTAAAATTTTAAGATTTAAAAGAAAACTGTTTTTAAGTGACATTATTTGAAAAATTATTTTTAGGAACGACCAAAGTTTTTTGGTAGAATACCAAACGGGCCTTTAATTTTTAAGATGTTTTCATTCTTTCCAACTCCCATCACCATTCTTTATCCTTCCGTTGACCCATATACTTTCCTCATATATCAAGCACAAAAAGTAAAAATAAAAAGCTAAATCCGAAAGGATTATCAAACGAACACTTAATTTTTACTATACTCTTTGAGTTCAAATTTCAAATAGGTAAGAATTAAAAAAAAAAAAAAATTCCAAAACACTTCAATTTGGAGGGTACAACTTTATACTTGAAGATGTTATTGGAGAATGAGATTACAACCTTAGAAGATATTATTGTTGTCTCAAGCACATGCTTAGTACTAATTGAACCACATGGGGTCTTTGTGCTGTTGGAGTTTTGATTAGATTGCAATGAGGAACTCAAAAGTTTTAAGTTATTTGGGGACTTTTAAAACTTTTCCTTTAAGTTATATGGACCCCACACGCATCTTCCTCAACAATGCCATTCATGTCAAAAGTAAGACACATCATAATTACAAACTCCTTGGGAAAATCCAGATATTTGCATTACTTCAGTTTAATGCTTACACCAATGCCAAAAGTTGTTCAGAAACTATGCCAAAAAGGCAAAAACTTCATTACAATGTAATGGATAATGTTAGGGAGACCACAAACTAAATGATGTGTCATAATAGGAAATAAGCACGTTAATCAACATTTAAGTAATAATCCTATCATCAATAACTATGTCATTTGGTTTAGAAATTTTGGTATAGAAATTTGGGGTTAGCGACGTCCCTAGCATTACCCTTATGCAATTATCCACAAGGGCCTACCCCATGAGAGACTTTCAACAATGAAGACGCTAAGTTAGCGATGTCCAAAATCATCCTTGTCACCATGCGTTGTAGATGTCTTACATGGCATCACGCGATTGATTTGGAACATCGACACCTTGACGTCCTCATTATTTGTAAGATTTTCTCCCTTTGAGATAGAAGAAAGAGAGAGAGAGATTTGGAGAGGTCTTTTCGGCAGACTCCTTTCTCCCAATGAGCATCCTTATTTATTTCTAGCATTTAGAAAGCATAAATCCAACAAGAGGCCAAGGATACCAAAAAAACAGAGGTGTTCAGAAGAATAAAACGGGTGTGCGGGAATCAATTCCCAATATTTAAAAGGAACAAATACAAAGTTAAAACCTTAAAAAGAATAAGGGAATCAATTAGAAAGAAATAATTTGAGCAAAAGGTAGCCAATCAAGGTTTAAACTAGTTCCATTCCACCACTAAAAAAGAATGAACAATTGGGCCCTACATTTCTACCGTTTGATCATCTTTATGTCCCTTGAAGTGCTTTCGTATAAAACTAATCAACAAAAGTAAAATTCTAGGACTGCTTTCTCCTATTTGTCCCAAAAGCATATTCACTATGTAAACAAGCTCAAGGAATTTTACACATGAAACTTCTCTAAACATACTAAGTTTGCTAATAGTATATAACAATCCTCCATTGTTATCCTTAACTAGGGAGGGGACACCACAATAAATATCTTTTTGACAAACATGGGAAAAGAATAAAGCAGGTAATCGAAAGTTCCCCACAACAAACAGATAATATATTCGAAAATGATTACAAAAACCATCAAGAAAAGATAAAAACCAAATCAAATGTCGGCTTGATAGTCTAGAATAAAAAGATATGATCTATGAACAGAAAATTTCAAACTGTTAGCATTTTAGTGAACAAGCTTGGTTGGATATGTTAATATCACAATAAGAAGTGCACACGAGTCAATAAAATAATGCATCCAACACTCTCTTTTCCTTTTAAAATTCCTACTTATTCTTCTGCTTCCTCCTAATTTGGATAAAAAAAACAATGCATTCAATGGACTTTCCAGCCAAAAGCTAAAAGATTTTTATAGGATACAGATATAGCGGATCCAGTGTCAGAAATTGAAGATTACTGGGCTATTTTCTTATACCGGTATTTCATGAAAAGTTTGTGGCAATGAATTTGTTGCACAAGACTCAAATAGATATAATTGAAACACATGAGCAACACAATCTCATCAAGTTATTCTACTATCACAAACTTTTTCTTATTCAATAATGAAGAGTGCATGATCTATACTTATAACACAACCAAATTCTGAACAATTACCAGGATCTAATTCTCTGCTCGCTCGATTTCCCATCAGATTTCAAAGTCCCATCGAATTCAGCTTCGGAGGAAGCTTCCATTGACATGGAAAAAGAGCCGGAGATATCAGCATATAGATCTACCACCCTTCTAATGTTGTTGTTAAGCTCTCTAATTAAGCCAACATTCCGGCTGAGGTTATCAGGGATCTTCAATTCATGGTTTTGGTTAATCTCGTTAATTAGCAACCGGTTCTGATCCAAAATGTCTTGTACCTGGACACTCTTCTGGAATGTCTGCACAACTTTGGTATCTAGTTATGTTCCATTTCCTATACCTGTAAACATACCACCTTCCATTTCAATTTGGCTTCAACCAAAAACAATCCTTGCCCTGCATCAGAAACAATATTTATGATCAAAATTAGCAAAACAAGCAACAAATTTTACGGAAAGTTAAATTGATTCATTGCAACTGCAAACACTTTCCACATAGAACGAAATGAAAAATCGACTGATTAACACGAAATTTGTAGGGTAAGGAAGAAAACAAGGTTTCAAGCCCAATTAACAACTACCTTTTGGTTTGACCAAAATTAAGGTGAAATTTTCTGTTGTTTTCTATTCTTCCTTTATTTTCTTGGGAACCAAACACAAGGATAAGGATATGTTTGCACATCCACAGGGAGGGAATTCACATAGTAAGAAAAGAAAAATCAGACATGAGACTGTTATGACCTAAAAGCATATACCTTTTAACTTGTAAAGAAACCCTTTTTTCCTTCTGTGTTTTCTGAACTAACCAAATCAAAGTATTGGTTTTTAATTTCTAATTGGAAAAGAATATCAACCACAAAATGTCACATCCCGGCCCGGGCCCACCACATATCGGGCCCGTTCCACCACTGTAGCACGATATTGTCCGCTTTGGGCTTACCATTCCCTCACGGTTTTGTTTTTGGGAACTCACGAGCAACTTCCCAGTGGGTCACTCATCCTGGGAGTGCTCTGGCCTCCTTCTTGCTTAACTTTGGAGTTCCTATGGAACCCAAAGCCAGTGAGCTCCCAAAAGGCCTCGTGCTAGGTAAGGATGGAAATATACATTTAAGAATCACTCCCCTGGGCGATGTGGGATGTTACACAAAAGACCCCAGAAACCCAATCAATGCCAAAGAAGAGTATTTCACAAGATAAACAAAAAATATTTAAATTAAATTAAAAAAAACAAAATTAGTCAATGAAAGCAGATGCAAAACTTTCCTTGCAGAAAACAACAAATATTTAAATTAAATTAAAAAAAAAACAAAATTAGACAATGAAAACAGATGCAAAACTTTCCTTGCAGAAAACAACTTTGTATTCATTCTAAGTCTTTGTAGAAAAACAAAAAACAATAAGTAATTCCCACACTCTAAAATAGCAATATATATATATATGTATATATCAAAGTTGGTGAGAAACTGAAAAAAAAATTGAGCTTCCAAAAGTTAGAAATATGAAGGATTTTCCAGAATTAAAGCATAACCAAGAAATTTAAGCAACCCAAAAACATCTTGAAGGTACAAAAGCAAATGAAAGTGTAATGAGAGAGAGGTAATTTTCCCAAGAAAACAAAAAAGGAAAGAAATTTTCTCGAGAAAGTGATGGAAAAGGAATCAAATTTTACTTATTTACGAAAGTGGTGGTGTGCCGGCAGACCCAGAAATCATGAGAATAAGAAGCATGAAGCAGCAAGAGAGGATGATCTTCTTCTGTATGTGGGATTTGATTGACAGTCTGAGAGAGTTGCCCTCTCTCCTCCCTCCCCCCTCTCTCCACACACTATCTCTTCTCTGTGTGTGAGTATGTGACACTCTCTTCTCTGTGTGTGTGTAGGAGAAGGACAATAGTACAAGGGCGAATCAAATCCAAGAAAATATGAATGGGTCTTAGTTGGTAGTCATAATTCCTTAAAAAAAAACCCTTGAAAAAAACTCGCTATTTTAGCACTAATGATAAACTAATCATTTTTTTCCAAGGCTAATCAAACAAATTAGGGATCTAAATTATCTTCCCTCCTAACAAGTATTAGATATTTTCAAGCCTAAAAGTGATAGAACTTTTTAATCAGTGCACAATGCTTACTATATATTCTTTTGAAGAAGCGATAGGTAATATACTTGCTATCTTTTTAGAAAACTCGTCTCTTATTGACATGTAATTTGCCCGTAGAATAAAATCTCGATAAATGAATGTTTGATAAATTAATAATCTTGGTTTCAAATTTCTAATTATACATTAAAGGTGTTACAATTTACAACACAATTAATGCTTGAACCTACTAACTCCATCTTTTGGAGCATTTGGTAGATTCATTTGAACAATGAAGATACGTTGGTCTTTTGTGTCCAAGTGCACATCTTCATATACATGTTTACTTTATTAAATCTCTTTATGAGACAATGTTGAGATTGTTATGTCTTTTGTGCACGTGGGAACTTATCTGACAAATAATTATGTTATCTTAAGACCATTATATATACAATCGCAGTTCTCTGGGGCTCCATTCGCCCGCTGTCTTTGTGTAGAGGGTAGTCCCAATCTTAATGCGTTTTAATCATGCCGATGATCCAACTTCCCTAATTAAATAATTTATGATAAGTGGCTTCTTTACTTTTGCCTTAATTTTTGCTCCCACACCTAATCTCATCTTGTCCCATTTCTCATTTGATTTGATATTCAAAATAGTCAACTTCAGCCACTTAGTACTATGGTCTAGTGGTATTCCTTTTCACTTGTAAGTGAGATGCCTTAGGTTCGATTCTCGCCAAAGGTGGATTTGAACCACATTATTATGACTCGCCTATTGTGAGGCTTAGCCCACACTCTTACCCCCTTAATGTAAATGATATTGTTTGTTAAAAAAAAATAGTCAACTTCACTGTGTTTCACATCACTAATTTCATTACTTTTTATTTTGTGGTACATATGTGATAACCCGTCCCTACTTTTATGTTTTTATTAATTTTTAAATGAGTGAATTGACGAAAATACACTAGAGGCTAGATTGTTGACTTTTGTTGATCACCTTTCATGACGCGTACGAGTTACTATTTTACTGTATTCTCGAAGTACTCTACGATACGAACACATAGGCGCAAACGGAACGTAATTTGAAGCTATAACGAATGAGTTATTAATGAATGAAGTTATGGGCGAAATGGTCATTTAACCATAATCTGGAATGCTCCAAAAAATCTGGAAGCGCCACATGGATGGCTGTGATGGAGAAATGAAAGAGATGGATGACAGGGATTGAAAGAAGAAAAAAAGAAGAGAGAAATGAGGGATTGGGGGCTGCGCAATCAGAAATAAAGGAGGAAGTGGGAGGCTTATAAAAAAGAAGAGTTTCAGGAGAGAAAAGAATGGGCGGTTTGGCGAATCGGGAGAGGAGAGAGGAAGAAAAGGTTGACCAATAGGGGAGGAGAGAAGGGAGAAATGTTGTGTTCCTTTCAAGTGCAAATATAAGGATAATATAATGGCACAAGTAAGGGTGTCGAACCCCAGGGACCGATTAGAACTCTACAAATTACTTGCTTTATGTGAATCCTAAAGAAATTGCAAATGAAAACTGAATTTAGATTTTTGTTTTGAAAGCTAAAGTAACTTAAAATATAAGACAAGATAAAGATGAATGATAGATTGATTTAGAAACAATGGGAATGGAACTAGGAATATTGATTTCACCATTACAAGCTGATTCAATGAAAATTAAGTCAAAACGCATTCAACTCTCCAATCTGCAACTAGGGTTCGTTTTACTCATTTTTGATCATCCATTTGATGTGTGGTTATGATCAAGTACTCCTAATCTGCAACCTAGTTGTGATGTTCAACTTAGATTACCAAATAAGAATCCATTAAGAACAAGAAAACTTCAAAGAACCAAAGAAATCACATGGCATGATGTATGCATAGCAGTTTCTTCATTCATTCACATGTCTACCAAGATTAAGCATGGTGTGTACTATAACCTTGATCAAATAATCTGTAAGAAACCCTAATGGTGATTAAACATTAAGATAAACAAACAAATTGAACTATGAAATCAGTGAATGAAACAAGAACACAGATTGGTAGTTTGGATACTTTAACTTAATAACATAGAATAGTTTTGCAAGGCTACATCGAAATCCCCAGCTATGAACTTAATTATAGAACATGATTACAGAATATATAAATATCAAGAACAACATGAGTGAAATTAAAGTTCATAAAAGAAACCCCCTTGAAGCAATTCTGATGTTGAACTTTTCCAAGAACAACGCGGCTGTGTGGTTTCTTTGGTGGTTGTGGATGGTGAATGGAGAAAGGATTTTGTTTATGGAAGAAAAGCTAAAGAAAGAGAAGACGGAGAGCTCTGGGCGACCCCAAGGGGAAGCTTATGTAAAAGTGGCTGAAACTCTCTATTTTATAAGGTTAAAGAAGCTGTTATAGAATGCCAAGACATCCCAGTAATGGAACATTTATTTCAAACATTTTTTTGCTGTTATTAGTCTCTTAAAGGGCCATATTCATCACCATATTCAGTTTCCACTTTTAATTATTTTTCTACATCAGCATCCTTATTCAATTCTCCACTTTTAGCACCATTTTGCCTTATCTGACCTCAACTGAGCTCCAAAATACGATTAGCTACACAATAACACAAAGGAGGGTAAAATGCAACTAGTTTAACTAAAAAATATCACAAAGGGACTAGGAATGGATGATATAAATGTATGAAATATAAGAGTTATCAAGAAACATGAGGGAAATGAGGAAAGGAGAAAACCAGGGGATTCGGGTGACCTGTTCCCCCCCACCATCGCGACCCGGTTGCCCAACGAAAATTCTGGCGTTCTTCCACCATTTTTCCGGTGAATTTCACCAAACTATCATCGTAAAGAACGGAACCGTGGGTTCCGTGGACACCACGGCGGCGATCCGCCTTATTCTGAAGGCAATCATGTCGATCTCCACCACCATTAGACTCCCCTTGAGCCCAAGAACAAGGCCCAAACAACCTTAGGGGCGGCGGAGCACCGACGATGGCGAATCGAAGCCCACCCTTTCTACAGTACGTCATGTTTGAGTGAAATTGGGGCTTTTCCCTGCCAAATTGGATTTGGCCACAGGTATAAAACTTGCTCCACTCATCAAGATCTACATTTCTATGAAATTTGGTAATTTTTGGAAATAGTTGAATTTTCTGGCGAGTCGGGGCGGCCAGCGGTGCGTGGACAGAGACACCACTTGACCTCTCTAGGCTAAAATTGGTGCCCCGATTCCATATTAGACATCCGATTGATGAAATTTCGTTGTTTGGTTATATTTTCATTAAGGGCCTCTACTCGGCTATTATATGATTCGACGATCCGACCATTGGATCGTCACCAAACTTTAATACGTAATAGTACATAATATTTAAAGATATTAGGAACTGATGGATCAGAAATCTGACGTACAGATCTTCCTGGATGAGTTTTCTAAGTTTGTAAATCTAAACGTTGGCTGCCATTTAATTTTAGTGATTGGCGGAGATCCGACCGTTGGATCGTTCCAAAACTTTAGGATGTTCTAGAAGCTTATTGAAACTTTTGGGAAGTTACAGATTGGAAATCCGAGGTGCAGATCTTCCGGATTGAGTTACGTAGAGCTGTAGACCATACCGTCGATCTTTGACCGACGATTATCTTTTGGTCAATGGGTTACAAATCATTCTAGAATGTCCTTGGGGATGTATTTAATGTAAGTTACGTGTTCTATCGATAAGAATTATGAGACGTGATTTGATATTTATTCTAGACGATGATCGTTCATGACGCTTCGATATTCGTGCTAGGGAGTTATAGCGCGGACTTCAGGTGAGTGGGTCTTTTCCTTTTTATAGTGTGTCTATATGTATATATATAATTGATAGTTTCCATTTATGCATTTGAAAAAGAATTTCTTACGTACACTTGGATTAGACTAAAATTTATAAGCATTCCCGAAATGACGGAATTTATGAAATTATTCTGGATCCTGCGAGATGCCTTAATCCAAGTTACGACTTTGATGAATATTATATTGACTAGAAATTATGGAATATGCTACATCCTACGAGATGCACAGATATGCTTATAATCTTTGATACCATAATTATATCTACGGCTATCAATGTTAGTATGTTAATTAGAACTATCGAATCACTGTGGCATGACTATATTTGTGTTATCTGCTCATCGTTTGCTGCACCCGGTGTTAGTGCTCGCCCAAGGCCAGAGCCAGTCTTTCACGTGTATGTTCACATCCACACCGCACACTCACCTTGGATCCAAACAGGTGCCAGTCCTGTCGTACAGGTTGCATTAGGCAACTTCGAATCGTATGTGACCACGAATATCGCCAGTTTTCATGTGATTGTAGCACTAAAGCGTATATCATTTTTACACCCAATCCTGTTCATGTCAGAATAACTCTGCATGAACTCGTGTGTCAGCGTGTGTTGATGATTACTTGGTTTGATATGTTTGCTTATGCGAACGTATACGATTACTGACGTCATGCACTTATATATGAACTATTGTGCCATATTGATATCTTGATATTTTGCAGGCTACGGTGAGTATTTTCATACTATATGTTGTATGTATATCTTGGAAACTATACATGTTTTACGGCGAAGGGTTATAACGTTTTCAAAGGTTTTTATTAAAACTTTATTTTTCAGACCCATTCACCCTTATTTTTCGCCCCTCCAGGTCTTAGTAGTTGAGCTTTCTTATCGACGATGATTCTTGGTAAATCTTGGTGTAGACGATTACCTTCGATGGTATAATTCTCACCCTATCGTATTGTACTGTACTGTACTGTACTTATGCTCTGACATCACATGTGAAATTGGTTCATTCCCCCTCACAGTGCACTCTTATATTTAGGCACTTTTAGGTTTTAATTTATTCACATATTCCACCACACTACACGTTATGACTTCGTCATCTTCCAGGTGTAGGCCAGCACACCTCGATTCGGAGTCCAAATGGACATTTCGGGTCGATGTGTGTCAACATAGCATCTTCAATGATATAAAAATTAAACTAGACAAAATTGTATTATAAAGGCTGGCGTGACATATTGCTTACTCATTTCAATTTATCAAGAAAATAAGTATCACTCTAACGAATTAGCAAACCAAATAAGCAAAATTATATTTTATTATTATTTTTCATTCTATTGCTTACATATTCACCTACACTTAGTGATCGGAGCAATCGTGCGAAAGTTACAATCTTAACACTTTACATTGTTTCAAAGTCTCATTGATTTTGTACATTAACTAAAACTATTTTATCTTTTAGTTTTGTCATATTCCGCCACGTAAAATATTTCACTATAAAAAGAGATAGGGCCCGATTGTCCTACTCATGGTATTGTAGGCAACATTGTCTACTTTGGGAGAGTATGCAAAATTTGTAAATTCAATTGGCTATACCACCAAAAGCTAGTTTTGCCTAGTTGGCTTATCAAAATAGGTTTGCCTACTGCATTGCCTATCATTATAGACGTTCTACATGAATCAACTTGGTTCGAGAGCTACACCTTTTATTAAGACGTTATGAAAAATTAAAGATATAGATTAAGAAATTGAATTTCAATTATTTATGAATACATATCAATAGATAGAACCGTTAATAAATAAAAGAGATGTTGTATATGAATCAGGGCTGGTTTGGTATTGATGTGCTTTGAAAAAAAGTTGCTGTGAGAATAAGCGGCTGTGCTGTGAGAATAAGCGGCTGTGAAATAAAGCCAGTAGAGTGTTTGGTAAACTTTTTTGTGAAAGTGCTTTTGGAAAAAAAAGCAAGATGATAGTGTGTCTTTTCATTAAAGGAGCACTGTAGCTCCGTGTGCTTTGAAAAAACTGGTTTTTTTTCAAAGCAGCAAATAGCAGCTTCAGCTTTTCCTTTAGTTTCAGCTTATTCTCACAGCAGCTTCCAAAATAAGCCTTTTTTTTTCAGTTTACCAAACACAAAAATGACCCTCAGCTTTTTTTCACAGTGGCCTTTTTTAAAATCACCTCAATCTCAAACGGGGCCTCACTTACACGTTCTCCGAGATTATATATATCCGCGGGATTAAATATGTTTTAATAAAAATAAACGATAACTTTCATATTGTACAGTTAAAAAGGTTAATCATGGAGAAAAGTTTACCCCCACTCAAAAACAAAAACTTTAGGGGTAAACCTGTAATTCACAACTCGAATTACCACATTCCTTCGTCGTCTTCGGCCTTCGTTCCAGAACTCCATCAGTTCTCCAAAAACTTTCTCGGAAAACAAACAGCAAACAGCAAACAGAAAAAAAAAAAAAAAAAAAAAAAAAAAATTTCCCACACATGCTTTCTCCATGGACACGATTCTGAACTCCGCCATATCAGAAATCTGTTCGGAGCTCCGAAATGGCGTCTCTCTCCAAACCCTCTGGCCGAGGCTCGAGCCCTCTCTCTCCTCCTCCAACCTCGACCTCTCTCCTCGCCTCAAGCAATCCCTATGGGACGGCCTCCGCGCCGTCCCAACCCTCAAGCTCCTCGCCCGAAACGCACCGTTTAACCCTGCAGACCCTTCCATCCAGTCCGTCCAAGACGCCGAGAAGCTAAACCTGAAAGTCGTGGCTGACGAGGGTCTCATGAACAACTTCATGGGCCTCTACCATGCCCGCTCCGCCAATGCCGACTTGCGCCCCCCTCAACAGAAAGCTCTCGAGCGTGTCGCCGTGGCTAGGTTCGTTTCTTTTCCTTTAGAATTGGAGTTTGCATGAATTCAAAGTCTTTTTTGTTGGGATTTTGTATATCAGCATGTCAGATATGTATTTGTAAAATTGGGAATGTAATTGTGTATGTATGCTAATTTGGGCTGTTTTGACCGATTGTGTGTTTGCATTGGCAGTTCTGATTGTGTATATGTGGATGTATGTGCAGAATCGGTAGTTTGTTTGTATAGGTTTACTGAACCATGAATGGGGTTGGTTTAAAGTTTGTATCTTTAATATAATTATCGGTTCGTTGCAATGTGGGACAGGAACTGTTAATAGTGCAGCTAGAAAATTTTATGTTGACATGAGTGGAATATATTGTTAGACTGAGTGGAAGGTCGAATGATGGTTGAAAGGCGGAAGGAGTGGCACAAGTTCATATTTTGTGATTTTGGTGGTTTTTATCTTCCTCCCTCTTGTAGAGAAATGTTGAGTGATTGCGAATAAACTTTGGGGGTTCCCAAGGGCATAAATCTTTTTCTGGAGTGCTGCTGTTTTGTTCTTGGTACAGGAGATCGAATTACATTTTGGAAGACATTTGGCTACGTGAAAGATTTTTTCAAGTCTCATTTCCTAGGTTGTTCAACTTATCCATGTTTCGCCACTCATTACTACGGTTTGGTGGTATTCCTCTTCACTTGTAAGTGAGAAGGTCTTAGGTTCGAATCTCGTGGATGGCGAATTCGATAGCAAATTAGGTTGCCATTGTGTGGCTTAGCCGAACTGCCCCCTCCTTTTAGTGTAAAATATATCGTTGTACTAAATAAAAACTTATCCAGGTTTCATAATAAGAGTATTTCTAGGGTGGCTAGTTTTGCTAACATTCTTTGCATTGGGACTTTGAGTTTCGAAGGAATTTGGGTGATGTGGAATTAGACGAGTTGTCATCTTTCCTGACAAAGTTTGTGGGCATCGGTTACTACAGAATTTAGAGTTTGTCTTTTCAGAAATTTGGCGTAACTGGATTGCAGCTATTAGTTAGTTTTGTGTTGTTTTTATAGTTTATAAGTGTTAGGATGATGGTGCTATTTATCTTGTTTTGTTTGTGCCTTTGCAGATTTCTTGTCTGCTCTTGTAGTTTTATTGTTTCATTGCCATAAAAATTTTTTTCTTCTTCTTCTTAAAAAAAAAAAAACTTTGGGGGTGATGATGAGAGGAATTTTTTTGGTTTGTTTAGTTGAGTAATGACTCACTAAAAAATTGGGTTATCACAGAACAAATGGAATTACACAAAGTCAGGTTGCTAAGGAACTTGGAATTGAAGGGAGAAACTTTCATTATGTAGTGAAGAACCTTGAATGCCAAGGGTTAATTGTGAAGCAACCTGCATTAGTAAGGACAAAAGAAGCTGGTGATGAAGGGGAGTCAAGAAACATCCCGATTGTGAGTACCAACATGTTATACTTGTATCGACATGGAAAACATTTAGGCTCTC
Organism: Malus fusca; assembly: GCA_035220775.1. Taxonomy (NCBI): domain Eukaryota; kingdom Viridiplantae; phylum Streptophyta; class Magnoliopsida; order Rosales; family Rosaceae; genus Malus; species Malus fusca. The sequence continues at coordinate 14,691,101 of CM069067.1, read as the reverse complement.
AACAGATGATTGAGATCACCAAGGAAGAACAGGCTAAGGAGAATTTTGGAAATGGTAAAGGAAGTCCTGCACATGGAGGCGGTTTATCTGGAAAATGTGTTAAAGAGGATGTGCTTGTGAAGGACTATCTACCAGAAATGCAGGCAATCTGTGATAAGCTTGAAGAAGCCAATGGCAAGGTAACATAACTCAGGTTTCTAGAAGTTTTGATGTTCAAGTTCATTTTTGTTTTTGTTTTCTTCACTTCCTAAATTTATTTTGTGTTATTTTGTTTTTAAAGGTTCTTGTTGTTTCGGATATTAAGAAGGATCTTGGTTACACTGGAACGCCTGGAGGACATAAAGCTTGGAGAACAGTACAAATTTTATTACTAGTGATTTTCTCTTATATCTTTGAATTGGCAACCTTGTAATATACTGATTGCTTTTCATTGCATTTTACCTACATATTGTGCTTCTAGGTCTGTCGCAGGTTGAAAGCTGCTGGTATGGTCAAGGTGTTTGAAGCTAAAGTAAATGACAAGGTTTTTAATGCTTATTGTTGTTTTGTTTTTGTTTTAATTTGCAAATATTGCTTCTCGTGTATTTTTTTTTTCAATATTGCCATTTCTTTTAATTCTTCCCGCTGTCCTCATTCACTATGTTCTTCTTCCTTTTTTCTCTTGTTTTAAATTACTTTGGAAATAAGTCCATAGTCTTTTTGTTTCCAGTTAACGTATGTAGATATAAGGTCATAGTCCTTTCTCTTACGAAGATTGATGGAAAGATATAGAGATAGAAAAAAGGATTTACACATGGTCTTTATAGATTTGGAAAAGCGTATGATAGGGTCCCAAGAGACATTCTTTGGAGGATTTTAGAGAAGAAATGAGTACGAGTAGCATATATCCAAGCTATAAAGGATATGTATGATGGAGCAAAGACTGCCGTAAGAACTCATGAAGGACAAACTGAAAGCTTGCCCATAACTGTAGGGTTACATCAAGGCTCATCCTTAAGTCCTTACCTTTTTGCATTGGTAATGGATGAGTTAACGGGACATATTCAAGATGATATTCCTTGGTGTATGCTTTTCGCAGACGATATATAGTGTTGATATATGAAACGCAGGAAGGGGTAAATGCAAAGCTTAACCTTTGGAGAGAAGTGTTGGAATCTAAAGGTCTTTGCCTAAGCCGATCAAAGACAGAATATATGGAGTGCAAGTTCAATGCAAATGGAGGCCCAAATGAGTTAGGGGTGAGGATCGGAGATCAGGAAGTACCAAAGAGCGACCGCTTTCGCTACCTAGGATCTATCTTGCAAGTGCATCTGGTGTGTTGTGTGACCACCGTATGCCACTGAAGCTCAAGGGAAAATTTTATAGGACGACAATAAGGCCGGCGATGCTGTATGGCACGGAATGTTGGGCGGTGAAGCATCAACACGTACATAAAATGGGTGTAGTGGAGATGAGGATGCTTCGTTGGATGTGTGGGCACACGAGAAAGGATAAGATTAGGAATGAGGATATCTGAGGTAAAGTAGGAGTAGCTGAAATTGAAGGAAAGATGAGAGAAAATTGGTTATGGTGGTTTGGACATGTGCAAAGAAGGCCTACTGACGCTCAGGTTAGAAGATGCGACTACGGGACAGAGGTCCAGGGCCGAAGGGGTAGAGGAAGACCTAGGAAAACTTTGGAAGAGACTCTAAGAAAAGACTTAGTGTACTTGGATCTAACGGAGAACATGACACAGAACTGAGCGCAATGGCGTTCTAGGATTCATATAGCCGACCCCACTTAGTGGGAAAAGGCTTTGTTGTTGTTGTTGTCGCTTTAGAATGAGACGGTTGTGTTCACTATTGTTTTTGTTTGCTGTATTTTTATGTCTTCAACATAAATGCTAATAGGGTAATCATTTTGCATATTGGAAAATTAAATTTGTGATACATTATGATCATAATTGTTATGACAGTGCTGTTCTTAACTTTTATCGGTTAGTAATCATAATAATAATCAATAGGTTCAATCGGTTCAAGGCAAGGACCTCGTTGGTCATGACTTGATATCTCTTTCTGACTTTGGACAGGTTGAGTGCTGTCTGCGTTTTCCAGAAAATTATACTCCCACAAGTTTTGCGCCAAAAACTCTTCGGCATGTGGATGATCATTGTGATGAAGACCAGCAAATGAAGTTAAGAAAAAAGAAGAAGTGTGAAATCACTGATCAGCTTGTAGAACTTCCAATTGAGCAACAAATTTACGATTTGATACATGCCACAAGCACAGAGGGCTTGACTAGGGTTGAGGTGTGTGCATTATATATATTCTATTATTTTAAAAAGGTGTGTGCGGTAAGTCTTGAGCAGCTATTATTTCGTTAAAGCATTGTGGTTTGATACTATGGTCATTGTTGATGTCAGCAATGAAATCCTATAATTCTTTTAGCATTCGAAATCCAGTGTATTTTTTTTTAATAAGAGAGGTGTAAGGTACTCCTTTCAAAGCTCCAGTTTGAATTGACTGGAAAGATATAATCAATATGCAGAGTTAAAAAGGGAAATGGACATTCTAAAAAATTATTATCTGAATTTAGAGACCAGATATTATGTCATTATTTTTATTGGGAATTGTTATTAGCACTCAAAAAATCTCATTTGGCACTCCAAACCTTCTATAATTAGAAAGAAAAATACACTTATGAGGAGTGTAGAATGAGATTTTTGAAGTGCTAATAACAGTTCCCTTTTTATTTGTTTCCATATTATGTCCATAGTTTACTATCTGCTGGAATTGTTGGGTGCTAGCGTTGTGGATTAACAACATCATGTAAGGATAGTCTTTATTCTCATAAATCTTTTGGAGGTGCTTTTTTGAGCTTGATTTTATTTTGGTCACTAGCTTCATTGAGCTTGCTATGCATGATGTATTCCTGCAAATTCATAGTACTACCCCTTTCAGTTTTCAATTCTTTGGATTTTTATATTTTCTACAAACAGGTTGTTGAGAGGCTTGGAATTAGCAACAAAAAGAATTACAACCGGCTTGCTACTATGTGGTCTAGGTTTGGGTTGAGTGTTCAGCCAGAAATGCAAAAAAAAGCCATGGCGTACAGGTTGCGCACATCTGAGGAACACAATTCTGGATCGGCTAATGCTTTTCATAATAAATCAGAAAATGCCAATGAAAATAAAACTGCTGACCTATGTGTTGGCAGCCCAAATGCTCTTGACAGGTCAGGTCGAAATCAAACTCATTCAGCCTATGATTGTTCAACTTTGAAGGGTTATACTGCTAGTCCTGGAAATGTGGAACATAGAGACATTAATACCGAGCCTTCTAATGGATATCCTCGGTTTAGTGAGTCTAACCAGATCCTCCTTTCTCCTGAAAATCCCCAACTAAAATTTCTTGAGCCAAGAGATATGACTGATAGTTTACTGAGCACAGCAATGGAAATAAATGGCACCTCAGCAGAAACACTACCAGCTGTGTTAAAGCCACTTGGTTCTGGATCAGATCCGAGGTATCCATGTCTGTCTTTGAGTGAGGATAGCACTCGAAGAGAAAAAAGGATACTTCAGCGGCTACAGGTTCTTTTCATCATCCGTTACCTCAAGGGATTTCTGTTGGTTCTCTTTTTTATCTATTTGCTGTATATTGTCAGCTAAATCTAATATTTTTGTTCTTTTGTCTAGGATGAGAAGTTTATTATAAGAGCTGAGCTGCATAGGTGGCTTGTGAGTCTGGAGAAGGACAAGTGTACGACAACAGACAGGAAAACTATAGACCGAATTTTAAAGAAACTTCAGGAACTAGGGCACTGTAAGTGCATACATATTAATGTACCTGTTGTTACAAATTGTGGTCGTAGCCGTACCACTCTAGTGATTCTGCACCCATCTATTCAGAGTTTAACTCCCGAACTAGTTTCGGAAATTCATGATGCATGGAGGTCTTTTGAGATTCAAAGCCGTGGCCAATGTTCATCTCGATGGAAGAGCAGTGGATCAGTTCCTGTACTGAAAGATGTTCAGAGGACTCAGAACCATGCCAGTACAGATATCCGAGCTATGAAATCAGAAGCCATGCGTTCTAATGGCTTTATTCTGGCAAAGATGATTCGTGCAAAGATGCTACATAGTTTCCTGTGGGACTACATATGTAGTTCAGGATCTGATGGTGCTTTTTCATCTGGGATAGATGTCATTGAGCTGAGAAATCCTCACAGCAGTAGCAAATTGTTTTCACTGGAGGCAGCAATCAAGGCTATTCCAGTTGAATTGTATTTACAAGTTGTGGGCGCCACTAAAAAAATTGATGATATGCTTGAGAAGTGTAAGAGGGGTTTGTGTCTCTCTGACCTTTCAGCTGAGGAGTATAAGTCTCTAATGGACACCCATGCAACTGGAAGGCTCTCATTGGTCATTGAAATTTTACGGCGATTGAAGGTATGGTTCCATTCAAATTGGTTCTTTATATATGTGTAATCTGCTAGCCAAAATGTCTGCCACATTAGACCAGATGAACCAGCCCTGAATGTGTGAAATTTTAAGGGTCATGCAGCGGCAGTGACCGATTGGTGGTTTAGCTTAATTTGTTGGGGTTTGTGTCCCTAAAAATTCATGAAAGCATCTCACTAACATCTTTAATCGTGAAGCAAAGAAAACAACATGTTATTTATATTTTATGGAATGGTGCATTATCTGATTTGGACCCCAGTATGCTGAAAATACTACCAGAAGTTTTGACACTTATTATTGTCTGGTTAAAAAAGGTGACTCAGCAAACAGTTTCAACAAGATTACCCAGTCAGAGCGTACAATGATCAGATTGTTTAATTTTGGACATGTATATTATCATCACTAGTTTAATGTCTAGTTGAAATCTGAATTTGACTCAACTACATGAAAAAATGGCATCTTTACATACGGATTTCAGAGAAAAAAGGTATTTGATTCTTAGGTGACCAAAGAATTGTAGAAAATTGGACAGCCTTTAATCCTTGTCATCCATAACACCTTGTTCTTTGATTCCCACACTTCTGCTCATTGTAGTTTGGAGAGAGAGAGAGAGAGAGAGACTCATTAGGGGAGCTTTACTATTGATGCCAGCATGATAGCATTAGGGCCAAGATTAATATTAAAATTAATTTAAACAATGAAAACTCAAAAGAAACTACAAATACCCACAACACACCAAGAATTTAAAGTAGCAAACTAGCAGGAAACAAGCAGATTTTGATACCCACAGTATGTTCCTACGAAAATTTCAGAAACCAAGTAGTTACTATGCCCGTGTCGATTCATCTAGCTTAGGGTTGGTTCAACTCCAATGCAAGTAGTAATTCCTATAGGGCGTTGTGTAGATAGGCTGGTAAAAGTTGAGAAGGGTAAAGAAAAAAGGAATAGGAGCTCTTTAGAAGAAGAGAAGAAACTTGATTCGCTCAGGGGCTTCACACCAAATTCCCTTCACAGAAAGATTGATTAGAATATTTTCTGAAAGCTGATATTTATTATAAACTTCATTACTTTGCCTAAAGGCACTTATATATATTTATAGTCCTGATATGATAATAGCTCTTAATGACAAGAGATTTTTCAACTCCTAGAAAGCTCTAGATGCATTACACTAATTAATATCTAGAAAGCTCTCTCATAAAATGGCTTGGAGAGTAACTTCAAGGCTTATTGAAATTGAAATTAAAACAACTCTAAATTTTGGAATGTGGAGAATCTGAAAATACACTTGCTAGAATACACTCCAAAAAGCTGTAGGAAATTTTAGTCCAGCCACAACGAAAGGGCTGAGCTCTGTGGCCTCTTTCTCCATCTCTTTCGGTGATAAACCTTAAATGATTTAGCACTGATGTCCTCATCAACTTTTGTTTTGGTTTTTCGTCTTGTCCACTCCTGTTATTTTATTGATATTTGCAATAAAAATTTGTTTTTTTTTTCCTCACATTGTAGATTTTCATTAGCATGTCTAATATGTGATAACTAATTCTGTAGTTGATTCGACTTGTTGGTGATGAACGTTCAAAAGATGAAATCCTAGTTCCCCATGCCACTTCTACGCACGCATTGGAGCTTAAGCCTTATATAGAAGAACCACTTTCAAAAGATTCAATATCTTTGAGTTTTGGATCTCCTGATCTTCGCCCACGAATCAGACATGATTTTGTCCTCTCAAATAGAGAAGCTGTTGATGAGTATTGGCAAACTTTAGAGTATTGTTATGCTGCTGCTGACCCAAGGGCTGCTTTGCATGCATTTCCTGGATCTGCTGTAAGTGAGGTATGTACTTGAATAACTTTTATTCTTTTTGTTTGTATTTTATTTTTCGTTTGTTTGTTTGGTTTATTTTGAGTTTTTTGTTGATCACATACTTTGGTAGTATGCTGTTCACTTTAACAGTTTTTCCTAGGTTTTTCCTTCTACACTTTTGAATTTTATATCCTACTGGATATTTACTGGAACTCTAGGATCTCTTCCACGCACCCCAGGTGCTTGACTTCGGCCTTTTAACTTTTTACCAAATATATTTCAGTTCGGCCTTTTGTTTGCTAAAATTCTACATGAATACCTTATACCAAATCCACATGAATTTGTATTTTCTAGGATTGTCTTGAAATTGAATTTCAAATACTGCTGAAGGCAGAACTGGTAGATCAACTTAGCTGCAAAATTATCTTATTTTCTTTCCACAGGTCTCCCTGTACAAGTCGTGGACCAAAATCCGAGTTATGACAGCAGCTCAGCGTGATGAGCTCTTAAAGCGTGTAGACAAGGATGATGCAAGTGAAAAGCTTTCATTTAAAGAGTGTGGGAAGATTGCAAAGGATCTCAATTTGACCTTGGAGCAGGTTATATTCTGCTATAATTTTCTTTTGAGTCTTTATCTTATTCATTTGGTAAGGTATTAATAATAATTTGTGAAACGTTGATATTTCACCGTCTCGACATGGACATGGGCAAGTCACTTTATTCCAAATCTGTCAACGGAATAACAAGTGTTGGAGACGTATTGGTAATAAATCAACATCAGCAAGAAACAAGAAAAAAGAAGCTCTATTTTTTTATTTGTCATTTCAGGAACTATTGCAATGTTCTAGTGATAGATATATTTCACTGATAGATTGAGGGATTCGTTTTATCCAGAGCCATGGAATAAAGACATCTGTATTCAAACTTTCTGTGATATTATACTCTTTACCATTGTTCTTCAAGTTTTGTGATGTTTGGTGTGGTCATCTTGACTGCCTGTTCTTGTTCCTCGTTCTTTTCTTGTTCTTTATAATCGTCTCTTTATAAAATAATAAAATGTAAGTTTATACTATATAGATAGATGCTTCTCTGAGCCTTGTTTAGAAGTTCTAGTTTTTATGATATCTCTCGCTGTTCTTGTATTATCACAAACTCATCATTTTATCCCCTCATTTTCTGGGTATATAATGTCTTGGCCAATATTTAATAAACTATAGATTTTTCATTTCATTTAATTGAGAGGTACAACCTTTTCTGACTTATCAATAATGCATGTTTGTACCTGTAATGTCACTTGCAGGTGCTTCGTGTGTATCATGATAAGCGCCAAAAGCGTCTTCAGGGATTGCAAAATAGAAGTGATGAAATTCAGTCAAAAAAAAGAAGACGTGTTTCACGAAAAAGGAAGAGATCTTCTGAACAAGAGTCAGTAAAGTCCATTGAAATTGATGAGGTAACTGCACAGTTGGAAGAGCAGGGGCATGCTGCATTATCTCATACTGTGAACCAATCCATGGAAGAAACTGATCTTTTGGTCACTTCAGATAAGAATGACACACATTTGCAACCATTGGTTGATTGTCTAGAAACTGAGCAGGAACCTGAAAAAGATTTTAAAAAGTTAAAGTCAGCATGTGCTTCAACACGTCAACGAAGGTTTTCATGGACAGATGAGGCTGACAGGTAAGGGAAGAAGATACAGATGATGAATATCAGCTACTTTCCCCTTTATAACTTTTTCTTTTTTTCTGTGACATGTATGCTGTATACTCCATGGAGTTGGTGATTTTCTTTTGGTCTTGATAGATTATTAAATAACTTTTGGCTTACATCAGAACAGCTTAAGGTTTTAGGTATAGTGGTAAACGAACAAAATTTGTCATGGTATCAGAGCAGAGGATCCTGGTATGAGTCCCTACACTTTTAACCTCCCAAATCCACATGCTGGTATCTACTTGCCTAGGAAGGCCCACATGTGAGCGGAGTTTCAGAAATTTGAAGTTTGTTTTTTGTCATTTCGTAAGAACTTAAGCATTGGGAATAGTGGTAAATCAACAAAATTTTTAAGGTTTATCGTATCATGAAAAAGAAAAGGATGCAAAATCTTTTGTTCTTTGCACATGAGTATTTTTTTGTTACCTATTTAAATTTCACTTGTATTGATATCATTTTTGCAGGCACTTGATTATCCAATACGTAAGACACCGTGCATCTCTTGGGGCAAAATTTCACCGAGTAGATTGGGCTTCACTTACTGACCTTCCAGCACCTCCTAGTACCTGCCAAAAACGAATGGCATTACTCAAAAGTAACAGAAGATTTAGAATAGCTTTAATGAGGCTCTGCAACATGATCAGTGAACGATATGCAAAATTCCTGGAAAAGACCCAGAACAGGTCTCCGAGAAATGATGATTGCAGGCTGCTTTTGCGAGTTTCAGCAGGGGAAGATCATAACGGTATTGTTCCTAATAACAGTAATCATAATCAAGTGACAGGTGTTCAGGAAGAACCATGGGATGATTTTGATGACAATAACATTAAGAAAGCCCTTGAGGAGGTACTTCACTACAAGAGGATATCTAAATTGGATGCCTCTAAACGCATTGGATCTACCTGCGAGGACTGGTCAGATCGTAATACAAATTCAGAAGAATATGTAATTGTCCAATCCCTGCACCTTAGATTTATTAACACTAATTGCCTTGCAAAGATGTGTGTGTGGGTGGGTGTGGATACGGTTTTGCATTGTTAGTACATTTATTCCCTCCCTCCCTCCCCTCCCCCTCCCCATCCATGCTTGTGTGTGTGGGTGGGTGCGTATACGGTTTTGCATTGTTTGTACATTTATAATTGTTTTTGTTCTATATTACTGAGTAGTGAATACCATTACCTTCAGGATCCCCAGGAATCTGAATTTATTGCATCAGCTGCTCTATATGAGGATGCTCAGAACCATAGTGGAAGAGGATTGAAAATTTCTTCACGGAGATCAAGCTGTCAACAACTTAATGAAAAGTTTTTTAAGCTTTTGCATGGCGTTAATGTTAGTACACAAGTCTCGAAATCACTGGCTGTTTCTAATGCTGTAGAGCTCTTTAAGCTTGTCTTCTTGAGTACCTCAACAGCACCAGAAGTGCCGAATCTGCTTGCAGAAATTATACGGCGTTACTCAGAGTGTGATCTGTTTGCGGCTTTCAACTATCTTAGAGAGAGAAAAATCATGGTAGATCCTAAAGTTTTGTTAATTTGCATGCTCATCTTATTCTTGTAGCACTAGGGAAAGAACTTGAAAGTGTACAAAAATCCCTTTTTATTTACCACAATAGTTTCATTTCTGTCGTTTCCTATCGAATTTTCTATATGTTCCCATATATCTCCTGTTTTTCTAATTTATGTGCTGTATACATTTCATTTGGCAGGTAGGGGGCAATGACAGTCAACATTTTTCTCTTTCACAGCAGTTCTTGCATAATATTTCTATGTCACCCTTTCCTACTAATTCTGGGAAGAGAGCTAATAAATTCGCGCATTGGCTCTGTGAAAGAGATAAAGATCTTATGGAAGGGGGGATTGATCTCCCTTCAGATTTACAGTGCGGGGACATATTCCATTTGTTTGCTCTAGTTTCTTCTGGTGAACTGTCAATTTCCCCGTGCTTGCCAGATGAAGGCATGGGAGAGGCTGAAGATTTGAGAACCTCGAAACGTAAAATTGATAGCAATGATTTTTTAGATGGTGATAAGACTAAAAAGCTAAAATCATTTGTGGGGGGCGAAGGTGAAATTATTTCTCGTCGAGAAAAAGGTTTCCCTGGTATCAAGGTATCTGTATATCGTGCAGCATTTTCTACAGCTCATGCTGTAGATTTGTTCAAAGACGATACTCCAGTTGGAAATTTTTTTTGTGGAAGTTATCAACTAGTCAGTACTTCTGGTCTGAGTGCTTTGTCTCCGCCTGACCATATGAAAGAAATCCTCGATTCATGCAGTACTGTCTCTGTATTAGATAGCGAGTCACCTTGGGAAGGTATGGTGCGGTATGCTGAACATTTGCTGCCATCAAGTTCTGCTCCAGATCAATCAAGTCCCATCCGTCCCGAGGTCTTTAGGTCTGTTTACAGTGCTATTCAAAAGGCCGGAGACCAAGGACTGAGCATAAGAGATGTTTCCCGAATAGAAAATATCCCAGGTATGATGCTATAACTTTCTATGTTATGCTTCTGTTTCAGGAAGGTGGTATTTCTGCATTAGTTTTTCCTGTATTTATTATTTCTTGATTTCCTTTTAGGAGAAAGGATGACAGAGTTCATCATTGACGTGCTTCAAACATTTGAACGAGTCTTAAAGGTTAGTTTCCTAAGTATTTAGCAATCTGAGAATAATTTCTCATTGGTGAAGCTTGTTGGTTTTTCTCTGTTCCAGAAATCTTAAGCTGTTTGGATGTAAGCCAAAAATTATTATATATTCTTACAATCCCCCTCACAGCGGGCCTTCCACAACTACAGCCCAAAATGTGGAATTCAACTAAGTATTGGGAGGTTGACATTGTAGATATCCGAACTTAAATCTTCTGCTCTGACCATGACAAAGTTGGTTGATTTGCCACTGTTCCTAAAGTTAGATTGTTAGGACGTGGGACAACAACTATTTTATATTCTAGTTTTTATTTATGTGTTGTCCTCAGTGGGAATAACCCTAAAGTTGTGTGCCAACTGCCAAATTACAGTGCAAGTGGTAATTCTTTGATTTAGGATTTGATTAACAGTGGAGGGATGATTTTCTTTTTGTTATGGCATCAACACAGAGGCTGTGATTGGACGTTTTAGGTGGAGGTGAACAGGTGGTTTCTAATTTCCAAGACATTAAAAGAACTTATTCAAATTGACTTAACAGATTCCTTGGCGTTAGAAGTTAGAGGAATAGCATTATATGGCTTAAATTTTGGACCTCAAGAAGTTAAAGCATGTGATTTCATACTTCAACCAAGTCTCATAAGTTAAACGCTTCATGACATCTGTATCTAAAAAGATTGCTGCTTTATATACAGGTCAATGCTTACGACTCTGTCCGTTTTGTGGATTCATTGTATCGTGACAAGTATTTTATGACTTCAGTACCCGGTAGTTGTCAAAATTTTGAACCAACTTCATCGAGAAAGCCACTAGGGGGCGTTGACGGCGATTTGATCCTTCATCCAAAAAACTGTGATATTGGTGGTGCTCATTCAAAGGGGGATATAATTATGAATGCTGATGATGTTCATAAAGTGACGTTTCTTAATTTCCCTGAAAAGGTTTTTGAGCTCTCAGATGAAAAACAAACTAGCTGTGTCCCAAAAGGCTGTATGGAAGGCAAAGAAGTTTCGCCTAGAGGGGATGATGTGGACGAATCTTCTAGATCCTCTTCTGGTAAACTATGTGTGCCAATATTGCCATGGATAAATGGTGATGGGACCATTAACAAGATTATTTACAAGGGACTCCGTAGACGTGTTCTTGGAGTTGTGATGCAAAATCCAGGGATGATAGAGGTACTTGCATTCTTTTGGGTTTATATAATTCTTTTCATGTCTAGCAAAACACTCTTTTGCTATCTTATGTCGCCTTTGCTTCCCGTAAATCAAATGTTACATGAGGTGGAAGATTAAACTTAAAGTAACTAGCAATGTCCATATATATTATCAATCTCATGATTATATTCCTGAAACTTTTGTAATTGAAAATTGCTTTGACTTTCATACTCTTCAGTCTTCACTCTTCACCAACTATCACCAAACACTGGATACAGCAGCAAGGTTCCCTTGGCTGCATTTATTGTTCGATATATTTTCACTGCCAAGATAAAAGCATGATTGGTTATTGAATTGTTGTTGACGTTACGATCCTCGTGATTACCTAAACATACTGTTGGTCTCCTTAATGTTGTACCTATGACTCCGAGTTTTATTGGTCAGCTAAGTCAGCCAACAAAAGATGCTAATTAGGGTTATACGTTGCTATACCAAATGATTATTCTGAGTTTGCGAATGTGGTATGCATATAATCAGTATGTTGGAACATCAATGGAATTCTGTTGAATAGGACCTGTTGGTGGGGCTGTAGGGTAGCATTGGGGTCGAATTGGACATATCAAGCTTGAACAAATAGCTTTAACTATAAGGCTTTACAAAATAATGTGTATATTCTCACTTCTTTCATCTTTGTTTTGTGTTAGGATGAAATTATTCGCCGCATGGATGTGCTGAATCCCCAGGTCTTGCAACCCACAGTTTGTTTTATGGATTGGTTTCTCTACCCACATGCTATGTCACCCTTTTTTTTTGTGGGTAGAAATTTCCTGCCTTGTTGATTCATGTTTAATTCAAACTTCTTTCTTACAGAGCTGCAGAAAGTTATTGGAGTTGTTGATTTTGGATAAACACATTTATGTGAAGAAGATGCATCATACTATGCCCAACGGGATCCCATCCGTACTAAGAACCCTCTTTGGAAGCAGCTTCACTGAACCAAAGCTAGTATGCCATGAGCATTTCTTTGCAAATCCTATGAGCACGTCCTTGTTATAGACGTTTTAGCTTCTTCAGGTGTTTTGTGGATTTAAGTTTCTTGTACATGATGTGCGTTGTTAATAGGATTCAACTACTGATACTAATTTCTGCATATTGGTTTGGAAATTTCTGTATAGCTTAACAATGTGTGCGAGGTTCTTAGAAATCAGTCCAAATGTGGAGCTTCTGTCTACCTCCATTTGTTTACAAGCAACTAATGTTGGGGGCATTATCCTCTAGGGTGACCAAATTGCTAGCGGGTGGGCGATTGCTGGGTTAGTACTTGGAAGGGATGCTGGGTATGCAGTGTGATGCATGACAGTGATGCCCAGGTACTTGGCAGAGGAAAGGAATCTTATGCAGGCAAGAAACACAAACACTTGCAGAAAATGTGGACTACTCGGTGTGGATATAACGGGGAACCCTAACAGTGATAACTTCTTAATATTGCCTTATATGTTAGGGATGCTGTTATTTGGTTGGAGGAAGGCCCTTCTTGTTGGCTGAGGATGATTGCACGTTGGGTTGAACCACTATTAAGGTACAAAGCGTCTTGTATTTATTGTTCTTTGTTTCTGTTTGTACAGTGGCAAAACATCGGATCCTGACAATAGAACCGCAAATTTCTCTTCGGAAAAGTTGTTGAATTTAGCAACTGTGTGGAAAATGAAATAGTTCTCGTCTGAAGTAGCGCTTCTGCATCTCATGGCAATGCTCTTGTTAGCGGTATTTCTTTTGTCACGCTTCTGTTACCGGAACATTTTGTTGCCAGTTCTGTTACCCTTTTCTTAACCAGTTTTAGAGAACACAGCTTGTACTTGTGCATTAGCAATTGGAGGGAAAATGATTTTACGCTTAAGAAGATGGGTTACTTATGAGTTTAGTTTCACCTTCCTTTGTTGCCAATAGTTGCATAGGAGTTTGAAACTTTGACACCCAAAACCAAAATTTGTACGCCTTTCTTCTCTCAGCTTACAAAGACTTGTTCTTCATGTTTACAAGTAGAGGAACCATCTTCTTGTGGTTTTTTGTTTTTTTGTTAAACGATAGATTTATTAAATTAGCCACCTACAGAGTTAACTTTCTCCTTTTTTGTTTTAAGTAAGGGTGCAACTTGGAACTCTTGGGATATAGGTTATCTCGTGTTGGTCTTTGAGGGTCTATTTAGACAATAAAACTTTAATTATAAAATTTTCTACCGCCTAAACAATCATTTCGTGTTAAGGTATGTGCCTACATACTTTGTGTGCGTTGACATTTTTTATTTTGTTTTTAAAATGGGAAGGAGAGACGGAGAGATAAAACGTGGGAAAAGAGGTTTTTTTTTTTTTTTTTTTTAATATTAGGTATGTGCTAAAATCACATGTAGGTGGGACTGCAATAAAAAAAGGAATATTTTGGTTTGTGGAATTACATTATTGCCCATCATTTTTTTTTTGTGATAGAAGACTAAATAATATTTTCACCATCTTTTGGTTAACAAATAGGTTTCCATTAATAGGTAGTTTATATTTTTAAGGGGGTGTCAATAAAGCGGCCATTTCTTCTTCTTCTTCAAAAAAAAAAAATAAATAAATAAAGCGGCCATTTTCCTTATGTTTTTTCTTTGTGAATTGTTATTGACATTCCAAAAATTTCATCGAGCAGTCTAAAAGTTTCTAAACTTAGAAAGAAAATTACACTTCGAATGAATGCACAATGAGATTTTTGCAGTGCCAATAATAACACAATTTTCTTTAATCTTTTTTTTTTTTTCCCGTAGTTTGGTTTCAAGTTCGTTTACCTCTTTTCGGCCTTGAAAAGGCCAACGCACCTTCAGAAAGCGTTATTTTTTATTAGATGGAAAGTTGGTTAGCATTTGGGAATCATATAATAAATCATGGGTTTGGATAATCAAGATGGCGTCTTTATTAAAAAAATATTTTAAAGTGACAAATCAAAACTGGCGTATAAGTTCATACGACATTTTAAAAAATTTTCAAAATGAATATCTCTTACTTTTTATAAAAGTGTAAAATCTAAAAATGCAAATCCCTATTGGATTAGATAACGAAAAAAGAACATTATGTGGCAAGACGAACTAATATTTTTTTGTTTTGTTTTTGTCAAACGATAGAAAATTTGATTAAATACGAATGGAAATGTTTACATCAGAAGCCAAAATGTTAGATAACCACTTCGGCTCAAAAAAGTCTCACTTATGAACAGTGGCGGATCCAGGATTTTAATACTGGGTGGTCCCAATATAAATGGTGCAATCAGTTTTCGTTAAGTACTATTTATATTTAATTTTAAATTTTAAATTTTGAAATAATTTCTCATCTCACAATATACGATGAACAGTTACGATAACGGGATCCTAGGGATCCCCAGGAAAAGGATCCGGCGAGGATCCTTTTTCCATATAAATGCTCCAAAAAATATTAGATGAAATATAACTTTGAAAATTTAAACGATAAATTACAATTTTTCATTCATAATATGTGTACAAACAACATTACAAACTATAAAGACTAAATTTGTCTATGACGAGGTTTTTATACTCTAATGATTTTTGCTTGTAATATCGTTTCATACTCCTAATTTCTACACATATCAATTAAGCAAAACAAAAAAATCATATCAATTGATGAAGTAAAAAATATAAATGAACTAACCAACACATGATCCAAACTATAATTTAACATTCTACGTGATTAATTTAGAGTAAAATGAAAAATTTACTTAAATTTAAAAATGAAGAGATTAAATGGTAGTGGAGAAAAAACAGCTTACTGGTTGTCCTTGGACCTGGTCGTCGAGGAAGGGGGTGGAATTGGGGAATGGAATAGCCAATTAGGGTTGTTAGTATTGGAATTGGAAAAGTCAGATCTCTTTGAAAGTTTGAATCTTTTTTGTTTTTTGTTTTAATTAAAAAAATGGTAAAAACTATATATCAAAGAACGGGATTTAGTATAGGGCCTATAGGCTCAAAGGAGTATGTCTTTCCAAACCATTTAACCGAACGCACCGTTTTACTTAAATGACTTGGCTCAAAACGACGTCGTTTTGGCCAAGTCATTTGAAATAGAATTAGTCTTCTTCTTCCTCCTAGTTTCCAGAATGCAGAATACCAGAACGATGTGCAGCCACGCTCCTCCTCCTCCACTACATACCTAGACTTGGGTGGTCCTCGGAGGCCCTCACAGCCACTTATTCGGACTTTCGGGTGGTCCTAGGACCACCCGGGTCCCTTAATAGATCCACCCTTGCCTATGAAGGCCACCGATTTTTGAAACAAAAGAAGCCACTAGATGAGTTGCCCTATTACAATCACGGGAAGCAAACATAAATTCTACCAACCTCATTTGTTGTTTTAATCGCGGAATATCGTACAAGATACCTTCAAGCATAGCCTCTGGTTGCAAAGCACCAATAATCATCCCCACAAAGCACTTAGAATCCGACTCCAACTGTATATCGAAAAAACCTTTCTCCACACATGCAAGAAGAGCCTCCCTTATTGCTTCCACTTCCGGTATTAAACTGGAATTGCAAGGAAAGTTCCCAAGCCCACCCGCCCCCTGAAAAATACCTGCAGAATCCCTTACTACCACCCATCCAAAGCTCCCTCTCCCCTTGCTCCATGCTCCATCGCAATTAACCTTAAGGATACGGAAAGGTGGCCGTTCCCAAGATGTCGAAATACGCGTGGGGTGCCTCATCACCAGCATTGACTGCCATCTTTTCATCTCCTCAAACTCCCCCCAATGTTGTTGTAACATCATTATTGCATCCATGGGGATGGACAGTCTTCTTTTCAAACACCATAGTGTTCCTACATTTCCATAGCCTCCATAAACCAAGCGCTAACCACCTTATGAGATCCCCAGGTTCCTTCTCCCAGTCGTAGCGTTTTACTACATGGCGGATCAAATATTGATCAATCATTTAAACCTAAATGACGTAAAACAAACACATGTCATGCACATGCACATGAAAATTTTAACTTTGTATTCAAATTATTGACACTTCAAAATAATCATCATGCATCTCTCTTTTTATTTTTATTTTTTATAATTGGTTTCATAAAGAAGATTATTGAACGCTGTATGAATAAAAGGAGAAAAATAAATTATAAGTATATAAAAGTGCATGACTTCAGTGTCATTAACATCTCTAATGATCTATTGAATTGTGGGCCCTATTGAATTATACATGATTGCATGTGATCTAATATTCTAGTGGATACAGTGTTGGATTTCCACTCATGTGTCCCAGGTTCGAAACTCCGTTCTTTCCTAAATTATTGTAATAGTTTCAAACTCTCCCATTTCTCTTAATTATAATAAATTTTTTAAAAAATTATACATGGTTGCATAATAGTATGAGTTCCACCTTATGTAAAAGAGAAAAAGAGTTTGGTTTTCTCTTTAGCCGCGTCTCTGAAAATTCTACTATACAACAATGTACGTCGTACAAGAAACTTTTAACCTTGAATGAAACGAGTTATTCATCGTCTCGTTTAAAGTGTATAGAAGACAAGATGTGCAATGCATGACATATGTTGATGCACAAAATCAGTGAGACTTTGAAACAATGTAAAGTGTCAAATTTGTGATATTCGCTCGGTTGCTCCAGTCACCTGGTTAGGATGGGATAGAGATAGAAAAGCAAATACAAGATGTACGTGGTTCACCCTAAGTTTGGCTACGTCCACGAAGCAGATGAGTTCTTATTAATAGTGAAGGGTTTACACAATACATAGGTTCAAGCATAATCATCATTAGTGGATTTTAATGACTAGTTTAAGTACATAATGACATTCCCCCTTAATTGTAGGATAATAGTTCTTCTTTTATAGTTGAGGAGAGTCTCCGGCTTTCGTCCGCGGCCGATGTTGGACTTTAGGAACTTTATTATGACATTGACACGTGTCGTATTGTGATTGACCTCCTGGGTGGAGGAAAACTCTTGTGCTTCGACAGAGGTGTCTCAGCATGAACCCTTCAGTGGGTCCTTGAAGGTATGAAGTTGACCGATGCTTGGTAGTTTCAGGATTGGTCAAGTATGGTACAAACAATGCTTCCCTAAGTTCTTGAGTGAGGAAAGCTTCTCGGTTGGGGACTTGAAAAATCCAAGTCATTGAGTAATCACGAAACTTCTAAGTATCGAAGTGTAGTAGCATATAGTAGGAGTCTCCCAAATTTCCAAGCGAAGAAGATAGCCAATGGAGGTGGCTTGATATTCTGAGTCATTGAGGAAAAAAGACTTCAAAAATTCTCTCCTTTTTTTTTTGGATGTAGCCCAAGAGTGTGGAAGGCAATCTACATGTAGTTGTTGGAGGTTTGTTGAATCATATGATACGATTTTGCTTCCATATCTTGAGCAAAAGTGTGGAAGGCAATCTACATGTTGTAGTACTTGAAAGTTCGGAGGAACCATATAAATAAATTTTGCTTCCACACTCTTGAGCAAGAGTATGGAAGGCAATCTACATGTTGTAGTTATTGGAGGTTTGTTGAACCATATAATACAATTTTGCTTCTACACTCTTGAGCAAGAGTGTAGAAGACAATCTACATGTTGGTTGTTGAAGGTTTGTTGAACCATATAATCAATTTTTCTTCCACACTCTTGAGCAAGAATGTGGAAGGCTTTGTTGAGTTTGTATATGCCTTTTCTGAGCTGTAAGGCTTGAAAATTTTTGACTTGAAATTTTTCGACTGCTTATGAATGCTAAGAATGCACATGTGCAGGTTGTACTGTTCTTCCCTAGTTGGTGAAAATAAGGTAAGTTCTTTCATCACTCGGTTGGTGAGAAGAGTAGTGAGTTGCCGAGGCAAAAAAATTTATTAAAGTACTAGTTGTATCTTCTACCACCTGGTTGGTGATACGAAGGTGAGTTCCTTCATCACCTAGTTGGTAAGAAGAGTGACAAGTTGCTTAATCTCAACATTGTTGATTAAAGTACTGGTTGTGCTCTTCATCACCTAGTTGGTGATACGAAGGTAAGTTCCTTCATAACCTGGTTGATAAGAAAAGTGGCAAGTTGCCGAAACTCAAAATTGTTTATTAGAGTATTGGTTGTGCTCTTCATCACTTGCTCTTCATCACCTGGTTGGTGATATGAAGGTGAGTTCCTTCATCACCTGGTAGGTAAGAAGAGTGGCAAGTTGCCGAAACTCAAAATTGTTTCTTAGAGTTCTGGTTGTACTCTTCATCACCTGGTTGGTGGAAAGAACAGTGAGTTGCTGAGGTACATTGTAGCACGTGCCGAAAGGACAAAATGTATCTTGACACCTTTTCATAGCTCAGTTAGCTTATGTATGAATGTTTTGAAGGGTATGAAGTTTATGTTGATTGACATAAGTGATGTTCATGACATACATGTTGTTTATGAATGTTTTGCTATGCATGAAGGAATCCATTGTTTTGATATGTGAACCGTGTTGGTTATACCACTTAGTTTCACTTACTTGGTGTTGAAGTACGTATGCTGAAGCTCTAAGTTAGAGTATAGAGATAGGTCAGAGTTACTGTGAAATCCCGTTCCTGGATTTCACTATTATAATCTACATATTTGTATTATTGAGATTTTATATTATTTTTGAGAAATTATATTAATTTATTTGGATTTAGATTTTAATTAAATTAGTTACGAAGTTTGAAGTTTGGAAGGTAATTATAAAAAATTCGTTGACCTTTTGAGATCACAAGTAAAGTTTTCGAATAGGTCTCGAAGCCACGAGCGCATAGGCGAAAACCGTTTGCGAGTCTGAGTTATAACGATATAGTTACGGACGTTTGAAGTTGTGAACTATAGATTATGGGAATTATGTAATTCTCACACGTGGGTTAAAGGTTAAGGGAGTTTAATAAAAGAGGGAGGGACCAATTAGAAAGAAGGGAGTTTTCTGAAGAAAAAAAAAGGAAGGAGGGGTCTGATTTTTTTGACCTGTTTTGGGGCGTTTTCGACCCATAAAACCACAAACTTGACCCGCTTGTATCTCCTTCATCCGATCTCCGTTTTGGGTGATCTTGGTGTCCATGGAAGGCTCTTGACAAGCCCTACAACTATGTAGTGTTAGATTTTCCATTTTATTATCCATTTGTCCAGTTCGAGGCAGCAAAGTCCCGTGGGTTTTCCGGCGGTTTTGTCATTTTTCCGGCGATTCCGGCAACCATTTCCTTCAAGTGAGGTATGAAACTTCATCTACTCTTCATAATCTTCAAGTTGGTATGCTTAATTTATGCTTTCGTATTCATTTTAGAGTTGGGTGTGTAGAACCTTAGAAATCCGGTTTTCACCGGTGATTTTGGGCGGTTTCCGGTTAGAATTTGTCGTCGGCCTAGTTGTGAAAAGTGTTTCCCTTGTTGAGCTCTAGCTACCACATAAATTTGAGCTTATTTAGTTAATGTTGAAAATTTGGGGTTTCTAAACCCTCCACCTTGACTAACCCGCGTGTGGTGGTGCGTGGGACCATCCACGAGTGTTGTCTAAGTACCAAATTCCTTTTAGTGACCCTGTGAACCTATGTCTAGCTCGGTTTCCCGAAATTCAATTGTTTGGTGTGGTGATCAAATTGGACCGCCACTTATTTGTGTGATTGATGACAATCCGATCGTTGGTTCGTTGTACAATTTTGTGAACACCCTAGTTGTCAGTTGTTGGACCTTTGAGAACTTACAGATCGAAAATCCGATGTGCAGATCTTCCGGATTGAATAACCTTAGGTTGTTGACCTTAATGGACCTACCTTATCGACGTTTGATGTTCTAGTCAACGTGCTTTACTCTAGGGTGTTGCTTATCTCTAGTTTGTTGTTGATTGAGCTTAGTTGGCTTATCACGATGACGTGTCGTTTCCAGTTGACGTGTCTCGATATATGTATTAGAGGCACCATATTGAGTTATACTTGTTTATTAAATGTACTTTCTATTGAATTGTTATCTTTATTTTTTTTGCTTCGATTTATGTTTATTAATTGTGAATCGACTGTAGCTTGGAAACGTTTATGAAATGTGGTTAGATATGTATGATTAGTATGATGTATATGATTATTTTTAAGACGATGTGAACCCAAAATCTTATGAGAAGTTTATGTGGAACTTTTATGCTTGTATGATAAGATAGTGGTCATGAGAAGTTGATAATGCAAGTGATTACGATGTAAATCATAACGGATGAGATAAGGGTACGTGGGTTGTGTGTTGATCTTACTACTCCATGTAGTAGTTGTACATTGATGGTCATGCTTGGTATATCCGCATTGGGGGACCATACGCATTCTAGGAGTGATCATGCTTGGTATATCCGCATTGGGTGATCACTACCTACCTGATTATCTTGACCCTGCTTGGTTAATCCGCATTGGGGGGTCACTAGTGGTCCTGCTTGGTTAATCCGCATTGGGGGACCATACTATATATGGATCGTGCTTGGTTAATCCTCGTTGGGCGATCCTTATGGCCATGTATGCTTAAAAGTGATCATGCTTGGTTAATCCGCATTGGGTGATCACTTTCTAACAGTTGTAGGAGTGACTCTGCTTGGTTAATTCGCATTGGGGGGGGGGGCACTTCCTATTTGGTTACTTATGTAGGCTTCGGCCGAACCACGTCCCTCTAGCCCTAGTTTTTAATGCACTTATGAACGATGGTTTTTGGGAATCTTGGTTGGTTGAATGGGAAAAGCCGTTGGATGTTGGGTGACTCCTACAGAGTTTTCAATGACTTGATTATGATTCCATAAAGCATGATTCTATACTTGATGTTTATAGATTGTGATCGATGGTATGTTTTTATTGAATATCTCATACTTGAATTATTGTCACTCACCCGAGCTCCGCAGCTTATCCGAGTTCCGTTTGGCCAGTGCACCATTTCCATGATGTAGGCATTGGTTTTACCTATAACAGGTCTCAGTAGATTGTGAGAAACCACTTGATATTTTGGTTCCGTTGAGTGGTCTGGAACCCGATGTTGTTGGATTTTGTTGAGTGGTCCAAAATCCTTACTTTCGCTAATTCCCATAAGATTAGTCTAGAACCCTAGATTCGAGTGATGGGGAATTACCCACAATGGATCTTGTGAATACAAATTAGAATTACCATGTTATTATTCATAACCCAAGTAGGGAATTATGTAGAGTTCTTTAATTAAATTCGTGAAATGATATGCTATCTCACTGATTGATTAATGTAATTAAATATTAATATTGTGCATCGTGATTACGTGATATGTTACAAGCTATGGATTGAGATATAATGTTGGAAACATAGTGATTGGTATGATGTAGTGAAATGTGATTTGACTTGTGTATTGGAAATGGTTGTGACATGTGATTGAAATGCTTAGGTGATGTGAGGTATGGTAATAGACCGATAACCCATTGTGATGGGGATTTGTTGCTCAATATTGTTTTGTTTTGTTTCGTTTAGTCTTTGTGAATTGACTAACTTGAATCATGTCTTGTTCCTTCGAGCCGTAGTTATGCTTCGTGGACTTCCGTTCGGTTCTGTTGAGTGGTCCGGAACTGAGTTCTGCTTGGATTCCGTTGAGTGATGGTCCAGAATTGTATCCTGATTTGGATTCCGTTGAGTGATGGTCCGGAATCCCTTCTACTCCGCGATTCCGTTGAGCGATGGTCCGGAATCGTATCCTGATTTGGATTTCGTTGAGTGATGGTCCGAAGTCCCCTTTGGTGCTTTGATTATGTTGGGTGGTCCAAAATCCCCTTTCTAGAAATGTTGAAACACCCCAACCCTTCTTAGGGTAATTCAACGTTCTAAATCCGTTTCCAATGTCCGTTTTCCCAAATTCAATTTCTATTATATAGTTTTATTTATTGGACTCTTTATGTGCTTAGGAACAATTATTGTGACGTTTCCGTCTTCGCTAGTGGCGCAGCTTTTGGCGGCGAAGTACAGTGAGTGGACCCCTTCTAAAATTACATGATTTGATAATTTAATTGCATAAATGATTAGCATGCCTACGGATTTATAATTTGATTTATGTGAAGCTTGATGATTTAAGATATTGATTATCGTCTCGTGTTTTTGGTGAGGAATTAATTGTGGCCTATATTGAGCTATATTTTAATATATACGGTATTTTCTATAACAACCATGAACTGGTAGACTATCTGATAGATGACGATAGGATGCTAGGACATGTTTTTGAACCCCTCTTTATAGTGTAGACGATGATCGGTAACCTACGCTATGAAGTGGTATTTACGAGAGACGTAACTATTTGTGCGTACCTAGTGGACCCTATGCCGCCTGGGGCGAGGATCTGGTGTTGGCATGTAGGCCGAGAGAAATAATCCCTAGCGAAAGGCTGAGGGACACGGAGACAGGCATTGGGCCGGGAGGGAGTTATCTCTGGCTACGGGCACAGAGACTGAGGTGCAGGCACTGGGCCGGGAGTTATATTTATTCAGTGATCTTTCTAGCAGCACATCGCGTTTACGAGACGATTTATGATGCGTTTACTGTTTTGATTTCCGCGATGCGTTTCCGCGATGTGACTTTTGAGATATTGTGGCATGCTAGGATTTTTATTAAATCCATCACTTATTATGCTAATAGTTTTCATTATTAAACTTTGGGGGTTAGTATGTTGATAACTGTTTTATTATTATTATATATATATAAACTTGGTCCACTCACCTTTGTTTTGCGCCCCCATTCAGGACTTAGAATCAAGGCATCTAATCCCGGCGTTAAAACACTTCCGCATCAGCATCTTCGGATCCTCTCGATGTAGGACCCACTCTTTTATTTATTCAATTTTATATAAATTCTTTTTAGTGATTAGGTTTAGTTGTATGCTCTGAACACGTTCCTAAATTATTAACTCATTGTTTTTAAATTCATAAACTTTATTTATTTCTTATTCTTAGCTTTTGTATCAATTAATGGCTTTCGTCACCCTCAGGTGTCGGCCAGCACGTGTCTATCCTGGTATTCGGGGAATATCAGGGTCGGGGCGTGTCAGATTGGTATCAGAGCGTGGTTTGTTCAGAGCATACTTAGGATTCTTTTCTATTCTCGTAAAGTGTCGGTTTTGACATCATTTGGATGTCACGACTTCCGGATTTTTGGGCCAGTCAGTGCAGTTGTACAAATCTCTCTCTGATTGAATTGTCACCTTCTGGTTGAAATACAAGAATTCGTGTCGGGATTGTGCCTCAACAGTGATGAAGTGGATTGTTAGACGACTTTAAACATCGGATCGATACTCAGCGACGTGTTTTAGAAATCTTAGTGAGCGGAAGTTTGGTAAAGACTAACTGTATATTCGAAATGGCGATGCCACTCTGCAACATGCGTTCCCTAGGAATTGCGGGTGGAGTCGGCTCAACATCGAAATCTTGAGAAACTCCTCAGTAGCAGATGCTATTCTCTTTAATTTCCGAAATGAGTTGCAATTCTTGTTGTTGTTATAGTTGAACTTGGATGAGGAATATCCAGTCTTGTTTGGATAAGCAGATTCCTTGAACTTCACCTGGGTTTAGTACTTGGTGGTAAACCCTAGTTCCTCGTTCGCGTACTTTTCGGCGAGGATGAACTTAGTCTCTTACTTGCAGCCTAGCTGTTCAGCCTTGTAATTTTCAGTGTAATGGCTTGAGACTCTATCATATTCATCATTGTACGAAGATCGAACTTTACTCTGAATTCCCCTGAACTCATTGAGCTTTGGTTTGCTCAAGGGCATCACTTTAAGGTAGCTAATTGTGTCACTATATGCATACGCAAGCTGCTTCGTATCTTCCTTCTTCGTCATTCTGTTGATTCAGAGGTTCTATATTTAATTTCTGAACTTTGAAACAACTCTCACAAAGTATTGTGAATCTCGAAGTGTTTTTGACCTCGTCAAATCTTATTATCAGTTCTTAAATATTCCTGAGTTTGGACCTATTTCATTTTTGGCTAAGAACCAGTTGACCATACTGTGATGATTTGCAAAATAATCATAAACACTGATTTCTATTTCTGCATCTTTATCTTCCTTCGCTTGTTGGTTTCTCAATGTAAAATTGAATCATGCCGGAACAATAGGAGTTTGTTCTTGGCGTGGTTTCTGGTTCAAATCCTGATTTCTTGTAATCTATCTTTTTATGGAATTGTTTTGACCCTCAAATTCTTGAGTATTCTTTCAACCTTCTCGACATGGTTTCTCGCCTAATCAGTGATAAATTCACGATCGATCGTTTCGGTGAAAGTGGGCACCCAGTTCGTGTTGATTCGGACAGGAATGTTGGGAGCATAATCTTTTCACAAGCTTACCAGACTTATCATAAAGAGTTCTTCGTGGGGATGAAGTTTGAGTTGTCCTTTGGTATGAGACTGGTGAAAATTGTGGTGCAGAAGGTCATCATATTGTATCACCATCTCACTAGAATTCATAGGCATCACATCGGTTATTTTCCAACTATATGTGTTCGTCTCAACGCATATTTTCACTGCTTCACTTCTGAACCTTATTGTTGTGAGTACGTGGTTGTTAAAACATTTCTAGCAGATTTGTTTGGTGCATTCTGGAATGGCATTACAGGACGGTCGAAGCGAGAATTGGATAATCTTTACACTTCTCTCGAAATGTGCGTGTTCTCTTTGGTTGTTAGGATGACCATTTGCGAGTCGTTCTTCTTTCCACCAACTTTGACCTTGTTTGACTAGAAATCTGCAACTAAGCAAAAATGGAGAGGTGGATTGAGCGCTACAACTGTTCCCAAGAGATGCTGCGTGTTAAGGAAGATGACTTCTCGTTTTCTGCTTGCTTGGTTCGAGTTTTTGGGTCTACTACTAACATGGTAGCCAATTCTCTTGAATCCCAAGGTACAATGTTCAAATGGGTTGTTTATTGGCAAAATTTTGGAGTAGTTGGTCACAATTGGAAGAACTGAGGAGAATATGATGCTTGGTGCTGGATAGAGTTTTACGACGGCAGTTTCTGTTTTATTTGGTTTGGGGTATGGCACTTTTGCGACATGGTATGAAAGTTGCTATATGCAACATTGGTTGATAGAGGAGTTGCGCGAGCTTGTATTTGGAGGATCGAATTTTCGACGTGTGAAATTATTCATCATCAGGAAATTACTACTTGCTTATCGAGACAATAAATGTGAGGTCGATATTACGGGCTGCAGACCGATATATCGATAGCTTATTTGTTGGGTTCGTCAAGCAAGTGGGTAAGAAGATTCGTCTACAGCAGCTGATGCAGATTCAGAATTGTTATTCTTGGAACTCGACTCAAAGACACATCTATTCTCGGAATATGTGACGTTTAGAATTCTTGGGCAAGACCCACTCTTATTTTTCAGTTTTGGTTTTCAGTATAAGTATTTTGAACTCCCTTTACTCTAGTTAATTGTTTTGACGTTACAAATGTTTTTGGAAGAGTATTTCTGTTTTCATTTTTTTAAGTTGATTTGAGTTTTGATCTATATATTAGTACATATCTATTTTGGCGTTATTTGGCCTTAAATTATTTTGTGTTTTCAACTGTATATTTTATTAAAGTATGTTTTCTATTTTTACACGGATGGGGAAAGAAAGTATGAGCCTGGAGGCACGAAAGATGGAATCATTGCAGCCGATCGCGACGGCGTGGCATTTTCCCTTTTGTGCAACCGCTCTGATTTGATTTCTTCGTTACGTATATATATGTGTATCCTTTCTCGTATTTTCGAGTTTTTCAGTGTAGTATGTTATTTTAAATTTCGAGGACGAAATTTTTTATAAGGGTGGTAGATTGAAACACCCCAACCCTTCTTAGGGTAATTCAACGTTCTAAATCCGTTTCCAATGTCCGTTTTCCCAAATTCAATTTCTATTATATAGTTTTATTTATTGGACTCTTTATGTGCTTAGGAACAATTATTGTGACGTTTCCGTCTTCGCTAGTGGCGCAGCTTTTGGCGGCGAAGTACAGTGAGTGGACCCCTTCTAAAATTACATGATTTGATAATTTAATTGCATAAATGATTAGCATGCCTACGGATTTATAATTTGATTTATGTGAAGCTTGATGATTTAAGATATTGATTATCGTCTCGTGTTTTTGGTGAGGAATTAATTGTGGCCTATATTGAGCTATATTTTAATATATACGGTATTTTCTATAACAACCATGAACTGGTAGACTATCTGATAGATGACGATAGGATGCTAGAACATGTTTTTGAACCCCTCTTTATAGTGTAGACGATGATCGGTAACCTACGCTATGAAGTGGTATTTACGAGAGACGTAACTATTTGTGCGTACCTAGTGGACACTATGCCGCCTGGGGCGAGGATCTGGTGTTGGCATGTAGGCCGGGAGAAATAATCCCTAGCGAAAGGCTGAGGGACACGGAGACAGGCATTGGGCCGGGAGGGAGTTATCTCTGGCTACGGGCACAGAGACTGAGGTGCAGGCACTGGGCCGGGAGTTATATTTATTCAGTGATCTTTCTAGCAGCACACCGCGTTTACGAGACGATTTATGATGCGTTTACTGTTTTGATTTCCGCGATGCGTTTCCGCGATGTGACTTTTAAGATATTGTGGCATGCTAGGATTTTTATTAAATCCATCACTTATTATGCTAATAATTTTCATTATTAAACTTTGGGGGTTAGTATGTTAATAACTGTTTTATTATTATTATATATATATAAACTTGGTCCACTCACCTTTGTTTTGCGCCCTCATTCAGGACTTAGAATCAAGGCATCTAATCCCGGCGTCAAGACACTTCCGCAGCAGCATCTTTGGATCCTCTCGATGTAGGACCCACTCTTTTATTTATTCAATTTTATATAAATTCTTTTTAGTGATTAGGTTTAGTTGTATGCTCTGAACACGTTCCTAAATTATTAACTCATTGTTTTTAAATTCATAAACTTTATTTATTTCTTATTCTTAGCTTTTGTATCAATTAATGGCTTTCGTCACCCTCAGGTGTCGGCCAGCACGTGTCTATCCTGGTATTCGGGGAATATCAGGGTCGGGGCGTGTCAAATGTAGTCTTCGGCCAAACTGTGTCGCTCTAGCCCTGCATTTCGGTCTATGATATGTGATATTGATTGATGTGATTGTGAATGGTGTTGGTTGTGATTGTTGCCATTATAATTAGACTTGTTGACCAATGTGGCTAGATAATAACATTGTGCTTCGTTGACCGTTCTTTGGGATGTTGCATACTATGATTTGCGGTGATATGTGAAACATGATGATTTATGTGATGGATGAAGTGGAAATGTTAATCGTCATGTGGGATTGTTATGTTGGATATCATTGTATTTGTTATGATTAGACTTGTTGATAAATATGGCTAGAAAATATGTTGTGTTTCGTCGTTGTTCTTTGCTATAACGCATAATATGCATTGTGGTATATTGTTGGGACAAAACGTTTTATGTGATGGATATTCGATTGTAGTGAAACAATGAACTACGAATGGCTTGATCCCTATTGAGGGTACGTAGGCAGTCTAACGAGGAGGTTAGATGCAGCCATAAAATATACAAAAATTTCTATGAGATTTGGATCTTGAATTATGCTATGTACATATCTCGGAGACGGGGTAGGTTGAGATACGGGTATTTGGTGACGTCATGTGTCGATCCTGGACGTATGTCGGGATCGGGGCGTGACAGTTAGACCAAGTGTTACAGTGTTAGGAATGTAAAAGACTTAGACGAAATTATCTAAATTGCATCTTATGTGTTACAAAGGATGCCAAACAATTAAAGGTCAAAACATTTGTAATGCGTATGCCTTTCTATAATAGCCTTTTCTTGAGTACCCAGTCCTCTACTTTGAAAAAGTGATGCTTGACCCCATGGTCATAGCAGTTGAAGGTACATTCACACCTAATTGTCTTTATACGAACCTTTATTCCTCTTGTTGTAATAAGCTTGCTGAGAGTAAAAATTCTTCCTCTTGCCAAGCGGCAAATAGGCTTGGTCACCTAGCAGGTTGCTAAGTGGGGCATGAAGGGATGCAATGAGTGTCTGGATGGCCAAAACCTTCTCACTTGGTAGAACTTGACATTCGATCCTCACTTGTTGATAGGGGTTTACCATATAAGGATTCCATTGGAATGTCCTTGCCTTGGCAAAGGCATGATTGTAAGCTTGCGTCATCACCTCAAAGTAAGTCTTACAAGTGTTAGCATTGATCATGTACTTGAAGAATCACATATGCCTACCATGAAGGTCCTGAGTGCTATTTTTTCATCTGCCTCGACGTAACAAGAGTATTCGTGGTTGAAGCGATCGGCATATCCACATAATGACTCATCTTATTTCTGACGAATGGTGTATAACTCATAAGCAAAGTGTAATTGATCAACTTGGAAGATGTGTTGAGCCATGAAGAGTCTCCTTAGCTAGGCGAAGGAATGTACCGTATCAGGTTGAAGACGACAATACCAATTAAGAGTTCCAACAGAGAGAGTGGAGGGAAAAATAAGACATCTTTCCTCATCATTGTGTCTCCAGTATGCCATGGTGGATTCAAAGAGGTGGATATGTTCAATTGGATATTCCCTCCCAGTAAACGATTGCAAGCCAAGCTTCTATTTCATTTCTCTTTGTAGATAGGTACAGAGGATCCTCCTTATCAAAGGGTTTGACCTTGGCTGATTTCAGTCAGGTATCCTGGCTTGACGCTCGGCCTTTAGCTTGTTCACTTCCTTAAGGAGTTGCATGATCATGGGATCCTAAGTGGAGTCAGGCACAATTGAAGCTTTCTTTTGTAAGTTTCCATCATTTCTTGAAAGTAAGGAAGATCGGTCTAGGACATATGGCATTTCCTTGAACTCAACATACTGGCTGTCAGAATATGCCTGTTGAAAGTCCCCTGAGTCTCCTACGCCTTTTTGTTGCCCTAAGGCTTTTTGTTCATTTCCTGGATTGGGGGCTGGCTTGGGTTGTAGTAAGGGAACAAGTCATTCGATGATCCTTATGCCATTAATTCTTGAGCCTATGTGGATATGTTTTTGTCGACACTACCTCAAGAAGTCTCGACAGTGACGGTAAACAACTTTTAACCCTTCCATTCATTTTGCAAAAAGATGTCTTCCTCTGCTTCTTTTGCTTTGATTTGAAATAGCTAGGTTGAGAGAAGTCTCGTGTTGATTAATATCTTGGTGAGAAGGTTGTTCCTCATTAAGAGCACCCATGTTGAAGACATGTGAACCTTTGCGTAGGAGGGTATCCATGTGGTGATTTATAGTCACGAGGGTGAATGCCTCATTAGACCGAGTCTATCTAGCCTCATGGAGCATCTGAAAGAGCTTCTTATACTGTTCTTTGAGGATCTCATTCCTGATCGTTATTTTGTTGTTTTGAGCTTCAAGCTCTTCAACTTTATCTTGAAAAGCAAACTTCTTTCTTTCCTTCCTTCGCTGGGGGGATGTGTCGTTCTGTGTGCTGTGGCTTCCTTCGCTCGCCATGTTAGAAAGGGATGCCTGATAAAAAAGAGTGTACAAGAAACCAACTTGACAAAGCTGGTGAGAGTAGGAATAAATGTTGCTCCCACAAATGGTGCTAAATGTTGATGCACAAAATCAGCGAGACTTTGGAACAATGTAAAGTGTCAAGTTTTGACATTTGCTCGGTTGCTCTGGTCACCGAGTTAGGATAATATGTAAAGTGATAGAGATAGGGAAGCAAACACAAGATGTACGTGGTTCACCCTAAGTTTGGCTACGTCCACGAAGTAGAGGCGTTCTCATTAATAGTGAAGGGTTTACACAAATACATAGGTTCAAGCATAATTATCATTAGTGGATTCTAATGACTAGTTAAATACAATCATGACATTCCCCATTAATTGTAGGAGAATGGTATTCTTTTATAGTTGAGGAGAGTCTTCAACTTTCGTTCGTGGTCAATGTGGGACTTTAGGAGCTTTATTCTGACGTTGACACGTGTCGTATTATGATTGACCTCCTAGGTGGAGGGAAACTCTTGTACTTCAGCAGGGGTGCCTCAACATGAACCCTTCAGTGGGTCCTTGAAGGTATGAAATTGACCAGTGTTTGGTAGTTTCGGGATTGGTCAAGTATGGTACAAACAACAAACAACTAGAGGTGGCAAATTAATCCATTGGGTTGTAATGGGTGCCCATTAAGACGCGTTTAATTTGACATCACTATAATATAGAGGTATGATTGAGAGTAGTGATGATGATGTAAAGTAAAATCAAACTAAATGTGTCTTAATGGGTATCCATTAACAACACAATAGATTGATTTGCCACCTCTACATACAACAATCCAGTGTATAAAAATTCCGTGTACTCTATTATAATTAGAGATGATAAACGGTCCAGATTTTCCATCTACCATGATTTGTTTTCACCGGAAGGCAGAGGATTTGTTGATCCACCAATTGGTGTCCCTCTGCTGATGTGTACGCACCAGATTCGATCTCTCCTCTCTCTATCTCTCTCTCTCTCTGTCCTTCTTCAAGCCCCCTCTCTCGCTTAGCCCTCTGAAACTTCAAGTTCCCGAATTTCAGAAACAAAAAAAATCCGCCATGAATTAACGTCTTGGTCGTCACGAAGATCAAAACCCAGAAACCCAATTCCTCAGAAAAGCAAAAGAATTCGGAAACATGGCGGAAAACGGCCCATCGTCGTCCCCAAACCCCCTCCAACCCAGCATTGACCCAGCAGCAGCAGCAGCAGCCTCAAACATTATGATCACACAAAACCCAGCAAACCCTTCTGCAAATCAAGCAATCCCATCCCCTTCAACTGTCTCCCAATCTCCTCAACTCGCATCCCCACCTCTCCCTCCCATGCCCAACATCTCTCTTCCTCAAACCCAGCACATTTCACCCACCGTTGGATTGGATTACGCGCAGAAATCTACCCAGCAGCAGCTGCAGCTGCAACAGCAATCTCAGTCATTGGTGCAACAATCCCAGAACGTGAATGTGAATTCCATGTCGAATTACCAGCTCCAGCAGAGGTCGCCGTCGATGTCCCGAATGAACCAGCTTCAGCAGCTGAGTCAGAACGCGCAGCAGCAGCAGCATTTTGGTATGATGAGGCAGCAAGGGGGCTTGTTTGGGCAGGTGAGTTTTGGTGGCTCTGGTGGTATTCAACAGCAGAATCAGCAGCAGCAACAGCAAAACCCGGCACAGCAGACGCAGCAAATTGGCGGTGGGAATTTGTCGCGATCAGGCTTGATCGGGCAGAGTGGCCACCTGCCCATGTTGTCTGGCGCTGCTGCTGTTGCAGCTGCGCAATTCAATCTGCAGCCGCAGTTGTTGGCCTCGGTATGAGTTTAATTGCCCTCATGAAATTGGCTGTTATCTTTTGATTGTGGCAGGTGAAATGTGGCATAATTAGTGTGCATTTGCTTAGTACTTCGTATGGGAAGTGGAGTATAAATAAGTTGTGTTTAGTAGCAACAGAAGTTTATTGGTAGTGTTTTTTGCAAATGTTATGTCGTCATAGTCGGTTGCTTCAATGTGGGCAAAATCTTCTTCTCAAAAAATGTGGGCAAAATCATTCGATATAGTTATGCTACACTTCCTAAGATCAAGTTAATCATATACTATGCTACATGGTAAAGTACATCATCATTAGTATTGCCAATCAAATGCAAACAATGTTAATTGTAATATGGTATACCAGTTCCCTTTTGAATTCCGAATTGAATATTAGTGTATCAGTGAAAGCTGTTGGATTGTTGCATAATATATTAGACACTGTTAAGTTAGCACACCAGTGAACTTAATGCTTTCTTGAAAATGGAAATGTTTCTTGTTTAACAAAATTAGTAAACTTTCTGCAGCCGAGACAAAAAGGCGGTCTGGTCCAAGGTTCCCAATTTCATCAAGGTAATTCTCCTGGGCAATCTTTACAAGGAACCCAAGCAATGGGGATGATGGGATCCATCAATTTGAGCTCTCAACTAAGAGCTAATGGGGCCATTGCTTCTTTTGCTCAACAGAGAATGAATCAGGGGCAGGGCCAACTTAGGCAACAATTGGCCCAACAAAATTCGCTCACCTCTGCACAGGTATAATTGCATACTTTCCTCTTGCCTGATCTGTTTAACTTAGGCGTCTTCTAATTTATCCTACCAACTGCTTTGTTTGTCTTGTTTTGAGTTTCTTTGTGTATGCAAATTGTTATACAATGTCGGGTATGTGAAGTACTCATTCTTGCTGATCATGCTATGGTTTATAATGAGTTTTTTCTACAGCTTGAGTTTCTCATATTCTATTAAACTTATGTGTTGGTTTTGGACCCTGCAATAAGGGCTCGTGCAGCGAGGCCGACTTTCTTTTGGCTCTATATCTGTAGTCTGACCTATTTGAAGTAATAATTGAAGGTCATTTATTCTTAGGTTTGGGAGGGAAATTCAAAGTTTCAAACTGTGGAATTCCACTTTCTGGTTCTAAGAAAGTTTTGATTTTAAGAGTGACACGGCCATTATTCAGACCTTCATGTTTTCTTAGTGAATTTTCCTCCGTTCAAAGACAGAACCCACTGGCCAAACAATGTTAATTGTATTATGATTTAAAATTGTTCTACCTTTTGCCTGGTTTGATTGAGATTTCAAACCTTAATTAAGATCTTCACGTAACAAATGAATCAGGATACCTAACTATGATGTCATTCATGCTTTTCATACCCAACTTAAAACAAATCGCCAAAACCTCTGCTTGATCTTTACATCTGGGATATTGCTTTTGAGTAAGTTGCGTGGTGGTTTTGCGCTAGCTGCTTTCATTCTGAGGACATTTTATTGACTCCTGAAATCTTATAAAGTAGTTACATTGAATCATGTGGAACAGGGGAAGCAATAATGTCAACTATTCATTTTGGTACTTGGAGACCAATGAGAATGAAACACTTTATTCAAGCTACATGAATTTTAGTTGCAAAGAAGCCTTTCAAAGCATCAATTGCTCTGCTGGTATCCTACAAGAGTCCTCAATTCCTCTGCCCAGAAAATATGTTTTTCTTTTTCATTTTCTATTTTAGTGGTGGTTGTCATTTGTTTGTAGCATCTAAAATTAGACTTATCAGTTGTAACAGTACGTAAGATCATTTTCCAATTTTTATTGAATGGAATCGATCATTCTTTTCTAAACATACTGGTACACTTATTACTGTAATGACCCACTTCCCCTTGATGGGTATTTTTGTAGAATTGTAGGCATATTAATGTTGGTGGTACAGTGTTGGCATTTTGCTTAGCAGGAAGGATAGAGATGTATTTATACACTTTAACAATCTTTGGCAATGCTGTTACTCTATAGCATGTCTTTGATGGATATATCAATTTATGGTTGGGACATTTTGATCTGACTTTACAAAGTACAGGTTCAGAGCTTGACAAGAACGTCTTCACTTGCATTTATGAACCCTCAGCTATCTGCGGTGTCTCAGAATGGACAGCCAGCAATGATGCAGAATTCTTTCTCACAACAGTGGTTGAAGCAAATGCCAACAATTCCCGCCCCTGGCTCACCTTCGTTCCGCATTC
Organism: Malus fusca; assembly: GCA_035220775.1. Classification (NCBI taxonomy): domain Eukaryota; kingdom Viridiplantae; phylum Streptophyta; class Magnoliopsida; order Rosales; family Rosaceae; genus Malus; species Malus fusca. The sequence goes on along the minus strand of CM069067.1, from coordinate 14,656,812 downwards.
AACATAGGCAGCAGGTTCTCCTTCAGCAGCAACTGGCTTCTAATCAGTTGCAAAAGTCCATGCCCTTGACCCAACAACAGTTAAACCCGCTTGTACAGCAGCAGCAGCAACAAATGGGACATCCACAGCTGCAGCAGCAGCAGCATCAACAGCAAATACAGCAGCCACTGCAGCAACAATCGCAGCAGCAACAGCAGCAGCAGAACTCGCCAAGGATGGCTGTACCCGCAGGCCAGAAATCTCTTAGTTTAACAGGATCACAGCCTGATGCTACTGCATCTGGTACAACTACACCTGGAGGGAGTTCAAGCCAAGGAACAGAAGCAACTAACCAACTTCTGGGGAAGAGAAAGATACAAGATGTAGTCTCTCAGGTATTCCTTATTTAAACTGCTATTTCTATTTTTTGGTTTGTGTGTTGGGAGGGGGTTGTGTGTGCTCTAGAAATAAATTTGTCATTGTGAGAACCTTTCTCTCCTGCCCAGGTTGATTCTCAAGGAAGGCTGGATCCAGAAGTTGAAGATCTTCTCTTGGAGATTGCTGATGACTTCATTGATTCTGTGAGGCTTGACATGCTAACTTTTGTACTATATGTGTATATAATGACGTTCAATTGCAGATCTAACTTAAGGACTTTGCATATCTGTAGAACAACTTTAGATGAGTGATAAACATATCAATTGGTCACATTTAATTTAACAGTTGATATACAAGTCCTCTTGTTAGATTGGGTTCAAATAAATAGACACACGTGGACGTGCCTCAAAATAGGCCCAAATTAATTTTGTACTGCTGATAGATACTTCACATTCTGCATGTCAAGCTTTCTCTGGCATGTCTGACCAAATAAAATGAAGCTTTATATGTCACACATGGACATTAAGTGTTTATCCTATGCCTATTTGCAGGTGACAACATATGCATGCAATTTGGCAAAGCATAGAAAATCTTCAACTTTAGAGTCCAAGGATGTGTTGCTACACCTAGGTTTGTTCTGTACCACAACTCATCTCCATATTTCTTGTGATAATTGGGAAATTTCTAAGCCATTAAGTTGCATAATAAATGTACTGGTCTCCTAATTTGATACTTAGAGAAAAATCTTATTTGAGTTGACATGGGATGCAAACGAGAGGTTTCTGAATACACATACTAAATAATCAGCGAATTTAACTTATCTGTCTCATCATTAACAAATCTGTGTTCATTCTCTCTACTGGTTCCTGTATAGCACAGACCAATGTACTTAACTACTTATCTACAAAAATAATGAATTAAGGTTTCTGGTTGCCCCTGTGCTGCACTTCTTTGCGCTCGTCTTTCATTGTTATTTTTTTCTTGATTAATAACTTCTCAGGTTGTGTTTTCCAAGTTGGTATCAATTTTTTTTATTATTATTAGAAAGGAAAAAAAAAAAAAAACAAATAAGGCTCATTTATGGATGAATATATATTTTTGTGTGTTTATGAGTTTTGGAGTTCATTGAGGTCGGGAATTTAATGCTTGAACTAATTTTGCAGAGAAAAATTGGCATTTGACAATTCCCGGTTTTTCAAGTGAGGAGAGGAAGTACCAAAACAAATCTGTAAGTATCTTCAACATCTTAGGATGAACATTACGGTGCATCTAACATCTTTTAGTATATCTATTTTGGAGGACAAATTTGAAGTTGCATAAGTACTTCTTTTGAGTTGAATATGTTTTGTATGTTGCGTTGAATTCGTAATCAACTGTTGAAGACACAAAGGTAGAATGTATGGTGGTCCCCTTTTAGTGCAATTCTTTACTATTACTATAATTTCTTACCAATTTTTCAAACCAAGAGATTTATTGGAATACCTTGCTTTTAAAACATACAGTTGTCGAGTGATCTCCATAAGAAGCGTTTGGATGTGGTAAGTTTGAATTTTCTGTGTATATGTTCTTACTTTAATATTCTTTTTCTTAACGAAAAACTGAAAGTTGGTCTACAACCAACCATTTGGTTAGATTCGAGCACTGATGGAATCGTCAAACCTGGACACAAATCCCAATACGCCTAAAGAGATGATCAGAGGGTTTCGCAATCCAGTTGGTGCAAACCACTTAATAAAACCATCTCTTGGTGCAGAACAGTTGGTTTCACAATCAACTGGTTCTCAAATGATGCAGCAAATGACTCGGTTTTAATAGAGATCAGCTATCAGCAGTTATCGTTTCTCCGTGCTGATTTTAGTCGTTACATATGTTGGTGAGCATCCTCATTCGCTAGTTTTCGTTTCTCCCTTTCATCCTTCTAGGCTTATCGAAACTACATTAGAAATATGGAAACTGACATTCTTTACCCTGAATTTAGTATACTTAAAGATTCATTGAAGCATACCAAACTTTTCGTGTGTTGACCATTTTGTCTTAGATGATACATAGTTGTTTATTTCGTTGACATTGCTTGTAAATCTGGGTTCTATTTGTTTATCATGCTTAATCCAAAATCACTGCTGTTTTTGCACGACAGGTTTGGTTGATTGCTTGTAAATCTGGGTTCTATTTGTTTATCATGCTTAATCCAAAATCACTGCTGTTTTTGCACGACAGGTTTGGTTAGCGAAATCAGGAGCGTATCTGGATCGATAGAAGCACAAATCTTTAATTACTTGCTAAGAAATGATAAGGAGGTGGGTTTAAAAATCACTGCAGACTGCAGTTGACCTTCTGTTACACCATTTTCCTTTGAATTTGTTGATGATTTGGTGGTTTGACGAAATTGTTAATTTATAGGCACATAAATCGTAAGGCCAACTCTCAGCAGACTAGAGTTGGTTGGGGCTTTGTAATCTAATTTATTATCTCTAGTTTTTGTTTTTGTTTTCTTTTATAATTTTTTGCTTGGATTTTATTTGTATGGTAATGATTTAAAATGAATTAGTTCGCTTTGTGTACTTAATTTATTTGATTTTTTTGGGGTGAAGTATACAAATTTGCTTACGGCCAAATGTATGGATTGTAAAGGATAATACTTAGGTTCTGTACTTATAAGGAGTCATTATTCCTTCCATCATGATGTGACACTATTTCAGTATATAAACGTCGTAATTCGATTTGTTTATTGTATTTATCAATTAATTTGTTTGATTTGAAAACCGTATTTAGTCATATATATGAATCAAATAAATTGACTCTATCATGAATGCTATTTGTACCACAATTGTTGATTATTTTGGCACATGGATGGCTAAGTGATCTTTAAATCAAATGAATTGTTCAATATTATCAAATAGTTATAAAGAGAATATAAACAATTTTAATTATTTTTTTTGTACGACAAAATAAGATCACATGGTCATGTAAAGCGGAATGATGCTTTTACATTAAATAGCCAAAAGTGCAAAAAAACAAAAACAAAAACAAAAACAAAAACAAAAACAAAAAAAAAAACAAAGAAAACAAAAATACAAAATGTAAAAGTTGTCATCCCGGTGCCCCAGCTGTTATCATTCTGGAGAAAATGTAGCAAATGGATATATTTGAACTGTTGAGATGTAACCCAACAGCAAAACAGAAAAACATCGAAATTAAATCGAATTTGAAATGTGTCACTTAATATTACGGTCTAGTTATATTTATTTTCACTTATAAGTAAGAGATTTTAGGTTCGATTCTAGCCAAATGCGAGTTTGAATCACATTATTACTAGCCCATTGTGAGATTAAGCCCACATCTTCCTCCTTAATGTAGATATTATCGTTTGTTAAAAAAAAAAAAAAAATCAAATTTGAAGGGTAGGTGTAAGAAAGGACATTAAACAAATTTCATGTTTAAAGCTAACAGTCAAACTCCAGTTAAATGGAGCGTTACACATGTGATGTAGTACAAGTCATACAACTAAATAATTACCTATTTTAGTAAATTTCCTTAAAATACAGAACAGTCCCCACTCCCCACCCCACTAGAAAATCAAGTTGAATATATCCTATATGCCTTCAATGTTTTTTATTATGTTGCTAACTTACATGCCATTTACTTCACGTTGAAGAAGATTCCTCCTTGACATTTGACCATCCAACCAATTTAGTATATTTTTACTTTTACGTTTTTCTTGGAGACTTGACTTCCAGTATGTCCATTCAAAACATTGTATATGGACACTAATGAGTCGTTTCTTTTTATATGATAACGTGACATCATTTCATTTTACGAACGTCATAATTTAAACAGTTCATTCTCTTTATCATTATCTGAATATGAAATCGAAAGAAACAAATTTGATTTAGCGACTATTTAGTCATTCATATGAACAAAACAAATTGAGGGTTAAGTATGAGGATATTATTTGCCACCATAATCATTGATTCGTTCAACACAAATTGATGACTAAATGGTCTCCAAATTAAGTGATTTTTTATTTATGTAAAAATGATCTTTACACGATGATAAAGAGAATAATAGTTTGGACTATGACGTTTGTACAGTAAAATAATATCGCGTGATCATGTAAAAAAAAAGACTCCTTACATCTAAAGAGCCAAATATTATGTGAACATATGTCTTGTAGCCTTCTTTCTTTTGTAAATCTATAAAAATATATATTATTCATCATATTCAAGAGTGGAACAAAACTTATATGAAATGAGTACACACTTTCTCTCTCTATATCACCACCATAGACGTACAAGACAATCAAGCCCGGTCTCCTTGGTGTGATGGCCTTATTGAATTTTTTTAGGAAATGGATTAGGAGGTGGTTTTTTTTTTTTTTTTTGAACAAACGATATTATCTACACTAAGGGAGAGAGGATGAACTTAGTCTTAGAATGAATTAGCAATAAGGTAGTTCAAATTCGTCTTTAGTAGGTGGTATTTTTATTCATCCTAAAAATAATGGGAGATTAGGCTAGTCTAGGGTTTGGAGTTTATCACCTTGGTGGTTGGTCTTAATTAGGTATTTTGGGAAAGGAAGTAGAAGGTGTTTCTTGCCTAAAATGGGGAGGTTAGGTTGGCAATAGATAAGGATAATAAGAATATATATAGTTAATATTATAGAGATTGCGACCATGAATTAGATATGGTTTAACTTGTACAAGTAGCCTTGTATATATGTATACATGACTATTAAATAGTAGATTAAACTTTAATGATCACCTAATGCTGCACGAAAATGTGTTAATCCGTTATTTTCACGCATGTCAATTGTCAAAGTAGACTTGGTATTTGGTCTTAAAACCAAACACTAAAACCAAGCATGTCCAAGATTCCGTCTAATATAAGTTTTATATTCTCAAAGATGTAACTGAGTCCAACCATTCTCTTTTTCAACAAAAGGGTGTGTGGTAGCGAAGGTCTTTGAACTTTACCTCATGTTTAGTTTTCGTCTCTGAACTCTCATGTTAGTTTCTTTCGTCCTCTAACTTAATTCTGCATTGCAAAGTGGTCATTCCGTCAAATTTGTCCTCTTTTCCGATTATAAGCAACAAGTTATGTGAATAGGTCACGAGATATTTTTGAATGAAATTCCTATTTTATCCCTCAACTTAACTATTAAGTTGACAGTGTTAACGAAGAATAGACTACTATTGCAACAAATGATATAATTCGAGGACAAGAGTAACTATAATCAATATGTATCTATTAGTAAACTATTAGTAGAGTTTAGAAACGAAAACTGTAATCAATATGTATCTGATATCTTTGCTACAATTTAGCCTATAACAAAAATAAAAAAAATTGTATGATACGGTGGCCTATACGTATAACACACGTTACATGAAAGAAAGAGTTTGTTGTAAACATTCCTAGAATAAGTATGATTATATAAATCCTAGATTAGATTTGATTCTAGTTATCATTTCCTATTACAACTTGTATTACTTGGAGGAGAAGGAATATCTTCTCTCCCTTTACTACTATAAATAAAGACACAATGTAGGAGGGATAACAACACACACATTCCCCTACAATTCTACAAACACACATCTCTCTCCTCTCTCTCTGCCGTCGGCCCTAGTCTCTCTGTCAGATAAAATAGACCACAACACGTTATCAGCACGCTCCTACCACTGCGTTTAGGAATCTGACGTTGGAGATTTTTTCTGCATCAAACCAGTTCATCCATATCATCACGCAATCCGGTTCTTTCCAAACAACGGTTTTTAACTCGATATTTTGCAAGCCCTGATAGCATGAACATTCACCATGATGCATGACCCAACTTTACGTTTAACGTATTTTAGATTCTACATAAATTGTGTATGCTTCATAATCAAAATTGCTACAATTATGTGAATTTGATATTTACCATGAATTGAATCTTACATATGTACATGCATTGAAACTATTATTTGCATATGCATCAACGTAAATATGTGATTCATTAAAATTATACATGCATATAATATAATTGAATTGAAAAAAAAACATTTTTTTTGCGATTGGGACCTGGGTTCTTTAGAACCCGTGACCACTATCCTGCAGATGGGGTCTCCACGCAAGCAGAGAGCATGCAGCTCTCCTTGTTCCCAAAAAAAACCCACGAAGCCAAGCCCCAAACCCAAAATCCCGACACCCTTCCTGGTGTCCCCCGACCATGGCATGGCCTGCAGCCACAGCCTTGAACCTTTGGTTCATATTCTCGACGACCTGAAGTCGTCCCATGTCGACAATTGAACCGAGATTCAACGGAATCTCGTCGGAATTTTTTGAAAATTCGATTTCAATTTTTAGGGTTTTGATATCACGTCGAGATTTCATCTCCGTCGATGGATACTTGGTTCTCCGACGAACCATGGCTTGCACACACCAAGGACAACCACCTGCAGTGGCGCCGTCCTAGTTTTTCCGGCCTTCTTCCTCGGCCAAGCACACCCAGCGTCGCTGGGGTGTCTGATACCTACAACCCGAGCCCTAGTGGGCTCCAGCCTCTCGGCCCGTGCGGAAAAAAAAGAAGAAGATTTTTTTTGTTTTTTTGGGCCATCCTAAAGCGGCCCGCGCGAAAAAGAAAAAAAACAAATTTGTTTGTTTCTGGGCTCGCTTGCAGCGGCCCAGTCCGGAAAAAAAAAGATTTTTTAGTTTTCTTTTGGGCCTGCTTGATGCAGCCCTTTGTGAAAAAAAATTTGTTTTGGGGGGTCTGCCCGCAGCAGCCCAACCCCCTGCTCTCCCCGTGGGCCTGTAGCCCTACCCGAGGGTTCTCGGCCTATATTTTTAGGCCCCGAGATTTTATTATTTAATATTTTTTTTAATAATATGGGTTTTTATATTTTCACCCACACTTTAATTTGGCCCCGAAGACCAAAAATAAATTAATTCAATTATCATTATACAATATTTTTGCATACAATATTTGTTGCATATTTGTTTGCATATATATTTGTGTTTGCCTGCAGGAATATATGAACCTGAAGTTCATAATTACTTTGAAACCCGAAGTTTCTTATAAACATGCCTTGTTTGAAAACCTGAAGTTTTCACTTAAACATATCACCCATGAAACCCGAAGTTTTTCATGCGAAATTAAACCAATACATGTCTATTAGAACCTGTATGTTATACTCCTATGTGAATGGATTGATTTTTCTCCATTACACTAACCACATCTTGTCCATCTATTTTGTGATAGGAACATGTCGAATTTGAACAAACTCGACTTCACCGTTTTGGAGGTCTTTGGAAGGAACTACCTCAAGTGGGTTCAAGATGTGAAGCTCCACCTCACTGCAAAGAACTTGCGTCCTGCTATTGAAGAAGCAACAGATAAACCTGTTGGCGAAGCTGAAAAAGCCACTGCTATGATCTTCATCCGAAGACATATTCATGACGCTCTGCAAATTGAGTACCTTGCTGAGGAGGATCCACGTGCATTATGGGTCGCTTTGGCTGATCGTTTCGATCACCAAAAGGACATATTCTTGCTTGAAGCAAGACACGACTAACAGCACCTGCGCTTCCAAGACTTTAAGTCTGTGAATGAATATAATTCTGAAGTTTGTCGAATCCGATCACTTCTCAAGTTTTGCAATGAAACTTTGACTGAAGAGGATCTCCTGGAGAAGACCTACTCGACCTTCTCTGCTTCTAATATTGTTCTGCAGCAACAATATAGAGCTCAGAAGTTCACTAAGTTCTCGGATTTGATCTCTGTTTTACTTCTTGCTGAAAAGCAGAACCAGCTGTTGATGAAGAATCATCAAGCTCGACCTACTGGGGCTACTGCTGTGCCTGAAGCACATTATAGCACTAATCAGCACCCAAAACGCCAAAAGAGGCGTGGTAATGGCGGCCATAAGCCATCCCACCAAGGTCAACAGAGCCAAGGCCCATCCAAGGGAGGAAACAAAGCCCAGAAGCGCCCAAACCTCGCTCCCAAGGCCCCGAACTTCAAGAATAAGGGCAAAGCACCCGCCACAATAAATGACGATATGTGCTATCGTTGTGGTTCAAAGGACCATTGGTCCCGTATTTGCCGTGCTCCCAAGAAGGTTGTAGATGAATATCATTCTCGTCGTAAGAAGTTTGAATCAAACTTCATGCAAGTGGACGAACCGGAGACTACAAAGATGGAGGTTTCTGACTTTCAGGAGGATACCACTCCTATGGAAGATTAGAATCTTAGACATAGACTTGTTTTTCAGTTAAAATAAGACAATTGGGGCTGAATTCCACCTAGTGGCCGAACCCCACCTTGTTTTTTGGTTGATTTTGAACAATTTTCCTTTATGTTTTGGATTATTAGTTGGCGATTTATTTTGGATATTAAGTTTTTAATCCTTGAATAAATGAAATTATTTTGAATTGATACTTGTTTTTATAAACTTTTATGCATGTGACCGATTCAAATTAATTTTTCATTCTAGGTATGACTAGTGGGAAAGTTAGTTGTCTGGCAGATAGTGCAACCACGCATACTGTTTTGCGTGAACGCATCTATTTCACTAACTTCGTACCTAAGAATGCACATCTGACAACCCTCTCAGACCCATCCAACCTGATCGAAGGATACGATAAGGCACGTATAATGTTGTCCAATGGTACAATCTTGACCATTGCTGAGGCACTTTATTCTCCACGTTCCGGAAGAACGTTACTAAGTTTCAAGGACATTAGAGATAACAATTACCACGCTGAAACCCACGTAGAAAACGGAGTTGAATTTTTGTGCGTAACTTCCTACGAATATGGCCAGAAGCGTATTCTAGAGAAGATGGAGCGTAACCCGAGTGGTCTGTCTACTACGACCATACGCCCCATAGAATGCCACTATGTGGCCGGCCCTACCACAGGGACCGCGCACGAAATTACACTTTGGCATGATCGTTTGGGACATCCTAGACGAATAGCGATGCGCCGTATCCTCAAAACTTCACATGGGCATCCACTAACCCGAAGCTTAGGTTCGATCCATGAAATTGCATGTTAAACATGTTCTATGGGAAAGCTTATTACTAAGCCTTCTTATGACAAGATTCGTTCGAATCCTCCCATTTTTCTACAACGGATTCAGGGGGACATTGTGGACCGATTCAACCTCCATGCGGACCATTTAGATATTTTATGGTTTTGGTTGACACTTCTACACGTTGGTCACACGTGTGCTTGTTGTCCACAAGGAACGCTGCATTCTCTAAACTGTTGGCTCAGGTTATCAAGCTCAGGGCTCACCACCCTGATTATCCGATCAAATCTATTCGATTGGATAATGCTGGAGAATTCACATCTAAAACATTTGATGACTATTGCATGTCGGTTGGGGTTAAAGTTGAACATCTGGTACCCCATGTTCACACCCAGAACGGCCTGGCAGAGGCTTTCATTAAGCGTTTACAAATGATTGCTCGATCGTTGGTCATACGTACCAAGCTCCCGATCGCTGCTTGGGGCCATGCAATATTGCACGCAGCAAAGTTGGTCCGCCTGAGGCCTGTTGCGACACAACCATTTAGTGCCTTTCAGTTGGTCACCGGATGCGAACCCGACATATCGCATCTGCGCGTTTTTGGTTGTGCGGTCTATGTGCCGATCTCGCCGCCCTTACGTACAAAAATGGGGCATCAGCGAAGGATGGGAATCTATGTCGGATATGATTCTCCTTCGATTATTCCTTACTTAGAACCTTTGACAGGCGATCTGTTTACCGCTCGTTTCGCGGATTGTCACTTCTATGAGACAGTCTTCCCGTCGTTAGGGGGAGATAAGAACGTTAACGTTCCTAATGAACGACGCGAATTATCGTGGACGACTCCCACTTTGTCTCATTTAGATCCCCGCACCGCTCAGTCTGAAGCTGAAGTGCAGCGCATATTAGATCTCCAGAGCATAGCTCAGAGCATGCCAGATGCTTTCACCGATCTAGCGCGCGTGACAAGATCACATATTCCAGCTGTGAATACGCCTGCAAAGATAGATGTACCAAATGTACGACGGACTACCCTCCTGGAAGCCCGGGACGCCAATTCTGGTGATCCACGTACATTAGCGGCTAGCCAATCATCTGCCCCTACACAAAAGCGTGGCAGACCCCTTGGTTCAAAGGATTCACACCCCCGGAAGAGGAAAACCACGGCATAAGGTCCTGAAGAGCCTACCGTGAATCCGACTATCGCTTACTCATTTTACCCAACTCATGAGGAAATTCTAGATTATGGAAGCGTCCTTGAAGAGACGAATCCTCCTCCCGAGAATCGTGAGATTTCGGTCTATTATGCTAGCTTAGATGATGTGTGGCGTAGAAATGAAATGATTGTCGACGATGCATTAGCATTTAAAGTAGCTACTGAGATCATGTTGAGCGATGACATTGAACCGCGTTCCGTTGATGAATGTCGACGTAGAGCTGATTGGTCAAACTGGAAACAAGCAATCCAAGTCGAACTTGATTCACTTGTGAAACGTAAGGTGTTTGGACCTGTAGTTCCTACTCATCCACATGTGAAGCACGTTGGCTACAAGTGGATTTTCGTTCGGAAGCGTAATGAGAAGAACGAAATTGTGCGTTACAAAGCTCGTCTTGTAGCACAAGGTTTCTCACAACGCCCCGGGATTGACTATGACGAAACTTACTCACCCGTTATGGATATGATTACTTTTCGATACCTTATCAGTTTGGTAGTTTCCGAAAAACTGGATATGCAGCCGATGGATGTAGTAACCGCGTATCTCTATGGGGATCTTGATACGGAAATTTATATGAAAGTTCCCGAAGGACTTACATTGACTGGTTCAAATATTTCCAAACCCCGGAACACGCTCTCAATTCGGCTGAGGCGTTCACTATACGGTTTGAAACAATCCGGAAGAATGTGGTATAACCGTCTGAGTGAGTATTTGACTAGTCAGGGATATGTGAACAACGAACTATGCCCTTGTGTGTTCATTAAGAAGTCACATTCCGGATTTGCGATTGTTGCAGTATATGTCGATGACATGAATCTCATCGGAACTCCTGAAGAGCTCGCGAGAACTGCTTCGCACCTGAAGTCGGAATTTGAGATGAAAGATCTAGGTAAGACTCGATACTGTCTCGGTCTCGAGATAGAGCATTGTTCTGATGGAATCTTAGTACATCAATCGAACTACACCCAGAAGGTGTTACGCCGTTTTAATGAGGATAAAGCGAAGTCTTCGAGTACTCCTATGGTCGTTCGTACGCTAGATGCAAAGCGAGATCCCTTCCGTCCGAAGGAGGATGATGAAGAGATTTTGGAGCCTGAAGTTTCTTATCTAAGTGCGATAGGCGCTTTATTGTACTTAGCTCAATGCACTAGACCCGACATCTCCTTCGCTGTTAATCTTTTGGCAAGATACAACAATGCACCAACACGCAGACATTGGACTGGCGTGAAAGACATCTTCCGTTACCTTAAGGGTACTACGGATTTGGGCTTATTCTATCCCTACGAATCCTCGAGTGATGTCGCACCCTATGCTCATCAGGTTGATTCTCGCCTTGTTGGTTATGCCGACGCTGGATACTTATCTGATCCGCACAAGGCGCGTTCTCAAACGGGTTATGTCTTTACCGTTGGAGGCACCGCAATATCTTGGAGGTCAACTAAACAGACCTTAGTTGCCACTTCGTCTAACCATGCTGAAATTCTCGCCTTACATGAAACAACTTGGGAATGCTTTTGGTTGAAAACAGTAATGGGCCATATTCGAAGCTCATGTGATCTTCATCCTGCCGTTAATGCCCCGACGACGATTTTTTAAGACAACGCAGCTTGCATCGAACAGCTCAAGAAGGGTGACATCAAAGGGGACAACACCAAGCATATTGCGCCGAAGTTCTTCTTTACACATCAACAACAAGAGCATCAGAAGATTGAAGTCACGCAAATCCGATCACAAGACAATCTGGCCGACCTCTTCACCAAATCACTACCGAAGGCGACGTTTCAGAAGCTTGTTCATGGAATTGGTATGCGTAAACTTTCTGAGTTGTAACTTTGCTATTTCTCTTTGGAATTATGTCAAACTCAGGGGGAGTATCTTCTGGATACTTACTTGATCTTAATGTACTCTTTTTCCCTACGATTAGGAGCATTTTTCCCACTGGGTTTTTGCTACCTAACTAGGTTTTAACGAGGCACCCACCTTGGGCTGGTCATATCCCTAATGACGTCCTGTAGACGTTTCTTTTGACTTTGCATTTCTCACGCATTTTTCCTTAGACTATGGATTTTGTCCCTACTCGGGTTTTTGCCATAGCCTTAGGGTTTTTAGTGAGACTTACTACTTATGCAAGTTCCTACCTTATTGAGAATAAGCGTTGTTCCTTGGAATCAATGCCGACGAGTCGACTTCCTCAACTTCTGCATGATGCTGAATCTACCTTAAGTATTTGCACACTCAAGGGGGAATGTTGTAAACATTCCTAGAATAAGTATGATTGTGTAAATCCTAGATTAGATTTGATTCTAGTTATCCTTTCCTATTACAACTTGTATTACTTGGAGGAGAAGGAATATCTTCTCTCCCTTTATTACTATAAATAAAGGCACAATGTAGGAGGGATAACAACACACACATTCCCCTACAATTCTACAAACACACATCTCTCTCCTCTCTCTCTCTGCCGTCGGCCCTAGTCTCTCTGTCAGATAAAATAGACCACAACAGAGTTCTTATTATCAGGAAAAATTATGGCGTATTCCAAACGAACTAATTTTAAATTATTGAAGTAAAATAAATTGAATTAAATATTTAGAAAGTATTGATCACACATTTGATAGTAAAAGATGGGTTCAATTAGGTTCGAATGGTTTCCCTTTCGTAAAATATTAACCATATATTCTCTGTTATGTATTAAAATGAACTTCATGCCACAATATTAGCAAAAGCCTTTGAGTTAACTAAGCACATAAAATCATTCACAAAGGTTGCATGTATGCGTCATTTGCCGCACCAAATATTACAGAAGTGTTCTCCATAGCTTTTCAAATTTAAATGCATGATGTAATTGTAACATGTGGATGCAAATTTCTTCCTCCTTGATCTTGGATAAAATTGTACCTACAAAACAATTACACCTTAGGGTCAAGGCCAAGAGCCTCACGCGCCCACGATGAATTGGAGGGGGGGAGGGCTTTGGTCGAAGAACATTTGATGCCAAAGTTAGAATTTAGAGAGAAAAGTGTTTGGAGAGTATTAAGAATTTTGCAAGTGTGTTGGAATGATCTTTTGGTGAAAATGGGAGCCTATTTATAGGGATAGGGTGTAACTTATGGTTTAATGTGTGATTTAATGGATTAATTAGGCAATTAATCCATTAATTGGTTAATCAACACATTTTTTGAATAAATATTTTGGGGGTTATGTAATTTATATGGGATGTTTTGAAGGTTATGAAATAATTACCTTGTGGAAAATATAGGATGAGGATGGATGAAATACATTTGAATTTGTTACCTATTTTGGGCACTTTTGATTTTGGTTGAACGATGATTGCCCGTTGCTCGCGCGTAGGAATCCCGTTGTACCTCAAGGGTATTTTTGTCCTCTTTTATCCAAAAATCAACGTGTTGCCTTGTGATTATTTTTGGTTCCACATAACCAACAGAAAAAGCTAACAAATGACTGTTCAGCTGACCGACAATAGATAGTAAACTCCAACCAATAGTTCTGGTCCTTTTCCTGGAATAAAGACATGTATCCTTATAAAAAGACTAGCCACTGTATATATTTACCTGTATATAACACGGACGGCTAATGTATATATTCATTCACAGCCAATACACCTAGATGCTTTTCTGCAGATGTCATTACCAAACCAAACGTGCTAAAACTGAGGTCACAACAATTCTTATTAATTGTTGTTTTTCTTGACTAGTCACCGGATCGCTGTAACACACTCATTTGAGAAGCAGGTGGCTTGGATCCACGGTCGATCTTATATTTTTAGATTCATGCATGGAAATGAAGTCCTGCAGTTTGACTCGTAATCCCATTGCAAGCATTTCCGACGTTGATTTTGGTTAACTTGATGGTGATCTTAGTAAATTCGCACATATATATGGATATATACAATAGGAATTTTTACACTCTTTTTCGTCCTTCTACACTCCTCAATTTGTTTCGGCTCCTGTTAATTATGCATTGATTGACTCAGCCAAAAAAAAAAATGAAGAAGTGCATGAGGATAAAAAAGAAGCGTGGAATTACTTCACCAACTATAATATACATATTTGCATGCACATATTTTTGTAAAAAACTTATGCTTTTGTATCTTTCTCAAATGATGTGAAAAAAATACACGTTGTCAAACAAATCAAATGTATACATGCAAGTACATACTTTTGAATATTATATATGTAGAATTATTAAAGAAACGGGCCAAAGATCCCCTTCTAACAACACCGATGTTGTCCACAACTTGTTAATTACCACATCCACAATTCATCAGGTGTAGAGTTTTATCACAAAAATTCTCAGTGTTAGTTAAAGTGGGGTTAGGATATTTAAATTATTACTTACCTTTTTACTACAGCCGATGTGGGATTCAACAATATACGTATTTTTAACATATTTATTTTAAAATGTCACTTGATTACACACTTTAAATCATTATTAAAATTTTATTTAGTGGTTGAACTTTTTACCAGTCTTTAAACTTTTTGCATTTTTCATAAGAAAAACTAATGAAAATGGCTTGAAAACTTTGAGTTTTAATGATAAAGACAAAATAAAGGGTAAAGTGAATAGTACCAGGTTTGACTTTTTAATGTAAAAATGTAGTTTTTCGGTAAAATGAACAGTACCGCGGACTTTTCGTTAAAACTCAATTTTGTCCTATCCCGTACTTGACTAACTTGAGATTATATATATAGTTAACACTTTACCAACTAACTTTCAATCTGATAGTATTTATATTTTCAATATTACCAGTTGATGCTTATTTCCTTTTCGCTATAATTTAGTGTTACTCTTCTGTCTAAAGTCATCTATCGAGCATGAGCACCAATAGAGATAACAAGCTCGAATTTCCTTCCACGTTGATAAAAGTTTAAAAAAAAAAAAAAAAAAAAAAAAAAAATCCTAAATAACTATAAAGACAAAGGAGGTCGATCGACTGCCCCCACGTTGGTCACCTCATCGCGGTTCTCTCTACCAAGCTCTGCCAAAGAACCCCCAAGTGCTTATTACAGAAATAGTAGAAGTGGTGACCTCACTCCATTTATATGTTGTTGTCGTTTATCTGTGGAATGGTAGCACCTGCCAGCCGCCTCTAAAGATGACAAATAATTTGGGGTCGTTCACATTCATGTATCAATGTATATGGTAGGGAAATTGCAACTATCTCGAACACAAAGTCCACATTATAATTAGTGTGGTGGTAGGGTTTAACAGTATAGGGTTACATCATACAGCTGTATATCTTTTCTGTGGGATTCATAATTTCCAAAGCAAGTGTTTCTCGTGTGTTTTGGATTTAGGAGAGCTGAAATTTTAAGGTCGAATTAAGGGCCAATGAGTGGAGGAAAAGTGAAGGAAATTAGATGTACACATTGACGGTCGAGGTCATTGGATGCCTTATCATTATTGGTCGGTTGACAAAGCGAAAGAAAACTTAAAATGCATATACACCTCATTGAAAAATGCTATCCATGTTATAAACTTTTTATTTAAGTGTGATTGTGTAAATCTTAGATTTGATTTGATTTTAATTATTCTTTCCTATTAGGACTTGTATTCCTTGGAGGAGAAAGATTTATTCTCTCCTTTATTACTATAAATAAAGGCACTGCGTAAGGAGAATAACACATCATCTACACAACCCTACAAACACATATCTCTCTCTCTATATTTTCTCTGTGCCGCCGGCCCCCTCTCCTTGTCAGTTAAATATAGGTCACAACACGTTATCAGCACGCTTATACCCCTGCACTTAGGAATCTGAAGTGGAAGTTTTTTACATCAAACCAGTTCATCAATATCATCACGCAATCAGGTTTTTTCAAAACAACGATTTTTATCTCGATATTTTTGCAGCCTTGATAGCCTGAACATTCACGATAATGCATGACCCAACTTTACATTTTTTTCGAATTTTAGATTCTACATAAACTGTGTATGCATTATATCCATAATTGTTGAATTATGTGAATTTGATATTGCAATGAATTGCATCAATTATATGTCCATGCATTAAAGTATTTAATTGAATATGCATTGAATTAATCTGATAATTGAAAAAAAAAATTTAGGGTTTGTCGAATTCAAAACCCAAGCTCACGCGAGCCTTCTTGAGCCGCGATGCATTGGAACAAACCCATAATGCTCCATCTGAGAAGACGACGCCGTTTTGGCATCAAACCCACGAACCCAGCTACCGCCTGCACTCGGCCACGGCCGCACCGCCGTCTTTCTAAGACATCATGACATGCAGTCATATATTTTTTTTGGACCCAACCATCGGTGAATTTTTTTGAAGGATTCTTTGAGTCCTCACGGTTTCTCAGACCCCCCGATGTCGAAACTTAGGTTTCCGTCCAAAACTAGGGTTCTAATCGAACCCCCGCACAGTGACCGACCGAGGGAAGTCGCTTGAAGCAACGCCCTAGATTTTTCCAATTCAAATCCCGCACCCAATGCCGCTGGGGTGTTCTGGGTTTCTTAACCTGAGCCTTAATGGGCCTTGGACCCTCGGGCCTTCATCGCACAACACTTTTTTGGGCTTGCTGGTTGCCTTTGCTACCATGACCCATATCTAAACAGCCTATTAGGCTGATCTGGACTCATGGCCCGCGAATGACACCAACCCAAGTGGGCTTTGGTGTCCCCCAATGCTTTACATTGCACCAGATCCTAGCCCAGACGCTAGTGTACATGTGTCTGCGTTGCACCGGATCCAAGCCCTTGCGCTGGTGTATCCGTGTATGCATCACACTAGATCAGAGCCCTTCACGGGCCTCTATTTTTTTGCTTACACTTACAACCCATTGATTTTGTGATGTTGGGCCTGCCTGCATGTTAGGCCCGAGCCCAACCTAGCCCAAATTTTTGGGCTTTGCTCAACCCACCCGTGGGTTTTTTGTCCTTATTTTTTGGCCCCGAGCTTAATTATTTTTTTTTTTTAGACAATATGAGTTTTATAAATTTTTACCCACACTTTAATTTTGGCCCGAAGTCCAAATAATTAATTCAATTATAGTTCTAGACCTGAAGATCTGTTTGCATATTTATTGGTGCATATTTTTGTATATATATTTGTGTTTGTATGCGAACCTGAAGTTCATAATTATTTCGAAACCTGAAGTTTCTAGAAACATGCCTTGTTTGAAAACCTGAAGTTTTCCTTAAAAACATCACCCATGAAAACCCGAAATTTTTTTCATGTAAATTTAAACTAATACATGTCTATTAAAACATGAATGTTCTACTCCTATGTGAATGGATTGATTTTTTTTTTCTCCATTACACTAACCACATTCTTGTCCATTTATTTTGTGATAGGGACATGTCGAATTAAACAAACTCGACTTCACCGCTTTGGAGGTCTCTGGAAGAAACTACCTCAAGTGGGTCCAAGATGTGAAGCTTCACCTCACCATAAAGAATTTGTGTCCCGCCATTGAAGATGAGACGGACAACCTGGTTGGTGAAGTTGAGAAAGCCACTGCCATGGCACTACAAACCGAGTACCTTGCTGAGGAAGATCCACGAGCACTTTGGTTTGCTTTGGCTGATCGTTTTGGTCACCAAAATGACATATTCTTGCCTGATGCAAGACATGACTGGCAGCATCTGCACTTCCGAGACTTTAAGTCTGTGAATGAATATAATTATGAAGTTTGTCGAATTCGATCACTTCTCAAGTTCTGTAACGAGAACTTGACCAAAGATGATCTCTTGGAGAATACCTATTCGACATTCTCTGCCACTAATATTGTCCTGCAGCAACAATATAGGGCTAGAAAGTTCACCAAGTTTTCGAATTTGATCTTTGTTTTACTTCTCGTTGAAAAGCAGAATCAACTGTTGATGAAAAATCATCAAGCTCGACCAACTAGGGCGACTACTGTGCCTAAAACATATTATAGCACAAACCAACGCCTAAAACGCCACATATGTGGTAAGGGTGGCCAGAAGCACCCTGTTAAGGTCAACAGAGCCAAGGCCCACCTAAGGGAGGAAACCGAGCCCAAAAGTGCCCTAACCTTGCTCCCAAGGCCCCAAACTTCAAGAATAAGGGCAAAGCACCAGAAAACCATAGATGCAGACATATGCTACCGCTGTGGTTCAAAGGACCAAGGGTCTCGTGTTTTTTGTGCTCTCTAGAAGGTTGTAGCTGAATATCATTCTCGTTGTAAGAAGTTTGAACCAAACTTTGTGCAAGTGGATGAACTAGAGAGTACCAAGATGGAGGTTTCTGACTTTTAGGAGGATACCACCCCTATGGAAGATTAGAATCTTAGACATAAACTTTTTTTTTTAGTTGAATTTGGAACAATGGGGCCGAATTCCACATAGTGGCCGAACCCCCCTTGTTTTTTTTTGTTTAATCTTGCACAATTTTCCTTTATGTTTGGATTATTTGTTGGTGATTTGTTTTTTGAATATTAAGTTTTTTAATTACCATCCTTGAATACTTAAATTATTTTAAATGGATATTTGTTTTAAGAACTTTTATGCATGTGACCGATTCAAAATTAATTTTTATTTCTAGGTATGACTAGTGTGAAAGTTAATTGTCTGGCAGATAGTGCAACCATGCACACCGGTTTGCTTAAACTCATCTATTTCACTAACTTCATACCTAAGAATGCACCTCTGACAACCCTCTCAGGCCCATGCAACCTAATCAAAGGATACGGTAAGGCATGTATAATGTTGTCCAATGGTACAATCTTGACCATTGATGAGGAACTTTCTTCTCCATGTTCCGGAAGAACGTTGCTAAGTTTCAAGGACATTAGAGATAATAATTACCACACTGAAACCTATGTAGAAAATGGAATTGAATTTCTGTGCATCACTTCTTACGAATATGGCCAAAAGCGTATTCTAGAGAAGATGGAGCGTATCCCGAGTAGTCTGTATACTACGACCATATGCCCTATAGAAAGTCACTATGTGGCTAGCCCTACCTCAGGGACCGTGCATGAAATACACTTTGGCATGATCGTTTAGGACACCCTAGACGAATAGCGTTGCGCCATATCCTTAAATCATCACACGGACATCCACTAACCCGAAGTTTAGGTTCGATTCAAAGAATCACATGTCAAACATATTCCATGGGAAAGCTTATTATTAAGCCTTCTTATGACAAGATTTGCTCGAATCCTCCTATTTTTCTACAAAGGATTCAGGGAGACATTTGTGGACTGATTCACCCTCAATGCGGACCATTTAGATATTTTATGATTTTGGTTGAGGCTTCCACACGTTGGTCACACGTGTGCTTGTTGTCCACAAGGAACGCTGCATTCTTCAAACTATTGGCTTAGGTTATCAAGCTCAGGGCTCACCACCCTGATTATCTGATTAAATCTATTCGACTGGATAATGCTGGAGAATTCACATCTAAAACTTTTGATGACTATTGCATGTCGGTTGGGGTTGAAGTTAAACATCCAGTACCCCATGTTCACACCCATGACGGCTTGGCAAAGTCATTCATTAAGTGTTGACAAATGATTGCTCGATCGTTGGTTATACGTACCAAGCTCATAATCGCTGCTTAGGGCCATGCAATATTGCACGCAACCATGTTGGTCCTCCTGAGGCCTCTTGCGACCCAACCATATAGCGTTTTTCAATTGGTTACCGGATACAAACACGACATATCGCATCTGCACGTTTTTGTTTATGCGGTCTATGTGCCGATTTTTCCGTCCTTACGTACAAAAATGGGGCCTCAGCGAAGAATATGAATCTATGTCGGATATGATTCTCCTTCATTCATTCGTTACTTAGAACCCTTTACAGGGGATTTGTTCACCATTCGTTTCGCGAATTATCACTTCTATGAGACAGTCTTTCCGTCGTTAGAGGGAGATAAGAACGACAATGTTCTTGAAAAACAACACAAATTATCTTGAACGACTCCCACTTTGTCTCATTTAGATCCTCACGCCGCTCAGTCTGAAATTGAAGTGCAGCGCATATTAGATCTTCAGAGCATAGCTCAGAGCATGCCAAATGCTTTCACCGATCTAGCGTGAGTGACAAGATCACATATTCCAGCTGTGAATGTGCTTGCAAAGATGGATGTACCAAATGTACGACAGACTTCCCTCCTAGAAGCCCGAGATGCCAACTTGGCAGACCTCTTGGTTCAAAGGATTCACACCCTCGAAAGAGGAAACCCACGACATAGGCCCCTAAAAAGCCTACCGTGAATTCGACTGTCGCCTACTCATTCTATCAAACTCATGAGGAAATTCTAGATTACGGAAGCGTCCTTGAAGACACGAATCCACCTTCCGAGAATCGTGAGATTTATGTCCATTATACTAGCTTGGATGATGTTTGGTGTTGAAATGAGATGATCGTCGATGATGCATTAGCATATGCAGTAGCTACTGAGATCATTTTGACGATGGCATTGAACCCCATTATGTTGATGAATGTTGATGTATAACTAATTGGTCAAAATGGAAACAAGCAATCCAAGTCGAACTTGATTCGTTTGTGAAACGTAAGGTGTTTGGACCTGTAGCTCATACTCTTCCACATGTGAAGCCCGTTGGCTACAAATGGGTTTTCATTCGGAAATGTAATGAGAGAAGAACGAAATTATGAGTTACAAAGCTCGTTTTGTTAAACAAGGCTTCTTACAATGCCCCGTGATTAACTATGACAAAACTTATTCACCCATTATGGATGTGATTACTTTTTGCTACCCTATCAGTTTGGTAGTTTTTGAAAAACTTAGCATGTAGCTGATGGACGTAGTAACTGCGTATCTCTATAGGGATCTTGATACGGAAATCTATATGAAAGTTCATGAATGACTTATATTGACTGGATCAAATATTTCCAAACCCCAAAACACGCTCTCAATTCGGTTGAGGCGTTCATTCTACGGTTTGAAGTACAAACTATGCCTTTGTGTGTTCATTAAGAAGTCACATTCTGATTTTGCGATAGTTGCAGTTTATGTGGACGACATGAACCTCATCAGAACTCCTGAAAAGCTTGAGAGAACTATCGCGCACCTGAAGTCGAATTTGAGATGAAAGATCTAGGAAATACTCGATATTGTCTCGATCTCGAGATAGAGCACCGTTCGGATGGAATCTTATTACATCAATCGAACTACACCCAGAAGATGTTGCGTTGCTTTAACAAGGATAAAGCGAAGCCTTCGAGTACTTCTATGGTTGTTCGATCACTAGAAGCAAAATGAGATCATTTCCATCCGAATGAGGATGATGAAGAGATTTTGGAGACTGAAGTTCCTTATCTAAGTGGGATAGGCGCTTTATTGTACTTAGCTCAAAGCACTAGACCCGACATCTCCTTAGCTATTAATCTTTTGTCAAGATATAGTAATGCACCAACACGCAGATACTGGACTGGTGTTAAAGACATTTTTAGTTACCTTAAGGGTACCACAGATTTGGGCTTGTTCTATCCCGACAAATCCTCGAGTGATGCCACACCTCTTATCTCGAGTCAATTCTCTCCTTGTTGGTTATGCCGACTCAAGACACTTATCTGATCTGCACAACGCACACTCTCAAACAGATTATGTCTTTACCATTAGAGGCACCGCAATCTCTTAGATGTCAATTAAACAGACCTTAGTTGCCACTTCGTCTAACCATGCTGAAATTCTTGCCCTACATAAAGCAACTCAGGAATCCTTCTGGCTGAAAGCAGTTATGGGCCATATTCGAAGTTCCTACGATCTTTACCTCGTCGTTGACATCCCGACGATGATCTATGAAGACAACGCAGTATGCATCAAATAGCTTAAGAAATGTTACATCAAATGAGACAACACCAAGCACATTACGCCGAAGTTCTTCTTCTCACATCAACAACAAGAGCATCAAAAGATTGATGTCACACAAATTCGTTCATAAGACAATCTGGCCGACCTCTTCACCAAATCACTACCGAATGCGATGTTATAGAAGCTTGTTCAAGGAATTGGTATGTGTAAACTTTCTGAGTTGTAACATTGTTAGTTCTCTTTGGAATTATGTCAAACTCAGAGGGAGTATCCTGAAGTATACTTACTTGATTTTAATGTACTATTTTTTCAACGATTATGAGCATTTTTCCCACTGGGTTTTTGCTACCTAACAAGGTTTGACAAGGCACCCACCTTGGGTTAATCATATCCCTGATGACGTCCCGTAAACATTTCATTTGACTTTGCATTTCTCACGCATTTTTCCTTAGCCTATGGGTTTTGTCCCTACTTGGGTTTTTTGTGAGACTTACTTCCTTATGCAAGTTCCTACTTTATTTGAGACTAGCGTGTTCCCAGAATCAGTGTCGACGGGTCGACTTCCTCAACTTTACATGATGCCGAATCTACTTGAGTATTTACACACTCAAGGGGGAGTGTTATAAACTTCTTATTTAAGTGTGATTGTGTAAATCCTAGATTATATTTTATTCTAGTTATTCTTCCCTATTAGGACTTGTATTCCTTGGAGGAGAAGGATTGCTTCACTCCTTTATTACTATAAATAAAGGCATTGCGTAGGGTGAATAATACATCATCTACACAACTCTACAAACACATCTCTCTCTATATTTTCTCTGTGCCGCCAACCCCCTATCCTTGTCAGTTAAATATAGGTCACAACAATGCGTACTATTTTGCACCATCATAGTAATTGGCAAATAAATTATTACAGTCTGATTAAGAATTCTCAAATGTATTAGCAAGTGCATTAAGAGTTCATAATTACTGTGTGAATGAACATATTGATAGAAAAGAATGCATTGTAGGATATACATGTCATGTTTTTATTTGAAATCTATAGAGAAGGATATTTTTTTGGGTCAAATACAAAGAAGGATAATATGGCTCAAAATCACCTTATTATCTCAAAACATCATTTAACAATAGATTCAACAAATTTAATCATCTTACATCCCGTAATCTGGTGAATGGCCATTAGATCGATCACACAATGACCAAAATCGTATACAGCGAGGCTATCAAATTGATGCAGATAAGTAGCATTTACATACATGAATTATTGTGATAAAGTTCATGCACGAGGAAGTCCATACATTGCATTATAAAATAATTATGGCTTTAATAGTAGGATAGTGCTATTCATAATTCACAAATCCATTTTTACCTTCTATATACCCTTGTTAATTTTTTTGTCATTGATCTTCTTCAGTTCATTTGATTCAGCGGCCGAAAATTGAGAGTGGTGTTCTTCCCCAGTTTGAACCAAAAGAAAGTAGTTGAAACCCGAGACCAAATGAGTGTACGTTACTTAAGGAAGTGTACTTAATGAAGGGATGTTGAGTAATGGAGGGGTCAGTATACTAATATAAGTATTTGTCTCTACCCTAGCTAGAAGAAAGAACCGGTATGCCTATGCGTAGAAGACCTAAAAAGCCTAATTCAGATCAGCCTATGAAAAACAGTTCCCCGTGGAAAGCAAGAGAGCTGTTGATGGAAGAAGAATCACCGGGTACTTCAGTTCAATGGTTGGGAAGCTAAGCTCCTTAGAAAGGATTGACCGAGAAGTAAAAACATGTGTGTGGTTAGCACTACCCTAATAATATTCTATGTACTAGGATTATCTAAGAGTCATTATGAGTATTTGGTCCTACGGTCATTGTATAGGGATTAATTGAGTTCATGAATCACATTAATTTTGGTGATGAGTTTGTATGGGATGAGGGATAAAGCATATAAACCATTGTAGGCCTAGATTTGTCGAGATCAATTCTTCACCCATTTTGAGTGTGGTTTCTATCATTGATTGACATTAGGGGTAGACACAGTTCAGTTTGGTGCAGTTTTGAATGAACCAAAATCGAAAATTTTTGTGGTTTAGTTCGGGGCAGTTTTGAAGCCGTGTGATTTTAAATTGTTTTGGTTCGATTTCAAACCATTTACATACAAAATGAAAAAAAATCCTCTCTCTCCCTCAACACCATTAGTATTTTTAAGAAAATATACGATTTCAAACCTTATTTCAAACCATGGATGTAAGGTCAAGGTGTATATTCTAGGTCTGACCTTAATCTAGTAACATCGAAACCATTGGTCCCTTAGTCAGCAAACCATTCTTGGTTATAGCAACACCTACTTTCTAGTGCACCGACCAATTCATCAAAGCACCACCAGCAAATGCCTTCTCATTCTAATAATGTCACTTAAAGCCAGGTTCCACCGGTTCCTTCCAATCATATGACATCTGCTTCACATCAAACTGGCTCAATAAGGTATGGCTTCCAACCACCACCAACTGTAGCCGTTTTCACAGACACATCAACAACAAAAACAAGCTAATCAAACTAGCAGCTACACTCATAATATGCACCATGACTTTGGATCAACATCCAATATAGGTATTTAATTAAATTTTTTGTTAGTATTTGCGGCGCAGTTCGGTTTTGGTGTAGTATTCAAAGGCCAAAACTGAAACCAAATTGTTTCCTTACATTGCAATTTGATTTGTAACTGAAACCGTTTCAAAACCGCAAAAACTAAACGGTTTGGTGCGATCTAATTTAGTTCGTGTTTCGGTTTTCAATGCAAGTGCCCTTATAATTGACACGTGTTAATAAACCTCCTTATCTTTATTGTCATAAACTTAGCACATATCAATTAATGATAGAGGCTACACACAAAATGGGTGCAGAATATTTGATTTTTTGTCAGGAAAGTTTTTCGATGTTAAAGTAAAAGAAAGAGTTTATTCTCTTCCGTTCTATTCACTTTGGTGTAGTGCCAAAAATATGACACATGGACCTTTTTTCCGAATAAAGAGACAAGAATGCCCTCATTAAATGGAAAGGGTCCACAAAGACTCTAACACGCAGTCCAACATCTATGCAGGCTAAAGCAGCTGTCTTTGACATCACTAAGCTGCCCTGCTCGTGGCAAGGAGGAAAAGTCAAAGGTAATAAAGATATGATTAATTACTAAATTCTATCTTTAATACTCTCCTGGTTGAAGATCAATTCAAACAAGTAAGGAATCCTAATCATATCCAATCAAGGATACTTCCCTTAATCAAATGTGTTATTTTGTTTTGTAGGTACAATTTCGTTAAAATTGAAAATGGCGGAAATTTACTACCATATTGAGTATTCCATATGAATCAACAAGGCATAGATTTTCTTTGTTCTTGGCTATTCTCATATGTGAAAATCAACAAACATTAAAGATTTAGAGAGTTGATCTTCCCACCCCAATGTCTTATCTTCCCACTCACCTTTTTATGAATTTTTTAATTACAAATTTGTCCATTTGTAAAATGACTAATAAGGACCTTAATTACCCCATTTTGCATTACTTTTTTTTTTTATAAAAAATAAAAAGGAAAAGTTTGGGTGTGATAACTCTCACGCTATGTTTAGACGATTTGTCTCCCTTACACCCTAACTCATCATTCCCATCTCCTTTCATTCAGAGAAAGCAAAAAGAATGAACTTAGAATATGACATTTCTATGGAATAAGTAGATGATTATGTTTCCGTCGAAGAGGTAAAAGATAATTTTATGTGGGTCAACTTGATTTGTCAACATCGTACAATTGAAGAATAACTCTATGACTTTTTATTTGAATTTGCATTAGGTTAGGGTGCAATTTTTTTCATGTTTTCCTATGAGAATTCCTAGAATTTGTTTTCATTAGGTTAGGGTAATAATTCAAGTGAGGCATGTTTGTCGCAACTAACATTGATAATCGTCCAACTTGATGTGTTGTCTCCGAAACCTAAACACAAATCCCCTTCTCAATTAGCACTATTTTCAACTTGATGTAATGCCCATTTATTTAAGTATGGTGGAATTCGTTTGTAGCAGGTAGATGAATCTGGTAATAATTCAGCATATAGACATATGGTGGAGTACTAGTGAATTTACAACAAATAAGGTAATATTTGCTTGACTACACAATTGATTTACTTATATACTCTTGTATGTTTATTCATAATGTGCAATTTTGGTGCATAGTTATTCAAGAGTAGAGAAGAATTAATACAATGGACTCGAGAAGTTGGGAAGGTCAATGGTTTTGTTATTGTGACGTTATGATCCGATCAAGGTGGAAAAGATAACAGAAGCCCTAGACTTACATTGGGTTGTAAAAAGAATGAACAATATGTAAGTCGAATTCTCAAAAAAGACATAAAGGATGAGGATAGAAGGAATTCTGGAACAAAAAAATGTGGATGCCCGTTTCAATTCAAAGATAAAAAGCTAGCAACTGATGATGATTGGATATTGACGGTAGTTATTGAAGTACTTAATCACACAAAACAAGCCAATTGGAGGGTCATTCATTTGTTGGTAGATTATTGTCTAAAGAGACTTCATTATTGGTTGATCTGTCTAAAAGTTTGGTGCAACCAAAGGAGATTTTGACTACACTAAAACGAAGAGACAAACGAAATGTATCTACACTGAGGAAAATTTATAATGCACATCAACGTTTAAGGCTTTTGGAGAAAGGTGGGAAGTTCCAAATGCAACAATTGATTAGTAAGCTATCTGAGAATAGGTACACTGAGTAGCATAGGAGTTGCCCAAAGACTAATACTATGTCGGACTTGTTTTGGACACACCCAACTTGTTTGGCATTGTTACATGCATTTCCACATATTTTGACTATGGATTGTACGTACAATACCAATAGGTATCATATGCCATTGTTAGAAATTGTTGGAGTTACGTCAATGGATATGACATTTTCTGTTGGTTTTGTTTATCTTTCTACAAAACGAGAAGATACTTACGTTTGTACCTTGAGTATATTGTGAGAACTCATGGATGGTATTGTTATGCCTGATGTTATTGTGACAGATAGAGAAATGGCTTTGATGAGGGCCATAGAACTTATATTTGGTACAAGTAAGCATTTATTATGTACATGTCACATCAATAAGAATGTGTTAGCCAAGTTCAAAAAATTATATAAGTCCAAGGAAGATTGCGATAGATTTTGGAGAAATGGAATACAATGGTTGCATCTTCTACTGAAGCCGATTTCATAAGGCAGACAAGACAACTATGCAATGAGTTTAGTATGTATCAAGAGATACTTCAATAGATTTTTATCCCTAGGAATTTGGTTGCCCAAATCAGAACCCACCTCTCTGCGACTCCTATCTGCCTTCCCTTAATGAAATTTCAAAAAGCTTTATCCATCATCATCTAGGATAACCTCACATACATGACACACCCCGACCCGGAATGCCCACTTGGACTTTGAATCGAGTTGTGCTGGCCGACAACTGGAAGGTGACAAAGCCATAAAGTGTAGTAATGTGGAAAATGTGTATAAATTTATACCTAAAAGTGCCTAATTTTAAGAGTGCGCTTGTGAGCAGGAATGAACCCATTTCACACGTGATGTCAAAGCATAAGTAAAGTACAGTAAGGTAGGATGAGAATCGTACCAACGAAGTTAATCCCAATACCAAGATTTGCCAAGAATCCTTCAACATAAAAGCTTAGCAACTAAAACCTGGAAAGGCGAAAACCAAGGGTGAGTGGGCCTAGAAACAAATCTTTGTAAAAACCTTTTTGAAAACATAGTAACCCCTCGCTGTAAAACTAGTATAGTTTCCAAAATATACATACTACGTATAGTAAGAAAATACTTACCATAGCCTGCAAAATCTCAAGAATTCATTACGGCACAATATCTCGTAAATAAGGCATGACATCCATAATCACAAATGCTGACACACGAGTTCATGCAGAGGTATCTGACATGAACATGACAGGGTGTAATCATAATATATGCTTTAGTGCTACAACCACGTAAAGATTAGCGATATTCGTGGTCACATACTAGTCGGAGTTGCCTATTGCAACATGTACAACAGGACTGGCACCTACTTGGATCCAAGGCGAGCATGCGGTGCTGACGTAAACATACACGTGAAAGATTGGCCCTGGCCCTGGGCGAGCACTAACACCGGGTGCAGCAAACGATGAGTAGATAACACAAATATAGTCATGCCATAGTGATTCGATAGTTCTAATCAACATACTAACATTCATAGAAGTAGGTAGAATTATGACATCAAAGATTATAAGCATACATGTGCATCCCCGTAGGATCTAGCATATTTCATAAATTCCGTCATTTCGCTAATTCTTATAAACTTTAGTCTAATCCAGGCATACGTAAGAAATTCTTTTTCAAATTCATAAATGGAAACTATCAATCATACACACACACACACACTATAAAAATGAAAAGACCCATTCACCTGAAGTCCACGCTATAACTCCCTAGCACGAATATCGAGGCGTCACGAACAATCGTTGTCTAGAACAAATATCAAATCACATCTCAGAATTCTTATAACACGTAACTTACATAAAACACATCCCCAAAGACATTCTAGAATGATTTGTAACCCATTGACAAAAAGTCAACCGTCGGTCAAAGGTCGACGGTAGGGTACACAACCCTATGTAACTCGATTTGGAAGATCCGCATCTCAGATTTCCAATCCGTAACTTTCCAAGAGTTTCAATAAGTTTCTAGAACAACATCCTAAAGTTTCAGAACGATCCAAAGGTCGGATCTCCGCCAATCGCTAAAATTAAGTGGCAGCCAACGTTTAGATTTACAAACTTAGAAAACCCATCCAGGAATATCCGTACGTCAGATTCCCAATCCATTCCTAATATCCTTAAATATTACGTACTATTACGTATTAAAGTTTGGTAATGATCTAACGGTCGGATCGTCGTTTGCTACACTATTCAAGTGGACCTTAATGGAACGAGGTTCAAACGACATAATTTCGTCAATTGAACTTCATATATGGAATTGGGGTATCAAATTTAGCCTAAGAAGGTCAAGGGGTGCCTCGGCCCACATGCTGCCGCACACCCCGACTAGCCGAAAAATTTAACTATTTTTTAAAAATCTCAAATTTTACAGGAATGAAGATCTCAACGAATAGAGCAAGTTTTATACATGTGGCCAAGTCCAATTTGACCGAGAAAAGCTTCAAATCGCCACGAACCTTCTGGAACCCTAGAATTTGGGTATTCATTTAAATCGTAGCTCCGCAGCCCCCAAATTTGTTTGGGCTTTGATCCAGGCCTCACAAAG
Organism: Malus fusca; assembly: GCA_035220775.1. Lineage (NCBI taxonomy): Eukaryota > Viridiplantae > Streptophyta > Magnoliopsida > Rosales > Rosaceae > Malus > Malus fusca. The sequence continues at coordinate 14,627,107 of CM069067.1, read as the reverse complement.
AGTTGAACAATGGTGGTTATCGACGGTAGCACCTGCAGAAATAGCGGAATTGACACCGACACCCGTGAATCCCATCGGGGAGTTTTCCACCAAATTAAAACCAAATTCCTTCTAATTTTGGGTGGAAATGGAATAGGGAAGGCTAGGGAATTGTTTTTAGGTAGTGGTTTACCTTGATTTGCCGAAAGACCGACGAGAAAGTGGCTGGATTCCATGAATCCCGATGGGTCAGGTCGAAGAAGAAAACCGGGCAAGGGATCCGATGTCCCTCCCCTTCCCTTGGCCGAATCTCTCTCATTTCTCTCCTGGAACTCTCCCCCCTTTTCTTTTCTTCTTTCCTTCTCTCATCCGTCTCTCTCCCTCAACTAATATTAAATAATAATGTAATAGCAAAATAATGTTATAATAATAATATAATAATTATAAGAAATATATAAAATAATAAATAGTAATCTTTACAAAAGTACTTTTCGGATTTGTAGTTCCGTAAAATCTTCATCGTAGCCTCAACTTCGATTCTGCTTACGCCTACGCGTTCATACCATCGAGTACTTCGTGAATACAGTAGGGTAAAATAGTAACTTCCACGCGTCACTAAATGACGGTCAACTAAAGTCAATGATCTCGCCTTTAGGGCATTTTCGTCAATTCCCTCTTTTAAAATTAATAAAATCATAAAATTAGGGACGGGTTGTCACAATCTACCCACCTTAAAAAAAATTCGTCCCTGAAATTTGAAATCACTTGTTATACATAAAATACTCAAGATAGAAAGAAAATATATAAAGAAGAAATCAAGCTAGAGTGGTTGCATAAAAGAGAATGTCATTCTGTCGCGATCGGAGTGCAATGATCCCTCTTTCATGCCTCCAAATTCAAACTTTCATTCTCCTTCAGTGCAATATTAGAATATAAAATCCTTTATGAAAACATCAAGTCAACAATAGATATATAGTAACATATCGTCAAAATACGTATATAATAAAATGAAGTTAAAATAATTGTACCGAAATCAGAATTGAAAATAGAAAAAATTTCACCTACATACACGTCGGGTCACGTACTCCAAAGATATGTATGTAGTAACTTTGGGTTATGTTCAAACCATAAATAAATAAATAAATAATAAATAAAAATACTAACGTAGACAGCTTAATTGTCTACTTACTTAACGAACCCAACGAATAAGTTATTGATACTACGGTCTGCAGCCCACAATACCGACAACTCATTTTTGTCTCGATAAGTAAGTAACAAATTCCCCAGGGTGCAATATTACCATATTGCCCCTCATTGGGAAATACATATAAATTGTCTGATCAAAGTCTCAATCGTGCTCACGCACTACCCTCACTGAATCAACAATAATAATAATTTTTCTATATCGTAATCTCGATCATTCAAATACATGTTCGTAATACTCCTCTGTCACTCATGTATTATGCATAAATCTCCACATTACGTCTCATCGATGTCATAACTAAACCAAAATTGTAACCGTAGTTACAAGAAACTAAAATAAAGATAACTATGTGTTACACCCATGCTAATTGTAGAACGGACAAAATGCAACATGTCCACTTAGGTTTGAATAGCTCATTTCAGACTAATCGTTAGTCTGAGAGTGAAATGTGGTACGTGACAAAGTTTAATACATATGGCCTTCAAGAAGGCTTCCCAAGACTTGGAAATGAAACACATGTCACGGTGAGATATAGTAGTGACACACACATCATATAACCAAACAATGCAGTTCATAACACCATAGTGAGCAGGTTTATATTGAATTTCCCTCGAGTTTAGCAAAACGATGCCAAGAAGAACAATCAAGAATTTGAGGGTCAAACAAGTCCATCAAATCTAGAATACAAGGTAATTGAAATTAATGCATGACATCTCGCTACAACGGTAGCTTTTGGAACATTCAATCACCAACGGTAAAAATTCGTTTAGTAGAGTATTTGTTGGGTGATTGAAGATTTACTGATCACAACTAAAATGTCAACGTTAGAGCGATTCTTCTAGATGATATGTCTGCCCCAGAAACAATATGAAGTGTAGTAGGGTAGACACATACCCAAGGTTAACCAGAATGCCTTCCAGCACAGAGGATAAATATGGAATCACAGTCAAAATAGACGCTGGTCTAAATGCCAGAAAAATCTGATAATTTCAAGAATGAGTAATTTTACCAAGTGGTCTAAACATAGTCCTTCTGGACCAACAAAAAATGAGCTAACTTGTCACGTTTGTCGATGGTCACTGAAACATCATCATAACCCCACATGTACAAGATGCCTCGTACCATGAACTTAGGGTGAGATTTCTCATCTCCATTCAAATGCAGAAAGTGATTATAACCACTCGAACAATTTCTTGATGATTTGTAAGTAACGTCAAACCAATGCTCGTGAATTCCAACTAAAATGGAATAGGACTGGCTGAAAGTATTTCAAGGGTAATTAATGTATTTTTGCACAACCAAGATGATACACGATAGTGCGATCGTAGACGTTGTCCTGGTTCTTCCATCGCCATTATCAGAATCTAACTCTTTTCAAGAGAATGTGTATTTGAGAAGTCTAAGGTTAGTAAAGATTTTTGACAAGTTTCTCCACCAAGAAAAGTCATCCGGTTTGCAAATGAAGATGATATTTGTTGACTATAGGTCATGGGTAAGATAATTCATTTCGAACGATTCTAATCGTTGGGAAGCAATATCGATACTCATTCATGTTGCATTTACACAACCAAAACATCCAGAGAAAACGTCGTCGAGGATTTCGAAATGATTAAAGTCATCGAAAGGTGTAAAACAAAGGTGAGGTGACAACAGTTTGGTTGTCAAAAACTTTATTCATATCCACATCACCACTAAACTAAATTTCCTTAATTGATATGTGAAGAAAAAAACTATAGCTTATAAATCGCTAACAAATTGTCGATAAAATTGATAAGATAAAAGATATCTCGAATTTCACAACACTTTGTGAGAGTTTCAACTTCCTTCCGCTACAATCTTTTTGGGAAAAGAAAAGAACATCGTCCACTGAGAGCACGTCTCCCAAGAAACGTACCTGCTCTAATCAAGTTTGAAAAATTTGGTATAAAGTTGACTATTGATATTTAGAGAATTTGTTCTCACTGTCGAGGTAGATGAGAAGGTCGTCGATAAGACCACTATGAATTCGTCAGGCCATGGAGAAAAACTCGAGTTACAAAGGTTAGTTGGGTGGACCAGTAATTCGAAGTATGGATATTAACGGTTTTAATCGTCACCCGATTAAGTTGCTAAAATCTAGGTACGATCCTAAGGTTCGGTCTTTCTCCTTCGCGAATAGGTTCGAGGTTTCCTAGATAAGGTGATAAGGTGTTTGGTTGGGTAATTTCTAATTAGTAAGCTTTTGCAACTAAGTTCTCTCAATGATGTAGGACTTGTTCGAAAGGATGTAAGGGAAAACTGGTGTAGTATGAGAAAGTATATCGATGGTGTACTTCACTCCACCATTTGGTGATATCCAAGGTAAAATTTTGGAATATGACGCCAGATGTGTACGTCCTCGGACGTACCATACTATTTCCTTACACTACGCCAAGTGCGAATAGGTCTTCATAGCTTTCTCGATACTCAGTTCACTCTAACAGTGAGAAATTAACTTGTACTTCGATTCTACTGTCTACCTGTGGAAGTGATCGAAAAGGTGACTAGTCAGAAATGTTCTGTTTACCTAGCCAGATGATAAGGTAAAAACAACTATGAGTTTACTGTCCTAATACAAAACTTGCTCCTCAGTTTCCATGATTTAGTTTCTTCAGCTCAGGTAATCACTGTTAATCAGTCTATCAGTCGCGCCGCTAATTAACGCATATACGATATTTTGATATTGTTTGCTACCTTGAAACTATGAACCGACGTTCTGGCATAAAGGTATCACTTCCATGTATTAGCATGTGTCCGGTATCAGAAATCATAATGCCTGAATACTGGTTGACAGTTCCTAGATATCAGATAGTATCATCAATTAGTAGCGCCACTGTAGGCTGATTAGAGCCCGCAAAGAATTGGTCTGGTGAGGTGGTTTCATTAATTCTAGGGAAAATACTTACTACTTCAGGGATTTCTACTGACCGTAGTTATAACAACTCGTACACATGTGCCTATGCTCGTCGAAATGATGAGTATAGCACCAAAATAAGCCCCGGAACCAATATTGGTTGAAATGTTCCTAGGTTATGAATGGAAATTACTAAAAATATCTACTTCTAAATAGGATTCAACGAAGTAAAATTTTCCTCCCAAAGATCCAGAATGATCCTTAATGCGTTTGAAAAGATTAGTGCTATCAGGGACCAAAAGTGATGGTCTCCCAGATGTTCTTCCGTCGAGTGCTACCACTTTAGCACCAGCTTGTCGCTCAAGACATTTTTGGAATCTTGACGAAGTAAACTTTGTAGAAATTCTAATAAATGGTATGCTAACGGGTACTGCCAAGGAATCAAAACTACTTTTGGTTTCTTATCTCGAAAGGGTTGGTAATGATGACTGGTGGATGGTAAAGTCTTCGGTGGTACTCAATTACCGACATATTAGCCCTGCTTCAGGGCCACAAACTCGTCTCTAAGTTGGAATTTTCCTTGGCAGAAAGGTTCTTTGTCTAAATCTAGATGCAGTCACCAAAATGTTCTTCTAGAAGGTCGATAAATTATCTGCGAAACCTAAAACTTAAGAAAAGCTAACACATTTTTCATGATTCGACAAGGTGGCAAGATTCAACATTTAGGCTCAAGAATCGAGAATGCTTACATCACGCGGGTGATGAACGCAATACTGCCTAAACTTATGCTCTAATACCAAACTGACACACCCCGACCCGGAATGCCCACTTGGACTCTGAATCGAGTTGTGTTGGCCGACACCTGGAAGGTGACGAAGCCATAAAGTGTAGTGATGTGGAAAACGTGAATAAATTTAAACCTTAAAGTGTCTAATTTTAAGAGTGCGCTTGTGAATGGGAATGAACCCATTTCACACGTGATGTCAGAGCATAAGTAAAGTACAGTAAGGTAGGATGAGAATCGTACCAACGAAGGTAATCTCAATACCAAGATTTTCCAAGGATCCTCGTCAACAAGAAAGCTCAGCTACTAAAACCTGGAGAGGCGAAAAACAAAGGTGATTGGGCGTAAAAACAAATCTTTGTAAAAACCTTTTCGAAAACATAATAACCCCTAGCTGTAAAACCAGTATAGTTTCCAAAATATACATACTACGTATAGTAAGAAAATACTTACCGTAGCCTCCAAAATCTCAAGAATTCATTACGGCACAGTATCTCCTACATAAGGCATGACACCCATAATCACAAAATCTCACATAAGCAACATATCCTAATGGGTGCTCATCGATATATGCTGACACACGAGTTCATGCAGACGTATTCTGACATGAACAGGAATAGGTGTAATCATAATATACGTTATAGTGCTACAATCATGTGAAGACTGGTGCTATTTGCGGTCACATACGAGTCGCAATTGCCTATTGCAACTTGTACGACAGGACTGGCACCTACTTGGATCCAAAGCAAGCGTGAGGTGTAAATGTGAACATACACGTGAAAGACTGGCCCAAGCCCTGGGCGAGCACTAACACCGGGTGCAACAAACGATTAGCAGATAACACAAATATAGTCATGCCATAGTGATTTGATAGTTCTTATCAACATACTAACATTCATAACCATTGGTATAATTATGACATCAAAGATTATAAGCATACCTGTGCATCCCGTAGGATGTAGCATATTTCATAAATTCCGTAATTTTGCTAATTCTTATAAACTTTAGTCTAACCCAGGTGTACGTAAGAAATTCTTTTTCAAATTCATAAATGGAAACTATCATTCTTATATATATACTATAAAAATGAAAAGACTCAGTCACCTGAAGTTCGCGCTACAACTCTCTAGCACGAATATCGAGGTGTCACGAGTGATCGTCGTCTAGAACAAATATCAAATCACGTCTCAGAATTCTTATCGATAGAACACTTAACTTACATAAAACACATCCCAAAGGACATTCTAGAATGATTTGTAACCTATTGACCAAAAGTCAGTCGTCGGTCAAATGTCAACAGTAGGGTCCACAACCCTACGTAACTTGATCTGGAAGATCCTCGCCTCGAATTTCATATTCGTAACTTCCTAAGAGTTTCAATAAGCTTCTAGAACAACAACTTAAAGTTTCGAAACGATCCAACAGTCGGATCTCCGCCAATCGTTAAAATTAAAGTGGCGGCCAACGTTTAGCTTTAGAAACTTAGAAAACCCGTTCGGGAAGATCCGTACGTCAAATTCTCGATCTGTCAGTTCCTAATATCCTTAAATATTACGTACTATTACGTATTAAAGTTTGGTAATGATATAACGGTTAGATCGTCATTTGCTACACTATTCAAGTGGCGGACCTTAATGGAACGATGTTCAAATGGTGGAATTTCGTCAATTGGAAATCACATATGGAATTGGGGTATCAAATTTAACCTAAGAAGCTCTGGGGGTGCCTTGGCCCACGCGCAGCCGCCACGGCGTCCTGTCACCCCAACTCGCCTGAAAATTCAACTATTTTTTAAAATTCTCAAATTTTACAAGAATGAAGATCTCAACAAGTAGAGCAAGTGTTATACCTATGGCCAAGTCCAATTTGGCCGGGAAAAGCTTCAAGTCACCATGAACCAGCCGAAACCCTAGAATTTGGGTGTTCCTCAATTCGTCAAAATCGTAGCTCCGCTTACCCCCAAACTTGTTTGGGCTTTGATCCAGGCCTCAAGGAGAGTTGAACAAGGGTGGTTATCGATGGTAGCACCTGCAGAAACGGCGGAATTGCCGCCGACACCCGTGAATCCCGTCAGGGAGTTTTCCACCAAATTAAAACCAACTTCCTTCTCATTTGGGGTGGAAATGGAAGAGGGAAGGCTAGGGAATTGTTTCTAGGTAGTGGTTTACCTTGATTTGCAGGAAGAACGACGTGAAAGTCACCGGATTCCATGAATCCCGATAGGTCGGGTGGAAGAAGAAAACCGAGCAAGGGATCCGGTGTCCCTCCCCTCCCCTCCTTTCTCCTCCTTTCCTCTTTTATCATTGGCCGCCTTCTTCCTCTCTCATCTTCCCCTTGGCCGAATCTCTCTCCTTTCTCTCCCGAAACTCTCCCCCATTTTCTTTTCTTCTTTCTTTCTCTCATTCGTCCTTTTCCCTCAACTAATATTAAATAATAATGTAATAACAAAATAATGTTAAAATAATAATATAATAACTAGAAGAAATATATAAAATAATAAATAGTAATATTTACAAAAGTACTTTTCGGATTTGTAGTTCCGTAAAATCTTCATCGTAGCCCCAACTTCGATTCTGCTTGCGCCTACGCATTCGTACCGTCGAGTACTTCGTGAATGCGGTAAGATAAAATAGTAACTTGCATGCGTCACTAAATGATGGTCAACTAAATTCAATGATCTAGCCTCTAGGGCATTTTCGTCAACTCACTCTTTTGTCACATACATGCGTTCCTTGCAAAAAATCCCTAGAGGTTCGGGCTTAAGAGATGGTTTACTTGAGTAAGCTTCTCCATTTTCAATCCCGACCAAACGTGTACATCATGCTGAAGATTAGAAGACGTTGGTTTTTTTTTCTGGAAGATTAGAAAAGAGTAATATTATTTGTGTATATTCTTTTTTTAAGAGAAATGTTTATCTCTAATTATATATACATATAGGGAATTGTTATTAGAACTCCAAAATTCTCATTCTACACTCCTAACTTTCTATATTTGGAAAGAAAAATACACTTGTAAGGAGTGTATAATGAGATTTTTGGAGTGCCAATAACACTTCCATATATATATATATATATATTAAGGGTTATTTTAGGAATAATAGTGAGTGGGAAAATAATTTTTTTATTTTTTAACTTTTTATAGTGGGTGTAAATATAACGTGGGTGAGAAAATAAAACAACAGGGTGTGTCATAGCTCGTCCCGAATGTATATATCAGTTCGTCGTCGATAGCGTGGAAATGACGATTTTACCCTTGAGCGCTGAGTTGTGTGTGTGTAAATGGGCTATGGAATTGAACCAATCATTTTAAGTCCTAATCATTTGGATTTAATTAGGACTTAGATTTTCCTTGTTTTTGGTTGGTGACCCAAGCTGGACCACACACACACCCACACTAACCCGTTGACCCTCTCTCCTTCTCTCCCTCTCGGATTTTTTCCCATTTTTCGTACAAGTGTACGGTCAACCTCTCAACGAGCTTCACCAGTCACGGATCAAGGCTGTGAAGGTGACTTTCGTACTCCTTGTGAGCTCAAGAACTCATCAATACCCTTAGTTGGTCATGAGAACTTGTAGAACGTGAGTTACCCGAACTCCGGTGAGGGGTGATTTTTCCTCCGACATGATCGTGAAGGTTTTAAGTGGTTTTGAGACTTAAGAAGGTAATGTTTTTACTTTACTAGCACATTGGATCGATTTTGGAGTGGTTTTAACGTTAGAACACTCGGGTTTATCGAGTTGCAGATTTGGCCGATTTTCATGAGATTTTTCCTGCGAGTTTCCGTTGATTTTAGGACCTTTGAAAGGTACGATCATGTTCTACTTGTTGAGGGCTTCATTTTGGTATAAAAGTTTTGAAATTTGGTGTAGAAATGAGAAAGATATTAAAGTTTAAAGTTTTTTCAGAATCCTGCAATAGCAGCGGTGGCCGGTGCCGGACTCCGGCTAACCAAGGAAGAAAGAGGGGAATATTCCGTCAAAGTTGACGGAATATTCTTACTGCGTCAGGTATCTTTAACGGTATATTCTAATATTTAACGGAATATTCCCTAACGACGTTAGGGAATCCATCAGTGTGCCAGGCACGTGTATGCGCGTGGGCGGGGCGGGGTGAGGCGTCTGGCCGTGCCTTGGCCGGCGCGTGAGGACGCGTGGCACATCGAAATTTTTTTCTAAAAATATAGGATGTTCGTGGGGTTGAGTAGGTCACGGTGGTATATTCAAATACCCCATTTGAGCAATGTATGAGAAGTTATTACCTAGTTTTGTTTATGTGCTTAAAAAATAACGTTTAAATAGTTGTTTAGCATATAGGTGAGACTTATCCTGAGGACGAGCGATGTCAAGCAAGGCTCGGGGGTTACGACCCTTCCACATATCAGTGAGTGGGCTTTTGGTTTTCAGTATATATATATATATATATATATATTTCCCAGAAAACTTAATTAAATGGTTTGATATTTTGAAATGCCATGTCAAATACTCTTTATGTTTAATTGTGCATTATTATGGTTACATACATATTGTTGCTCGACACTGTGGACGCTTAGGTAAGCTTCAGGTGAGTATATTGATGGTAATGAGTACATTAGTGCTGAGATATATTTCGAGCTTATTATCCTGCACCCCGGTGTTAGTGCTCTGCCCGAGGACAGGGCCTAGCCTTCACGTGATCGTTCACCTCCCACACCACACACTCACCTTGGATCCAATGCAGGTGTCAGCCTGTCGTACATACCACTTTAGATGGTTCCGACTCGTAGGTGACTTGCGATACTTTGCACAGCCTTCACGTGACCGTAGCACTTAAGCGTATTTATTTACACCCAGCCTGTCGTACATACCACTTTAGGTGGTTCCGACTTGTGTGCAGAGAACTAGTTGATGAGTTATAGATAGACTCGGCAGTTTCTGACACGACACGGTGACACCACACGAAATCGACACTAAAATAACGGGTTTCGGGTCAATACGATAACTTATCGGGTCATTATCGGGTGACCCGTTAAAAACCCGTTAATAACGGGTTCTTAACGAGTATACACACGGGTAACACGTGGGTAACCCGTTTCGACCGGTTAAGAAAAAATTTATTTTGATAATTTTAAAGTTTAATTACTAAAAGATTTATTATAAAATACAATAGCCGTATTAATATATACAATATATTCTATATTAAATATATAGTTTTGTATTATTATTCTATATAAGTTTTAAAAAAAAAGTTTTAGTCATTATTTATTTTTATTATGAGAGTTCCTTATTATCATTACTAAGATAAATTTTACTTCACATGTTGTTGTACAAAATTAAATTAAACTAATATAGTATTTGTATAGGCAAGAACTAAGAAGACATACATACAAGTATGAAAAATGTGAAAGAATATATAAACACTCGTGATTCATCATTATTCCTCCACGAGTAGATAATGGTTATACTTACATTATCGTTTAGATTTTTAAAATCCTCCAAACCTTCATGAATAATGTTTTTTATTTGAGGGCAAAATTAATAAAATTAATAATAATTATTGTAGAAGTGTAAAAAATGTAAAAAAAAAAAATACAATCACTCATAGTGATCAACTTTACAACTTTCATGAAGGGGTCAGCTTCGAAATCCAACACTATAATTCATAAACCTTAAATTTATATTTAACCGTCGATTGCCATTTACGCTTTATTCTTCTTACTGAATTTCATTTTTTAAATTTTCTTTTTTGAAAACATGATCATCTGGCGGATGTAAGAAGATGAACGGTTCAGATCTTTGATATCACGTTTCGATATTTATGGTTAACTGAAATATGAGTCGATGTCATATAGTTTGTAGAAACTTTATAAACATCAAGCAATATTTTCACTAACTGTAAAACTCTGAATATAATATCAATGATCCAAACCGTTCATCTTCCTGCATCCTCTAATAGATCAAGTTTTCAAAAAACAAAATCTGAAAAAAACAAAATTTGATAAGAACAATGAAGCGTAAATGTAAACAACAATCAACGGTTAAATTTTGATCTATGATTTATATGATTATAGTGGCGAATTTCGAAGTTAAGCTCTTCATGAAAGTTGTAAAACTTGTCATTACGAGCGTTTCTATATTTTTTTCTATATTTTTTTACACTTCTACATTAATTAAAAAACTATTAAAGACTTTAGGTAAGTGAAAATATACTTAAAAGAAAAATGCGTTTTTATGTTTTGGATGTGACAATATGGTATGTATATACTTATTTAGTATTATGTTTTTCATTTGATTATTTATTGGTTTAAAATATATTTTCCTTAACGGGTAACGGGTCGGGTCATATTACCTGTTAATATTATGGGGTCGATTTCGGGTCGGGTCGTTTTACCCGTTTATTTTAACGGGTGTTACACGACATGACCCGTTAAGATATCGGGTATGACACGAAAACGATGCGAACACGGAAAACACGACACGAATGCCAGGTCTAGTTATAGACCCAGCCGTACAGGTCATGTTATGTGACCCCGGCTTGCATACTATTTCATATTGATTGATTTCACCTGGTTAACTTATTTCTTTCTGAGATTTGACATGGTATATTCGGTGGATTTGCTATTTTGAATATGATTTCGGGATATAATCGTATATGCTATTTTTTGGGAATTATACAGGTTTTACGGCGAGGGGTTACTACTTTTGATAAATGAAATGGTTTTGAAAAGCTTTGTTTATGCTCACTCACACTTTCTGTTTTGCGTCCCTCCAGGTTTTAGGTAGGAGTTCTCATTGGTGGCTCACGAGGAATTCACGGCAGCTCTGACAGATTATCACTAATGTAGGACCATCTTTGGTATTGTATAATTTGTAACTATCATACTGGACTGCACCTAGGATACCTACGCTCTGGTTATGTGTAGTCGCACTTATTCTCGTCTTTCACCTTATCTTATCTAGTGTCTTAGTCAGTTTGGTTTTTATTTATTCGCAATTCTTTATATCGTTATTCTTCCGCACTGCGCACATGGTTACGTCACCCTCACGTGACCGTCAGCATGTCTCGATCTAGGTCGGGGTGTGTCAGGGTGGGTCTAGCAGCTCTCTTTTATTATGTTCTAAAATTTGTTCTATTTTTCCTATATTATCTGATGCATCACAAACTCACCAATGCGCTGTGGGGGGGGCAAGGATTAATTTTTTAATGTAAAAATGTGATTTTTCATTAAAGTAAATAGTACCGGGAGTTTTTCGTTAAATTTCCAAAAGAAAACTCTGAATAACTTTAAAAATTCAATGATAGAGTTCAAAAAACCGGATCACACGTTTAAACAAGAATTTATTGTACCAATTTGAAAACGCAACCAATCACAAAAAACATAAATTCTCTTTTTCAAATGACCATCAAACGTTCATGAACTTCACATGCCCTAAATGATGTCATTTCAAACACCAATGCACACATGAATAAGGATGTTCCGCACATGTTGGGGAGCTATTTTTTGTTTCTTTTTCAACCAACTTTCAAGGGCGAGTGAGAAAGTTAGCTACCATTAAGCAGCCCATGAGAGGCATTCAGGTCAATCGAATTTATATATGCTTATTTTATTATTATTATTTTTTTTTTATCGGGATTTAACGGTCCTTTCAGCTGTAGGAAAATGAAATGCGGATGGAAAGGTATCATGATCACCACTCATAATTACAGAAATGCAGGCATACATAATAATTGAGCGTACGCACAATTTAATATCTTTACTTATCTTGTACTATATAAATATTATAATATTTTTTAATACTAGCAAAAATGTTAGGCAAAAACAAGGTCCCCTAAATCACATGCAACTTACACACTTGAATCATGACCCTTCTTTTTCTTTATGCGTCGGAATATTTTAAGATCCAATTGCCCTGAATGATATTGTGAATCAGTTCCCCTCCCAAAAAAAAATTATGCATGCCTCAGTATATACACATATACATATACATATACACATATACATATACATATACATATATATATATATATACATATACATATATATATATTGAGTCTTCCACGCTCTCATGATCTACCCAGAATAAGTCGGTCATTAGTATTGCCACTGGAGAGCCACAGAGAGAGAGAGAGAGAGAGAGAGATTTTAGGGTTCCTTAGTTCTATAGGGGCGGCTTATAGATGGGAAGGAGTCCTTGTTGTTCAAAGGATGAGGGGTTGAATAGAGGAGCATGGACAGCTATGGAAGACAAAGTACTGACTGAATATATCGGAAATCATGGTGAAGGGAAATGGAGAAACCTTCCCAAAAGAGCAGGTGAGATACACCCATACATATATCTGCGTGTGTGTCACTCATGAACCATTTCTTACTAGGGGTCTCGTTCCACTATAGCAAAATTTGCACAATTGAAACATATAATTGTGACAAACAGTTGTTCATTCCCTGTACGTATATGTTTCAAAAGAAAATGTAGATCACGTAACGACATTTCATATATGGGTTTTTCAGGGCTCAAGAGATGTGGCAAAAGTTGCAGGCTGCGATGGTTGAACTACCTAAGACCTGACATCAAGAGAGGAAACATCACTCGTGATGAAGAAGAGCTCATCATCAGGCTTCACAAGCTCCTGGGCAACAGGTAATTATTTTTTTTTTTATTTGGGGGGGCTTTATAATTATTAACAAAAATTGTGCGAGTTTTTCTTCGTATTAGTCTGGAATACGCAAATTTAAATTTTGACCGTCAATGAGAATTACTAAACTTTGACTTTCAATTGAAATGTCCCAACGTGAAATAACATAATGTATTGAGGTTTTTTATTTTTGTCGACTCATTTTGAGTTAGGTGCTCTACTTTGGTAATTTCGGATCCACTGCCCTTATATTATAAAAAATTTTAAAATTATCTTATCTGTGCAGATGGTCTTTGATAGCTGGAAGGCTTCCAGGCCGAACAGACAATGAAATCAAGAATTATTGGAACACTACAATTGGAAAGAGAATTCAAGTTGAAGGTCGCTCATGTTCTGATGGAAATCGTAGACCAACCCAAGAAAAACCAAAACCTACGCTGTCACCTAAACCTAGTACAAATATTTCATGCACCAAAGTGATCAGAACCAAAGCATCAAGGTGCACAAAAGTGGTCTTGCCCCATGAGTCCCAAAAGTTTGGTCACGGTACTGAACAAGTGGTCAATGCAGCACCAATACTAAACCAGGCGGTGAATAATCCAATGGTGGGGATTGATGAACCTTTGTTACCAATGTCATTTTTGGACGATGAAAACAATAATTCGTGTGAGTTTTTGGTGGATTTTAAGATGGACGAGAATTTTCTATCCGATTTTCTTAATGTCGATTTCTCTATGCTCTATAACAATGAGGGAGCTGGTAAAGCTGCTGCTGCTGCTACCACTGAAGACACGAGTAAGAAGTTGCATGGCCTAGATCTCCGATCATCCAAGGCTCCTATCATTGAATCTGAATTGGACTGCTGGCTCGTAGATAATTAATACAGATCATTAATCAAATAATATATCTTAGTTCAACCTTCAAAACCCTAATTAGCTTATTATATGCATAATTCCCTATTAATTATGAGAAAAATACTTGTAATTATTGTGTCTATGTTTGTGTACGTGTGACCATGATGATGTTGACTTTGATTATCTGGTAGTCAATGGGAACAACGGCCCAAGTTTTTTATCATTGAGAAGTCTAGCTACTATATTTTATGGTGATCTACAGTAGGAGGCTGTGTAAAAAAATAATTCCTCAGAATTCTCTCTCTCTACTGTATGTAGTTGTTTGTTGCAATAAAATCAATGAAAGAAATGGGCCAGTTTTAATTGATTCAAGTTGTCACATCTTCTTCTCCTTCCATTTCATTAACGTAAGACTAACAATTTTATACCTATTATACATATGGTGCTTTACCACAATGGCGATATACATATTATTCTATGGTGTTTTACCGCAATGGCGAAAAATAATTGTCACTACAGAAAAAAAAATTATTACGAGATGAAAAAGCTTCGTCTACAAAATATTTTGAAGACGGAGTATCGTCGGTTAAGTTTCGTAGGGTCAAGATTTAGGGTTTAGTTGTCACAACCCGTCCCGAAAATGTACATTATTTTGTTATTGCTGATGTGAAAAGACTAAAATGCCCTTGAGCGTTTGTGGCATTGTGAGTCGTATGTGACAGTTTTAGAAATGGACCAATGTGGTTATTTTCCTAAGTTTTTGGGGCCAATGAGAACTTAACCTTGGTTAGTTGTGATTGGTGTGTAGGTTGGACCACACACACACAGCCACATCACCTCCATTCCCTCTCTCACTCCCGTGCACTCTCTCTCTCTCTCGGACTCACTCTCTCTTCCCTCTCCTCCGTACAGACAAGGTCAAACCAAGCCAAATCTTCATTGATCGAGGAAAAAATGGCACCATTGTGTTCGTGAGGATCATACGAGTTCAAAGGTACCCATTTCAGGTAAGAACTCGTTCGATATCACGTTGAAAATTCAAGCTCCGAGTTGAGCATTATTCATGAACTTTTAAATAGTTGTGTTTTAGGACAATCCAAGCTTATAGCGAGCTTAGTGAGGTCCCAAGGAAGTTCGGAGTGCTTCGTTTGAAGGTTTTGGACGTCGGGATCACGAGGTTCGAAAGTGGCCGATTTTGACGAGATTTTTCCGACCTGTTTTCGAAGGATTTGAGGCTCCAAAGAGGTATAACCTTCTTCCTCTTGAAATTTGTGACATTTGGGTGAAAATTTCGTAGAAAATGGTTGAGAAACGAAGGAGAATAGTGGGTTTGAAGGTCGGCCCAGAATCCGGCGCCGGTGAACAGTTCCGGCGTCTGGAGGTTAAAGATGATGCGCGTGGGGGGCGCGTGAGGCCGTGCCCTCCCCAGCACGTGGGGGCGCGTGAGCCACCTAAAAATTTATCTAAAAATATCACGATGTTCGTGAGGTTGTGTAGATCACTGTGGTATATTCATATACCCATTTTGAGCAATGTATGAGAAGTTATTAGCTAGTTTTGTCTATGTGCTTTAAAATAACGTTTTTATAGTTAATTCGCATATAGGTGAGACTTATCCCGAGGACGAGCGTATCCACGGGCGACTCGGGGGTTACGACCCGTCGACATATCAGTGAGTGGGCTTTTGTTTTCAGTATATCATTATATACTTGATATATTTCCCAGAAATGTGTTTTAAATGAAAGTATGCTTTGAAATAATATGCCAAATGCCTTTATATTCTGAATATGCATTTCATGGTTGCATATATATAATTGTGGTGTTGTGGAGGCACAGGTAAGTTATGTTTGGTCTAGGTGAACTACGAACGGCTTGATCCCTGTTTAGGGTACGTAGGCAGTCTAACGAGAGGTTAGGTGCAGCCATTCAATAAATGAGATGAACATGTTGATTGTCTATATGAGATATGATTGAGAAACGATAAGCTCATAAACATGCACCCCGGGTGATTACGATTTAGCCAGAGAGAGTTGGCACAGGCCTGTATATTATGTCACATCCCGCACCATATGCTCACATTGGATCCAATTAGGTGCACAGTCTTGTCGTACAGACCACTATAAGTGGTTCCGACTCGTAGGTGACTAACGTATTATCGCACAATTAGCATTGAGAGAATAGAATTGAGCATAATTATATTACACCCAACCTTGTCGTACAGACCCTTTTCTGTGGTTCAGACTTATATGCAGTATATTGCCGTATAGGTCATAGTAGTGACTCCAGCTAGATTGAGTTTGAGCTATGAATTCAGCCGTATAGACTACCACAGGGTTCCAGCTAATATATCATATTTCCATGAAATCATTCTTACCTGAATTACTTACTTTGTTATATCTTGGCATGATATACATATGAAATTGATTATGTGAAGCATGAAATTGAATAGTTGTGATTTCATATATATATATATATATATATGTATGTATATGCTTACATCTTGATTCTGGGAAATTAATATATGTTTTACAGCGAGTGGTTAGTATGTTCATAAATGAAATGATTTTGTAAAACATTTGTTTTTGCCCACTCACGTTTTCTGTTTTGCGCCCCTCCAGGTTTTAAGTAAGATTGTTGTTGGTGGCTAGAGGACGTCGGCAGTTCTGACTTATCCATATAATAGTAGGACATTCCTGGTATTGTATAACTAGTACTTGTCCTATTGGACTGCACCTAGACTTTATGCTCTAACTAGGAGTGTTACTGTTGTACTTAACTCCTATCACTTCCTGTTTAGAAGTGCACTCTTGTAATCTGGTTTTTAATTGCTCGTATAATTGCTATCTTTATCGCTTCCGTACTGTGCACATGGTTACGTCACTCTCACGTGACGGCCAGGATACCTTGACCTCGGTTGGGGTGTGTCATTAGTAAGTTATTAAAAATATATATATAATTTTTGTGCTTCATTAATCAATTAAAAAAATAATTGCATATAAAAAATATTAAATACGAAAGATTAAAAAAATTATATTGTAAAATTGAAACTAAGTATATACAACTAAAAAAAATTGTTCGTTCAAATATATTACATAAAAAAAAAAGGAATTGTACACGTTCAAAAATCTCTTGGGCCTGAGTTTGATTATTTAGCCCGCTCAAGGTCTTTCACAACCGAATAATCAAGGGGGCTAATGTTGCGGCCCAAAAATGTCACATGCAAGCTCGACCAAGCCTTGAAGCCCAATTGTCATGCAAGTCTCTATTCAAGCCCAAATATATGCAAAGGTGCGGGATTGAGGAAGAAATATATTTACGAACATGCCATGCTACGGTAATTAGACCGGATTACGCCATGCCTATTTATCACGCTAATCACTATTCATGCTAAGATAAGCCTAAGTCACATGAATTGTGGTGTGGATGGTTACGGAAGTTCATTGGGCCTATGTGGAGTCAAGATTGTAGAAGACTTTGGGTTGCTTGGGAGCCAAAAGTCCAAGCCCATAACCTTTGTATTCCATGTGGGTAAGTTTGAGAGATAACTAACCTAGTTTGCCTCTTTCCCTAGCAAGCCAACCTCTTAGTTAGGACTAAACTAGATTCCAACATTAAATGCAATCTAAGCTCAGCAAGTCAGGCATTTAATGATTTCCCTTCCTTGCTTGCACAGACAATCAACGAGTGAAAACTATGAGGCGCGTTACCTAAAGTAGCGCTTGCGAAAGGCTAGCCCAAGAAAACCGTGCCTCGGGAAGAAGCAGAATGCAGGTTTTAACAGTAGAGATAACTTACAACAAAAGAGAAATAGTATGAGAGCTAGGGAGAAAGGAAGGGGAAGACCAAGCCACAAAAGGAGATCCCCTTGAAGCCTAGAGAAGAACCCTTCACTTACAAAAGGAAGGGGAGAGCCATTAAGCAAGGAAATAGAGCAGAGACAGAACCAAGAAATACCACCTAAGAAATTCCACATCATGTCTCACTTGAGCAAGCCATTATTTACTTAATCATGCTATCTTCGAGGCATTTATCTAACCGGGATATTTCCTAAGACAAGCTAACTCCTTCGAGATATTCTGGGACTTGGTACGAAACCGAACCAAGGGAGATAAGAGGACATTCTCAAAGCTCAAATCCACATCAACCTAAAAGTTCCCCAACAGTTGCTTTTGTCGGAAATGATTGATATTTAAAATGAAAATTTAAAAAATGTTAAACACTATTTAGATGAAATATAAGAGTTTCTCCGATATTTAATTGATATGCTAGAAATATCGAAGAAATATGTCGAATTTAGCAAAAATTTAAGAGTTTTTCCGATACGTAGTGAATTTAGACTTCACCCTCCTCTTCATATCTTTTTCTGAATTTTCAGACATCAACCATATTGAAGAAATTTCAAACACTGCCAATAGCATACCTATATTAAAATATAGTAATTATTTATTTATTGTCAGAATATTATAATTAATTAATTAATGTGTCCAAGCCAATGAACCAAACTTAAACAGATCGGGCCGAGTCGACGAAGCTCCAAATCCAATAGAAACTGTATCGGTTCTAGGAAAGCCTCTTTGAAACCCATTTCCCAAATTCCGGTTCCCAACAGAATCGAATTGAAACTCCGATTCTTTTGACAAAGTTCAATTGAATTAAACTCAATTACCATATATTTGAGGCGTTCGATCGGAGATCGTCTGCAATGGCTACCACGGAGTCTCCGGGTGCTGTTAAAAAAGGTGAGACTTTTGGATTTCTTACGAAAACCCATTAATTCTCAATGATTAATTGGGGTTTTAAATCCTTTTAAACTGTTTTGATCAGTTTAGATTTTGGGTTTTCTGTTCTTTGATCGATGGTGTTTTTATTTTCTGGGTTTATAATTTTGTGCAGTGGTTGTTCATCTGAGAGCTACTGGTGATGCTCCTATACTCAAGCAATCCAAATTCAAGGTATTCCTTTTGTGGTTACAGACTTACAGTAGTGTTCAAGAATCTTGAAATTGTATTCCACTTTATTTTATCATGGTTTATGATGAAGATTTTTTGTTTCAATAACATTGTTGGAATTCTTTAGATTTGTTTAGGGCATTTGTATTTGCACTGCTGATTTATATGAGCTTCTATATAGAAATCTGATTCGGTATGATCTCCATATGGGATGTTGAAAGTGAAATTAACCCTTTACTTTCTATGAAATTTTAGATTTCAAGCACTACGTTTGAGCCCTGCTTCTTTTAATTTTACTTTTTTGTCTCTGGTTTTATGTTTGTTGCTCTTGCTTGATTACCAATCTGGTAGTTCTTTCTATGAATTGAGACATGCTAGAATTCTGGTTAATTCATAGATCTCTAGCCATACTTAATAGCCTTAGGCATGTGAATGTGATAAAAGAGTAAGTTTTAGCCATATCGGTACAATGACAGGAAAGGATTAATTTTGCATACCGTATTGAATGAAAGTTTGTAGTATAATGGAATATATCTTGAATGATGCTTAATGATGGGAGTTGATGCATTTTCATCTGTCTTGAATCGTCTCTGCAATGGATTAAAAGAAACAAAAGATATTATGTCGGGACATCTAAATTCAAACAGCTGCTTTTTACCTCTTCTAGAAATCTTGTGCCACTGGCACTCGAAATTTTTTTTTTCTGTTTTGTTAGTTTTGTAATGGGATATGAAACTCAGTTCTCCTCAATGGATAGATTCTTGGAACCGACAAGTTTGCTAAAGTGATTGAGTTTCTACGAAGGCAACTTCACAAGGAGACCTTGGTAAATGATAAATGATCTCATCATTGTATCTTTAGATAATTGTGGTAGTAGTCGATAAGTTTTGGTGTCCTAATCTCATCTTCCCGGTTTTGCAGTTTGTATATGTAAACAGTGCATTCTCGCCGAACCCAGATGAATTGGTGATTGATCTGTATAATGTAAGTTTGTATAACTCAAGAAATATTATTATAACTTGATTTTTAAAGTTGTGTAGTTCAGTTTATCAGTCCAAAATCTTTTGGTGGAGGGAAGTGATAAATTGCATCATTTGTTAAGTGTGGTTAAGATTCTAGTGATGTGTTATGCTCAACCTGTTTAGGATAAATGCAGGATTCTACTAACTTGTCTTTATCAACATTGCAGAATTTTGGTTTTGATGGTAAACTGGTGGTTAACTATGCTTGCTCCATGGCATGGGGCTGACACTCAGGTTCGGGCTGGCACACATATAACTATTCTTAATGTAAGTAAGTATGCAGTTTATGCATCAGTTCGGAATTACTTTTCTGTATTTTTTTTCTTAATAAGTATTTTCTTTATCTCGATATTGTTAGATATGTCCTCGGAATACAATACCAAATTAGCCTGAACAATCACTTCTCTTCCTCTCCCAAAAGATAATGATCTTTTGAGTGTTCTTTGATCACTGACTTATATGAGCACTGCTTGTTCAGGTGAACACAAAAGATTTCATTCTGCACAAGCAAAGGGAACGTGAGTTTTCGTCAATTGAAACTTCTGAGCAGGTGGAGATACGGTAGAAAAGACCATAGTTCAAAACTTTTTCTTTTTGTATATATGCTATGATTTTCTATTGGTAGGGATGTAACTTTTGTTACTTCTCCATCAATATCCAAAGATGTAATGTCAAAACTGGATTCATAATGTTACTGTTCATCAAATACCTTTATTCCATATTCGAAAGTATTTTTGTCGATCTAAGAACATCCTGAAGTGATGCTGCAAAACAACCAAAACTATATTTTAAAGAGTCGAACTCAAAAAATTCATCTTCAATTCAAGAGTCGATCTGGAGAAAAATAAGAGAGAAGGTTGTTTTAGAAAATAAGTGGATTGGGTTTTGAATTGCCTTCATAGTTGGAATGAGTTTGAACAAGTGGTTGTTAACACTCTGACTTCTGATGTAAACGTTTCGATTCAAATTTAATCAAAGTTTCTATATCGTTTGGAAAGAAAGAAAAAAATATAATCAAAGTTTGCTAACAGATAATGTTGTTGGAGATAAAAAGCTAATTTGAGTAAGTAAAATGGTTTTTAATTACAATATTCACTTGCTAGTTTAAAAGCATCTCTAAAAAGATAAGTTACTACTTCTTCAAGTTAGCAAATTGGGATTCACAATGTATTTTATTCAAAAGTATTGTTTAATAAATAGTATGAAAATAAAATTTGGGGTCTCATAAGATAAGATAAAGTTAAGATATGAATATTTTAAAGAGATGAAATTTAAGGAGTTGGTTGAAAAGTGAGTTGAGTTAATACATTTTTAAATAGCATAAAAGTGCCAAATGAGTATGCAAAGGACTTTTTTAGAAAAAATTTGCTGCTATTAGTGATAATTTGGACATTTTGAGATCGACATCCAACCAGTTAATGGATACAAGTGGGAGAAAGATATTTAGAGATTTCTGTATAGCAGGGGCTTAATGGCAATGGTCCTAAAAATTGATGGAAATTTTGTATTTTTCCTTTGGTTTGGGATAGGTGAATTACTTGGTCTCTGAATTTCAAACTAAATTGAGCAGTGGCTAAAAACTCAGTGCAATACAAGTTCTAAGAAATTGACCGGAAGGTTTGGCCTTCCCTTCGGCAAAAGATGACATGAGATTAAGTGATTAAGAGCGTTTATTCTTGTGTTCGATGAAGGAGAATTTGAATTTTTTTTTTATTATGCACTGGTGTATACAACATACTAAATTTTTTGGCCGTTGGATCTTTGCTTATTGCATCATTGGCTACACGTCTAATCCTTCATTCATTTGGTGCATACCATATACTAGAACATAAGATAATTTTCTAAGTTTTTAGATATATAGATTGAAACTTCTAATGCACTTGTAGAGAAGTTATCGCTATGTATATTCATACTTGCAAATAATTAATATGAATTCATGAGTGACAGAATAGACAAATCGACTTTATAGGAACTGATATTATATCTGTGAAAGGTATAATAAACAAATGTGTGGGTGTACTGTTTGTCTGCCTAACAATTTCTGGACCTATATATGGATGCAACATGAACAATTATTCAGGCTGGAAGGACCACATCTCTTTCAGCGTTTCCGGGAAGAATAACTTGCATGGCACGAGTTTACCGTTACATGACGTCCCGTGCTAATAATACATGACATGTATTAGCTTTTTTTCTATATGTCCTTATGGTATTGGCACGAAACGCCACTGTAACAGTAAACCTGTGTCATACAAGTTGTTCTCACCATAGTTGAAGCTCGATTTCATGAATAAACTTTGATTGCATGGTGTCCAAATTATATATACTCATACATAGGTCATCCCATTGTCAATGACTTTCAACATCAACGAATAGAGGATATGATATGAACACCTATAAGGTAATCACTACTCACTGACCAAAGGAAAATACCACAAACCTGTATTGTAATGAAACTTGAAACTAGGGGCTTGTTGACCAAAATATCTTGAGGATTAAAATTCAAATATAAACAATGAGAATGTTATCGTATGTCGTGGGCATGTGGAGCATTTCAGCTATTGAATGACGCTCAACTGATGACTAACACTTCTCCATAATACAAATGAGATATTGTTATTTGGATATTCAAGTTTGTTTTGGTGTCTTTTAACACTACTATATAGACTAATATAATAAAATTTTGTATTCTCTAATTAGTCTTCGACTTAGTAAATATAAGCATGAATCACGACTTCACCACTAGTTTTTGTCCGTGACTTGTGTCAACTTAATTTAGACCGGAAAACAAATAGCAAAACACACTGTTTTTTCATGTTAATTAACATCTCATGGTTGCAATTTTCTGATGAATAAAAAAGAACAAATAATTGTGGAACAAGTTAAAGATTTGTCCCAGGAAAGTCTGGCAAGCAAATGGTAAATTTTAAAAGCATACAGAGATGCAGCCTTCTGTCTTATCGTACATCACAGATTTATGCACTAACAAATTGTCCACAATATAATATGGACAAACTCAGTTTCTCTTTTTTCGTTACTCGCTATCTTTGCTTTAAATCCTCCACTATTAAAAAAGAATCTCTAGAACCAACTGGGAACTACATGACAAGCCATGCAGTGATTAGGCTTCTGTTCATCATCTTTCAAATGCCTTAGATTGCTATATTTCAACTTCCTTCTGCAGGTTCACTGTTTTCCACTTTACAAATATTTTACATGTATGTCTGCGTGTATATATTATATATGGACACAGGGAGAGAGAGAAAGAGATACACACACATATATATATATATATAGAGAGAGAGAGAGAGAGAGAGAGAGTCTTGTATGTTTGTCCTCTGTCTTTGTCGGGGGACGAAACTAAGTATTTAGAAAAAGAAAAAGAGTTTGCGAAGACCATTCTCCTTTCTTCTACCTCATGTTGTTATCGGATGAAATTTGGAAATTTTTACGTCCACATGATAAGAGAGTGATTCTACATTTGAAGGAGTGCTCCCACCACTACACAATGTAAACCATCCATTTTTTTTTCTTTCGTTTTTCTTTATACAAGCTCTCATTGTGTGATCGTCTTTATACAAATAAATATAAAATGAAATTGAACCAAAAACAGAATTGATAAACTAATTCATATCGTCGACGATTATTTAATAACCGGAAATATTGTATATATTTGCCAAGTATGTATGTGCAGAAGAAAGGGCAGAACTAAGCTCATCCAAGTTTATATTGATGTACAATAGTTTCAGCGCACCGTCATGAACTCCATAGCTCACAGACGGTGAAATTATGACATACAACTCTGATTAATTAGCATGAAACTGCACTATTGGTCAGTTAAACCATCTGCCATCATCTTGTCCAAGGAACTTGCTCACCCACTCCAAATTCAAAGGCCCCTCACTGGAGAAATCAAAGAAATCATCCACATCAATATTAATGTTGGAGTTTTGATCACCTCCTTTAGATGCAGCACTTCTAGTACTAGTACTAGTAGCACCCTCTTCCGATGACGAATCTTCTTTCATTTGTACACGATCCTTCTGATGATCTGTGGAGATCATTTGTCTTGTTAAATTGGCTCCATTTTGCTTCTCCTTCTGGTTCATTCTCTTGCTCAAATGAGAATTCCAGTAGTTTTTTATTTCATTATCTGTTCGACCCGGCAATCGCCCGGCAATCAAAGACCACCTAATAAGAAATTAAAAACCCATAAGAGAATGATCAATTTTGTAAGTAAATCTGACATTGGCAAGGACTATAGGATAAGGCGAGCAAATTTATATATCAGGGCCCAGTCATCGAACTGTCTCAACAGTCTACCTCCTGCTCTGAGCGATTAGAGGGATCCTAGACCCCAATTGAATACCCCCTAATCCCTCACACACTATTTATGTACTTTAAAATTTTGATGCTAATTATCGTATGAAATCAATGGATACCTATTTCCAAGAAGTTTGTGAAGCCTAACGATCAAGTCCTCTTCTTGCTCAGATATGTTGCCTCTCTTGATGTTTGGTCTGAGATAGTTCAACCATCTTAGCCTGCAACTTTTACCACACCTATTGAGGCCTGGATCAATCAAAATTAAGACACTTTTAAGCTCTAGATCATTATTCAATAAGTCAAGTACCTGGTTAATTTCATGTTAAGTATATATGATATATATATATATATATATACCTGCTTTAGATGCAATTGTCTTCCACCTTTTTGCACCATGTATTTCAATAACCTCAGCCAGTTTCTGATCTTCTTCTGCTGTCCATGCTCCCCTGTTGACTTCCCTTTTTGTGTTTTTCATGGCTTCAACTCCCTTCACTTTCCGTCTATTAGTGGAGTCTTTTGTCACAGGATCCATTGAGCCACTCAGAGAGATAGAAGGAGATTGTGTGAGGCTTTGGGTTATGCAGAGAGGATGCTATTTTGGGTTTCTGTCATCTAACCTTCTTGATGGAAGAGAAGAACCCAACTACCACTTATAAGTCTCTCTCACTCTCTCTCTCTTATAATCTCTCTCTCTTATAATCTCTCTCTCCCAGGTTGAAAAAAAGAGACGTGATATTTTGATCATGGAATTGATGATTGAGCAACAAGAGAGCTATAAAGGTTGATGCTACATTGCACATACTAATACTACAAAGGCTGCCAAATAAAAAAGTGTTTGATATAAATAATTTACTTAGTGCGCAAAAAGGTAGCGAAAAGAAAAAGAAGAGTTTGAGGTGAAAAGGGTAAATACACAAGAGAAATGCTAATGAGATTTTTTTTAAAATTAAGACTCTATATATCTTTTTTGAATTCATAGTAACGTCAATTCTCATGTGTAAACATGAAATGACAAAAATTCTATAAAAAATCTTAAGATTCTTAGCATTTCTCAAGATACAAATAGATAAGACGACTGTGAGGAAAGTTAATCAGATCCCATGTAGGAAGAGGATTGTCTTGTTGTGGATATACGTGATTATTTGGCAAGCTGCACAATTTCTTTTTGCATGTGCAAGTTGTGGTAAATAAAATTAAAAAGAAAATAAAAGGGCATGCAGTCTTTTAATAAAAGTTTTACGTGACAAAAGGGATCAGGATCCTGAAGCCTCCTAAGCAAATCATACGGCTCGTATGATCAAAATTCAAGAGTTACAATTATTATAATTTTTAGATGAGTTTCCTGTTTGTAGCCGTTGAATTTTAATACAATGGTCAGTGTGATTTTGCTCAGAAGGTTCAGCCTCCTAAGCTTACGAAAGAATCCTGATCCAAAAGGGAATAGTAGGGGGACAGAAAGACAAAGGAGATGAATACAATATTAGCGTTTATAAGTAGCACTTTTGTCTTTGAAACAATACGTGCTGTGCTCTTTCAGTATCCAGAGCCCTAAAAAACCATAAAAATCTTAGAGTGAGTTGCATGAAGAAGTAATACGATTGGTTGGAGCACGTATTTCTCAGGGTGAAGGCCTCGAGTACTGGTCTTTGTGTTTCTAGGGTTTGAAGTAGACCAGATTGCACATGACCCTCACGTAAATAATACTAATTTAATTATTAGTTTGCTTAATTACTAGTTAATTACCTTTTATGTTATAATTTGCATTCAATATTGTAAATTGAACATATGCTTTGACCACAACAATTCTGACTCTTTGTTTTTTCTTTGAACAATTGCCTAAATGTTAATTTTCTTTTTCTTTTTATTGCATAAAAGGGATCCTTAAATAGAAAGTATGTCTGGATTGGTTGAACTTGCTTTTAGGTGTGTAAAAAGCTCTCTCTATTTGGTTATTACCTAATCGTATTATATAATAATATTTTATTGCTCAATAAACGTGCTCGTGGAATTAGGTTTCAAGTAGTTCTTAATTCAAAGATTAGGTGAAAGAAATATATAGGAGTATTGTATGTGGACCAATGACAATATAGCTGACATATTTGCTGAGATTCATCTATATGATCCCTTGATTTGCATCTGATTTTTTGTTGTGCACTTATAGTTTGGAATTTCATGGCATGCTGGATCTTCTGCATTTTTTTTTTTTGTCAAACTTGATCTTCTGAAAATTCAATGCCACACATCTAGAAATGTGCATGTGTGGGTCACCTCTTTTCATCTACTACACTAAAAATGTGCATATGCAAATTAATGAGAATAACTTACTTACACGGAGAATACATTCGTCACATTACTCATCATGTAATCTATAATGTGTGAGATAAAGAAAGTTGATATATCTCCATGACGGGTCGGTTGTCCTCCATCCATGATGTGGTACCATTTTACAACTTAGTTTAATGGGAAAATAGCAATTAATTAGTTTCTAATCAAATTTTGATTAGTTATGAAAAGATGAAAGGAATGTAGAGTTCAATGTAACAGCATTTTATAATAAATTTTTAAGCGTAACAAGCCCAAACAGAAAAGAACCTTTTAGCCTAATAAAAATGTACGCTATAATTATAGATAAAATTTACGTGTATTAGAGATTGTATATATAAGTGTGTTGGTCGTATGCATTACTCCAGAGTCTAGACATTATAATCAAGCTGCAAGACACGGTTTTCCAAGATTATGTGCAGAAACATTTTAGCCTTATAATCCCTTGCATCAGCATTCCAGTGAACCCTTTGGTTTACAAGAAGTCTAAGCATATCCTGCTTGATTTTTGCCTGTGCGTATCATCAAGTGTCATCTACAAGCTAAATGATTGTGTTCTTTAAAATGTATTAATTCCAGATGAGTCACATGACTTGGGAAACAGCGATCGATGCAGCAGCAGCAAAGGTGGTGGATTGACCAACCATACGACAAAACTAGTCAGTGAAAATCACTGTTCATGAAATTAACCTTTCTTCTTACTTAAACGACACTTGTCAAATTTATCGATGAGATAATACTCTAGGAATTGGACCCTCGCATCCTTCTGACCAGACAACACAAGTCGTTGAATTTTGATATAACTGCTATAATTATTATAATTTTAGAGGGATCCTCCTGTTTATAGCTATTAGATCAAAATTCAAAGGTCCGTGTTGTCCGGTCAGGAGGATCCCAAGGCATTGCCTCAAAGAGGATCTAATTCCATTACTTTATCTACCAACAGGATCCTCTTTGGATTCTTTTATTGAGGATCCTAGAGATCTGTGAATCGTGTACCTTTATGGTATATAATGCGATCAATTTTTATCAGGTATTATTTATGTGTTAATTTTAAATATTTAAAATATTTTTTTACCGCACAATGTACGATGAACATACACAATTTGCAAAACCCCGAAATCCTCACAAAGAGGATCCGGTGAGGATCCGGATTCCTCTATGTAGTAAGGTGTTGTGAATCAATAGTATATAGCTTCCGTTGGAATATTAATATTATGCTTGCAGAGTAGGAAGCTAACTGTGCCCATTACCATTGCACTTTACACATTTTTACAAAAGCTGTATCGCGAATTAGATTACAAATGGCCTATAGTCGGAGAATATATATGGACAGTTCTTATAACAAGTGAATCTTTTTACGGATTTTTTAGTATATACTGGTCTACTAGAATGTGAATCTTTATATTCCAAAATTTTTAGCCGCACACTTAACACTTCATTGATCTTGTGCATGTCGGAGCATAATAAATTTCTTATCGTTTTACAGTACATTTTGCTAACTTGTGTTGGAGTTTTGTGATTGTAGGCAAAGTATGAATGTGAAACAACTTAATTTGATATCGAAAATGTACCATGAACTTTTTCACATGTGCACGTGAGGATAAAGAATGAGTTAATAATTAAAGGTAAATAGTTATACACTAATAGTGCCAAAGGTGTTTTGAAAAAACCTCACACATGGATGGTTCTGTTGAAACTAAGTAACTTTGTGTTGGACCTAAACGGTTAAGTTAGGAGCCATAAGGGTAGCAGATCATATTTAGTACTGAGAGTCAATCAACAACTTAAACGTATTTTCATAATAATTATACTAACATCAATCCCTCATACATGTAAAACTGTGATGAGGCAATTTAGTTAAAACAACTTTCTAATCCAAGGTGTGGTGTGCATGTGTGAAGCTTGGGATTCTTACAAGCCAAACAAAACAAGTTGGCACTGAAAAATGATAAAGAAAAATAGGCGTGCATCAGAATTGGATATGTACAGGGCGAAAGAAGGTAGTCACTTTGTCAGTGCCAGATTTTTATATGAGATTCAGAGATTACCCGATTAATTAATACCTATTCAACAATATTTAGATGCCCTATGATTATGGAATGAGGATAGCAAGTTAGCACGTCCACATTTGACCACAATTAGGGTTTGTATTTTCTTTAATACATATAATATTAGGATAAATTACATAAAACTACCTCAACTATTAGGTCATTAACAATTGCATACCTTGTCTTTAAAAAGTTTCAATGTCATACATTCCGTCAGTTATCTATCAATTCAACTGTTAAATGATGGCGTGGCATGAGACGGGACCCACTTTATATTAATAAATATTAAAAAATTAAAAAAAAACGAAACCCAGATCTCATCCCCCTTCATCATCTTCATCTTCCCGTCCCCCCCCCCAAAAAAAAAAAAAAAAAACCCTTCCTTCCAAACCCAGAACCCCACCCCCACCTCCCCCGCAACCCCCCCCCCTTTCTCCCTCCCGAGCCTCCCACCCACCTCCCTCTTCTCCACTCTCTTCACCTTCCCTCCCATTCAAAATCTAACAAACAAATAAATTTAAAATTTAAAAAACCAGTTGAGGTGGTCCGACTTCGATGGGAAGGAAGGGTTGGGTAGGGTGCGACGATCTGGACAATCCGGGTTCAAATTTGTTTTTGAATTTTTTTTTTTGTTAGATTTTGAATGGGAGGGAAGGTGAAGAGAGTGGAGGAGAGGGAGGTGGGTGGGAGGCTCGAGAGGGAGAAATGGGGGGTTGCGGGGGAGGTGGGGGTGGGGGTGGACGGGAATATGAAGATGATGAAGGGGATGGGGTTTCGGGGGTTGGGGGTGGGGGTGATGGGATCTAGGTTTCGCTTTTTTTTTATAATATTTTTAATATTTTATTAACTTTTTTAATAGAAAGTGGGCCCCGTCAGCATTTAACAGAGGAATTGACAGACAACTGACAGAATGTATGACATTGCAATAAATTCGAAGATAAGGTATGACATTGAAACTTTTTAAAGACGAGGTATGAAACTGTTAATGACTCAATAATTGAGGTAGTTTTATGTAATTTACCCATACTATTATCTACACTAAGAAGCGAGAGAGACGACTAAGCCTCCCATTCATTGTCTATTTGTGTTTTAATACCATTTTTGCACAAAACATACACGCACACCCTTCTTCTTTTAGCCATTAAAATGAACAAACTAAGAGCAAGTCCACCCCTAAAGACTTTGCGCCAGCACCCAGCGCATTTATCCACTCAAATGAATAGTAATATACTCCAGTGAACAGTAATATGCCAAAGCATCTCCACCCCTAACAAAAAATAGTCTAGTCAATTTTATTAAAATGTTATTATTTTTTATTATAAAATAATAATTTTATTAAAAAAAAAAAGGAAAAGTTAGGAACCTCCACGGTTCCACTAGAACTCTCTATACTCTCCCTCTACATCCCCAAACGCCAAACGCCACTCCCGACGCCAACTCGCTTCAACCTCCATCTGCATCTCTCTCTCTCTCTCTCTCTCTCTCTTGGGTGGAGCTCTGCAAAAACCCACCACCCTGTGCAATGATAATCCCACCGGATTCCAACTTTCCTTCCGGTTCACAATCCCCAATCTTTATTCCTCCACAATATTCCAACAATTTTGCCTATCAAATTCCCTATCAATCCAACCCCACTAACCCAATTTGATCTTTTCCTCAACCGGTGGTTCCCTCGGTAATAGCCGTCGCGGATCCAGCATGTCACCCGCTCGGCACCGACCCGTATGACAATTCGGGCTGGTACCCGTGGACCCGTGTTGGATTCCGAGGTCAGACGCCTTTTGGTGAAGGCCCTGAAATCTCCCTCCACCCCATAATCAACCTCAGCCCCGAGGAGCTCTATGACGTGTTGATCGTGTGGGAGGTTGATGGCCCGGCTGACGTCAGATGGCCCAGCATGTGCGTCTGTCGATTTTAGGCCGATCTCTTGCCTGGCTTGGGCTGGGTGCCGGTCAAAATGCTTGGCTAGAGTGGATAGGCTGGGTGCCGGGCTAGTTTTTTGGCTGGGTGTTGGCCGATCAGTTCCCTGGTGGAACTGCTCTAAAGGAGAATTAAGCTTCAGAATTAAAACAGGCATAAAAAGTGAAGAAAAAAAGCCTAAGTCATTCTTTTGTTTATATTAGGTTGGATACACAACATACTCTTCTCCAATAACTAAATTTGATTGTCCAAACAGTTAGAGAAATGTGTCAAACAATTTAAAATTGAACGTAATTTGACAAAAAAAAAATCAATAAACAAGTGAATGGTTTCATTACTAACAACACGTAGTCTTTTGTGATAAAAATTAACATTTAATGAGTATGAAAATGGTTTAAGTGGGGAGCAATATCGATGTTGGATCATGTACAAATAGAGTACTGGTTCATAATAAAATTTTAACAAACTGTTGGATCATGTGTTGCCCAATCCCAGTACAAAGGAGTCCACATTATTCAATACCCTTTCCTAGGAGTCCAGTTATGGGCTCCGTTACGAGCTAACCAAATCAAGTCCACACCAGGGCCTAAGCCCAGGGATATTATGACCCGACCCAGGCAAGGCCTCCATGTGGATTTATAAAAATTGTCTCTATTGTTGGACAGTTCTTGGGTGTTCATAGAATCGGCCATGATAAATTCCAAAGGTTGATGATCTGGAGGGGCCGGGTCATTCCACAATAGATCACTGTGCAATATACATTGTCTTTTAAGTGGACCTCTACAGTGTCAAGTTTCTTTGCCTGTTGAGCACACATTTAACTGTTAATTTCTAACAATTTATGTCATATAGGAAAACTAATAAAAATGACTTGAAAACTTTGAGTTTTAACGATAAAGACAAAATAAATGATAAAGTGAATAGTACCAAAAATGACTTTTTAGTGTAAAAATGTGGTTTTTCGTTAAAATAAACAGTACCGGGAACTTTTCGTTAAAGTTCTCCTAAAAATACTACTTAAGTCTTCTGTTTTATCCCCTTCACTGCTTACAACTGTACAACTAAATGACACTAGTTTGTAATTTTCATTCGATTTGGATACATTAATGTTGTAGAAATTCGATTGTCCACTTATTAATTTGGGTAAATATAATTGAAATATACATATAATTATATATTTTGATTGACCTAAAATCAAATGACTCGAGAAGCCCAAAACTGTAGCATTAAAGAAGCCGAGCAACACATAATTTAGGCCATAACCCTTTGTGTGGGCCAATAAAAGCCGGCAACATACTTAAAGCGCTATTGAGAGTTCTAGGAATCTAAACAAATATGGCTTGATCATCACGATTGTTTGATGATGGGGAATCGGATCATTTGGGATTGAGCATCTCCAATGGTGTAAGCAAACAAAATAAATAAAATTGTACAATCTATACTATAATAGTTGACGTTAAAAGTTGCCAACCCGATTGTCTCATTGAAAAAGTGTCACTCAATAAAATAGGTAAACAAAGTATGTAAAACTGTATTTTTATTTTATCTTTAACATATGTGTTTATCATTTATCTTTGTCTTCTCCACATGGAATACTTTATTATAAGTAGAGACGTGAGACCCCATTTGCCTATAATGTTGAAAGTATGCAACATTAGCTACTTTGTGGATGTAGGCAAAATTTAAATACACCTTTCGAACATGCTTTTGCCTACGCAACCCGTCAAAATAAGCTTGTCTACTCCTTCTAAAAAACATATTTTTTAAAGGCGGTTTTTAATCTGACTAACACCTGAGTCTTATGATGAAGCCCGACAGTATATACAATGATCAAGTTATACAGAAGGTTGAACCACAAAGGGGGCAACTATGTAAAATTAATGAGTGGTTATGTGTGTACCCAACTTTCATCTCTAACACTCAATTTATTTTTATACATTTATTTGGATATCCAAAATAATCTACTAAACTTTCGAGGATACTTTTCTTTTACTTTTATGAATTTATTTTTCACTGAACACCTAGTTTTTATTTTCTTTGGACACCCATTTTTCCGTTTCGAATGCCTCCATACCTTCCTCATGGGAAGGAGTATAATCTCTCTCTATTTGAAAAGTTCCAGAGAAGCACGACAAAGTGAAATTTAAATAAGTACGACAAAGTTTTAACAATCGAAAAGTTTAGATAAACATGGCAAAATAAATTCAAAGGCCATATAATCTCTCTTTATTTGAAAAGTTTCGGAGAAGCACGACAAAGTGAAATTTAAATAAGTACGACAAAGTTTTAACAATTTTAAAGTTTAGATAAACACGGCAAAATAAATTCAAAGGCCATATTTTCTAATAGTTCAATTTATTTTCATGACTTCGCTCCCTCCAAAGAAAGGTGGTCTAATCAATTGAGGCTAGAATGATTACTACATGACATGCATCAAAACCAAAGTCTAAAATATCGATATTATCCCGATATTTTCATCGAAATTTTCGTATTTTTGGACTACCGATATTTCCGATATCATCGATATTTTAGACGTTGATAGGAACTCTATGTGGTACTAAATCACTCATGTATATTATCATGCAATGTATAAAGTGTAAAATATTGTACTAATTCATTATATATAAATGATTATGGTGTGTTTAAATTTCTTTCATTAATTACTACATATTTTCTACACTCACAATGTTTGTCAGCTCGTTATATAATCAACTTAAATCAGTTAAATTCATCATGCAATGCATTTCCTTCCAATTTTTTGTGATAAAATAATAGATAATTGACTAAATAAACATCATGCAAAGTTTCAATAAAAATTTCAAAGTTTTTCTTATAATTTCCGTGGTTTTTATTCAATTTTTATCGATATCGATAATATTCCGATATTTCCATCGAAATTTATGTGTTTTTGGACTACCGATATTTCCGATATCATCGATATTTTAAACCTTGATCAAAACACATTATATGTCGATTGTTCCATTTGAACGATCGATGAAAGGTTGCAAGCCATGCATAAAGCAATTTCTACGTGACAAATAAATGTTCATCTATATCTATATTATTAAGAGAACACTCTTTGTCAACTTTTTCCCCATTTTTTTCTTATTTTACCCTCACTTTTGATTCATACTATTGACAAAAAGAGGGCAAAATAGTAATTTTGTACCTTTTGACAAAATGACAATCATATCCCTATTTTTTCATATTTTACCTTTTTCATAAAATGACAATCGTATACTTATTTTTCCAATTTTACCCTCACTTTTGATGCACAATATTTACATAAGGAGGACAAAATATTGACATAAGGAGGGCAAAATAGTATTTTTGTACCTATTAAACTTTTTGCCCCTTTTTCCTATTTTGCCCTCACTTTTGATACACAATATTTACATAAGGAGGGCAAAATAGTAATTTTGTATCTTTTGAGAAAATAACAATCATATCCCTATTTTTCCTATTTTACCCTCACTTTTGATACACAATATTTACATAAGATAACAAATATGCACTTATTAAGAGAAATTGTCTCACCATCATTTTTTCATATAGGTAAGTGAAATGATGATGTTTTTTGGATAGTTTGAATGAACTGAAGCGGTTGCGCTTGAAGAGAACGTGGGAGGAGGTGGGCGGTTGAAGAGGCTTTACTTTTATACCTTTTGACAAAATCACACTCGTTAATAAAAAACAAAAAATAAAATGAAATTGTTCATACATACAGAATGTGTACTCATCTTCTAGTTAACTTAGAAAACAAAGAGCCTCGGAAAGAAACATATACTTCAAAACAAAAAAAAATATTTGCTCCAACCTAAAGACAAAGAGGAAAAACAAAAAATTCTCTACCGCTTGGGTTTCTCATTAAGATAGGACGATTATTCTAAGGAAACTTTCATGAAAATGGTTTGAACTAAATTTATTTTAATAAAAAAACATGTTATAACTTTATTTAATGAAAAAAAACTTAAATTTTAATGAAAAACTCTTAAATTTTTATAAAAAGACAAAGAAAACTTAAAGTTTAATGAAAAAAGACATAATTTTAATATTAAAAAAAATTGATGCATGGATCTGCTCGCCCCTCACACAAGTTGTTTATGAAACCTACTACACTATTTATGAAATATAATACACTGTTTATGAAATTTAATGGTACTACACTATTTATGAAATTTAACGGTACGACACTGTTTATGAAACATACTACACTGTTTATGAAACTTAACGGTACTACACTGTTTGTGAAACTTAACGGTACGACACTGTTTATGAAACTTAACGATACTACACTGTTCGTCCAAGATTTTCAAGTTCTTCACCAGAATGTTGTGAACACGAAAAATTCCTGAAACGAAAGAGACAAGAACAACGTGCACAAAATAATATTTTGTATTTGATGATTTTGGGTTACAATCTCTCTTAAATTTGACCCTCTGATTCGATCTCCGTAAGGTGTTGATTTGTGAATGTTTCGTTGATCCAAGGGCCATCGAGGCTTGATCTTGGATGAACTATTGGAAGTTTCTTCAAGGGGCCGTGGGCTTGATCTTTGAAGGTGGATTTGAGCGGATCTTCAAGGAGCCGTTGGGGCTTGATCTTGAGGATGAGTGTTTCTTCAAGGGTCGTTAAGGCTTGATCTTGAATAACGGTGATGAACGGATCTTCAAGGGCTTTTGGGCTTGATCTTTGAAGAACAGTGATGAACGGATGATGAACGATGAACACTTTCTTCAAGAGCCGTCGGGGCTTGATCTCGAATTTGTGGAAGATTGTTGATCCAAGGGCCGTCGGGGCTTGATCTTGGATGAACGATGAACGAAGAACGAAGAAGGCTTTCTTGATTCTTCGGGATGAACGGATGATGAACGATGAACACTTTCTTCAAGAGCCGTCGGGGCTTGATCTTGAATTGGTGGAAGTTCTTCAAGGGCCTTTGGGGCTTGATCTTGAAGGTGGATGATTGTTTCTCCGAGGGCCGTCGGGGCTTGATCTTGGAAGAACGATGAACGAAGAACGAAGAAGGCTTTCTTGATTCTTCGGGAACCTGGATGCTTGAGAGCTTCGGAGTTTCAGAGCTTCAGAGCTTCAAGGTGTAATGTCAATTGGTTCCCCCTCTGAAATGAATGAAATTGGCTTCTATTTATAGAATTTTCCAAGGCCTAATTTTGAATATAATATTCCAGATGAAATAAGTCGTTTCTGCCAGGTGTTGATACGTGTCATGTTTGATGACTTTTCCGATGATTCTCGATTTTTGTTTAGACACACGCTACGTGTAAAATTTATGTAATACATGAGCATTGAAACTTTGATTTATCGGTCAACATTTATTTACCGAAATTTCGATGTCTACAAATGCCCCCACTTCAAGGCGCGTCGTATACATGTGCTTGTCACGTGTAGGAGATGCGTTTTGAAGTCCCTTACTGTAGATGTCGATCCAAGGGCCGTTGAGGCTTGATCTTGAATTGGGCTGAATATTTCTTCAATGGCCGTTGAGGCTTGATCTTGAATTGGGCTTGAGATTTCTTCAAGGGCCGTTGAGGCTTGATCTTGAATTGGGCTGAAAGTTTCTTAAAGGGCCGTTGAGGCTTGTTCTTGAACTTTGTTTGAAATTTCTTCAAGGGCTGTCGGGGCTTGATCTTGAAGGTTAAATTTGGACCACAAGGAGCTTCATGTGGTATATGATATTTGGCTTTGGTAATGGATGAATCGGCACGTATTTTGTTGCGCTTGTTGACTTTCCACAGCTTTGATCTTGAACTGGGTTGGAGGATTTTCTAGTTTCCTCCAATTGTTTGACTTTCCACAGGCTTATTCTTGAACTGGGTTTGTAGTTCTGAGCAAGGAAGATGAGAGTTTCTTGTGCTGGTGATTTGATGGCATTGTACGTCGAGACTTTGCTCTTTGGCGAATGTGCCCTCAAAATGTTGTTGAAGCTTCTCGAGTTCTTCAACTCAAACTCCTTCTTCTCTCTAATTTTTCAACTCGGACTCCTTCTGCTGAGTTGATTGTGCATGCCGCATTTCCTCATTTGTTCTCCAGGCAGATGTGGCAGCTTCTCGAGTTTTTGGTTTCAACTCAGACTCCTTCTGCTGGGTTGATTGAGTGTGCAGGCAGCATTCTTCTCTGCTTGTTTCTTCTGCATGACAGGTAGACACGAGGTAGAGGTGATGGTTTGTTTCTTTGTTCAATCTGTCCAAGTGCCGACCGATTGCTTTCTTTCTCCTTGTCTCGTATGCAAGAGCAAGGGTAAAGGAAAAGCATGTCATGAGATATCCTTGCCTTTGACTCTGATGATATGAGATACTTTTGCTTTTGAAGAAATATCTTTC
This sequence comes from Malus fusca, assembly GCA_035220775.1. Classification (NCBI taxonomy): domain Eukaryota; kingdom Viridiplantae; phylum Streptophyta; class Magnoliopsida; order Rosales; family Rosaceae; genus Malus; species Malus fusca. Next base: position 14,589,870 of record CM069067.1, on the reverse strand, counting down.
CACAAGTTTATTCTTGAACTGGGCTGGAGAACTTCTTTAGCAAAGAAAAGGAGACTGATCTTGAAGATGAATTAGCATGTTGTCTCCACATGCTTCAAGGTATCATTTTCACTTGCCTTATCTGTTCTCCAGGCAGATGTGGCATCTTCTCTAGAAGCATAAGATGTTGAGATAATGGGTACTTCGAGAGTAGTGCTAGGTAAGCAATCAGGAAGGAGTTCCAGGCAGTCGGTTCTTAGATCGGAAGATTGACACCAAGTGCTGGCTGATTGCTCGCTTTCTCCTTGTCACAAAGACAAGGAAAAGGACATGGAGAAAGCATGATATGAGATACTCTTGCTTTCAACCTTCGTGATATGAAATACTTTTGCTCTTGATGACTTGTTTGTAGAGGTACCCCAAGGGATGAGGAACACTGAATGACTCGAGCGGCTTCGTTTGGAATGCATTTTCGGAGATGAAGAAAGATTGAGTCTGTTTGCCTTGCTGTGAAGGTTGACATTTAATAGGGATTTCTTCATAACTGGTAGCGGCACTATTCTTTTACTCGTGCCGGCAACCGTTGGATGATTAAACAGTATGGCTTCACGTGCTTTCTTCTTTATCAGAAATCTTCGACAAATTGCCCGTAATTTCCGCAAAGCTGAGTGTGCATGTGACAGGTGCTGACGAGGCTGAAAAAGACTGGCACCTCTTCGATATCTGAGATCGGCGCTTCGACAAATTATCCGTGATTTTTGCAAAGCTGAGTGTGCATGTGACAGGTGATGACACGTCTGAAAAAAAAATGGCCTCTCGATTTCTGAGATCCGCCCGTGGTTTCTGAGCAGCCCAGCTTTTGAGAAAGTAGACGTCTCTTCGATCTCTGAGCTTGCCTCTTCAATTTTTTGAAGCTCCGTCGAGTGCTGATTTTTAAATAGAGGCACGATCACATTCCGAAGCACACTTGAATTTTCCGCCTGTAGAAGCTCCCTACTTGCACTTCTAAGAACTTGATTTGTCCGACATCTTCTTTTTTCTTCACACCTTTGAATATGTCTTGCCCTTTTGACCGTCGTCTTAACTTGAATGTCGGGGAAGATAGTGACATATCTTCTCCAAACAACATTTGGCAGCCGTCCTTCGTATCTCCCAATGGTCATCTTACAGTTGGGGATTCTATGATGATGAACGATACAACCGCTTCGGTGGTAGCCAGAAATCTTCTCACTCCTAGAGACACTAGGATACTTTCCAGGCTGTCCGACGAGCTAGCTGTTCAGGACTCTCTGGCCTATAGCGTCTGATGTGCAGGTTCAGTTTCAAACATGGGCCAACGCCTTCTTGCTTGATCTCGTCAGGTTGAGTCGTTGATGGCTGAGGTGGCCAGTCTTCGGCAAGAGGTCAGAGTGCTTAGGCACGAGAATAAAGAGTTGCACATGCTCGCAACTAATTACTCAACAAGCATGAATAGGAAGCTTGACCAGCTGCAGGAGTCCGAAGTTCGGATTCAGAGTGATCATCAGAGGTTTGTAGCGTTACTCCAGCGGCAACTTCTGCCTTCGTCCTCTGGCGCTTCACCAAGTGTTGAAGCTCTGGATAATCAATCTCTTGTGCTTCGTCTTTCTGGAGCTCCGCCGAGTGATGAGGCGCCACCTGATCATCCTTGAAGATCCCTTCCTGTAAATTTGATTTGACTTTTTTTTTTTTTTTTTTTTTTTTTAGGCTCATGTAAATGTACATTTTTTGTAAATTTTCAGAGAAATCAATAAATGAGCCTTATTTCATTCTTTGTGTGTGTGTGTGTATATATATATATATTTAGTGCCAAAAGCATAATTTTTTTTTTCAGATGGTGCCTGACGCACCATCCATTGATATATATATTATTATAATATTTATTTATTTATTTATTATTGTTTCTTTTGTATGGTGCCTGATGCACCGAAACCTTTATAACTTTATTTTATTTTTTTTTCTTTTTTTTTGCATGGTGCTGTCCACCAAGATTCCACCATTCATTTTTTTTTTATATATGGTGCTCTGCAAGGCTGGGTTTGTGGGTGAAAACCCAGGCCGAGTCCGAGAGAAGACGAAGGATGAGGGGCTGCACGTGCTGCTGAAGCTGATGGGTATAAGGAATGCGAGGAGACAAAGGGAGAAGCTCCACCATTACCACCACCGATCGCAACCACCTAGCGTAGAGCCACCGCACACCCGTTGTACTGTCACTAGTGAGCACTACCACTAACCACAACCACTGTACATCCGTTGCACTCCCTGTCGTTGCCGAGGAAGGGATCACCAGTGTCAGAGCCGTCGGCGACCTCAAGGAAGGGGACGTGGTGGCCAGAATACCAAAGCTGGCGTGCCTCACCATCAGAACCGCCGCCGCTGCTGCCGAGGCTTTGGAAAATGAAGAGGAGTTAGTCGGGCTGGCGGTGGCTCTGATGTACGAGAGGAGCCTGGGGAGCGCTCCCGGTGGGCCCTGTACCTGGAGCTGTTGAGCAAAGAAGAGGCGGCGGCGTTGCCGTTGGTTTGGAGTGCCCAAGAGGTGGAGCGTCTGCTGCAAGGGACGGAGCTGGAGTTGTAGGCAGCGGGCTTCGTCGATGCTGATGAGGACGCGAAGGCTGAGAACCTTGATGTCGGAGACTTTGCCGTCGCCGTTGCTGCTGTCGTTGCTGCTTAGAACTGATGTGCAGAAGGGGAGAGCTGCAGAGATGGTGATGAAGAGTCCTGCTTGCGACTACCGCAGCTGTTGTGACGATGGTTGCCGTTTGTGGCTGAGCTGGAGTTGTAGGCAGCGGCGCAGTGGGTTGACGGTATGGCTGCTCCACGGTGTTGTTGCATCATGGCGAAAATAAAGGCGGATGTTTGGGTACGGGGATAAGGGTGTCCTCGTGGAGGCTGCTGAACTTGTAGTGGCTTGTCCCGGCTCCGGCGACGAATCGTAAGCAATTGGGATTCTCTTGGACCAACACATTAGCGTCGGACCGAAAGGGGAGCTCCAGGACCCGGCTGAAGACATGGGGGAGACGGCGGAGCTTCTTATGGGTCAGATCCAAAAGTGCCTATGCTTCAGAAAAAATGAGTTTCTTGATTTGTATTGATGGTGATGACAGAAGTCGGAAGAGAGAGATGGGCAACTTGAGACCAGGAAGCTTTGGAAGAGGATTTGGACCAGCTTGAAGTCTAGTAAGGATGGGCCACAGGAGTTGGGCCCAACGTTGGTGGACTCGTTGATGGTGTGAACCGTGCTGGGCTGAAACAATTGCAGATTATATATATATATATACATATATATATATATATATTGCACAAATTTTTTTTTTTTTTGTAAATACATAAAACATGTATCTTTTTTTTTTTTTCTTCTTTTTTTTGTACAAAGAAATTGTAATAGCATCAAACTTTTAATAAAATCTTTATTCCTTATTTTGGTATGACTGAACTCAAATTGAATGTTCGAGCTGCCTACGTACCCCTCCAAAGAAGAGATCAAGTCGTAACGTAGTTCAAATACATAGATATTTTTTTTTGTATTTTCTTTTGGTGCCATTTGCAGTTTCAACTCGTGCAGGCAATGAGCATTTGTTGTCGCCTTTTATGCTCGTGCGGACCAGGAGCGTTGGTTGTCCCCTTTTAGGCTCATGCGAACGAAGAGCATTGGTGTTGCCTTTTATGCTCGTGCAGACCAGGATCTTAGTGCCATGCAGTTTAGGCTCGTGCAGGCGAGGAGCCTTGGTGTCCTGCAGTTTTAGGCTCGTGCGGACAATGAGCATTGTTGGTTCGTCAAGCGATCCGGGAGAGTCGTTCCTCGCAATCTTCATAGCAAAGAGCCTTGACTGAGTGATTGAAGAAGTCTTCAGGAAAGAAATCGCGCATCGTGATGGGGATGAACGATCTATGTGTCGAAATTTCATCATCTTCAACACGTTCACGTTGCTTTGAAGGTTGACAATAGCTGCTTTGCCCCCTTTCCGATTGGCGGACTTGTGGAGGAGACGTATGCTTCTTGTGCAATTTCTTAGGAGTGACTTGAGTCCATCCTTCAACTTTGCTTTTCTTGGAGGATGCCCCCGGCGGTTGAGGTAAAAACTTTGAGTCGAAAGAGCCAGAAGTGATGGTGGTATAGTTTGATTTCACCACATCGTCAAGATCTAACTCGATGATTCATTTCTGAGCCAGCTTCATGATAAGATCTTTCAGTACGAAGCACTTTTCCGTTGGATGACTAATGAAACGGTGGAATTTACAGTACCTTGGACTATCGGTACGATTCATCTATTCTGGTCGTCTACACTCAGGCAAACCGATCACCTTCTTTTCCAACAAGTCTTCTAACATGGCAGCCACATCAGAGTCGGGGAATGGATAAGTTTTCTCTTCAAGCTCCTTCAAAGTGCGTCTACGCATCTCTTGATCACGAAAAACTTCGGTTTGAATCGCCTTGCCTCGTGTAAAGACTTTGACGGGAGTTGTGTTGACCGTCATTGCTTCCTTCGTGGATTTCCACGCAGCCTTCTCCACCTTTGTCCCAAGAACTTTGTCGTTCTTGTAGTCGGCGATCGGTTCTTTCTTCCCATGATGGGCAATGCTTAACTCCATGTCATGGGCGCGAGTGGCCAATTCCTCGAATGTCCGTGGTTTAATGCCTTGAAGGATGTATTGCAAACCCCATTGCATGCCTTGGATGCACATCTCGATTGAAGAGGTTTCCGATAGCCTGTCTTTACAGTCGAGGCTTAAAGTGCGCCATCTGTTGATGTAGTCAATGATTAGCTCGTCCTTCCACTGCTTTGTGCTCGTTAGCTCTAGCATGCTCACAGTGTGGCGGTGCTATAGAAGCGGTTGAGGAATTCCCTCTCCAATTGCTCCCAGCTGTTGATGGACTCAGGCTCTAAGTCCGTGTACCACTCAAAAGCGTTTCCTTTCAGCGAGCGCACAAACTGCTTGGCGAGGTAGTCCCTTTCGGTCCCTGCGTTGTTGCAAGTTTCGACGAAATGTGCAACGTGCTGCTTTGGGTTTCCTTTTCCATCAAACTGCATGAACTTTGGTGGTTGATAACCCCTTGGCAACTTCAGGGCATCAATCTTCTTGGAGTAGGGCTTCGAGTAGAACAAGGAGGTATGTGAGCTCCCTTCGTACTGTGCCTTGATGGTGTTGGTGATCATCTCCTGCAGCTGCTGGATAGAAAAAGATCCCATGTGTGCCGCTGCTTGGTCTGGCTCCGGCTTCACATCAATTTTCTTCACCGGAGGCTCCTCTTCTCCGCCAGCTCCTCCCTTTAGTGGATCATCCTCTGGGTCGGGTTTCTCGCCGTCTTGCGTTTCCAGTTGGTCGACTAGTGCTGCAATTTGCAAGTCTTTTTCTTCCACAGTTCGGGTTAGCCTTGCGATTGCTTCATTCATTTGAGCCAGTTGTTCTTCGATAGAGGTAACGCCGATGGTCATGACTTGTGCAACCAATAGACGTGACCTTCCTTTAGACATCCAGGATGCTGACGAAGAACGTCGTTGGCTGCTTTGGGATGTCATCTTGTGTGCCTCAGCATCATGCTTCGGTGCCCTCAACGAGGTCAGGTTGATGACGGACTCGCGCCTTTGATGCTTCTCTTGCTCCTTTAGCGGCACCAACTTTGAAGTGGCATGTTGATGAGCGGTTGTGGCGCCAATGGATGCTCCGTTCATGGCGGAAGTGCTCAGGATCATTCCCTTGCTTGATGCCATTGATTTTGGAAGTGTGCTCGAATTTCTCTAACGGAGAAAGAGATGAGAGGTAGAGATTATCCCACCGGGCGTGCCAATTTGTGAACACGAAAAATTCCTGAAACGAAAGAGACAAGAACAACGTGCACAAAATAATATTTTGTATTTGATGATTTTGGGTTACAATCTCTCTTAAATTTGATCCTCTGTTTCGATCTCCGTAAGGTGTTGATTTGTGGATGTTTCGTTGATCCAAGGGCCGTCGAGGCTTGATCTTGGATGAACTGTTGGAAGTTTCTTCAAGGGGCCGTGGGCTTGATATTTGAAGGTGGATTTGAGCGGATCTTCAAGGAGCCGTTGGGGCTTGATCTTGAGGATGAGTGTTTCTTTAAGGGCCGTTAAGGCTTGATCTTGAATAACGGTGATGAACGGATCTTCAAGGGCTTTTGGGCTTGATCTTTGAAGAACAGTACGGATGATGAACGATGAACACTTTCTTCAAGAGCCGTCGGGGCTTGATCTCGAATTGGTGGAAGATTGTTGATCCAAGGGTCGTCGGGGCTTGATCTTGGATGAACGATGAACGAAGAACGAAGAACGAAGAAGGCTTTCTTGATTCTTCGGGATGAACGGATGATGAACGATGAACACTTTCTTCAAGAGCCGTCGGGGCTTGATCTTGAATTGGTGGAAGTTCTTCAAGGGCCTTTGGGGCTTGATCTTGAAGGTGGATGATTGTTTCTCCGAGGGCCGTCGGGGCTTGATCTTGGAAGAACGATGAACGAAGAACGAAGAAGGCTTTCTTGATTCTTCGGGAACCTGGATGCTTGAGAGCTTCGGAGTTTCAGAGCTTCAGAGCTTCAAGGTGTAATGTCAATTGGTTCCCCCTCTGAAATGAATGAAATTGGCTTCTATTTATAGAATTTTCCAAGGCCTAATTTTGAATATAATATTCCAGATGAAATAAGTCGTTTCTGCTAGGTGTTGACACGTGTCCTGTTTGATGACTTTCCGATGATTCTCAATTTTTGTTTAGACACACGCTACGTGTAAAATTTATGTAATACATGAGCATTGAAACTTTGATTTATCGGTCAACATTTATTTACCGAAATTTCGATGTCTACAAATGCAACGAAAAGATTAAAAAAAAACATGATAGAGATCAACATCCACGCTGTTAAAGTCATGCATGGCTAAAAGATGTAGTTCTGAATCGAACGAAACCCACTTCAATTTGAAATTTTAATTTTAGAGGAATAAAATATGCTTGGATTATGTCAAATGGTTATGCAACTGAATGATTGGTTGAGTGCTTTTTGCACGTGCCTTTAGTTAGGTTTTTATTTTGTTTTTTGTTTTTTTTCTTTCTCTTATCCTTATCATTAAATAAAGTTATAACATGATTTTTGGTTAAAACTCAAAGTTTTGAAATCATTTTCATTAGTTTTTCTTTATTCTAAAACCTTGTAAAAGTTAACAAAGATATCTTTCACCATAAAATATTCCAAATTTGCTTGTGCTTCATCTAGTTAGAAATTTTTATGTGTATGTTACATTTTCACATGTTATTTAATTTACTCATATTATTATGCATGTATTTACTTATTAAAATTATATTGTGGGTCAATTATATCTATTTTATGACATAATGTAACAACATGACAACCGCACTAAAAGTTGATGTTGTTTAAACCGTTCAAAGTATTTGTATATTTTAGACAGAAAAAAAAAAGTATTTGTAAATTTGATTTTGAACTTGTTAGACAAAAAATAATAGAGTAATATTTGGAAGGCTTAATTTGTAGATTAAATTTTGAAAACTTAAAAATATAAAAGTTGATTATTAGTTTATTACTTAAATATTAATAAACGTGTTCATTTTTATTGATGATAAAATTTCTCACCTGTCGCAGCCACCCCTGCAGGAATATGACAAAGAGAAAGAAATGAAAGAGGGGAGAGGCACAGAGTCCAAGGATTTCAATACAAAACAGAAACAGTGGTAAGAATATAAAGACGAATGGGACTTCTGTAGTTTTTCACAAATCGGGTTTTTAGGTCTACACGTCTATAAAGCCCCATAGAGAGGAACACCCTCCCCCCACAAGGACTAATGAGCCCTTCCAATCCATCATGACTCTGAAGAAGTAAATCTATGGAACAAAAAAAAAAAATACATACTTTCATATTCTAGCTAGCAAACTCGTTTCTCCCCCTTGTTCCCCTATAACACTGCCACGACTCCCACCTTTTTGAAAGCTCATAAACTTCACAAAAACCCAACTATTTTAGAGGGAGGGAGAGGGAGAGGGAGAGAGAGAGAGAGAGGTGTTTTTTGAGTGGAGTTAGTTATGAGTAATTGGTTGGGATTCTCTCTGGCTCCACACTTGAGGATCCATGAAGGATTTGGTGGGAGGGAAGAAGAACAAGAACATGTAGGAGGTGGAGGCTTCTCTTCTGAAATGACCATCATGCCCTTGCGCTCTGATGGTTCTCTCTGTGTTTCTGCTGACCCTTTCAGCCGCTCCAATGGCTCTGAAGGTATTGCATATAAAGTAGAAGCTTTTTTATAATTATTTTCTGGGTTTTCTCTTTCTGTGCATTCATTTTTTTAGTATTTTCATATGATTTGTATAATTTTTGGAAGATTGGAGATATGAGAACCAAATGGGTGCAACAAGTGAGACAGCTGCAGACCCAAACGAAGACGGTCCAAAGCTTGAAGATTTCTTGGGCAGCTGCTACTCCAGTCCTCCTCCTCCAACTGATGAAACCAAAGCCTACAACTTCCACACCCAGCAAGACCAAAACCAAGACTCACCCATCTCCCAAATCAACGTCAACGAGTCTCCCAACTTCACCACCACCACACCCAGCAACGGAGAAATCGAACCCAGCAGAGATCACTTTATCAATAATCAACCCTACACCCATTACTGCAATACCCTGAACCCAGCACAAAGCCTTGTCCCTAGTAATGGCATGTACAAATCTTGGTTGGGCCAAACGCTGCCCTTTTGCGATGAGAAATCATTATGTGGTGGTGATCATCAGTCCGCTCTCTCACTCACTATGTGTCCAAGCTTGCAAAATGGTAATAATAATAATAATATGGGTGTAATTTCTCATCAACAAATCCAAATAGTAGATAACAAGAAAAGGGCTGTTGGGAAATCTCCTGCTAGAGAACCAGTTCCTAGAAAATCTCTCGACACTTTTGGTCAGCGTACTTCTCAGTACCGGGGTGTCACCAGGTACATACCAACTATTTAATTTCTTTTCCTTTTCTTAGATTTTCTTTGTCGATACAAGCGATGGTGGGTAGCCGGAAATTGAACTCGGAAGCTCGAGTACAGAAAGAATGCTACTATGAAAATATTTTCCTTTTTTTATTAACTTTTTTGTTCTTAAATTTATCTGTTTTAGGCATAGGTGGACTGGGAGATATGAGGCCCATCTGTGGGATAATAGTTGCAGAAAAGAAGGGCAAACAAGGAAAGGAAGGCAAGGTGAGAAAATTGTTATTAAAAGTATTTGGTTTTCTTTTTATAATTTTTTTTGGGGTACGTTTGTTTGTTAGAGGAATATACTAACGGTCTGGTTTTTTTTCCTTTTTCCTTTTTCCTTTTTCCATGCATTTTGTTATGGGGTTGGTCTTTCTTCACACTATTTCAACTGCAGTTTATCTGGGTAAGTGAATCCTTAGCTCTGAGCCTCTGATACCAATTTGCATGTATTTTCCTCTGATACCAATTTGCATGTATTTTCTTTATTCAGTTTTTGGACGTAACTTTTATTAATCGATTACATTAAAAGATATAATATAAAGATATGCATTGTAATTTGTGAATTTTTTTAAAAAACTTTCATATTATTCGTTTCCCCTCTGCAAAACGATCATCAGGCGGTTATGATAAGGAGGAGAGAGCTGCTAGGGCTTATGATTTAGCTGCACTCAAGTATTGGGGTTCAACTACTCATATAAACTTCCCAGTAAGTTTTGGTCTCTACCACTCTTAAGATTTGGTTTTTATTTATTATAAGCGATCGTTGTAAACTAAGTTAGTGAAAGGAGAGGGAGAGATTTCGACCCGTTAGTTGTTGAATAAATACAAATATCCAAAAAACTGAAACAATTCACCAACAAATTATCAAAACTATTATTTGTTTTCTTCTGTAATTTTCTTCCTGTCTCTTTCTGCTGATCAGCTAAGTACTTATGAAAAAGAGTTAGAAGAGATGAAGAACATGACAAGGCAAGAATTTGTAGCCAATTTGAGAAGGTACATACCCTTTTACTACTTTCTGGACCATGATTTTCTTTTTCGAATTTGTAGCATCTTTTATACATTTATTTTAGTTTGAACTTTTTCTTGGTCTGAATGGCATCTTTTGATGTTGGTATTAGGAAAAGCAGTGGGTTTTCAAGAGGAGCTTCTGTATACAGAGGTGTGACAAGGTATGGCACACAGCAACTTTAATAATAGAGTTGCCATTATTTACTGCAATTTTTTTTTTTTTGCAGCCTTTTCAATTATCATAGTCAATAATAGGCAAACATTATTAAAAATGTCCATATGATATCAAACATTTCTAAATTTTAGTACATTATTAAATTCCAACCTCATCCAATTTCCTATCCTTTTTTTCCCCTCAAAACTGTCAAAACCAAATTATTTTCTTTGTCCTGACAGACACCATCAGCATGGAAGGTGGCAAGCTAGGATTGGCAGAGTTGCTGGAAACAAAGACTTGTACCTTGGAACATTTAGTAAGTTGATTTCACATAAATTAAAAATCCCTAATCAATTTTGAGGACTCTCTAGTACATTGTTTCCTTATTTTATACGCTGAAATTTTTTACCATTAAATTTGAGTTTTGGAACGAGAATCTAACAGTAAAAATTTTTAGTGTTCATAGAATACAGTGCAACATAATATAATTTTGTCAATGAATCAAATTTATATACGACATTTTGAATGATTATGATGATGTTCTTGGTGTCGATTAATTTAGGCACACAAGAAGAAGCAGCTGAGGCTTATGACATTGCAGCAATCAAGTTTAGGGGCACAAGTGCTGTGACCAACTTTGACATGAGTAGGTATGATGTGAAGAGGATTTGCTCAAGCTCCACCCTCATCGCCAGTGACCTCGCCAAACGTTCACCGAAAGACTCAGCTCCTCCGGCCGCAGCGATCGAGGACTTCAATTCCTGCGCTTCGTCTACTTCTCCACATCCCCTTTTGGCCACTACAAGTGGTGGTGAACCTTCTGATGACTTGGCTGACCTGATGTGGAACAATGCAGCAGAGGATCATTCAAACACAAACGCACCATTGGGTGCCTCAAGCCCTAAAAGTCATGAGTTTGGCATTGGAGGAGGTGATTATTCTCATGCTTATTTCTCAGCAGGAAATAATGGTGGGACTGATCACAGCAGGCTTGGAAATCTTGGTTTGGTTCAACAGGTTCCTATGTTTGCACTGTGGAATGACTAATCATTGTGTTTAATTAGCAAAAGTAAGGAACACAAATTAGTCTCTAGGAATTGGTTAATTTGTGGTGGAAATTAAGGTAGCGCTAAGTTAGATGGTAGAAATGAAGAGCAGAAATGTAACATGGAAGTTAATCTGGGTTCATGTTTTGGTGTTACATCTGATTAACTGTAACCGATATTGTTTAAGAACAAATTAACTGAAATTAGTGATGACTCATATTGTTCTGAGATCTGACTATAGAATCTAGCCAGCTGACCATAAATGTCCCTTGAAAATAAAATACTTAATTAAGAATTTCGGGTTTTTGGTTGTATACTCAGTAATTTTATACTTCCGAGTTTTTAACTGTTGTATTGTCGGTAAATATATAATATGAAATTGACTCATCAGTTATGAATTTTTGTGAATGAAATATAAAAACATTTTTTTGTCTTTTTCAGCTTAGTGGTCTACCTAGTACCTACCAAATACATTTTGTCACATGAGGTAACTCCTCAAACTATTAATAGATAATATATATTGTTATAAGACCTTGAAACTAAATTGTGTCATTTGGAAAGGACATAGTAAAAAATATGGCTTTATACCATAGGGAGATTAAATTTATGACTAAATTGTAATAATGGTCCCATAATTATATGAAGAAAACTCAATTAATATGAGCCAGGGTCTTTTAAATTTTGTACCATGAGCACTAAATGGTAATGTTCCTCAACCACATAAACTTTTCTATTAAGAAACGGGTAAAGAAAAAATTTAATCCAGAAATAAGAAAAATAAAACTGTTATTCTTGCAATCTTTTGTTCTATCTTTATTAAAGAGATGGTACAAATAAATGATAAGAGTAACGTTACTTTAAGAAAAAATAAAAACCAAACCACGTCAAGTGTTTTTGGGGCGGCCTTCAATATAAATTCTTTTAATTTTATATGATCTTTTTATTATTAACTATTTTTTTTCTTTAAACAAATGAACAATTGGTGGTAAATCACGGTTATCCACCCATTTCGGGAGTCAAGAAGAATCACATAGGGTTTCGAACCCGAGACCTCGGGTTTTTAGTTTTAAGGAAGTCTCGTAATTCGTTCTTTACAGCTCGTGGTGTCTTTTTATTATTATATTTTTAGTATATCGATATTTTAACATTAGGAGGAAGAGGAGTTTGGCTAAGCCGCACAATGAGCAGCCTAATTTGCTATCGAATTCATCATTCATGAGATTTGAACCTATGACCTCTTATTTTTAAATGAAGATGAATATTAGCGACCGTATTGAATGCCTGTTTCTTTTTATTATTAACTAAATTGTCTTATTTCATGCCTAAAAAAAATCCAATTTATCTTATTTTTCTATTAAATTGATATTAGTTCGATCTGTTGAGCGGAAACGTGGGATTTCCAACGTTACAAAAATTTTAAATTTTTGGGCCGCGCCACGTGGTACTTTGTGGAGCTTCAGATTCTAAAAATTTGAATACTTCAATTGCAAGGATTAATCCAACTCTACAAATTACCCAAAAAATTAAAAAGAAATTATTAAAAATGTTCAAAAAACTTACAAAGTCCATGCTTACGAATTCTTATAAAGTTTAACTCAATTGCAAATTAAACATTTAAAATTAAACAAAAATCTACAACGATAATTATACATGGGGGAAGACGAAAAAACCGTTGAAAGATAAAAAATATATTGAAAACAGTGATCGTTTTTGTTCTTATCCTTTCTCCTTTCAAACTGAAAGACTTACACAAAAATAATTACTGTTTTGAGTGGAGAGTAAAGGCAATTTTATTGCCTTCGCCTTTCATCAATTGATATAAATGCTATAATTAGGAGACTATTGCTATAAATTTAGTCTATTTATTTTAACGAAAAGAAACAGAAAAAATAAAGAAATTTATTATATCATGCCGTGTCACTTGGAAGATTGAAGTAGACAATTCGAAGTACTTTTTTTTTTTGGTCATTCAATTCGGAGTACTTTGGATAGCAGTTGAGTAAACTGTGAAAACGATGGAAGCTATTAGATGAAGACCAACTTGACAAAAGTTCTTGCAATAAAGAATGAATTAAGTTTTTCTTGGGAAGGTAAAAGCGGTGACATCAAATATTTGTTATTCTTTGAGAAGAGATTTGTTTGACATACTTTATCAAAATATAAGTATATTTAAAAGGCAAAAAAAATTCTTCTCATGGCTCATGTAACATAAGTTCTACTAGGTTGAACATTGTAATTTTTCACCTTGAACGATGTTTATTTTTCAAAATACGTACTAAATAAAATTCGTGACGAATTTAGTCCTGCTAAGTAGTGTCATGAAAAAAAAACTTTATTTGGACACAACACAAGCAAAGTAATGTTGTAAAAGCTGTTTCTAAGATTAATTTTATTGAATTTAGGCCTCAAAATTGTAGGCAAACTCATGCAGTGGAATTCTTTCTTCTTGGGCAGCAAAAGCGGTGCGTGCATGGCGGTTTGCTAAAATACGCAGGTTACGTAGTACATTATGACGGAAAAGGTCAAAGAAGTGGGGTCACGTCCCTTTGACTCGCGGAAAAGAAAAAGAATCCAGCCAGTTTTTCCTGATAAGCTGAGACTGAGGAGGTGCGGTGCCTTAATTTGCGTGCCCTTTGGCATTTTCTGATGAACTGTGCAGCAGTGCGCCTCTCTCTATCTCTGGCAAAAGAGTAATGGTAAGATGAATAACTTTGTAACAATATGGAAATTGATGATTCAATTATTATTTAAATGTTTGTAAATATAATTATTTTTATTAATAATATATTATTTAGTTAAATTTATTTATAAATTTAGTATCTCTAAATTTTTAAATTTGACCATAATACGATTACATACGTTATACGTTATTATACAAATAATAAACTTAAAAATTCTTCTTATATAATAATACAAGGTATTCCTACTTATAAGTAAGTAAGAAATTTTATGTTCGATTTTCGTTAAAGACGAATTTAAATGATATTATTACTAACGTATTATAAGGTTAAACTCACTTCCTCTGGTTATAAATCATATCGATTGTTAAAAAAAAAAAAAAATACATGAGATACTGCACATTGAAAAATCTGTCCGGTCGAAGGGTCTGCAGGCATGCAGCCAGCCAACCCATCAATCAAATCTAAAGACAGGTCAACAAGTACTTCGCTTCAATTAATTTGGATCAATTAAATTTCGTTTTTAATACCTGAATAAAGCCTAAACGGGAGGACGTTTTTAATGAGATATTTTTTAAAGAATAATGCTAGTTAGGCTAATTGTTGAGACAAATAAAAAATTATACGATGTATTATTAATAAAAAATAAATGTATTAATCACACTTGAGTAATAATTTAATTATAAATAATTTATTCATTTTACTCTCTAGATTTGATTTAAAAAGTTCACTTTCCTAATATTACTCTTTTTGAAAAAGTGGATGAAAAATGAGTTTTGAATATTGTTCGAGATTATGGACTTTACGATAAATTGAATTTAAGTTTGACAAGTGAAAGTCACTTAATACTATGGTGTACTAGTTTTTATTTTATTTTATTTGTGAGAGAAGCTTTATGTTTGATTCTCTCCAAATGTAAATTTGAACATTATTGCTAGTCTATTTCCTACTCTTTTAGTATAAATAATATCGTTTGTTTCAAAAAAAAAAATTACTAAGTGTAAATCCAAGAAGAATTAATTGTAAAAAAGTTGGTTTAGTTTTTAAGGCTTCTTTTCTAAAATTTAGACCTCATTTAGAAGTGATTTTAAAATGACTAAAAACGATTTTGGTGAAAATATTTTTTTAACCAATTCTTAGTACTTAAAGTGTTTCGTATAAAAAACACATAACTAGTGCTTATTCAGAAAGCACTTCAAGTGCCTTTAAAACTCACAAACATTTTCTTTAAAAAGACTTTCAATCATTTTAAAAACACTTCTAAAAGTGCCCTTAGATGTCAATTTTTATACAATTGAGTTGGAGTTTGTTTTGCCAGAAATCTGTAGCACGTGCTTTTAAAATTTAGAGAGTATTTTGAATTTTTTTAGGGTGATTTTGTATAAAATCAATCAAATGTTATGATATTGACAATATATCAATCAAATTTATTTCAATTATAAATAGGTCAATAAGACGTTAAGCTACATTAAAACACCTCAATCAAATGAAAATTACTATTCATGCCATTTTCATTTAAAACACCCAACCTCTTCATATGCCTCATTGTAAACTGCGTAAAACACTATCAGACTTCAACCTCCATCGCCTCGCAGCCATAAAACGCCCTCAGACAACAACCTCCACTGCTTCCCACCACCTTCAACCTCCATTTTTTGGCCTCACAACAGCGGCCTTTCAACTTTGTGCCGCTCCGAACGATTTCATACTTTTGCCCTAATTTTGACGAACAATTCCCACTTGCGCTTGAGAAATCACGATCAAGTTATTTTTTTTCTTCCTATTTTCTTCTTGTTCTTCAATTCTAATGTTTTAGGTTATTTAAGTTGTGTTTTTAAGAGATTTGGTGTAATTTTGCACATTACACCTTTTTTGGTTTTGAATTTGAGATTGTTTGGATGTTAAAATTAGTTTGGGCATATTACAGATTTAGTCTATTTAGATATATTTGCTAGCTTTGTGTATGTTTGTTTATTCATGGTGGTTATGTCGTTTAGCCTAATCACCAATACTCGTGCTCTTTTTCTTAGGTTATGTGCTCCATTTCAAATTCTAAGTTTTGTGGATTCAGACACTGCAACACAATGTCTGTTTCCTATTCTACGATTGTACATTGATATTCAAAAAGTTTTGTGAATTCAGACACTGTGTTCCAGTGTCTGTTTCTTGTTCTGTGATTGTACGTTGATATTCAAAAGTTTGTGATTCACGCAGTGTCTGTTTCTTGTTATGTGGATTCAGACACTTCGTTGCAGTGTCTGTCTCATGTTCTGTGATTGTGCATTAATATTCAAATAGTTTCCATGGATTCAGACACTACGTTGCATTGTTTGTTTCTTGTTCTATGACATGCGGTTTAATTCGATGCAAAGCGAAGAACCTTACCAGGGCTTGACATCCCGCAAATACTCTTGAAATAGAAGGTTGCCTTCGGGTACGCGGACACATGTAGTGCATGGCTGTCGTTAACTCGTGCCATAAGGTGTTGGGTTAAGTCTCGCAACGAGCGCAACCCTCGTGTGTAGTTGCCACGGTTGAGTTTGGAACCCTAAGCAGATTGCCTACGATAAGCCAGAGGAAGGTGAGGATGATGTCAAGTCATCATGCCCCTTATGCCTTGGGAGACACACATGCTACAATGGTCGGGATAAAGGGTCACGATCCTACAAGGGTGAGCTAACTCCAAAAACTCATCTTCAGTTCGGATTGTTGGCTGCATTACAATACAACTTTATACACTACAATACAATACTAGATAATATGGTAGAAAGAAATATCTGAATCTTTCTACCATACTATTGTATCTCTAGTCTGCCCATTTCATTTAAGACACGAAATTTTTATCCTTTTTGATATTCAAAAGTTTATGTGATTCCGATAATGTGTTGCAGTATCTGTTTCCTATTATGTGGATTCAGACACCGCAACGCAGTGTCTATTTCATGTTATGTGATTGTGCATTGATATTCAAATAGTTTATGTGGATTCAGACACTGTGTTGCAGTGTCTGTTTCCTGTTTATGTGATTGTACTTTGATATTCAAAGGTTTATTTGGTTTCGACACTGCATTGCAGTGTACGTTTCTTGTTCTATAGATTCAAACACTTAATTGCAGTATTAGAGAGAGAAGAGACAGTGAAGAGGAAATAGTTAAGGGATGGTTGGACATAACGTGTGTTAAAATATAAAGAGAGATAAGGAAAGATGGATAGAAAAGGCAAATTCCAAGTATTTGTAATCACTTAAAGCCATTGTGACATTCATCATTGACCTAGGCCTAATTAATAAAAATATATCATTGATTAAGTCTAAAACAAAAATATGTCATTGATATATGTTTAAATAGTAACGTTTTATTGATTTTTGGCTAAATTATTATTTTTATTTATGATTTATTTTGATTTGGAAGTTAGAGTTTCCTAACAAGGTGGAGCTAGAATTTAAGTGTGGAGGACCAAAAAAATAAAAAATTAAAGTGTAAAAATTATATAAATGTCATTCGAAACAAAATTACGAATACATGCCACTTAATATTACGATCTAGTAGTTTTCTTCTTCATTGGTAAGTGAGGTATTCTATATTCAATTCTCGCTAAAAGTAAATTTGAACCACATTATTGTTAGCCTATTGTGAGGTTTAACCCACTCCCCTAACCCCCATAGACCTACTCCAACCCTTGGAGTAAAACTCAAATTTTAGGTTCTAAACTTATCACAACTTGCTCCAACCCTAGAGGCAAATATGAGTTTTAACCCACAACTCATTTTTGAGGCAAATTTAGGTAAGGATTTCTCATGGATTAGTAGGACTGGACCACCATATATATGTATTTTTTTTAGTTTTATATTTATAAATTCATTGAATCCAACGACTAAGATCTAATATGATCAAACCCAACGGTAAGAAAAAAAATCTAACGGTCCAAATTTAAATCCAACAAGTAATTAAAAAAAAATCTTTTATGTATTTCATATTCTTTCGTAGTGTTCCATGAGTTTCATGGTGTTGGTTAATGAATTTTCAATATTTATTTGAATCTAAATATTTTTAGGTTAAAATGTTCATAAAATTAAACTAGGATAATCTACATAATTTTTTCCCTAAAAAAAAGTTCCTTAAAGAAAAAAATTATCCTAAATTCATTTTTAATAATATCGGACTAAAAATTTAACCCAGAAGAATTGGAGGAGAAAAAATGTTTCTGGGTTAAACCTAAATTTTATGAATTAAATTTTTTTATTTTAACTCAAGGGTTTGAAATGATCCAAGTATAGATAATACGTTTGTTTAAAAAAAAAATCTCCAAGATATTACCAAAAAGAACTCAGAGAAATCTATGAATAAAACAAAATTTTTATTTTTTATTTTTAAGAAGCGATATTATCTACACTAAGCGGGTGGGGGAATGAACTAAACCTCACAATTGGCGAGCCAAAATAATGTGGTTCAAATTTGCCTTTGGCAAGAATCAAACTTAAGACCTCTCACTTACAAATGAAGAGAAATATCACTAGACCATAGTACTAAGTGGCATGAATCAAACAAGAATTATATACAATAAGAAGTTTAAGGACTTATTGTCATAATTTTTTAAAGGAAAAAAGATAAATTAAAATAAAAGACAAAAATACATAAAACTGAGCTAAATCCCCAAATAGAAGAATATATTCAATAAAGAAGGGCTTGACGTAGTAACATGGCAACTTTTCTCAACATTTGTATTAATTACATTGCATTACTGTTTTGCTAATATGATATAAACAACTTTTAGGATTGAGCATTCTTCAAACTATTCAATATTAAGAGCACTTTCAGTGTAGGAAGGCCCTCCATGACAATTGGCAATTGAATCCCCTTCACTGAATAGTAACTGTCTTTAATGAACAGTAATTGCCTTTTGCATTTCCATCCCTAAACTGAATAGTCATGGCAATAGGCAATAAAATATAAATACTTTTTATTTTATAAAATAATAAAAAATAATTTTATTTGTAATTTCTGATAGGATTTTTAACCAGTCTCATTACCCCATGTGTCATTATCCGAAAGTACAATTTTTTGTTATAGATTTTCGATAAGATTTTTAACCAATCCCGTCGCGCCACGTGCCACAATCTGTTTAGAATATTCGAGGATATATTTCCAATAAGATTTTTAATCAATCATGTAGCATCACGTGTCACAATCTGAGTGAAATCTTTGAGGATAGATTTCGATAAGATTTTTAACAAATCACGACGTACCACGTGGCATTATCCACAACCTAATCCTTTCTTTTTTCTCCATATAACCCACCATTCATTCTAATAAATCACACACCAAAATCAAAATCTCACAAAATCTCTATCCTTATTCATAGTTTATTCTTCCTTCTTACAATGTCTTCTTCAAGGATGTTGTA
This sequence comes from Malus fusca, assembly GCA_035220775.1. Classification (NCBI taxonomy): domain Eukaryota; kingdom Viridiplantae; phylum Streptophyta; class Magnoliopsida; order Rosales; family Rosaceae; genus Malus; species Malus fusca. The sequence continues at coordinate 14,570,598 of CM069067.1, read as the reverse complement.
GGAAATCGATTAGCAAGAGAAAGAATTGTTTAAGCAAGAGGAAGAAATGTTCAATCTCCAAGAGGGAGAAAATGAGATGGAAGAGGAAGAGGATGATGAGCGTAGATTGAGAGATGACAAAGCAAGAAGCCAAAGAGCCTCACAATCCCGTCGAGTCGTCCAAGCTGTGGCTGAGATCTCCAGGCCCAACCATTCCGCAAACATTGATAGAAGCAGGCAACAACGAGGTAATGATCTCTTGGACGATTATTTTATCCATAACAGTGCATTCCCTGATACGTACTTTTGACGTCGTTTTAGAATGCAACGACATTTGTTCAACAAAATCATGATTGCTATTTGCAACCATGATTCTTACTTTGTGCAAAAGAATGATGCTTTTGGTGTCATGGGTTTCCTGCCTAAGCAAAAAATTACTGCTACCTTGCGGATGCTTACATATGGAACATCTGCAGACCAAGTGGATGAGATAGTGAAAATGGGGAAATCAACCATTCTTAAGTCCTTGATGAGGTTTTGCTTCGCAATCGAATCTATCTACACCAAAGAGTACCTCCGGAAACCTACGACAATTGACTTGCAAAGGCTTCTGAAGAAGGGTGAGATGCGAGTTTTTCCTGGCATGATTGGAAGCATCGATTGTATGCACTGGACCTGGAAAAACTATCCAAGTGCATGGCAAGGAGCTTATGGGGACATAAAATGAGCAAAAAGTATCATTTTGGAGGCAATGGCATCATTTGATACATGGATTTGGCATGCTTTTTTTGGTGTTCCAGGAGCTCAAAATGACCTCAATATCCTTGCCCAATCTTTAGTGTTCAACGAGGTGCTACAAGAAAAAACACAGAAAGTCACGTACTGGGTCATTGGACATAAGTACGACGGAGCATACTACCTAGCAGACGAAATTTACCCAAGGTGGACATCGTTTGTCAAAACAATGCCACATCAGCAAAGTGAAAAGAAAAAGCACATCGCAAGTTGTTAAGAGAGGTGTAGGAAGGATGTGGAGCGTTGTTTTGGTATCCTCCAAGCTCGTTGGGCGATTGTCAGGGGTGCTGCCATATTTTTTTGATTTAGAGTCACTTCGATCCATCATGATGACATTTTCCATTCTTCATAACATGATTGTGGAAGATGAGTATGATTATGATGTCATTGATGAGTTTGAGCCAGACATGATGAACAATTCCAAAACACAAATATATTGTGCTCATGACGCCACCTAAGAACCCGTGCAACACGAGTCATTAGAAAGGGATGGACGTTAGAATGAAAGTCTCATTCAACGATATATTTCACTCCAATCCTCATACTATCACAAAGTCAGGCAAAGTGACTTGATATAGCACTTGTGGGAATTGAAACATGCTCAAGAAACTTAAAAACAAGCTTGTGGTGGAAGAAGAATGCTCTTAGTTTGTTTGGTGTGTTTTTTAAGTTTATTTAGTGTGTTTTTTTTTATTTGGTGTGTTTATGTAATTTTATTTGGTGTGTTTTTATGTAATTTTATTTGGTGTGTTTATGTTCTTTGAATAAAGATTCTATTAGTTTAAATAAAGTACCAAATTAAATAAAGATACCCTTAGTTTAAATACTAAATTAAATAAATACGAAATTACATAAAGTACCAAAATAAATAAATACGAAATTACAACACAAAGTGATTGGAAAATTATGGGCTCCGATTATACAACAAATTCCTTAGTCCCTCGTGAATGGAAAATCATCACCTAACCAATTTGTGGTGCTAGGACCATCACCACTTACTCTCTCTTCTCTTGCACGCCTCCTCCGCAACACGTCCGTTTTCTCCGAATTCCAAAAATATTTAGAATTCAGAGACATCGTATCTATAGGCTTCTTCATAATGTCACGATCTTGTTGAGCCATTCTTTCTTCTTTAAGCTCTTCCCTTTCTTGCCTAAGTAGCTCTCTTTATCTCTCATTGGCTTGAAATAATATTTCAGCAACTGCAGCTTTTGCCTCATTTGTAGCCTTATCAGCCTCAAATTTAGCCATTTCCCGCGCCAAAGTCAATTCACCTTGGCGAGCAAGTTCTTCCATATATTTTGCATAATCATTCTTGAAAGAACTCCATTTTCTGTTTGAAGACTTCTTACCTTGAGGCCTAAGTGGATAACGCGTCGATCCCGACACTTGTTCAGGGGTGGCTTCCGACACTTGTTCTGTGTCACTTTCATGAACATGCGAGTCGTGATCTGGCGTAGAGTGTAAAGGGATGTTGTTCATGACAACTTCTGGACTGACATGCACGACTCTGATGGGACAATCTTTGACAATATTTCAACATTCCCACCGGTTGAATGATTTGTTTTTGTTTTTGGCATTATACCAAGCTTGCGCTTGAAGTGTCCACAAAATGTAGGAGCAGAAAAAATTATAATCAAAGTAGATAATGTAAATTTGGGTATAGTACAAACAAATAAATAATGTATTGTTACCTGATTCGAGTAATTTTCCCCACTTCGAATATTAGTACTAGCTTGTGCCAAGGCGTTTCTCCAATGGGTAAACGATTGGCTAAGTATTCTCCAACGACTTGAGAGCGATTGTTCCGTGCTTTTGCCAACAATTTTCTCAAGAAAAATGGAATGAATATTGCTCCATATTTCTCGCAACTACATCTCATTACTCGTAATCTGATCATGAGTAACTTCAACCCAACTAAAACATAACGTAACATCTTCAATAAGCGTCCAATTCGTACCTGCATCATTCGCCATTTTTTTGGAAACAAAAGTATATAGAAACTTTGAGATAAAGATTGGAATGTGGTTGAAAGTATATGAGAAAATATGAAAGTGTTGTGTAAGGTGGAAAATAATGATAAGGTATTTATAGAAAATAAAATAAAATTTTAAAAATTGTTTTTAAAAATTTAAATAAATTTTTATTAATTTTTAACAATTATTAATTTTTTTATTAACTTAATTAATTTATACTGTTGGATTACATAAAATTTGAAATCCAACCCTCCAGATTGTGACACGTGGCATAACAACAACATATCAGATTTTTTTCCCTTTTTTATATTTTTAAAGTTGAAAAATGTGGACCGTTGATCTGGAATCGAACGACTCAAATTGTGCCATGTCATCTAGCCGTTGGGGGAGTTTTGAATTTCTTTTTACCGTTGGAAATCAAACGGTCTAGAAAAAAAAAAGTCGTTAAAATCCAACGGGCGAGTGGGTGCCACGTTGCACCTAGTAACGGTAACATATTAGAATGTAAACCGCGGGCCCCACCATTTGAAATCTTGTTAGTGACGCGCCCTCACGCGTCTGACGCAAATTTTTTTATAACATGGCTGACATCAGCCTTGCATCACAAAGCCCTCAGGCACTCGGACCTTGGACTCCCACATGTCCTCTCCCACGGGCTCCCCTTTAGCCCAATTGCCTGCATGGGCCATTCACCACGCTGGATTTGCTCTAAACTTTGTGTTGGGTTTTACGGCTCAAAATTAGGATGATGCAAAAAATTAGGTTTGTGTTACCTATTTGGTTTTGGTGTCCTTTTTGGGTTTGGATTTTGACTGCTTAGTTGGTTTCCTTGGTGGATATATTTTGTTAATTACCTATTTGATTAGGATTTGTATTTACTTCCTATTAGGATTCTTATTGTAACCTAAGTCCTATGCACTATAAATAGGACCTTAGGGTTAGTGTATTTTGTGTGGCTCTTTCGTGTGGCAATTTGGTGAGAGTAATTGAGTTTGTGAGTTAGAGAGCAATTTGGGAGAATCTTCTCCATTAGTTTTGGGTTCTCTACTCGTTTGGTTTAAGGTTTGTAATTTGTGGGATTTGGGTTGTGAGAGTTTAAACACTCTTTTGTAATCTCCGTTTGTTTAGTGAAATTCCTCGCCGTGCTTCGCTCATCGAACCATGTAAATCTCGTGTTAGTTTGAGATTGTTTGATTTAGCTTTCACCTACGACGTTGATATTGGTACTTTGTTAGAATTCGCTCCATTTGCGCATAAAAGTACAACACTTTGTAGTAACTGGAGCTCAAAGTTATGGTTCGATATTCATGTTTAAATCATATTTTATAATGAGCACTTTTGTACTACTGTGCTCACTCCATTTCTTATCTCACTTATTTTGCCACCCACAATTAAAATTAAAAAATAATAGGATATTATTTTCACACCCAACATTATTCTTAAAATAACCTTAATATTTTGAATTTTTTTCTAATTTTATTTACGAATTTACAATTGGTTGTTGTAATAGGACATATGCCGATACTGTGTGAGCGTCACACGATTTCGAAATTATCGACTTTGGAGAACTTGCAATCGATGGGGTTTAGAGGAGAAGCACTTGCTAAATTCACTTCATGTTCCCAAATTCCCAATGAAATCTCAGGTCCCCAAACCCCTCTTAACTCTCATCGAGACCTGCACAAGCCTTCAACAACTCAAGCAAACCCACACCAAGTCTATAATCTCAGGCCTTTCCTACAACTAAATCACCGAGGGCGTAAGTTACACCGTGTAACCACTACGGCTCCAAAACTGCCTACCTCCACCCATTAGGCCTCTTGTACACATTTTTTTATCACCGAATTCGAATCAATGTGGCACACTATCACGAGATAGATGAGTGTTGGGTGATGGGTTGGCTGTCAAGGTTGGTTTGTGGCGGTGACGTCGTTTGGGTTTTTATTTTTAACATTTTCATTTTTATTTTATTTAGAAGTAGGAATGGCAATTCTAATCGTTAAAATCGATAACCGTGGATAATCGCCCGAATGGATTGGATTTAGGTATGAAAATTCGGGTATATTTTGGATATGGGGAAAAACCGTGAATAATATTCGGTTATGGTTTTGGATATGGTTATAGGAGTTTCCAATCCATATCCGCCCCCGAATCCGAACCGAATTATATATAATATAATAGTATTTACATATAATTATATATAATACAATTGTATTATAATATATATATATATATATATAATATTTATTATTCACCAAATCCATTACCTTGAGAATACAAAATTTGTGTGAGTTGCATTTTGTGGGCAATTTAAAAAGTTTTGATATAAATCAAAATCTATGAGAATCCAGGCCAATAGTACTTATGAGAGATATCAAAGATCAGCCAACATTATCAATGTTTAGTTTTAATTTTTATGCTCCATAATATTCATTCATTAAATCATTTTATACATCAAATATTTAATGACGAAATTAATATTTACTAAATTATCATACGTAAATTGAATGAATATATTTTTTGTATTGACTAAGATGGGTATAACTGTTAACCGATGGAGAATCCGTTACCCGATGGGTATGGTTATGGATAATCCCTTATGGTTAATTTTTGTGGTTATGGGGATGGATAAAACATTTTCGTCCCAAACCGAACCGTTGTCATCCTTCAATGTGACATCCCGTCCCAAATTTTACATTTTTTTTAATTTTTATAATGTTTATAATTATTTATTATTTAGTTATATTTTTAAAGAGGAAGAAGAGGAGAAAGAAGAAGTGGGGGGAAACAGGAGAAGGAAGAAGGAGGGGCTACTGCCCAATCAAAATGAGAGAGAGAGGGTAGACGAATGGGGAGAAGAGAGAGGAGAAGGCGACCAACCAGAGAAGGGGGAAAGGAGGGAAATGAGGGAGAAGAAAATGAAAAGAGAAACCGGGTTTCCCCCCTGACCCGCTCGACCCAACAAGCACCACGGCCAAATTCGGCCATTTTTCCGGCGATTCAAACCTTCCCACTACCTACAACCTACTCCATAACCTTCCATCTTCATTTTCCATCCAAAATTAGAAGGAATTTGGTGGTAATTTTAGGAAAAAATCGCACTGATGGGTGCGACGGTTCTTGACCAAGATTCACCAAATTTTGAAATGATTTCATCAAATTACCACCACCAAAATACTCCCCTGAAGCTCAGGAACAAAGCCCAAACAAGTTTGGGGGCGTCAGAGTTGCTATGGAGCCGAATTGATGACACCCAAAACTAGGGTTTCTTATGGTTTTTAGCAAAATTGGGGCTCTTCCAGGCCAAATTGGCCTTAGCCTCAGGTATAAAAGTTACTCTACTCATTGAGATCTTCATTTCTGTAAATTTTGGTAATTTTTTTAAATAGTTGGATTTTCAGGCTAGTCGGGGCGGCCGACCGCACCCACTGTGGCTCGTGCGGCGGCGCGTGGCCAGGGGGCCGTCGATGTTATTCCTAGGCTAATTAGATGCTTTGAGTTCAGTTTTGGTAATTGTATGACGTGGGTTGATTGTTAGAATCTAGATTCTCTACGTTACGTTAATAGGTCATTATATGAATTGACGATCTGACCGTTGGATCGTCACCAAACTTTAATATGCTATAGTACGTAACATTTGAGAACCATAGAAACTTACGGATCGGGAATCCAACATATGGATCTTCCCGAATTGGATTTGTAAGTTCATAAAATAAAATGTGGACCGCCACTTGATTTTGGCAATTGGCGGAGATCCGACCGTTGGATCATAATGAAACATTAGGACGTGGTTATAGGAACATGATGTGAATCTTGAGAAGTAACGGATTGGAAATCCTTGATGCAGATCTCCCGAAGTGAATTACGTAGGGATATGTTTTATGTAGATTATGTATTTTATCGGTCAGAACTATGACATGTGATTTGATAATTGGCCGCATGCGACGATGGTTCGTGATGTCTTGATATGCGTGCTAGGGAGTCGTAGCGCAGACATTAGGTGAGTGGGTCTTTTCCTTTCTATCGTATATTATATATATATATGATTGACAATTCCATAAACATTTATAATTTGATTATTGCTTATGATTAATGTGAATGCTTTGAATTACTAGTGTGAGCTACGAATGGCTTGATCCTTGTTTAGGGTACGTAGGCAGTCTAACTAGACGTTAGATGCAACTATACAAGAATTGAGACTAAATAATTGAGGCAATAGTCTTGTTTAGGGAATTGAGTAATGTGAGGGACATTGGTGGAAAATGTGAGAGTTAACCTTACTACTTGGTGATTAATTGTTGGTCATAAAATAATGTGTGAAGAATCAAGAATTTGAAGTAGGGAAACGTAAGTAATGATAGTTAATTAAACTAGTGTCTAGTTGGGCTTATCACTGATAATTATTCCCGAAAATAAATAGTTCGAGAGTAGGGCGTTACAACTTATGAATTTTATGCCATATATATATGTATATAGTTGATAATGCTATGTCATGTTTGAGTATCAGATCGCATCATGGTTTATCTATATATATATTACCTGCACATAATTAATGTGAACGCTTGAAGTGCAAAGGTGAACGCAAGACACCCAGGTAAGTTCAGGTGAGTTTATGGTATTAGTTGAAATGATAGAGTTATGGCAGGACTACATGCATGTTTTAGGCAACTCCGACACTGACGTACAGGTTGCCCATGAGTTGTATATGTTACAATAGATGGAGTTAGAGCTCATAAACCTGCACCCCGGTGTTAGTGCTCCCGCCCGTGGCCAGGGCACAGTCCTTCATGTGATGTTCACCTCCCGCACTTTATGCTCACCTTGGATCCAAGGTAGGTGCACATTCTTGTCGTACAGACCACTATAGGTTATTCTGACTCGTAGATGACCCGCGTTTATTCGCATAGTCTTCAAGTGATCGTAGCACTTGAGTGTATTTATTTACACCCGGTCATGTCGTACAGACCACTTTAGGTGGTTCCGACTCGTGCACAGGTATACTTATGAGCTAGCATATGTGATAAGATATGGATAGGTTGTACATGTCACTATAGGTGACTCTGACTTATGAGCTAGCATATGTGATGCGATATGGATAAGTCGTACAGGTATAGGTGACTCTGACTTATGAGCTAGCATATGTGATGAGATATGGATAAGTCGTACATGTCACTATAGGTGACTCCGACTTATGAGCTAGCATTGATTGATGAGATATGGATAAATCGTACAGGTCACTATAGGTGACTCCGACTTATATGCTAGCGTTGATTGATGAGATATGGATAAGTCGTACATGTCACTATAGGTGACTCCGACTTGCGTGCTAGTATAGATTATTAATCACATGATTATTGATATTGTTGATGAAATGCGATGTTGTGGTATATTTAGGGATTTACTGTTGATATACTTTTGATTCCACATTGATATGTGGTATAATTTTTCTGGAAACTATACAAGTGTTGCAGTGAGGGGTTATAATGTTTTATATGGTTTCTATTAAAATTTTATTTCTAGGGCCACTCACCCTTGTTTTATTTTCACCCTCTAGGTTTTATTAGCTGAGCTTTCTTATCGTTGAAGATTCGTGGCGATTCTTAGTATTGGAGATTTTTTCGAGGGTACAATTCTTAATTCACTCTACTGTACTTACTTATGCTCTAATGTCAAGTGTGAAGTGGGTTCATTCTCGCTCACCAGTGCACTCTGGTATTTAGACACTCTTAGGTTTAAATTTATTCACATTTTTTCACATCATCACACTTTATGGCTTCGTCACCTTCCAAGTGTCGGCCAGCGCAGCTCGATTCGGAGTCCTAGTGGACATTCCGGATCGGGGTGTGTCATTCAATGTCAATTTGCAAGAGGGCAACTTTGTCAACAAAATATTTAATTTAATGTGGTTGAAAAAAATAAGAGGAAAATGTGGGCTTAACAGCACTCTTTATAATTGACTTTTAGAAAACTTCATTTTAATAACCTCATTAAAATGTGGGTTTAAACACACTAATTTTTCTTTTAGAAAACTTCATTTTAATCTTTGGCAAATATGACTTTTAGATTAAAACCATGACTAAAATCAAAATCTAAGTTTAGTCCCTTGATACATTAATAACCTCATTTATTAATTATATTTTGATTTTTTTAATTATTTCTCTTTTTCTTCCTAATTTTTAATATATTAATTTTATTTAATTATAATTATAATTTTCATTTCATTTATCGTAATATATTTTGTTGTAAACATTTATGTCACATCCCGGTCCGGGCCCCACCACATCCCAGACTCGACTCCACTGTATCACGATATTGTCCGTTTTGGGCCCAGACCATGTCCTCACAATTTTGTTTATGAGAACTCACACGAGAACCTCCCAGTGGGTCACCCATCATGGGATTGCTCTCGCGCAAACTTGCTTAACTTCGGAGTTCCTATGGAACCCGAAGCCAGTGAGCTCCCAAATGCCTCGTGCTAGGTAGAGATGAGAATATACATATAAGGCTTACAGGATCCACTCCCCAGGGAGAAATGGGATGTAACAATCCACCCCCTTAGGGGGCCGACATCCTGGTCGGCACACTTCCGGCCAGGGATTGGCTCTGATACCAAATTGTCATATCCCGGCCCAGACCCTCACCACATCTCAAGCTCGACTCCGCCATAGCACGATATTGTCCGCTTTGGGCCCCGACCATGCCCTCACGGTTTTGTTTCTGGGAATTCACACGAGAACTTCCCAGTGGGTCACCCATCATGGGATTGCTCTCGCGCAAACTCGCTTAACTTCGGAGTTCCTAAGGAACCCGAAACTAGTGAGCTCCCAAAAAGTATCGTGCTAGGTAGAGATGAGAATATACATATAAGGCTTACATGATCCACTCCCCAGGACGATGTGGGATGTAACATTTAGATAAACTAATTTTTGTTATACAATATATTTCGATGTACTTTGTCTTCATCATGTAGGTATATTAAATTCATTATAATAGATTTTGGTGCATACATTTAGGTACACACATTTCAATACAAATATTTAGGTACATTAATTCAATATAATACATTTCGGTACACACATTTAAGTACATTAATTTAATATAATACATTTCGGTGCATATATTTTGGTACATACATTTCGGTACTAACATTTAAATACATTAGTTCTATATAATACATTTCGGTACATTTAGATACATTAATTGAGTCTTCCAAGTTTGAAGAATGTTAAATAAAATTAATAAATTAAAAAACTCTTTTTTGGTAAAAAAAAAAATTATAATTTGTATATTAATAAATTTAAATATTTAATGGGAGACATTTAATAAAATTCACATTAATTATTTTGAATTAAGGACATATCAAGAGATTATAATCAAGGGGTGTGCTATCCACACACCCATTTTTACTTCTCCTACACCCCTTGTTAATTTCTGTCATTTGATCTTCTTCAATTCATCCGATCTGACGGCCGAAAATTATAAGGGTGTGAGAGAAGTAAAAAAGGGTGTGTGGATATCACATCCCATAATCAATATGTAATCTAATACTAGATTTGACACACCCCGACTGAGGCCAAGGCATGTTGGCAGTCATGTGAGAGTGACGTAGTCATGTGCACAGTGCAGAAGCGATAAAGATAGAAAATATACAAATAATTAAAAACCACATTTCTAGAGTGCACCACTAACAAGAAGTGATAGGAGTTAGTTACAACCGTAAACTCTCCTAATCAGAGCATAATAAGTCTAGGTGCAGTCCTGTAGGACAAGTACTAGTTACACAGTACCAGGAATGTCCTACTATAATATAGAATAGTCAGAACAGCCGACGTCTTCGAGCCACCAACAGCAAGCTTACTTAAAACCTGGAGGGGCGCAAAACAAAAAATGTGAGTGGGCAAAAACAAATGTTTTACAAAATCATTTCATTTATCAACATATATAACCCCTCGCTATAAAACATATATAATTTTCCCAGAATCAAGATGTAAGCATATACATATATATATCTAAAATCATATCAATTTAGTTCATGCTTCACCTAATCATATTCATATGTATGCCATGCCAAAATATAACAAAGTAAACAATCCAGGTAAGAATAATTTCATAGAGGTATGATATGTTAGCCGGAACTTCTGTGGTAGTCTGTACGGCTGAATTCATAGCTCAAAAGTCAATCTAGCCAGAGTTACTACTATGACCTATACGGCAATATACTGCACATAAGTCGGAACCACTGAAAAGGGTCTGTACGACAAGATTGGGTGAAATAATTATGCTCAATTCTATTCTCTCATAATAGCTGGGCGATAAATCGCTAGTCACCTACGAGTCGGAACCATAATAAGGTCTGTACGACAAGACTGTGCACTTAAGTTGGATCCAATATGAGCATATAGTGCAGGATATGATGTAATTAAACAAGCATGTACTTCATATCTCTGGCTAAATCACAATCACCCCAGGTGCAGTTTTATGAGCTCAACATTACTCAATCACCTATCACATCATCGATGATTCACATAAACAAACGTAACTTACCTGAACTTACCTGTGCCTCCACAGTACCACATTTATATATATATGCAACCATGAAATGCATATTCAAAATATAAAAGCATTTGGCATATTATTTCAAAGCATACTTTCTTTAAAATACATTTCTGGGAAATATATCAAGTATATAAATATATACTGAAAACAAAAACTCACTCACTGGTATGTCGACGGGTCGTAACCTCCGAGTCGCCCGTGGATACGCTCGTCCTCGGAATAAGTGTCACCTATATGCGAATTATTTATAAAAACGTTATTTTAAAGCATATAGGCAAAACTAGCTAATAAATTCTCATACATTGCTCAAAATGGGTATATGAATATACCACAGTGATCTACACAACCTCAGGATCATCCCCATATTTTTAGAAATATTTTTGGACCTCCCACGTGCGGCCACGCGCCGGCGAGTGCACGGCAAGACACGCCACCACGCGCAGGGAATCCTGACGGATTCCCTAACTGCCGTTAGGAATATTCCGTTAAAACCCAACGGAATCCGTCCAATTTAACTGACGCCGTGAGAATATTCCGTCATACTTGACGGAATATTCCTTCACCTCCTACCTCCAGCTCCGGCGACCGTCGCCGACGTCGAAAACTGGGCAAAACTTCAAACACACTATTATCACTTGTTTCTCAACCATTTTTCATGAAATTGGTACCAAAATGAAGCTAATAACATGTAGAATCACATTATACTACTTTTAAGCCTTGAATTCCACTAGAATCTACCTGAGGAAGCTCGATAATCCGGTCGACTTTGAAAAGTTTCGATCTCGGCCCTCCGACGTCCAAACTCGTCCAACGAACTACCCCAAGGCTCGTGAGGACCTCCTTAAGCCTTTTATGAGCTTAGAATTCCCTGAAATGCAAGGTTTTACGTGTGCATGAACAATGCACAAAATCAGGGTTAGGGTTTTCTCGTGTTTTCGAAGCATTTACGTCCAAACAAGGGTATCAATGTACTCAGGAGGTTATAATGAGCAAGAACCTTACCTTTGAAGCTTCGATCCGTGCTCGAGGGTGAGCTTTGTGCCTTGTCCGTACGTAAGGGAATGAGGGAGATAGTCTGAAAGAGATGAGAGGATACAGGAGAGAGAAGAGAGAGAGTATGTGTGTGGCCTAGGATTGGTCAACCACCAAAAAGTATCATAACTTAATCCTAATTGGTTCCAAACAATTAGGATTTAAGAATATTAACCCAAAGTTACACTTAAACCACACTACACAATTAACGTCTCAGGGTATTTTCGTCAATTCACGCCGTCGATAAATATATATTTGGGACGGGCTGTGACAAGATGTATTTTAAATTTCAATCTTCTTAAAGGAAAACCCCCAAAATTTTTTGAATCAATTTTGAGATTCGGAAGAAAAAGAATGTGGGGAGACCAAAGTAAGACAACCACTAAATTCCAAGTGACAGATTTGTAATTAACAATATGCATGCCAAATATTCTTTTTTTTTTCTTTTTGGGTAAAATCCATGTCCAATATTTAATAACAGAAAAAGGAGTGTTATCTCTTTTTACATTTTACTTACTCAATTTTCAATTATCGAATTAAATTAATTAAAGATGATCAAATAATAAAAATTAACAATATGTGGGTGAAAGATAAAATATGATGTGTGAAAAATAAAATATGGTGTGTTGATAACAACACCGTAAAAAAAATATCACTCAAATAAGATATTATTCTGTTTTTCGAATATCCAACATTCCAATTCTACTGTTACTATTATTTCTACTCAGTTGGGTTTTGATGCTCGTCGAGTTGGGGAATATGTACGTACGGAACGTGAGAAGTTTTGGCAGGCAGATAATTTGAGATAGATTTGGGGCAGGAATGGTGGATCCACATAAATCTATCAACAAAAACCTGGCAGGAACCGTAAATACACACAAAGAGACAATATCTAAAGGACAAGATACCTCATGCAATTGCAGCAGAGACATTTCTCCCATCATTGCTGCCCTAACCCTAACCCTACCCACAGCCCACACCCTCCCCCTCTTTACATCATGTAATCTATATTAGATTTTAGAGGTAATCTATATTAGATTTTAGACGTAGTACTCCGGATTCTTTTCCTAGGAATCCTAGAGATAGTAATTGTAATCGTTTATTGTACATCGTGTGATCAGTTTTCATTAGGTATTATTTATATTTAATTTTAAATTTTAAATTTTGAAATAATTTCTGATTGTATGATGTATAATGAACGGTCACGATCACGAAATTTCAAAAATCTCTAGAAAAAGGATCCGAGGACGATCCTTTTCCTGCCGGATCCTTTTCCTCTCCTATATTGTTTGAAGGCGTACAGTTTTAGGGTCAGCAGTGCTTTTTGGCTGATAGGGCTCAGTTTGCTTTGCATGGCTTAAGATTTTCTTACCAGCTATAGGTATTGCTTGCTGTGTGCTGTTAGCTTCTGCGTTTGGTGAATAGCGTTTTGGATATATATTCCTAGAACCAAGAACCAAGAACCAAGAACCATTCCTTTAAATCTTGAGCTGGTTTTTGATGTGTGAAGTTACGAATTAGTAGTCAAAAACCCAAAAAGATAAAATTACGCATAACGTTAACAGAGAGAGAGAAAAAAAAACATCAATTTCCATTCAATGTTCGGTACTAAATAGTAAAAGATCGATTACCTACTAAAAAGTAAATAGAAAAGATGAAATATGTTATCTTTGTTAAACAAATGTATTATGTTTTACAAGACTACAACCGCTTTATTATACGAACTTCAGTTGACTCAAATGATTATTTTAATTAGCAAGTAAAGTACATATGAGTTATTGTCCGTCATTAATTAGCATAAATCACAGAAAAAGTGGATGAATTTCGTTGATTAGTATAAAGATTACGAAAAATTTCATCCTGATCAAGATCAAGGATTGAGAGTGATTAATATCGTCAGTTAGCATGTGTATATGTCTAAATTAAGGTTAGCAAGCCCTAGTTTGAAATAAGGTACCTACAATTTCACTAGAGAGGTCCAAAAGGCACGAATCATGGCGGGATATGGATCAACCTTTCTTTCTGATGGTCACATCTCGCGCCTCAAGCCAGGTGCTACGTTTCAACATCTCTTAACCACTAAAAGAAACAAAAGCATCAATTTCCAAGGCATACATCACATACTGCAACCATTTATGCGTAAAAAAAGCCCTTATAATATGTGGCCTTTGGCCCATCCCCTGCCCCATGCCATTTATTCTCTTCATGTGTCTCTGCAATTCCAACATCTCTCTCTCATCTATATAGCGAACTTTGAGTAGGGATCAAATGACCAATTTGTTACTATGTCATTTTCAGAAGAGCAACTTAAATGGCACTAGTGCATTTACAGTGTAGTATTTTTTGAAAAATAATATAGTGAGCGTAAAGTTCATTCATCTTCTGTTGTATCATAATATCATTAATACAAAATGTTACTATAACAATGTATTCATGCATTCTCAAGGTTTTGGAATTTTGATGGGACCAAAGCTTGAGGCTTTGGGTGAGACCCATTTGCTAAGCAAGAGCCAGAGGACAGTTTGGCTGACATTGGTTTTGGGACACCGTAAAAAGAGAGACTGCGATATGCAGCTGCCTGCCGTGCCTCCAGTAAAAGGCTTATTAGATCCGGCCAAACGTGCTTCGTGCTCTAATAGTAGCTACACTGCACTGTGGTCTATGGCCTGCTCTCTCCCATGTGAACGTTGCTCCTTTCACTGAGGTTACTTTTGTCATTTTAAGGACAAAAGGTGGTCAAATAACATAGCATGCATGCCATTTGCAAGCGTACTTGTATTTTGCATTCACTGTTCTCTGTCCCAAAAATTTCATAGAATGTCTTCTTTCTCGTCCGATAGCCATGGCCAATCTTAATTTTATTTTTTCATTTTTATTATATTTTTACTATTAGTAAGAGGAGGTGGGAGAGAGGCTTCGAAAATATTACATTAATTTAGAAGAAGTGGAGTTTCGAACTCGTAACGCATAAATATAAACACAACAACCTATTTACTAAAATATTGAATCATATGCAATTTTACTTTTTCATTTAACGTTTGAGTGTTAAAGAGATTAATTTGAAGATGTGAATATAGTTAAAGATAATAGGAAATTTCTAGAGGAGGTGCGAAATATGCAATGATAGGTGTAATTAAGTAGTGTTTAAAATATCGATATACAAATTTATGGAAATATTGATTGCATTCAAAAGTAATTATGAAAATTTGCAACGGGTGGATATATTTACTCATATACCCACCCCATTGCAAATTTAGTCAAAATTAGAGAAAATTTTCTCTAATTTCGACTAGATTAGAGAAAAATTTCTCAAAAAAAATTATAAAGTTCTAAATCTCCAATGAATTCCAACAAAAATTCTGTACTAAATCAGTAAACATAGGGTGAAGTTTTTATTTTACCCCTATTTCCATATCAGTCCATGATTTTTCGAATATTTCGACGAAAATATCGACAATTTCATAGATATTTTAAACACTCGAGGGGGGGTAAGTAACATCCAATCTATCCAACATATTTTATCTATCAATCCGAATCTTAATCATACAAATTACATAGTAATTTACTAAAACGATTGTTGTACCTTGTAGGTAGTAAAAATAATGAAATGTTGGTTCTTCTCGCACTCTATGTTTTTCATTTTATGATCATTAAGAATGTAGCTCAAAGAATACATAAAAAAAATGGGTAAATTACACTTTTATACCTCAGGTTTGAGCTCTATTTCAATTTCTTACAACATCTTTAAAACATTTCACTTTCATTCCTTAAGTACGACTTTATTTCAAAATAATACATCTGTTACATTTTTCATCTATTGATCCGTTAAATGCTAACGTGGCTGCCAAATGTCTGTCACGTGGCACAAAAACCTGAATTTTTACACAAAAAAAAAAAAGAATACCCCAGCGACCCACATCTGCAATCTGCAAGAAGAAGAAGCATCTGCAGCAGGAAAAGGGAAAAAAAAAATTGAGCGCGACCCGCATCTGCAGCAGGAAGAAGAAGAGGAAGAGGAGGGAGAAGAAGAAGAATAAGAAGAAGCAGGAAGAGGGAAAAAAAAATTGAGCGCGACCCGCATCTGCAACAGGAAGAAGAGGAAGAGGAGGGAGAAGAAGAAGCAGGAAGAGGGAAAAAAAAATTGAGCGCGACCCGCATCTGCAGCAGGAAGAAGAAGAGGAAGAAGAAGAAGAAGAAGCATCTGCAGCAGGAAGAGGGAAAAAAAAATTGAGCGCGACCCACATCTGCAGCAAGAAGAAGAAGAGGAAGAGGAGGGAGAAGAAGAAGAAGAAGCAGGAAGAGGGAAAAAAAATTTGAGCGCGACCCGCATTTGTAGCAGGAATAAGAAGAGGAAGAGGAGGGAGGAAGAAAAGAAAAAAAAAACCAACCCCCCCCCCCCCCCCGCGAAGACCCAGCTCCCCCCTCTCCCCGTGCGACCCTCCTCCCTCCGCGATCTGGTGATTTTCAGTGTGGGTGAGTTTTGAAAATATTTTGAGTTTGAGATGATTTTTGGACTGGTTTTGTGGTAGATCCACCTAATCTTGGCCGGGATTTTTGGGAGGGTGGCTCGGGTGGGATTTTGGGGTTTTTTTCTTTCTTTCTTCCTCCCTCTTCCTCTTCTTCTTCTTGCAGATGTGGGTCGTTGGGGTTTCAATTTCTTTTTTTGCCATGTGGCAGACATTTGGCAGCCACGTCAGCATTTAACGAATCAATAGATGGAAAATGTAACGGAGATATTATTTTGAAATAAAATAGTACTTAAGGTATGAAAGTGAAATGTTTTAAAGATGTTGCAATGAATTGAAATAGAGCCCAAACTTGAGGTATGAAAGTGTAATTTATCCTAAAAAAATCTTTTATTATTTACGCAATTAGTGTAGTGCCCCGACAACTGATAATGTTAGTGAATATTGATACCAATTTCCATCTACGCCGGTTGAGTGAGTGCAAACAATACCTCAAGTCCAGAATCCTACAAAAAAGAGAAAACGATCCCAAAAAGATGCCAAGGACATTGACCAACTGCTTACAGAGAAAGAAAGAAACTGGACCCTCATAAGTATACATATTATACTAATGCCAAAGGTCTTTGCAAAACAACTTCAAGTTCTGTAAGATTTTAGGTCCATGTCTCTCCAAGTATATTCCAAATTGAACTTGAATATAAATGCATTTTGATATAGACGCCTCAAATTTGATTTTTCTAATTAAAACATTTATAATTATCACTTCCTTCCCGATTTCTGTTAATTTTTCAAAAAGCAAAAATTCTACAATTATTCATGGCCATACTATAAATGGTCCCAAGCCCTTCTGATCCTACAACATCCTCTTAATCACGTGACTCTCATATGTATATTAGATATAATGTACCAATAATTTGGTACATTATTGGTACATTATGTTATCATAATTTGGGTATGTATTAGTATTTTGGTACGTTATGTAATTCTTATTTTTATTGTACCAAGTTACTAGTATGTTGTGTTATTTTAATTTTGGTACGAACAATACTAATGGTATATTATGTATAATCCTCAACAGAATATAATTTTTCATTAAAAATTTGTTCTAAAATCATATTCTGTCAATTCTTAACAATAAAATCTTAACAATGAAACTTTAAACTAAAAAGAGAGACTCTTAGTTCACGCTTATGCAATTACCTTTAGAAAATTCAAATCTATTTTCAATTTTCATCAATTTACGGATCCTAGGTGTCAATTTCAAAAAACTCTTATTTCTTTAAATTCTATATAAAATGTTGAGATGAAAATTAAAAAAATAAAATGAAAAGGATGAAAGAACTTCAACCAAAATTTAGAGCGCTTTAATTAAAAGTTAAAAACCAAAAATATTTAACCAATAAATATAGAAGTTGAGGGCTTAAATCTAATTTCCTCTTGAATATACTCAAATTTAATATTTATTTTGATTCAATTTTATGCGTCAACATTGACAAACACTAAGAAAAATCGAACAATTGAAATAAAACAAAATCCTCACATGTAGTGCAATAATAGTCGGAGTAATTAAAAAAAAGGTTTTATTTCTTCAATACAAAGTTTTAATTATAGAAAATGTTAGGGGATCAGACTTTTGTACCACATCAGTGTATCATCTTGTATGACAAGTGATATATAGTAATCTGTACGCATCAATATTAATTAAAAAATTTATTTCCTTAGATGTTGATTGTACGTGTCATTTACTCTTTAGTGATTGTTTAAGTATGAAAATGAATCTCATTATTATTGTGGTTAGATTTTTAATCACTCTGTCTTCTAGATTTTCCTTTCATTTGATCCATAGTCCAATGGAAATTGTGTTGGGCTCCATAAACCCATATGTGTGAGCCGAAAAGGTTGGCCTTTGGGTTGAATGCTAAGCCGAACCCAACAACTCCATGCAATTTAAACACATCAAACAGCAAACCAAGCCCAACAAAAGACCCACTATAACAAGGGCACAAACAAAATTTCATGATTTTTGTTCAATTAGATTTCTTTCTTGCATGCAAAGCCATGAACTTTTGATAAAATTCACAAAGTGTTTATACCCCTTGTAAAGCATACTTATGTTCCTGGATCCAGCTGGAAGATTCAATTACAATTCACTTTGCAATGCATATTTTAATTAGCATGATGAAGATTTTCTCTCCCTATTTTATTCCATAGTTTCATTTCATTTATACAAAATTCTTTAAGAAGATAATTTGTGGGTTCCATGATTAGGAAGGAGCTTGCTAAACTGTCTTTTAAGCCAGGCCACCAGATTGCCAGGCAGCCCTTTGGATTCCACAGAATTTCTACCTCTTTTAATACAGATTTTTATATCAATTTCTAGTTTTATTGAATATAGGAGGGATCTCAAAATGTATTGATAACAGATTAATCTCTCTTTCATGCAGCTCAAGTACCGCATGAGACGACAATGTATTTTTGACGTTTGAGGCAAATGGTACGCCAATGCACAGTCAGATACGAAAAAAAATTAACTTTTTTATATTGAAAGTGGAGATGACTTTTTCTCCGTGGCTTCACTGGCTGTACCACCCATTGAATTTGGTGTTGAGAACATGATTAAGAAATGGTGGATAGGATAGGAAAGACAATTAAATAATGTAAACAATGTGTGATCTATTTATTTAATTTTAATTTTTATGTATGTGAGGAATCAGATTGTCAATCTGCTGGTGCTGGTGTGAAGAATTTAATACAAATAGGTTATATTTTTTTTAAGATCCAGATCACTGAGAAATAGATCACTTAAAAAACTGACCTAATTGTTTCCCAAAAAAAAAATTAAATAAATAAATAAACTGACCTAATTTGTCTTAAGCATGACATTTCCTACTTGCAGGCCGGCGACCAATTATCCCCCAGGGGATTAGGGGTAAAGGCTTTTTAATTAAAAAATATAAATGCGTATTGCAATTAGCAATATGGTAATTAATATTTTATTTAGCTTGTAAATATAAGGTCTTCGATGCTTGACAATGATGTTATTTGCAATTCTCATATATATAATTGCGTTTACTAGCATAAAAAATGAAAAAGTAAGTCAAATGTACCTGAGAAATAGTTATGTCATACTCATACTTGAGCAAGTAGGTATGAGATCACCAAGAAAGGTATGAGAAAAATACCTAGTTATTCATACATGACATAAACAATCCAACATAATCCTCTTCGGATTTTTTGGTGAAGATCCTGGTGATCCGTAATTCGTGTCCGTTCATCATACATCGTGTGGTCAGTTTTTGTTAGGTACTGTTTGTATTTAATTTTAAATAAAAATATTTAAAATGATTTCTGACCGCATGATGTACGATAAATAGATTTGATTCACGGATCCCAGGAATCCTCACAAAGAGGATCCGAATTCATAAACAATCCCCTTTGTAATGGTTTCTGGTTTGAATTGGGTATTGCCTAACTAATTTCACTGTGCAATTTACTTATTTTTTCCATTTTGTGTGTGTTAATAAACGCAAAATATATCAGGATAGTGAGTTATATTCATACTTTGCGTATCATTTATGGTAAGTAAACATGTCACAAGCATGGTCTAAAATATCCATAATATCCCGATATTTCCATCGAAATTTCCGTGTTTTTGGACTACCGATATTTCCGATATCATCGATATTTTAGACCTTGCTAAGTCACTCATGTATCTTACCATGCAATGTATAAAGTGTAAAATATTGTACTAATTCATTATATATAAATGATTATGGTGTGTTTAAACTTCTTTCATTAATTACGACATATTTTCTACACTCACAATGTTTGTCAGCTCGCTATATAATCAACTTAAATAAGTTATATCTATCATGCAATGCATTTCCTTCCAATTTTTTGTGATAAACTAATAGATAATTGACTAAATAAACATCCTGCAAAGTTTCAATAAAAATTTCCAAGTTTTTCTTACAATTTCCGTGGTTTTTATTCAATTTTTATCGATATCGATAATATCCCGATATTTCCATCAAAATTTCCGTGTTTTTGGACTACCGATATTTCCGATATCATCGAAATTTTATAACTTGGTCACAAGTACATAAACATTCACTAACACAATGAAATAGAAAAAGGAAACTTCAAGACGACTAGTCAAATTATACAGTGCCCCACAATGGCCGATGAAAAGGAAGCAATTGGAAAGGAGCACTTGGGAGACCAACATGATTTTTAGACTTGACAATTTCTTACCCGATCTATTTCTTAACCTAAAACGATAAGAAAATAACGAATTTTGTGTCAATACGTTAATTAATTGGATTGTTATTTAATCACACATTAAGAACCTGTGAACGCAACATATGAGCTCCTATTCATATAAGGTCCTACTTGTGTTCTTGCTTCAACTCCTATATTAGAAGCTACATATGCGCTGACAAGACAAGTGATGCTAAGTGCACAGGTAGAGAAAAAAAGAGATTGATTTCGAAAGGGATAGGAAATTAAAAAAAAAGCGCGAGTTTCTCCTTGAAATTCATAATTATATATCTATAAATTAGAAATTTGATTAATTAGAGGGGCTAGTTAATCTGATTCCATCTCCCACTCATATTTCTAAGTTATTTGATCTCTTCATTCTCTTATTTATGTCCATTAAACACGCACATAAATATAAACTTTCCTTGGCCTAAAACATATTCGGAGCCTAGAAGGTCATCCCAACATCAGGACACTTCTAATAGGTTGCAAATGATTCAAGACTGGTTTAAAAGAATTTAATCTTTTTCTTGGTGAAGTATTTCCACTCAGCCCCGTTACATATAACGAATTGTCTTGAACTGTATTAGTTTTGCGAGTTAAGGTGAATTTGTTTTGCACTAAGTGGTATAAGAGTTGTTTGAAGTTTTTGGGATAGTGCCAAACTAAGCCACAAACAAAAATATATTTTAAGACCCAAGAAATGTTTGCTATTTTTTACTACTTTTGCCTAAACCAAAAATCAATTTTCTCCTTCTTCACCTATTTCTCTATTGATTCTTTTAATTTTTTGTTGTTGTTGTTGTCAATAATCCTAACTAGTATATTGAGATGGGTTTGGGGAAGTGGAGAAGGGAGTGACAACATGTCACAGCCCGTCCCGAATTATTACTATCGACGATGTAAAAGGACGGTGTTATCCTTGGACGTTGAAATTGAAGTGTGTGTGTTATGCTTTGGGACTTAGATGTTATTTTCTTTGGTTGGTTGGTGACCCACGTGGAACACACATACACTTTCACTCTCTCTCTCTCTCTCTCTCCTCCTTCTCGATTTTCTCCTGTTTCCGTCAACCTTGTACGGACGAACGTCAAGTTCACCATTCACGCACGGATCAACGTTAAAAAGGTAAGGTTCTTGTTCCCTACAAGCTCCTGAGTCCATTCGTACCATTTTTAGGACCTGAAAACCTCAAAAACCCTGAGAAATCTAACCTCCGATTTGGTGCACTGTTCATGCACACGTAAATGTGAAGGTTTTAGTGGATTTTAAGCTCACAGGGAGTTTTAGAAGGCCCTCACAAAGCTCGAAGAAGAAAAACCAAGCGATTTGGACGTTGGGATCGTTAGTTTCAAGTTCGGCCGGTTTTCCTCAAATTTCTCCGCTGAGATTCTGTGATCTTTGGGACTTTAAACAGGTAAGGAAATGTTCTACAAGTAAAGAGCTTCAATTTGGTACTGGTTTCATGAATTTTGGTTGAAAAACGAGTGAGATATCAAGGTTTAAACAAATTCCCAGTTTCCGGCGCCGGCGACGGTCGCCGGAGTTCCGAGGTTAGGGATGACGGAATATTCCTAACGACGTTGGTTAGTTTTAACGGTTTCCGTTACTTTTAATGGAATATTCCTAACGGCGTCACTGTTACCGTCAGTGTGCCTGGCACTTGCCCGCGCGTGGGCGACGCGTCTGGCCGTGCCTTGGCCGGCGCGTGGGTGGTTGGAAAATTTTTCTAAAAATATGGGGATGTTCGTGAGGTTGTGTAGATCATGTTGGTATATTCAAACACCCCATTTGAGCATTGTATGAGAATTTATTAGCTAGTTTCGTCTATGTGCTTTAAATAACGTTTTTATAGTTATTTCGCATATAGGGGAGGCTTATCCCAAGGACGAGGACAGTCAAGGGCGACTCGGGGGCTACGACCTTTCGACATACCAGTGAGTGGGCTTTTGGTTTTCAGTATATATTTATATACTTGATATTTTCCCAGAAAATGCGTTTTAATGAAAGTATGCTTTGAATGCTATGCATCTAAATTTATATTTTGTATATGAATTAGTATATGATGCATATATATTATTGTGGTGCTGTGGACGCTCAGGTAAGCCCAGGTGAGTTATGAATTGTGAATGTGATTAAGGTGATGATTAATTGAGGAGCTTTGAGCTCATAAACCTGCACCTAGGGTGTGAATGATTAGCCAGAGATATGACACATGCCTGTTATTATAATGTCACATCCTGCACCATATGCTCATATTGGATCCAATTTATGTGCACAGTCATGTCGTACAGATCATCATAGGTGGTTCCGACTAGTAGGTGACTAGCGATTTTTCGCCCAGCTATCATGAGATAGTAGTATCGAGCATAATTATATTACACTCAGTCTTGTCGTACAGACCCCTTTTTAGTGGTTCCGACTTATGTGCAGTGTAGTGCCGTATAGGTCACAGTAGTGACTCCGGCTAAATTGACTAATGAGCTATGAATTCAGCCGTACAGATTTATGCAGAGGTTCCGGCTAATATGTTATTTTCCATTAAGTTATTCTCACCTGAATTACTTACTTTGTTGTATCTTGGCATGGCATACTAATGATTATGAATATGTGAAGCATGAATTGAATTGATATATTTACGTATACATATTTATGCATATGCTTATATTCTATTTCTGGGAAAAATTATACATGTTTTACGGCGATGGGTTAGAACTGTTGAGAAATGAAATGGTTTTGTAAAACATTTGTTTTTGCCCACTCACATTTTCTGTTTTGCGCCCCTCCAGGTTTTAGGTAAACTGTTGTTAGTGGCGTACGAGGATTCCGACGGTTCTGACATATATAAATAATTGTAGGACATCTTATGGTACTGTATAATTAGTACTCGTCCTACTGGATTGCACCTAGACTTTCTATGCTCTGATTAGGAGTATTTACACTTGTATCTCACTCTTAACACTTCCTGTTTATTAGTGCACATTAGTAGCTTTCAGTTTTTGTTTATTCGTATAACTTTTATCTTTATCGCTTCCGCACTGTGCACATGGCTACGTCACCCTCACGTGACGGCCAGCATGCCTTGATCTCGGTCGGGGTGTGTCAGTTTGGTATCAGAGCATAGGTTTAATAGTCCTGTATAGTTTATGAATATTCTAATCCTTGTGATGTCTTATGTCAGAACTATGCCGCCTCATAGAGAGCCCCGTCACTCAGCTGAGCCTAGTTTCCCCTATATTGCTCAATTAGGGGAAGCTATAGTTAATGCCATTCAGTCTTTGTTCCGTCCTCCTCAAAGGACACCTCTTGAGACTGTGTATAATCTGAAGCTGAATCACTTCGTAGGAAATGAAGGACATGAGGGAGCGGAGAAGTGGCTTAATTATGTTGAGAAAACTTTCCTTGTGATGCAGAGTCAAGGGAATCTTCCTTCTAATAGGTGGGTCGAGACGACTACCTGTAAGGATGGGCAACGGTTATGGCGGACGGGTAACCGCGGTTATTTACCCATAACTGTTTATGCTCATACCCGCATAACCATTTACCCGTTGGGTAATTGCATAAATGGTTATACCCATAACCATAACCGTTTATAAACGGTTATCCATACCCATAACCGTGTACCCATTTAACCATAACCATTTACCCATTTAATCATAACCATAACCATTTACCCGTTTACCCGTTTTTGAACCCGTTTATCTTTCTTTTTACCTATTTACCCATTTTTCATCGGTTTACATGTTTTTTTTTTAACAATTTGAAAATTACAAAAGAAAAATTTGTCATAATTTTCGTTTTTTGACAATTAAACATCGTTATAGGTACATTTTAGCATGCATTTCCCTATTTTTTAAGTCCTCGTACAATTCCAATAATTTTTACTAACGATATTTTTCAGATTGTCATTGCCAAAATATGAGTACTCGGATTGCATTGGATCTCCCAACAGAGACACAAAAGTTAAAGAACAAACAAAACCCACACCGACAATTCAAAAATCAGCCATATACACAATTGCAGTCAATGCAATTTGCAACGAAATACAAAATTCAATTGAAATCATACTGCTAATGAGAACCGGCACGGAGGCGACGCGGCCAAGGGTTAGAATGCTAGGCAAGGTGAGGAATTTGGAGGAGATTGGGATTGCAGCTGCTGTTGTTTTTATGTGTTTGCGATAATGCGAGTTCTCTGAGGTTTATGTGTTTGTGACGGAGAGAGAGAGTGACTGACTGAGTTGTGAGTTCTCTGAGGTTTTTTTTTTTTAATTATATATATATATATATTAAATTAAATGGGTAAATGGATACCCGTTATAACCGCGGGTAATACCCATAACCAATGGATACCCATTATAACCGCGGATAATACCCATAACCGCCCATTTAAATTTCACGGGTAAACGGTTATACCCATAACCGTTTATTTATCTAAACAGTTACCTATAACCGTAATCGTTTAATTTAAATGGACGGGTAACCGCGGTTACCCATAACCAATGGGTATTTGCCCATCCCTAACTACCTGGTTTTTGGGTCCGGAGCCTGCATCCTGGTGGAGATAAGAGTCATATCATATGACACCAGAGGTTGTAGCGGATTGGGAAGTGTTTAAGCAGTTGTTTCAGAAAAGGTTCATTCCTCCTGAGTACATTGATCGCAAGAAACAAGAATTTACCCATTGAAGCAAGGAAAGATGTCAGCAAATGAGTATTACAGGAAGTTCACTGATTTATCTCGATATGATCCGGAAGTTGCTGCTAATCCGGTCGAGATGTTCCATCGCTTCAGGTTGGGTACTAAGAAGAAATGGCGTTCTACAGCGACATCGACTCCCTGTGTCACTTACTAGGTGTTTTATGAGGTTTTACTGAGGATTGAGGACTCAGAGAACATGCCCAGTGAATGTGAAGATGAAGAAGAAAAGAATGTGAACCAGAGGCGAGATGATAAAGGTAAAGGTCAATCATCTCAGGGACCTCATAAAGGCGAGATGATTGTAGGATTACATATAAATTTAAAGTTAAAAGACCAGCTACAATGGTTGAGTTAAAACTTATAACCTAAATTTTAGGTTTTAAATCCACCGAATCTCCTTCAATAATCTAAAATTTGAGATTGGGATAAAACTTAAAATTTGGGTAGATTTATCCAACAAAATAAGCCAGGTTAGTGGCGGGCCCACCATGATGAGCATGAACGTGCACGGAAATTGAAACCACATCGCTTTACTTTCTTGCATGCGCCAAAGCTGCAATGGGTGGAATCCATCGCCGACATCTTTGTTTGCCACCTTATCCCATCCAACGACTATTTTGTAATCTGACGGTTGTAGAGATTGTATTGTTGGTTGATCCAACAGTCCAGATTCACACTTTTTTTAATCTAAAATATAGTTTATAAATATATTAATTTCAACGATTGATATCAAATATGATTAAATCTAACGGTTAAAAAAATCTAACCAAAATTAAATCCAAGGGCTAAATAATAAAAATAATTATTTTAATCAAATTTCACTCCAAATTGAAGCATATTTAATTAATTTTTATTATTTATCGGAATCTTCATATTTATAAATTAAGATGTTCATAAAAATAAATTAAGATATCCACACAAAATTATATTTAATATTTTTGGGCTAATTTTAAGTTAAAATCATTGGAGGAGCAAAACTTTTCTTGGGCCAAACTAAACTATTTCAGATTAAAATTAAAATTTTAACTCCAATCATTGAAGTTGGCCAAGCATTGTCAAGTTATAAACTTGGTCTAAAGGGGTCTCAACTCTCAAGTTATAAACTTTTAAGGGAAAATTTGAAATAGGTCCAATTTTATAGGTTTACTTTTGAAATATGTCCAATTTTTAGTAACTTTTGACTTTTGAAATATATCTAATTTTTTGTTACTTTGAACTCATATCAAAAGACCCTAACTTTTAATTAGGTAAGTCAAATGACACTGGTAAGTTTTGCATAGGTCTCTCTGAAATTATTTTTCTTCTCGCCAACTTCATGATAGCACACCATTTGACGAGTCACAAAGCTATGCACACAGAGTCACAGACACAGTCCTCTCTCTCTCTCTCCCTCTCTCTCTCTCTCTCTCTCTCTCTCTGTGTGAGAAAACGCAGGTTAAAGATTCTTCCTAGGCAATCATTCACCAAAGTTAGCCCAACCGTTGAAGCCCGCGTAGACTCTCTCTCTCTTCCTCCTTCGCTGTCCCTCTCTGTTTCTGAGAAGGTGGCGAAGATCACAAAGACAAGAGCGCACTCTTCCCCCACTATACGTTCCAACTGCTCATTTGATTCTTTCTTCCAATTCTCGACAGCAAACTCACAAACACCTACGATTCCTTTTGCCCAAAAGCTTTCTCCTTTCTGCCACTAATTTGACCTTGCAATCAAGCATTTCTGACCAATCCACCATTTGACCTATTAGTTTTTATTCTGCTGAAGTAACAATCGCAATCCGGATTGGAACAAGATCAATTGAGTTCATCCCCAAAAAAACCCTAGACCTCTGGGGACCATATCTATCAGGCACCCAGATTTCTGAGGCAGGCCCCAGGCGGACAAAATCGAGCATTTGGGGCCGAACCCATTTGACCCTTTTGGTCGAATTGTGAAAGGAAGAGGAAACTGATTCGAAAACTGCTCAGATTCAGAAACCCTAAGGTATTCCCTTTCTTTTGTTCTTTGAATTCAGAGTCGATGAGAAGGAAATTTGGAATTTTGGGTTAGACCCAGATGCGAGAGTTCTCTGGAAAACAAAATCCAAGCCCTAATTTTCCTTGAGAGTGCGAATCCTTTGGTTGTTGTTTTGATGGAGCTGCCATTTTCAAGCTTAGTCTTTGTGGTTTTGTGGTTTTCTATTAGTACTCTTCTTGTCCAGTCTCAATCTCAAAATGGAGCCAATGGCTTCTCGAAACTCCCAACGCCACCATCTTCGCCACCATCTTCGCCACCCCCACCAGCTCCATCGCCACCGCCTCCGCAATCTCCGACCCAGTCACCGCCACCTCCCGAATCCCCGAACCCGCCTCCAACAGAATCTCCGAACACGCCATCCCCACCGGAATCTCCGAGCCCGCTACCGAGGCCTCCTCCCCCACCATATAAGAGGCCGAAGCCTAGAAATGGTGGTCGTGGACATCCTCTGCCGCCCCATCGAGGGCACAAGTACAATGCCGGGAAGAAGATTGGGCTGTTGTTCGTTGGTACCGCTGCCATTCTTCAGATTGGGGTAATTGGGTTCTTGGTTTTCAAGAGAAGGCAGCTTCTAAAAGTCAAGGATAGATATGAGACTTGTTCTTGATTATTTTGGTATCAGATTTCACACAAATTCTTTTGTTTCGCTGAGCGATTGGATTGGAAGTTCTTCAATTGAGCACATCATACTGGGGCTTGTACTGAATTTTCTTTGGTGAACGGGCGGCAGTGTATGAATCACAGACAGATCTATATGAATTGCAAATGGAATGGGGGATTGGTGGCTGCTCCTATCGGCCTCCTTGCGGTTGCTCTGTAAATGTGTTATTGTTGCTTGAAATTTTCTTCATGTTTCTTTCCTTTTATGTTGATTTTTTTTTGTTGTTCCTTAGCTTGTTTACACGGCTTATAATTTAAAGCACAAGAAACCATTTTAGGATTTGTGTCTTGAGCTACTGCCCTTTATTTTTCCCCTGCTAACTTTGACCTTCTGACTGTATAACATTGTAGAAATCATGGAGAATTACAATGACAATATCTAATTTTCTCCCTTTACGATGATATCTGGTTTTCTCTTTTCCTGTTAACTTTGGCCATGTGGCTGTATACCAATGGTAGGAACTACAACTATAATATCTAAATTTTTCTCTATGCATGAATATATCCAATTGTTGTCTTGACTATTGATATCTTGATATATTGGTCTCACTATGGTACGTTTGTCGACGGTGCGGTTGACTTCTGCATGACAATGCTAGACTTAGGACTTAGGAGTAATTGCTACAAACTCTGATATTTGTTTTCTGGTAGTATTTGAAAAATGTTTCATAGCAATTTCACTTCAGAAACTGGAACCAGCTGCATCTGATGCATGCCTGAAAAGAGGTTTGTTTTGTATATATGTAGGAGAACAGCTTGTTTTGAATATATTTAGGAGAACAGCCACCATTGAAGTAGGAAGTGTAGCAGCTAAGTATATTGTCAGAAATTAGCCTGGGCATGAAAACACTGCAAGATGCATGTGTTGATCCTGGTACAATGGAAAATACATGTTCCATACCCAGTTTTATTGCTTCCTGCAAAGTTGAATTGTTCATAGCAGTTTCCGGTTCCTAAATTGTTTCTCAGCTTGAACATGCGAGTGCAAGATGTGAATTACATATGTCATGTTCATTGAAATGGAATTAGATGTGAGTTTGATTTTTCATGTTTCTCAGCCTGAACCTTCTTATTTTTCTCACTCTGCATTGGAGTCCTATCATGTGTACATTCCTAATTATGGAAAAAATGTTTACAGACTCAACCTTCGCTGCGGGAACTGAGTTTATCTGATTTAGATGTGTCATGTTCCCGGAAGATATATTTGTGGATGGGAGCCTTATTCAAACATTTACTGTTCTTGTTTTCTCGGTTCATGATAGTTTCCTTGATGCATTGTGCTGTATTGGAGGAAGATATGTAATGGTTGTTTGATTTACCTTATTAATTGATTGTCACGGACATGGATTGGATTGGGTGAATGAATTATCAATTTGCAGCTGATTTTGTGTTCAGCGCGACATGTTGAGTCTGGTGGTACATATTTTTGAAGAGGGCTGTTTTTCTTCATACCATTTGCTCTGTGCCTACATTGTGGAAGAAATACTGCCATCCTCTCGTTTTACCAAAGGATATACCGGTCATCGACTTTATCTTCTCTCTATTATGTTAACGTTCAAAGTTGTAGATCAGTGCAAGAGAAAAGGGAAGGCGACGATGATCTATTCTGAGTGATACTCGTGCTTGCCTCCATGGAGCACGATGAAGGGCTCATCTCGCGATGAGAAAGAAGGCAGCTACCCAGTTTCCATGCAATGGCTGTGAACTGGGCAGTGGGCACCAATCTGTGGAAGTTGACTCATCACGGAGTTAAACTTGTACAAGGCAAAGAGAACACAATGTGGGCTATGTGAACGGAATATGGTTTGTTTGATATGATATGATGGTTTCCTTGGTTGTAACTTGGAGTTGACTTGACAAATTTTGCCTATTTTCTCAACCAAAAATTGGAAAAAGATAGTCTGGCCATTTCAAGTGCATTTGTATTTTGTCTAGTCGTCTGAATGTTGAGACCTTTGATTCTTGAAGGAGCATATGGTGTGCTTTTAAAACACTCCATCCTAAATATTCCCCATCTATGGGATGCGATGCTCCATCATAATATGAAACCCAAACCAAGATGTCACGTTATGTTAGGACTTCTATTCTTTTTATTTTGTCGAAAGTTGAATATTATTAAATACGAATCGAAATGTTTATGTTAGGACTTCTATTATTTGACTAGACGATCCATGTTTAAATACTCTAGTTTGCGCATAAGGAATTCCCTCTTGGGTGTAAACTGCTTTAGCCATCTTAAAAACATTTCTAATTCTTGGGTTAAAACTTAGGTTTTAAAGGAACCCAATCCTTGTCCAATGGTTGGACTTAAAATAAGTTTAGGATTAAAACTTAAAATTTGGACTAATTTAACTCAAAATTTAGGCATGGTTAAAAGGTTGGCCCACCAAACTTTAGGTTTTAAACTAACACAATTCTTTTTCAATAGTTGAGTTTAAAATATGTTTTGGGTTAAAACCTAAAATTTTGCCTATATTAAAATTTTACATACGTTAAATCCAACAATTGAGGTCAAATATGATCAAACCTAAATATGTTTAGGTTAAAATATTCATAAAAATAATAATCTACTTAAATTCAATTTTGTAAAAAGTTACCAAAAAAAATTTAGCTTAAATTCATTCTTTAACAATCTCGTGCTAATAAAAAAACTGTTTCTAGGTTAACACCTAAATTTTTCTGAGTTAAAAATTTTAGGTTTTAACCAAAGAGTTGGAAATTGTAAGTACTCTAGTTTAAGCAGAATGAGATTCCCTCGAGTGTAAAGGAATTGCACACTACACCACCAGCATCACATATTATGTTTTTTATTTTTTTGAAATAATGATATTACCTACAATAAAAAGGTGAGGAATGTGGCATGTTATGTTAGAGTTGATATTACCAACTTTCACACTGCTTACTCAAGTTGAATTTCTGTCCGCGTAGGCGTGACCCAAAAAACCTAAGGGAACGCCCCAAAGGGAAACCTAAGCCCAACAAATAAAAAGCAAGTCCAGAAGATCAACCCAAAACACAGTCAAACAGAGAAGATGAAGAAACTTGGTAAACAACCAACCAAAATAAGCAAGTTTCAGCAAACAAAACTAATTAGGATCCCCCCCTTGCTGTAGTCGGTTCTTTTGTACGTTAGAAGTAGGACAAAGTTTATATTTTAAATCCGAAATGTTTTTATAAAAACACATGATAAGTGATTTTATAATTTCATAATCAATTTTAATTTTTTTGTATCAAACATCGCTAGAAGGGCTCGTGCCTGCGTCATCAAATCCCTTCTCATGTATGAGTATGACAAGGGGATGTTTAATTAATGTTCTCTCATGCAGACAATTAGCAGACCAAGATATGTCATCTGATACATGAAAAAAACAGTTGTTCTTTTTAACTTGTATTTTACCAATTTTGTTACATAAGATCTGGATGTGATTAAAAACAAAATTACCAAATATAAATCAAATAATGATGACCCTTTGAAAAACACACAAAGGGTCCCATAGATAAAAGAGGCAATTCATTGCATATGTTCCCCTGGAGTGGAGTGGGGTGGAGGCCCCATATCATATACAATTTCAAAATGCTTCCAGTCAAACAAGCAAGTCCATAAATATCAGACATGTTTCTCAGAGGGGTGGAAAGCAGCAGAAGAAGATGATGATGAAATATATCAAACAAAGCAAAAGACAGAAATGCTCCTGTGTGCATGGGGTCCTACATCATTCACTCACTCACTCACTCACTCACTCACAAAGCCTTCACTCTTCAGCAACAAATTAAAGACCCCTCCCTAGCCACCAGCTGAATTTAGAAAAAGTCCAATGACCCACCAACAGCAAGTACTCCCTTGGCCTTCAAAATTAAGTCTCCACAAATGAAACACTTTATTATTAACCGTCTGCACCACCAGAAAGGACAGTTGTTTCAAATTAAAGAACTGAAGAGATGAATAATGAGAAGTATTGGGACCAGAAAGTAAATCGAATTTACCATTAGGATCTCCAGAATTAGAAGCAAGATCAAGCCAGGTGTCTCCTGAGCTCTTGGCTGGCTGCTGCCACTCTCCAAAGAAGTGGTGGAGTGACTTTTGGGATTCAGCTGCTGATTCTTTCTCCGTTTTAACTGATTTGAAATCAGTCCCCCAAACAAAACAATGTTGCTGTTGGTCCTCCTGTGATTGTTGGGTGGGGGAGTAGCCTCTGTAGGAATTCATTAATAAGTTTCTTTCATTTGCTGAAGAATCTGGAAAGAAAGCTAGCTCATCCACACCTTCTTTTGCTCCTTGAAGATATCTATATAACAAAAGAAAGATCAAAACTATATGAGAAAAAATGAACAATAAGACCAAAATCAATCATGGGTTTTATTTGGTTTAGCTTAACTAATACACTAACCTGTAAAAAAAATGATCAAAAAGTTCAAAACTCTGAAAATTTTGAAAAACAAGACAAAATAAATAATGGGTTTATTTTTTTTGGTTTTGCATAAGTAATCAACACAAACCTGTAATCTTTATCAGAATAAGATGCAGAGTTCAGAAAAAGCTGAGGGGTAGAACTGGAAGAGGAGGAAGAATAAGGATAATTAAGGAAAGGGTAGAGAGATGAATTTGACTGGTGGGTTTGTTGAGTGGAGATTGATGAGGAGAGTGGAGTGAGAGTGTAGGAAGAAGAGGAGGTTTTGCAGAGGTTTCTGTGGAGGGAAGATGATGATGGTGAGGTGGCAGAAGGAGAAGAAAGGTGCTCAGCTGTTGCTGTGGATGCTGCAGTAGGAGATGATAATGCAGAAGAAGA
The DNA here is from genome assembly GCA_035220775.1 of Malus fusca. Taxonomy (NCBI): domain Eukaryota; kingdom Viridiplantae; phylum Streptophyta; class Magnoliopsida; order Rosales; family Rosaceae; genus Malus; species Malus fusca. Next base: position 14,537,377 of record CM069067.1, on the reverse strand, counting down.
AGAGGAAACTTCCACAGGCTTTCTTGAACGGTTTCTGCCTCTGTGCATGTGCCTCTCGCAGTACTTGGAATCCGGATATGCTTCCTTTGAACACCTCCATTTTTTGCCATCTGTTCTTCTGCACCTCCCTGGCTCTGGGTCTACTTTTCTGCCAAATCCCATCTCATAGCACCCCCATCCCACTGCAGACACCCACACAGTTACCTTAGACACCCAAAATTACAAAAAAAAATGTAAAATAAATTACAAGAGTCAACTTTTTATTTAAAAATCAAGTAAAAAACTTACTGGGGTGATGGGGGAAGAGTCTTGAGGAAATGGAGGAGTCCAACCTTCTTTTGAAAGAGTAAACAAGGTCATTGGGGATGGGGACTCCTGAGGCCATGTACTTGAAGATTAGGGCTTGATGTTCTAGCTCTTGCCACTGAGTTGCTGTGAAGGGATACCTATTTCTTGCTGCACTACTTGGATTTCCATTCATCATTTTCACTTTTTGAAAACAAAAAAAACCAACAAAAATAAAGGACTAAACCCCTAAAATGTTACCAAGATGAAGAAAAACAAGATAAAAAAAGGCAGAGGAATAATAAAGGTTTGGAGATTTTGGAGATAAAGTAAAAATTGTGTGTTTATGTAGAGTTGAAGATTTTGGTTAATCCAGTGGTTTTTGCAGGGTGTTTATATGCATGGGGCAAAAGTAATCCAATGGCTGTGATGATGTGTGATGACACACTTTCTCTCTCTACCCTCTGAGTGTTCTGACGGAGTTTTCTGCTCTTTATTATGACTGCAACTCTGTTGCTGCTACTGGCTCTGCAGCTCTACAGAAGCTGCCTCTGGGCAATAGTCACATGAGTGTGGGCCCACGTATGACCTCTGTATGGTCCCACGTGCGTAGTGTAGGCCTAACGGGGAAAGGACCTCACTGTGTCTCCACTGGGGTCCGGATAGCTGCTCCTTCTTGCCGCTCCTGTCTCTCAATCTCTACCCGACAGAAAAATTCATTAATACAAAAACACGAGTAATAGACTAAATTTATGAAATAAATTTGCAAATTAAATAATATCACAAATAAAATGTAAAGACGTCAATTAATATTTATATAATAATTTAATTAAATTTAATCTACGAACTTTTATGTTAATTAATTTACAAAATTTCATTTATCAATATTATTCCATATATACAGATACTAAAAAGTCAGAATTTTTTTTTTTAAATTTAAGATAGATGCAGCTTTGGATTTGCTGTCTCCACAATATATGATACGTTTTCCTAGAAAAGTGTGACTTTTTTTTTTTTATATGTGAGGTTGCAAAATTAAATAGCAAATCGGTTTTGTAATGTGTCTATGTGTGTTTACAGGGACTCAGATCCTCTCCTGAGCCGTTGCCAACGGGGCCTAGGGATCAATTGATCTCAGCCTTTCAAATTCATCCTGCGGCCAAAATAGGAGACAGGGTTGGAAATAGAGAGAGATAGAGAGAGAGATAGAGAGGGGGAGGGATAGGGATAGACAGTGAGAGGCAGTGAGAGGTGGAGGAAGATAAGCGAAAGCTGAGATCTTTGGGTGTGGGAATAGCCTTGTGAGAGAGATCGTCGTTGATGGGGTTGGGAGTCGGAGCATGCAAATCCGGCCCGGCGGGTTTGACTAAATTATCCGGCGAATTATGGTGGGTTTCCGGTGATGATGAGATTAGAGTCCTGTGTGTAGTTGATTAGTTTGTAGTTAATATCAGTAGATATGGATTCGTAGGAAGTGGAGATTAGGGGTTAGGGGAGCGGGAATTGTAGGGAAGGCAAACAAAATTGCCTTGGGTTGCGTGAAAAAAAAAAATTGAAAGCTGCTTGGCCGTTCTTGGCCGCAGGATGAATTTGAAGGGCTGGGATCAATTGATCCCTAGGCCCCGTTGGCAACGGCTCAGGAGAGGATCTGAGTCCTTTGTTAATGGCATTGAGTAGTAAGAGAAGGTGTTTTTGTTTACATGTCATTGTCTCAGTGGGGGACATAGTGGCCATGGCCTTTAGCTTGGGGAGCTGCCTCATGGTACGGATGAGTGATTTTTCCTCTTCTACTTTTCTTGTTTTCCCCTGCATCTTTCTTCCCTACCACATTTACTTCATATGACTTTCAATGTGAGAATTAGGGGGAGAACTACAACTTTTGGTTGAGGAAGAAATCTGTGTTATGCAATATCATGCAACAACAGGATGCCTTTGAGATCCACTCACAACATCTTGTTACAAATGACCTGTAGTTAAATTTAGGAGTTTACCTTCCTAGTTTGTATAGGTGACTGTTCCTTCTAGACTTTAGATTTTTTCTTTTTGGTGTATTGATTACCTTTCTTTTTATGTCCGTTCTTATCTTATTTAACTCTTATTCAAACGCTTTAAGTTTTATACTTTATAAACAATTTTCGTTGTGATTTCTAATTCAAAGAATTCAGTTGAGATTTCTAATTCAGATGATTCGTTGCGTTGCGATTTCTAATTTATCTAATTTAGAGGATTATGTTGCATTGTGATTTCTAATTCAAATAATTATGTTGCGATTTCTAAATCAAAAGAAAATTCATAATCCAAAGAAAATGCGTACACGGACTCTTTCTCATAAGAGATTTTCACCACTAGGAATGAAAATTTGTTTCTTATTCAAAGAAAACTCTTATTGGAGGATAGTCCTATATCGAAAATATAACAAAATAATACACAATTTATATGTGGGAGGTTAACTTCTAATATCACCAACGACTTTTATTATAAAACTCCAAACCTAGTAATAGGTGGTTAAGTTGGAGACAACATAGATAATGTTAGTGGTGGGTCATGTTGAGCTTAAAAGCAGGTTATTCTTTGGTACATCATGGCCCTAATTTACAAAGCTTGAATATGCTTCCGTAAGTTGAAAAGTTACGCGAACTTCAGTTTAGGGGGTTGAATAATGATTGAGCCTTCGAAAAGTTGTGTTCGATCCAGTGAATGACTAGACTCTTGAAAAGTTATGTTAGCTCTGTATAATGAATTAAGTAGTTCCTGATGTGGGATTTGGTTTCGGTGTGACCCTATGTCGGATCATTCATGAGAGGGTGTTGGAGTATAGAGTCCCACATTAAAAAATATAATAAAATAATATACAACTTACATTTAGGAGGTTAAATTTAAAAAAACCCAAGTCTAGTAATATGTGGTTAAATTGAGAACAATATCAGTGATGTTGGTAGTGGTTCATGCTGAGAAATTTGAAACGTTTCCTTCTGAGAGGTTCAAAATCTTATGCCCTTCTTTTCAAAATTTTAGAATTAAATTTGTTTTTACATGTGAAAAATACTTAGTTGGCCCTATATAGCTATTTGCATTCAAGCTCCATGGTTGCTCGAGAACAACTCGAGCTCGCCTTGTGAACCACTCGAGCCGATATCGAGTGTTTGTCGAGCAATCTCTTTCATCTAAAGTGTTATATTTGATTGCTGCCATATTTATTTGAGGGGTGCCGAGATGAGTTCGAGCTGTTCTTGATGAGATCTCGAACAATAAGAACTACGCAATCCAATTTAAACTATAACGTCATTTAAATCTTCTTATAAGTAAAGAATAAACAATTCTAGACTTTTAAAAAATGGGTAAATTCTTTTTAAGCCTTTAAAACATGCAGCCTTCAAAGAAAATTTGATTTAAGTCAATTTTGTAAGTTATTATTAGGAATAGTCTGTTTTATTGAAATAGGTCTAATCTCTTAAGTTTCTAAAGCACTTCTTTAAGTTTCAATTTTTGAAAGATATGAGGATAAATAAAAAGACCAACCAATTGAAAGGATAAGTTCAATTGAAAATATTTGATTCATCAATATTATAGACGATGCTAACAAAAATAGAGTAACATAAGTAAGAAATCAATTCATCATTTGTGAAATTTACCCATCTCATGGTTTTGAATCAATAGATTCATCGGTCAACTAAAGAGTTGATAGAATTAATATTTGTATATATAGAATATTAGAAATTATAAATAAAGCTCTAAACCTCATGCATATAATTTTTATTTTTATTTTTTTTATTTTTTTTATTTTTTATAATCAACCTTTAGCTTCTTTGTTGAAAATAAGCCAGTGTTCAAATATTGAAAAAAAAAAGAAAAAAAAATACAAATAGAAAGATGCATAAAATTTGAAAATTTTAATTTATCTATAATATATTTAAAAACATGTAAAATGAATATTAAAAAAAAGACTAGTCTAAAAAGGTAAAACTGGACTGAACCTAATAGCACGTTGATTTTTTTACTCAAATCTATATGGCCATTTTCCAAAATTTCCATTGTGTGTTGTGATCAACTGTATGCTTTTGTTTTGTTTTCGACTCAAGTCACATCGATTTTTTTTTTATTTTATCGTAAATGGATGATAAAGGATTACCCAAATTTAGCTATACAGATGGCTTGATCATTGGTCTACCATAGTAGCCTTACTCTCTAAACTCGCACAAGATGGTTAGAAAAAATCAAGACCCCAAGATTTAGCCATCAATTACAAAGTAGGCTACTTCCTTCCTACTTAGAGCAATTAGAGAGTGTTTACTCCTCGATAGAACGACCCCATGTCCCCTATCTATGTAATTTTATTAAATAAAAAGAGCTATAAAAATAAATGTGAAGTCTAGATTTATTGTTTAGCTTCCCTTGTCAAAGGTTGTAAATTGTACCACCATGCTTTAGTTAGATTTAGGGTTAAAATGCTACTTTGGGATCTTGATGTTGGAAATATCACTTCAAGAGCTTAGCTTCATACATCAAAGGTTTGTTCATGAAAATGCATTTCATGCCATTATTTTCAATTCATTTTGTCTAGTGGTTCTGTCTAGTCAAAACTTCTCGCTACTTTCACGCGAGCTGGGCACACTTTAAGACAACCTACATAGGTCATTTGACTGTTTTTTCCCGAAAATGATTTTTCAACCCTAGATCTTTCCAGATTGATTTTGCACATGACACATGACTTTTCTGGTCACCTTTCTTGTATGAACATCAAGCCTCTTTATAAAGATCAAGCTAGGGTTCATTTGGTTTTTGGGGTTTAAGATTGAAAAGTTTTTAAAGCTTTATTTTTCATCTCCATCTCAGACCTCCTAGGAGTATCAAGCTATTTTATGGGTAATGTTCTTCATCGAATATTTGTAAATCTATCTTAAATTTGTTTTATATGCTCACTTGTTTGGCTAGGAGTTTTACATTTTTCAGAAAATAGTTGATTTTAGCTTTGAGCTACCTCTTGTGTTCTTCATTGAAACCCTAGCCACAAAACGATGTTCATGCATCAAACACCCAATCACTGCATATTAGGGTAGCATTGACTTCATGGTTTTGTTTTAATTTGGTGGTCAAGTTCTTCAAGTTTCAAATCTTTAAATTGACCCCATTCTTTAGATTCTCGTCAATTTCTTCCTTTAACAGTTTGACTCGAGAAACTGACTAGACATTTGAATTCAGATCTGCATATCATTGCAATATCATCATATACATAGTTTGTGTGTTGGTCTCGGTGCCACAAGGTGAAGAGCTCTGGAGGAGCTACAAATTCGTGAAGACCGAAGGATCCATTTCGTGTAAGGCAAGGTTGCACAAAAGGTAAAGTTGCTCTGTAGACTAGGTCTAGGAATTGAGCTTTGCATGGTACTTTGTAAGAATGTAGATTATACTAATTGATTGGACTCAGTGGAGAGTCCTCGGTTTTTTAACCCATAGGTGTGTTTTGCCGGCCAAAAACTTCTTCTGTTCTTTGTCACTTAAACTTGTCCACATCTCTTATTTACTTGCATATGCTTCATGCATCCTATAAATTGTTATTTGATATGTGTTAAGAGACTAAGTTTATACTGCATATTATGAGCAATGAATTGAATTGTCGTTGACTAGGATAACTTATAGTGAACTAAGTTTGTTTTGCAGATTTGCGTTTGATTAACTGACGAATCTGTACTTAGTTGACTGGTGAGCTTGACTAGTCAATCCAACATAATTTAATTCATAATTGCTTTGTCATTACTGTTTGCATAATGAACTGATATGTAAATGTATTCATGTTTAGGAATTATCAATGTGAAACTAATCTGGGCAGATTCTGACTAGTTGAACATATTGGTCAGTTAGGTTTTCTTCTTGCAACTGCAATTTTTGTCACTGACTAACTTGTAACTAGTTGACTAGCTCATTTGACTAGTCTAATGTGCAAAGTTAAATCTTTATTTGTAGGATATTCGGCCTAGGTATACAGTGATGCTCTAGATACACATATAATGATCTATGAGATTTATTGGTATTGAGTGAAATCTCACCATGGATCGATCGTGTTACTAGCTCTTGTAAGTCTCCTTCATTCTTTGATGGAACGTACTATGCCACATGAATGAGAAGTTTCAAATCTTTCTAGATGCTTGGGATCCAATCACACTATTGATTATCTTCTCACTGACATGGAAGATGTACACTAAAAAAAAAAGGGAAGGATGTTGCTTTCCATGGGGTTCCAAAAGCTAAAGCTACTGAGAGATCAAATGATCTATCTCTTGAAGAGGATTTGGCTTTATTTGCCAAACAATTAAAAGAATTCTCAAGAACAAAGGAAGTGATGTCAAAAGGAGCGGTGACCTATTCTTCGGAAGGAAATGTTTTCAATCGTAGAAATACATCACAAGGAATAAAGTCTTTTGGCAAGAAACAAGGAAATGTTTTCAATCGTAGAAATACATCATCTTGAGTATGCCTGGACTGTGTTTAAGTTGGTATGGAGTTGGTCATTGTGTTGTTACATGTGCTAATAACATGAAAAGACCAATTTACACAAGTGATAAAGCTAAGACAGAACCTTCAAGTGATAGTGATATTGAGCACTCTCAACTATCTGACTAGTCATCAGATGATGAAGTATAAGTTTTGCTCATATTGCTTCAGTGGAAAAAGGTCATCTCAGTGATGATAAACTTGTGTTGGATAATTCTGAAGACTTAACTGATGGGAAACTGTGTCTTAAGTATGGCTCATTCTTTGATGTGACTTGTGTTGCACAAGTGGATAATATTGGGTTAACTAAAAATGTTTCTATGCTGGAAGAAGAAAATGAGTCTCTCCGACCAGTCAGAGTGAAACTAAGTGAAAAAGTTGTTTCTCTTGAGGCTTAAGTCAAGATTCAAAATGAAAAGAGCTGTGTATATGTTGGTGAAGATGAAAGAAACAATCTTATTGCTACTTTTGAAGCTCATGTTCCGGATTTGATGATTTCTCAAGAAAATTTGTTAAATGAAATTCATATATTGGGGGCCGAAAATGAAATGTATTGTGAGACAATTTTGAAGCTGTTGTTCGAGCTAAATAAGGCAACCAATATGGTAGATTGCTTATCTTTTGGTATTGGAAGATTTGTTGAAAATATGTTTGTTGGAAAACAAGTGTGTGACAAAATAGGCCTTGTGTGAAAAAGAAAAGGTTCGTGCTTTTTGGACACAACTGCACAAGTTATGATGAATCATTACATGAGACTCCTAAGGAAAGTCCTTTATCAGATACTAGTTTCGTTCCCATGTGTCATTATTGTGATGGACTTGATCATATTTAACTCAAGTGTAGGAAACCCTTCTCAGACAAGAAGGATGACTCAAAGGATCAGGTAGATCGACTAGCCGTGGAAGTCAACAGAATGGCTCAAATTGTTAATTCCTTTAGAGTTGACAATATCAAGTCTTGTTTAAGATGGTTTCAAAAAGGCTTTGACAAATGTCTGATTGCTTATTGTGCTCCCTTGATCCTAAAACCAGATGTATGATACTTTTGACAGTGGATGCTCCTATCATATGTCTAGTATCAAAGATATCTTCTTTTCACTTGTACCTTCTAGTGGAGATGATATTGTGCTTGGTGGTGGGTACAAGTCTCAAATTACTAAAAGAGGGTTGTCAAGATGTCTGGTTTTCCTTAACTTGAAAATGTCAGTTATGTGGAAGGTTTGAAGATAAATCTCATCAGCATTTAGTCAGTTATGTGATGACATGACTGAAGAATTTTGCTTCTCAAAAAGGGGTTGCAAGTTTGCTGATAAGGGTGGGAAGAACATTCTGGTTGTTCTTAGGTCAGATGAAAATTGCTACACTAATGTTGGTCCTAAAGATGGTGAATGGTTCAGATTGAGCAATGAAACTGATAAACCAATGGTTCTAAAAAGGTAGCCACATCTCTACTTCTCTAAATGCTATATTTATGAATCTTGCAATCTGGGAAATCACTCTGTAATGTCTCACATTGGAGTCTTCTTCACTAGAATTTTGAAAGCTCCACATCTGGTTGAAATCATCTCAAATAGTCAAACTCTACTGTTATTTCATGGGAAAATATGACAATCTAGATTGTTGGATGCATTGAAGATTAAAGGTACGTTTTTCTCTCTTGTGCAAATGCAAATTGTGACCTTGTCTTAATTACTTATGATTTATTGGTGGGGGTGTTGTAGCTGCTAAACAACCTTGGTGTGAAACTATTGTCTATTCGTTTTCGTTGTGACTTTGTGTGCGAAATTGACTTTTGGAAGAATCTTTTTCAGCAATTAACAACCAATTGTTTTGGAACGCAATCTCATCTCGTTAACGGGTGTAGGGAAAGAATTTGTATCTCAGTGCCTTTTGAGAAATAACTAGTTGACTATCTCAGGAGTATTTTGGACAATCAAAGGCTTAAAAATCTTCAATGGTCTATTGTACTCTATGCCGTCAGTAGAACATGTTATGCTTCCAATTTCTTGTTACTTGTTTTAATGTATGTCGTGTCAAACATTTCATCAATTAATCCTATTTTTCTCTATATGCATATCTTAAATGTCATACTTTGCTAGTATTTTGTGGATTAACCTTGGATAATCTTTCCACTGTGATGTCAAAGGTTCTCCCTACTGTGGCTGATAGCCTCTGAAGAATCATCGTTTCATTTAACAAAAACTTGTGTTGATTTAAAGGTTAGACTCACTTTGGTCTTAATTAAGGTGTAGTGGCACTACTTACTTTATAAATTGAACTTAGTATTAATTCCAATGCAAAACACTACCTATTTATCTCTTAGTTTTGTGCTCAGTGCTCCTTAAAATAAAATTATAAATAAGAGCCTCAAAATCATCAATTATGAGTAACTTTCTCAAAAATTTCAAAAAAGGGAATCTCAATATCTCATTCCTTCTAAAGTGTTATCCACTGCAATGTCATGGGTCGTCAAATTATTTCCACTTGTCATACAAGCTCAAAATGTTATTGGGCTGCTTCGAATACTTTTTGCACTAACCATGCAAATGACTCGTGTACCTTATTGCCATATGCCATCTTAAAGTTTCATCTGGCTTTGGCTTTTTCCCTTGTACGTACTTTTGTGTTTTGCTCCTTGTTCGATTTATGTAGTAAGTGTTGTTTCTTAAACTCAATGGATTATTAAAAGTTTGGTTAACCTCCGAATTAATATTGAGTTTAGTGGTTTAGAGTTTTGATTTAATGATGGCTATCACCAATCCTATTCTCGTACCTTAACACATCACAGTTGCACTATGAGCTTGTGTTAATCTATGCTTTACTGTCCATGTGTGACCTTAAAGACATGCTATTTGAGAATTGCATTGCGTGTTTAATTTTAAGTCGTTACTTATTTTTTTGTTCCCTGTCATGGAAGCTTAGATATTGGAGTTGTTCATTCACTTCTCTTCTTTGTGGATTGTTTGGTTAGCTGCAGCTTATTGGTGCTAAGATCATGTTGTTCTCCTATGATCTATCATGGTTTTTGTGTGGTGTCTGAATTAATTGATTTTATTGTTGTAAGATCTTGCATTATCTGTTTTCAAAATGGACACTTTCCTCTTCTGACGAGTCACTGGTTCTTGTTAGAAAAGTGAAGATTTTTAAGGGCATGTACGTCATTGCATTTTATGTTTTTAATCTCCTCATCTCAACCGTTCATGTCCCTTCTACGATTCAGATTTCTTCTTGGTATCTTAGGCATTTACCTTCTCTAACATATCTAGGGTTTCACTTTCATCTCCACTGCTAGTATGCACCCTTATAAGTTGTTCACCTGTCGCTATGACATATAAGCCTGCCACCATCAATCCTATCAGGACCCCACTGTTCCTTTGTCCAAAGGTGTCATCATGTTCTCCATCTTTTTATGTGTTTGCACAAATATGTTTAGGTACATTGTTTTTTTGCTTTTACACAAAACTGTTTGTAATTGGACATCTTCCTCTTCTACTGAGTCACTGTCCCTCGTAAAAAAAAGTAAAATCTTTTAAGGTTTTCACTATTAATGCTTGTTTCAAGTCGTGGTCTTGCTTTCTGGGGAAGTTTATTTGTATCACATGCATCCTTTGTGGGGGAGTTGGTTCACTTACCTGTGCTTAATCATTTCTTCACTTTGCTTTGATATGCTTATATGATCTATTGCTAATTCTTTATCCGTTGTGCTTTTGCTATCCTTGCATTTTGTATTTTTTGCAAATTTTGATATTTCCGATCTGTTGCCACCACTTCGTATGTAGACTTCTAGGTTTATGGGGGAGTTATTGTCTAGGAGAGTACAAATTATGGGGGAGTTCAAATTTTTATTAGGCAAACTTGATATATTTTGGCTTTATTATTTTTGAACCTCTATTATGATGTACCTTGATTGAGATATTCCTAGTGTAAGGCTTTGTTGTGGTTGTTTTTGAACAATTTACTTGCTTTAAATGTCTTGGCACCGAGAATTGTACCTTTATGGTTTGCGTTGTCTATCTTGCTCATATTGTACTTATGTTCTTGGATTGTTCTAATTATTATTGCAAAATCATCTATTAGTCTTTCTTGTGTTGCCATGCTATATTGTAAACCTTGTGCCTAATCTTGATTGTTCGTTCTTATTGGCCTTTCGTTTGTGGTTGGACATTTCTTTTATGAGCTCAATTGACATATCATTTATTTTAAATCCTTTGTCTTTGCCATGACAAAATGGGGAAAAAAAATCATGTCGCAATCAATTTACATTCCTTGCAATTGCTTTAACCTTGATAACTTTCACTTGTTCTTGTCAAGAGTACTTATTTCTAGGATTCGTTCTTTGGGTTCTCTTGAGTGTGGGGGAGTGAATTTAGTTAAAGGTTTAAGTTATTTTGTCAAGGAAAGCCAAAGGGGGAGATTGTGAAGTCTAGTTTTATTGTTTGGCTTCCCTTGTCAAATGTTGTAAATTGGACTACCATGCTCTAGTTAGATTTAGGGTTAAAATGCTACTTTGGGATTTTGCTGCTGGAAATATCACTTCAAGAGCTTAACTTCGTACATCAAAGTTTTGTTCATACAAATGCATTTTAAGCCATTATTTCAATTTTATTTTGTCTAGTGGTTCTGTCTAGTCAAAACTTCTCGCTGCTTTCACAAGCTAGGTACACATTTTAAGATAACCCACATGGGCCATCTGACAGGTAAATCACCTTTTAGACCATGCCACACAGAAAACTGACCTTCCATCATCACTAATCCAACGACTGCTGTTATTTAGAACAGGTAAAGCACCCCTTAGACCATGCCACACAGAATAGTGAAATAGATATCATGTTTTTTGCAAGGTGCAAGGGGAAAACGCTGACGAGCAAAAGAACCCTATAAAGTAGAAGATAGTAAAACATCCAATCAAAATTAAGCAAAGCCGTCATGTTCAAAGCAGCTAAATCACGAAGGTCAAGACATTTTAAGTGTGCACACCATATTCCATTTAGTAGTTACCAATTTATAGGAAGCCAAACCTCCAGACCAAATAAAGTTCTTTGCACAAGTAGAAATATGCTTCAAAAGGTAAGTCGGCCACTGACATACTGAGAAACTACGCAAAAAATAACTTTGATAAACAAATTGCACCAATTGAACTCGTCCTGTCATGCCCCGATCCCGACATACGTCCAGGATCGACATGTAACGTAATCAAGTATCCATATATCTAATATACCCCACCTCCGAATATGCACAAAGTACATCTCAAGATTTGAATTGCGTACAAATTTTTGTATACTTTATGGTTGCATCTAACCTCCCTGTTAGATTGCATACGTACCCTAAAAAGGGATCAAGCCATTCGTAGTTCACCATTTGTTAAAATTTAAACTTTTCATAAAATACTTCTAGCAGAAAAACATAAAGTACCACACTACACATCAACCATAAGCCAAATAACAATTGTAATCTTGCCATGCACACATGTACGCCATTCACACAAATATGCTTTCCAACACTATTCCACAATCCTATTAATCAATAACATATACTATACAATGCACCAAAATGCAGGACTAGAGCGACACAGTTCGGCCGAAACCTACATCTCTGAAGAATGAGGTTTCAGACCACTCAACGAAATCCAACAACATCAAGTTCCAGACCACTCAACGGAACCAAAATACCAAGCGGGATTCCGAATCACTCAACGAAATCCAAACCAGGATACGATTTCGGACCACTCAACGGAATCACAGAGTACAAGGGATTCCGGACCTCTCATCGAAATCCAAGTAGATACGATTTCAGACCACTTAACAGAATCGTGGAGTACAATTGGTATCAACCACTCAACGGAATCCAGACAGAGCAGGGAACCATACCACTCAACGGAACCCCAGTGGAACCCAGTTCCGGATCACTCAACGGAACCGAGCAAAAGTCCAAGGAATATAACAACGGCTCGAATAAACAAAACATGAATCAAATGTTCAATTACAAAGGCTCAACGAAATGAAACAAAGCACATGTACTAAATTTAGAATGGTTCAACGAAGCGAGAAATGATACAATGAAACGGGATATGAAACAAGATCCGAAGCAACAAACCCCATGGCAATGGGTTAACGGTCCACTATTAGCCCTCACATTTCATTGCATCATACCAATCATGCAAATCAAACCGCATATCAAATATGCACGTCAATCACATTTCACAAATGTTTTCAATACACAGTCAAATCACATGTAATAAAATCAAGTGATAACCACAAAGAATGCTAAATACAATAGCAGGTAGTAACCATATCACATATATTCAAGCACTTACTAACCAATGTAGGTCCATTAGACTTCACTTAGTCTTCCGTAGTACTAATTTTAGTATTTAAAATGATTCAAGACATGTTGACCAAAAGTCAACTCTTAGTCAACAATGGGGTCCACAACCTCACTTAATTAGATCCAGAAGATCCGCACATCTAATTCCAGATCCGTAACTTTCTTAAGTCCTCATTATGCTTATAGAACAATATACAAAAATTTCATCACAATCTGACGGTCATATATCTACCAATCACAAATTCAAGTGGCGATCAACGTTTGGTTTTACAAACTTAAAAATTCAATTCGGGAAGATCCTTATGTTGGATTCCCGATCCGTCAGTTTTTAATGTCCTCAAATATTACGTACTATAATACATAAAAGTTTGCTGACGATCCAACGGTCGGATCATCGATTCAAATAATGATCAAGTGGCGTATTATAATAAAAATAGGTTCAAACAATCAAATCACATCAAGCGGATATCGAATCTGAAATGAGGACATCTAATTTATCTTAAAATAACATTGTCGGCCAACTGGCCACGCGCTGCCGCCGGTGGCGGTTTCCTACGAACGGAAGCCCAATTTTCCGACTAACTCTAAAAATTACCAAATTTTATAAAAATGTACAACTCAATGAGAGAAATATTTTTCATACCTAGGCCAAACTCCAGTTCGGCCGGGAACTGGCCGAAACATCCCTTGAACAGTCAGAAACCCTGAAAATGGGTGAACCTCGATATGTCGAATTTAAAGCTTCGCCGCCCCTAAACTTGTTTGGGGTTTGTTCCTGGGTTGAAGAGACACCTGAAGGTGGTGGTGGTGGTTGACGGAAAACATTTCAGAAATGGTGGATCGAATGCTAGGATTTCACGGCACCCGTACGGGTGTCCTTCGTGAAATCAAGATGAAAACTTGTTAATTTTGGCTCTAATTGGATGTTGGGATGTCGTGGTGAGGTTTGGTGGTGATGGGTGGTTGAAGAAAGTCGGAAAAATTGATGGAAAACCCGCTAGAACAGTCACAGGGAACCGGGTTTGTGTTCGGGTTGTCGGGTTAGAACCGGGTCAAAACTTGGGATCTGGTTGGGTGGTTTTTCTCTCCCTCTTTTCCCCTCCTCACTTTCCTTTCTGATTGGGTAGTTTTCCCCCCTCTCTTCTCTCATTTCTCTACTATTCTTTCCATCACAGTCACACAAGTGGCTTAATCCTAGCAATTCATGCTCCAACAAATCTGGAGCTTTCTAGATTAATAACTAAAGGACCATTTTGTCATCAACTTCAATCGTTTATAACTCCTTCGTTATAACTTCAAATTACGTTCTCTTTGCGTCTACGCGTTCGTATTGCCACATACTATCCAAATATGTGAAGAAATCCTAGAAAATCATGTAAGGATCAAATACGCCCGCGAAAAATCCGTTTTTAACACAATAAGGGCAATTTTGTCCTTTTGCTTATCGAAAAAAAATATACTCCGTAAATATGAAAGCGTCGAAATTATGAATATGAATATGAAATACGAGATACATAATTTTAAATAGTGAAATCCGGGGATGGGATTTCACATGTCCAGCCATTAAAAGAAATTTTCCTTTTCGACCTAAGAGATGTGCCTTAGTTTTGTCCACCAAATATTAAAAGTGAATTTTCCTTGTCTTACTACGAAAAATTAGGATACCAAGATACGTGAGGGGAACAACACCCAAACGAAACACAAGATGTCTAGAGACAGAAGTCATACGATGTGAAATGGTGACCCAATATAAAAGGTGCTCTTATTTGCATTAACAAATTGTCCAGAAGCACAACCATACATGTTTAGGAAATCCCGAAGAGAACAAAGAGATCAAACACCCATGCAACAAAAAATAAGAAGGTTCTCTGCATATAACACATGAGTGAGAGGGCAGCAACCCCGCATAACTGGGATAGAAGTTATTTGTCCAACAGAATAAAGCAAATTTAAATTCCTATTGAAAGCTTCCTCTGTAATACAAAGAAGAAGTGGAGAAAGAAGGTTTTCCTGACAAACACCCTGTGAGCAAGAGAAAAACTCATGTAGAGTACAATTCAGCAAAACTGAAAGCCGAGTTGACTGTAATAGAACATGCACCCAATCTACAAAAGTAAGAGAAAATCTAAAGCGAAAAAGCACATAAAGAAGAAAATGGCATTTTAAAATATCAAAAGGCCTTAGTAATATCTACATTAATACCCACATTACCACTCAAAGATTTTTTGTCCATAAAATTGAACTGTTATGAAACCAAATCATGCAATCAGAAATACGTCTTTTTTCTTTAAAAAACGGTGTCTGTTGGGGAGAGATTATATGTGTGACAATAGGACTGAGCCGATCAGCAAGAATCTTTGGAATAATCCTTGACAAAAAGTGAGCAAGTGCAATGAGTCGATACTGAAAGATAGTGGTGGTCCTTTCGACTTTAAGGATAAGTACCACAAAGTTGCAATTAGCATTCAGATATAATCATCCATGCTTAAAGGAATCTTGTACAAAAATATTAGTATCCAATCCAATAATATCCCAACATGACTGATAAAAAGAACTAGGAAAATCGTCAAGTCCCAGAGCATTTGAATGATTCATAGAAAAATAGCATTTCTAATTTCATCAACTGAAGGCAAATAAGAAAGAGCAGAATTTTCATGTTCACTAACCATAGGTGGAATCCACCACAAACATCCTCAATTCCACGAGTGAATGAAGAATTATATAAAGATCGATAAAAGTTTACCACATGATCAACAATCTTAACAAGAGAAGAGAGCGCACTATCACCATCTAAAAGAGTAGTAATTCTAGAAAAGGAATGCCTACTCGGCATAAGCATGAAAAGAGCAGTATTACGATCACCCTCAGTTAGCTATTTAACCAAAGCACGATCTCACCAAAAAGCTTCTTGCATACAAAGAGTATCAAGGACAACCGTCTTGGCCACAATTTCTTCATTAAACTTAGAGTTCCCATCAGAAGAAATAATATTTTAAAGTGCTCATAGAGATGAAAATTGTTGTTTTTCCTACAACAAATGGTGTATGGAGAAGTTTGAGCTAAGGCTTTGTTGATTGATAGATTCCATGTCTCCAGGGTTGATGAGACGATAAGAAAATACGGGATGCCGTATAAAATGCCTTTTATGGTGGATTTGTTGTCCCAAATCTACGAATTGGACAAGAAGGCGTTCACGATGAAACAAGACGGAAGGAGATCACCGTAGTCCTCCCAACAGAAAACATCCATATGATGTTGATTATTTCCAGACGGGGATCAATCAAATTTCGGGTTAATATATTTCTTGCCGATCCTAAATTTGATCGAGTCAGTGGTAAGATTTTGCGTAAGGAATCGAAATCGGATCTTGACAGTAGTTTTACCTATGTTCGTCGTGATGCACATAAAAAATTGACTATAAATGCTCTTGTAAAGTGAATGCAGTCGACAAGGTATATGCAATATTCTGCAGGCTTCTAGAGTTCGTTATTTTCTTTTGTGGTCATGAAGTAGTGTTTTCTTTGTTGCTAACTTGCTATGTCCCAAGACCGTTTCCATAAGTATGAAAATTATGGTTAATACAATTCTATCCTAGCGGAGGTTTTTACTTTTAATTCTCGCTTTACTTTGAGGTGACTTGGTAGGCCATCTCATCTATTATGGTTGAGCAGAAAGTTTTGGAGAAGCAAAATTATGCATCCGGGTGACAAAGAAAAAGAAATGGAGAAGAAATAGACAAAGATGGATAATAATATTTCGAGAAGAGAGAAGAAAAAAAAAATTGTTAACTATAATAATTGAGGAAAAGGAAAATGAAGATTTTGTTATAAAAATGGATGATCCACATGAAGAATTAGTCACCGTACCGCTTCTTGTCATCCAATAAATGTTGTAGTTCTTGTCAACCAACAAATGTTGAAGGTGTGCTACTACTCTCATGTAGCATGTGCTACTTTCAGATTTTTTGGCCTTAGCAGAGAACTACATGTTTTCCTATATAAAGGCCTATTAGCTCATAAATGATCTAGAGAAGAAGATATACAATCTATTGTTTCTATTACTTTGTAATTTCAGTATGATAAGGAGAGAGACCACTATACTGCACCGATGACATAGACACACTTGCTGAACCTCGTAAAAATTATGTTTTATTTACTTTATGTTTCACTGCATACGTATCCTCAAGTTCACAATAGATCTTAATTGTCAATGTCATAGACGTCGACCATGTTATCTCGGTGAAGTTCGAAATAGAATATCACGATGGATGATGTGAATTTAAGGAGGTATTTCTAGTTTGGGATTTCAGGGGGTTTCGTGCGAGAGAGAAAAAAGGCTTTTAAGTACGTATCCAAGTGATATATACTTCTTAATCTACTATTAGTTTTTATTTTCCTCTTAAAAGGTTAGTCATTTGTTGTAGATGAATCGAATCAAACTTGTGAAGTCAATATATTGAACTCAACAATCAGAATTATTCTCATAATAAAACTCAAAATTTTTCAATCTATTGTAGGAGTTTGATTCTTATAAAATTGAAATCAAACTCAAATTTTTGGCCTACCGTAAAAGGCCTAATTTAATTATTTTTTTTCTTTTCTTTTTGGTAGAAGCCTTGTTTAACACTAATAATGTGCAGTTGAGAATTGCTGACATTTTGCAAAAACCCCACAAGACAACAAAACAATCTTCTCTTCTGTGTGATTACTGTTCACACATGTTGCTCTGCGGCAAAACACATGCCTCCGTCTTATTTTCCTTTATTATGCATCAAAGAGTCAGCCTTTGGTCGATGAATCCAATATTTCCTTAATTACATCTCTTTGAACACACCTCTTTCCGTAGTTCAGAATGACTAGAGCTCCTGTTCAGGATGCTTTTGACTTCAACTGAGTAACAGAGACTTTGTGGGTCCATGAACCACATTTATACGACATCGTCGGCTTTGGCATAAGAAATAAGAATACGAACAACGATGTGTTCAGTGGTTTACGCGCGATTAGTCGTTCATGCATGTTTGCACGTTGATCTTGCTGAGTTCACATTTTGCAAGTGGTGAGAAATTACGCATGCACGATGACTGATCTTACTAGAATCTTAACATTTATTAGACAAATTCAAACATTTATTTGTAGTAAAAAAAAAATTGAAAAATACATTCTACAAAGAAACTCTAAATTCTTAATTTAACAGTCATATGATTTTAGATTTTGGTGATTTTTTGGTAAACATGACATTTGGAGAAACACCTAAAAGTTTGACAATTCGAATTGTTAAATGAGCTAAAAAAATGTGTCTAAAGTTGTATAAAAAAAGTTGTGTAACGAACCCGCCTCTTATATCCGGGCCTACTTTTTTGGATGCCTAATTTGTCTAGGTAGGATTTGCTACGTTTTCTGCAGGTTCCCTTTCATCTTTATACCTATGTGTACCCTATCTCACCATCTAGAAGAAACCAGAGAGAGTAGTTCAAATCAATTACTATGTAAAACTGAAACGCCACCACTTTAATATTTCTAGTTGCATGTAAATTTTCATACCCACCACAAGTGTACGCTGGCGTATTTCCTGCACTTTCTAATTAATTTCAGTGCAGTTGCAATGTCGGAAGTTGTACCAACCAGACAACCAGTGGACCAACTTTGGATGATTTGGCTTTATGTTTAGCCGCTCCAATATTTATTACGGAATTAACAACCCAGATAAATTGTAGAAGACAATAACTTCGTGCACCTTCTGGAGAGTTTCGCGAGAAAAAAAGGAAGCAGGGTTGAAGAAGAAGTTATGGCACGTTTTACCGTTTTAGGAGGTTGATTAATTTTCTCCTTCTGCTATTTTCTTGTTTATTGATTGTTATTAATTCTCTTCGTCTGCTTTTTTCTTGTTTATTAATTGTTATTGAAGTTAAGCTGAAAACAAAATCTTGAATTACAAATGGGTTTAGGGTTTCAGACTGATAGGACTGATCTTTCTGCAGCTGCTACACTATTTTTGTTTCTTTAGTATCATCATCAGCTGCAGCTTTGGTTTTGCTTAGATATGGTATCGGGTGGTCTGACATATTCCACTGCGAACCTGCAATTAAAGGAACTCCCAGAATCTCTATAGCCCAATAAATCCAAGACCCTTTCCAGTTTCCACTCAGAAGGGGGGTACAAATTTGGAAATATAATTAAAGATGCCACAGCTTTTTGCCTAGTATCCTGCCATAGACAGACTAATTGAAATATCAAATAGGATTCTTTGTTGATAATGTTTATGTTTATTTTATGTTCAGAACAATTTCATTTTGTAATTTAATAGTATGATATAGTGATAATTTTTAATAATGTTTTAAATTCGAATCTTGTTAAGACCATCTCCAACATTTGGAGTAAAATTTAAAAATTTTAGCTCAAAAAATTTAGGTTTTAACAAAAAAATAGCATTTCTACTCCGACCTTCTAGCTTAAAATTTTAGCCCCAGATTATTAAAGAATGAATTTAGACTATTTTTTTTTTAAATTAACTTAAAAAAAATTATGTAGACTATCCTAAATTAATTTTATGAACATTTTAACCTAAAAATATTTAATTCCGATAAATATTGAAAAATCACTAAATCGACACATGAAACTCGTGAAACACTATGGAAGAATATGAAACACACGATAGAGATGTATAAACACAAAATACATGAAACACACAAGACACAAAAACACATATAAAGCACAAACAAAACACATGATAGAGATGTATAACACATCAAAAATCTGAAACACATGACACACACGAAACACATACTAAATACATACAAAACACATGAAACACAAACCTACACACATGAAACGCAAACCTTCAATCATCCTCTATATAAGCATAGGTTGAATATCTAACCATCACACAACATATTCACCAATCATCCAACTTTCATAGTGTTTTGTTTCCTCAAAATCATCAATATCTCATCAATGGGTGATAGAAGAAGGCGTAGCTTGGCAATGCAGATGACACAATACCAAGCAAGCCTTGCAACTGGGGATACATAAATGAACAGCGAAGAAGCTGAATTTGCAAACTCGCTTATACAATATGAGCACCATGCCGAATCTAGCTATCTTGGTTTTGTCACGCGGCGTTCATTTGTGCAGTGTGATAGAGAAGAGTGTCATGACTGGATGATGAAAGATTATTTCATAGAACGTCCGAGATATCATCCTCATGATTTTTGGAGGTGGTATCGGATGAGGAGAGAGCTTTTTGAAAGCATCTTGAATGTTGTTGTTCATCATAACCACTACTTTGCAAGGAAGATCAATGTCGTAGGTCGACAAAGTCTATCACCTCATCAGAAGCTCACATCTGCATTTCGGATGCTAGCTAATGGGTGTTCTGCAGACTCAATTGACGAATATTGTCGATTTGCTGAGAGTACTGCTATTGAGAACCTCAAGCGCTTTTGTAAGGCAATTGAAGCTATATATGGAGTCACATACCTCCGAAAGCCAAATCGTGAAGACTTGAAAAGGCTTACGCAAGGCAGACAAATGGCCTAGTTGATTCAAGCCATTAGATCAACCAACGACCCAGTTGATTCAAGACGTTGGATTAGAAAACTAGCCATTAAGGCTAATTAATTTATGACACAAGGGGCCGAGATGCCCACTTAGGTAGGGCCATGTCGGATGCCGGGCTTCGCGCGTGGGTCGAGTGTGCGCATATGGGCCTAGTGTCTGGCCTTCATGCGCTGACTTCCACTCTCACTTGTGTGGCCCATTAGTTTCTTTGGCCTATTTTTTTTTGTCAGAATCTGGCCTTGGTTTGAGTTCTAGCACTTAACTACATTTTAGAACTAGGGTTGGAATGGAATGAGGGGGGGGGGGGAGAATATAAGGAAAATTATAGAACTTACTCTAAAGATTGGAGTTGGTCTAATGACGAAATTGGAGCATTTTTGCTCACCACCATAAACTATGGTGTATGCTCACCATACATCTAATCAATTGACACGTGTTCTTTCACCTAACTCTAGTTAACTTTCACATTAAATGTTAGTTTTTCAATTTTGAAAAAAATTAACCAAGATTAAGTGAAATGACACGTGTCAATTGATTAGATGTATGGTGAGCATACACCATAATTTATGGTGGTGAGCAAAAATGATCCCATGACGAAATTGATAAAAAAACCTTCTTACCATTTAATGTAAATATCATTGTATTAAAAGAAACAAAAGTAAAAACCTCAATTTAGTTTTAAAGGTTTACACCAAATACAACAACATAGGAGAAACCAATAGTTAAACACTGAGGGCGTGTTTGTTTACCCTCGCTAAGTTGGACTAAACTAGATTGGACAACTTATTAAAGTAGTCCCGTGTTTGTTGTGCCGCAAAACTAAGTTTAGTGGGACTAAAGAGGACTCGCCTCTGACTAAAACCTTCGTTAGAAGGTCTTAGCGAGAGCCCCTGAAAAGCACTGGACTAGCTAAGACCGTGCTTTACTTCGACCTGGGATTCGTCTGCTTTACTTCAACCTCGTCACCTCAATTCATCTGCTTCGCTTCGACCTCGACTCATCTGCTTCGTTTTGACCTCGACTAATCTGCTTCGTACAATTGACAACAAACATGCATCACCACTGTTGAAACCCATATCCCCAAAGGACGGGATCTTTGTGAACCCATTGGTGGTGAGGAAGGAATATAGAGACGAGAACGCCATCTAAGATGCTGGGATGCCGGCGATGAAAACGGGAGCAGTGGCTGAGACTCTTGGACAAGTTGCCTTCAAAAGAGAGGAAGAGATTTTTAGAATTGGCTTTGATTTGGGAGATCTACAATTGTCGCTTTCGGTGGAATTAAGAGTTGATTGTAATATTTATCTCAAATTGTTGAATTAGTTTTCGAGAAAGGCGAAGTGTTTTAAGAAAAAATGAAAATGAAATAAAATATTAATATATATATATATATATGAATTAAATAATAGGGTAAAGTACAAAAAACTACCTCAACTATTAGTGTCACGACACTTTCATACCTCATCTTTTAAAATTGACAATGTCATACCGCATCTTACGAATTTGTGACAATGTCATACCTCCGTCATTTTTTCTGTTAATTTCTCTGTTAAATGCTGACGTGGCCCGACACGTGTCCCACTCACTAATCCAGCTGGATTAAAAAATAATTAAATATATTTTTAATAATTAAATATTAAAAAATTAAGAATAAAAAAACAAAAAAAAATTCCTAGGGGTGCGGCATCCCCTTTCCTTCTCCTGCACCAATTTCAATTTTTTTTGTTCTTCTCTCTCCTCCTTCTTCTTCATCTTCTTCTTCTTCTCCTGGGCCGAAACTGGATTTGTCACTTTTTTTTTTTTTCGTTCTTCTTCTCTCTCCTTCTTCTTCTTGTTCTTGGGTCGAAACTGGGTATGAATTTTTTTTTTCTTTTTATTTTTTGTTTTTTTTTGTTTCTGAGTTGCAAGTAGAGGGAAAAGGGGACGAAGATGAAGATGGGGAGGAGACAGAGAGGGTTCTTCTTCTTCTTCTTGGGCCGAAACTGGGTTCGAATTTTTTTATTTTTATTTTTTATTTTTTGTTTCTGGGTTGCAGGTAAAGGGAAAAGGGGAAGAAGATGAAGATGGGGGAGGAGAGATGAGTGCGCGTTGGGTTGGGAGGGGGGACGAACTGGGTTGGCAAAGTGAGAGAGGCAGAGTAGTCGAGGAAGATGATGTCGTGGAACGGCATCGTTGCGATCTCCAGATCGAGGGTGGCGGGATGAGGGAGGCGGAGTAGTCGAGCAATATTGGGTTCTTCGTTTTGGGGTTTTCGAAGTACGACAACAATTGCTGCAATGGGAAGGTGGGTTTTGTTCCTCCGAGGTCTGGGTCTTCTGGGATGCAGAGAAGTAAGAGAGGCGAGAAAGGGGGGAGAGATAGAGAGGGTGGTGAAGGACGGGTGGGAAGGGGTTTTGGGTTGCAGAGAAGAGAGAGTGGCGAGAAAGGGGGGGAGAGAGAGAGGAGAGAGTGAGAGAGATTTAATATATATTTTTTTTTATTTTTGATTATTAAAAATATATAAATATTTTTAATCCAATTGGATTAGTGAGTGGGACACGTGTCGGGCCACGTCAGCATTTAACAGAAAAATTGACGGAGGTATGACATTGTCACAAATTCATAAGATGCGGTATGACATTGTCAATTTTAAAAGATGAGGTATGAAAGTGTCATGACACCAATAGTTGAGGTAGTTTTTTGTACTTTACCCTAAATAATATAATATTAGAATTTGTTAGTTATCTTGTTTTTTAATCCGACACTGTACCAAACGCTTCACTAAGTTAGTCTAACTTAGTCTATTCTAAGCTAGTCCAACTTAGTCTATAAAGTTAGTCCAGTTTGAGATAGTTTGGTGCAACAAACGCACCCTGAATGAATATCTTGCTTTTTGTGTATTGTTTAATTTCTTTTTATAGAATAGTTGACGGTGGACAACCATATAATAGGCTAGCAATAAATTAATATCAAACTCGTCATTGAACTTAAGATCTCATACTCACAAGTAGAGAAGCTCACCACAAGACCATAATACTAGCAGCAACATTGTTCAATATTATATTTCTTTTACAGATACTATTTAGACCACTTTATATACCATGTATGAACTATAAGTTGAAAATAAAATGTTTAGGATAAATTTAAGAATTCTCTACAAACTCACAATTCTCAAACAGAACTTCAATACTTTATTCTTCTCCATAAGGAGGTACTTATAAGAATACAATGGAGCAAAGCTAGGAAATAAATCAAAACAATTTTTTGTCCACAAAACAAGAAAACCTAGACCAAGTCAAATAAAACCAACTCCCTAATTAAGTCAATCTCTAAAACATTTTCCTTTATATTTTTCAATACTATATAAGGGAGAGTATAGTGTTGCTGGACAATGAATTTGAACTACACATTCGAGACATAATTCGACCTAATTAATGTCCTTAATTCACAATCTAACTACATAACTTGCATTTGACACCAAACGGTTCAATCTCTTAAATTCTACATTTTATTAATTAAACATTAGTTGGTTTATAGTTTTTTTATTAAAGCACTCTAAATTTTGATAAAATTAGTTTACTTTTATCCATGTTTTTTCTTAAGTTCCAACTCAATATATGATATGAATTTTAAAGAAAATAAGAGCTTTATTATTATTAATACTGAAATCTAAAGTTTGAATCGTATTTTGCGAGTCTATTATGAGGTTTAACTCACTCTCACACCTCCTTAGTGTAGATAATATCGTTTGTTAAAAACGAAAAATCCCTAATTTCATGAAAACTGTTTTCTAAGACTTCAATTTTTTTTCTTTTCAGAAACATGAACTAAATCCGATTCATGGAAAACGATCTAGTCAGTCTCGTTTTTCTTTTCTTAAAATAAATACGAGTGATTATTTCAATAACTAATTTAGGGTTAATCTTAGTTTACTACCTTCAAGTTTCATGATTTTCAACATTTAGTACATGAAGTTTATTTCGTCCCAGAGTCATACCTAAAGTGTTAATTATGAAATGTTTCATACATCCGTTAGTTTGGCTATTAACACCACGTGTCAATAAGGGTCTCACGTGGATATTAAAAACAAAAAAAAATTAAACATTAAAAAATTAAAAAATTACAAAAAAAAAGTGTCTTCTTCCTCAACCCTCGACCCTCCTACCCTTCTCCCTCCCTTCTCAGCCTCCACCCATATGTGCAAATCCAAAATGTCAGTCGACATCACTCATCCAGTCTTCACCCCTCGCTACACCCCACGCACCCAGCAATCCGCTCAATCCACCCACCGAACTTCTGTCGCCTCCTCCTCCTTTGAACAGCCTTCCACCTCTACCCCCTCTTAGCGCTGCAAATTTCGTGGAAAAGACGCCGTCGTTTTCTAACGCAAGTTCCACGTCAAGCTCTCCGTCACCGAACTCAAAAACCGACTCTCCACCCTCTGTCGCAGCCACCACACTTCCATCATCAAGCTCCTCGGCTCGAGCATCTCCACTGACCATACATTCCTTGTCTACGAATTCGTCCACGGCACCAGCCTGGCAGCTTGCCTGCGGAACCCCAACAACCCGAATTTCATGGTTCTGTCCACGTGGACCTCACGTATGCAGATTGCCACCGATCTCGGTCCTATCCTCGATCCACTGTTTTTCTCCAAATTTGCGCTCGATTTCTCGAGATTTTTCGTCAAATCTAGTAGGTGGGGCACGCTCATTCGAGCTCATGGGGCCGTTGAAGAGGATGAGGGTTGAGTGGGTGGAGTCGAAGAGGGAGTGGGAATGATGGATGTGCATAGGTTGGGTAGGTGCATAAGAGAGAAAGAAGGGAGAAGGGAATGAGGGTAGGGGGTTGAGGAAGAACTGAAGAAGACATTTTTTTTTTTTTTGTAATTTTTTTTAATGTTTAATTTTTAATTTTTTTTATTTTTAATATCCACATGGGACCCTTATTGACATGTGGCGCCAATCATTGTCCACGTGAACACCACGTCATCAGTTAACGAGAGACTTAACAACCAGAATAACGGATGTATGGGACTGTCCCGAAATTAATACTTTACGTATGACTTTGAGACAAAAAAAAAAACTTCATGTACTAAATATTAAAAATCACGAAACTTGAGGGTAATAAATTGAGATTAACCCATTAATTTAAGTACCTACAACCCCCCAATCATTTAGTGTCATTTCAAACTTTTCTCAACATTTTTAAACATTCTAAACACGTACTCTACCTGTTGAAAATGTCATATCCACTAAGCTCCAGTTAAAAATCTGTTAAATTAACAAGGGCTTACTTTATCTCCAAAATCATTAGAAGGTCATGAAAGCATAGCCTTCACCAACTAATGGTCACCACCACCCCCATCATGCCATCACCTCCAAACACAATACTAAACCATTAACTCCGCCCTACAACTTAAGCGGCCAACATCGAGAAGAAAGTCATGGTGGTTGCTGAAATAATATGGAATGTCATGATGCGGCCACCACCATGTTCACCACCCACAAAGAAGAATTGAAAGCTTTACCAGCCGAGAATCGGTGAATGAGGAAATCACATGAGCAGAAACAAGTTCATTGAAACCCTATTTGAATTCTTAACCTTCTTCTTTGTGAGAAGATTGCCCTCCTATTGTAATTTCAATTTGGATCCATTTTAGATTCATTTGAATACCCATTTGATCATTGGGTTCCATATTATATAATCTATTTTTTGAAATTCAGATTTTGAGGCAACTAATATTAATGTTGACCATAATATACTTAATTGGTTAGTTTTGAATATAATCTATGTAGAGAAAATTAACTGGGACCAGCGGATGTGATATTTTCAATAGGTTGAGTACTTGTTTGAAATGTTTAAAAATGTTTAGACCAATTTGGAATTACACTAAAAGATTAGGGGATTTTAGATACTTAATTTCTTTTAGGGTTACACATAATGTGCAATTAGCTTTTTACATACCATGGGATTTTTGTTTTTATAGAAATTTTATTGGTTTTTCTTTTCTCTTTTGAAATATATTGAATTAATAATACATAAATTAACAAAATTTTCTTTTGCAAGATTTTAAGAGTCTGTTATCTTTTTTTAGACTTAATTAAGAAATTAAATAAATTTGTAAAAAATAGTTTTTATTTTTTTTTATTTTTTATTTTTTCATTTTCAGATGTAAAAAATTGTATTCCTTTTTACTTGGAAGTGATAGGTTTTATGTTCAAATCTCGTGGATGTCGAATTTGATACCAAATTAGGCTGCCCATTGTGTGGCTTAGCCAAACTCCCCCTCCCCTTTGTGTAAAAATATCGATGTACTAAAAAAAAAAAAAAAACCAAATATCTACATCAAAATGCCCCATAATTAAGCTGTAGTACTAGCGTCCGTTAAAAATCAACTGAATAATTGTAGGGGGTGTGATATCCACACACCCTATTTTACTTCTCACACACCTTTTTAATTTTCAGCCGTCGGATCAGATGAATTGAAGAAGATACTAAGGTTCATAACACACCCCTAATTGTAGTACGCAATTTCATTTTGGGGTATCGTTTGTTTTTTTTTGGGCCTTTGTTCCTTTGAAATATTGGGCTATAAGTGGGATGGTCTTGTTGATTGGGACCAATTCTTTGTTTTATTTTCGATTAGTATTTGATATTTTTCCACAGAAAACTAAAAATGCAAAAATTCTATAAGAAAATAAATCAGTCAAAGAGAGAAATTTGTCATTTAATATTGCGATCTAGTGTTTTTTTTTTTTTCTATTTATAAATGATAGATCTTAAATTTGGATATCGTGGATAGTGATTTGAACCAATTTATCCCGCTAATGTAAATATATCCAAAAATAAATAAAAATAAATTAAAGAGAGAAGCCTCTTATGGTTCCTTATTTAGTTCAATTGAAGAGAGAATGTTCCAAGCAACACTAGGATAGTTCTATCCCAAATATAAACTCCATTCACGGGATGTCCAGAATTTGTAATACCATATGCAACAAAAATTTGTTTTCCTAAAAATGTACGTCCAGAAAATAAATTTGAAGGTTCTTCTACTGTCTCTAATGTTTTCAGTAAGTATCTTGACTTTCTAAGGAGTATCCATCAATGTGAATGTTTGAATGTTTTTCCAATTTCCTTAGTGTTTTCAATATTGTTTTCAGTGTAATTCCTCTTAAAATCTCCTTGAACTTTCCAGTTCTTAAAAATCTCGATGAAATCTTAGCTTGAAGGCAAATGAGTATAGTCCACACAAGAAATCCATGGTTGCCATTTGAAGGAGAGAGTTGAGAGTGTATACCCCAAGATTTGCATGGGTGTACACTTGAATATTTTAGCTGTCAAACTGTCAGCTTATGCACTTTCCTTCTCTCTTCCCATGTGCTATTCTAAGGCCATTTGGACCACAACAAGAAAGTTCCTCATTCCTCGCCAATATCTTCAACTCTACTAATGCATGCTTAGTGATTTTAGCCCACCGATAACTTCTCAATTAAACCTTCAAATTGATAATGAAAGCTTGCTTCGTATTGGTTGTTTATATATGATCAAGGAATATTGGTCTAATAGTTTAGACATTATGCTATGAAAGGTCAAAATCTATTGATGTACCTCTCAGAACGTGAGATTCTTTCATGTCTCTAATTTACCACATGTCAATTGCTGATTGGACAGATAATGCACATTTTGAAGACGTTGCAAGCTCTTATTGGACAGTGATGTCACCGTACCAAATCATAGTTGCATGAGAGAATTTCTCTTAACAAAAACCAACTTTTAAGAAACCAACTAATGCGACACTGTTTTATTTATTTTTTGTTAAACATGAACCATTACGAAACTAACTAAGAAACTTTCGCATCCACTGATGTAATAAGTTGATATCTCTTATATTATTGAATCTTTAAACGTGAATGTAAATTGGTCAATAGACAAAAGGTGTGACCCTGCTCTAAATGATCACCTTTATCATTAGTCCCTTGTTGTGATGGTTAATGGAACATGCCAAATAAATTTCTTTTTGTGGCAACTTTTGCGAATATGCTACTCATGTTTTAGGTTTCTAATTCTCCATTATCCACTATGTAGTTGTGCATGCAAGTTGTTGTTTGACAGAGAGGAAAAATCAATGCCTACTCCAAAAGTCACCCTCTATTGCTAACCGCCAAAAGTGACATCCTGTTTTATTGCTGCCCATGCAATGAAAAAGGGAGTCTCATCACCAAGAACCCTATCAGCCCAACAAAAATATGGCTCTCTTTTCTTCATCAGTCAATTGTGTCCTGCATGGGCATGCCCAATCCCTTTATGCACAAACCTGTATAAAACCCTAACCAAACTATAAAAAATTCCACACAATCACTCATCACTTCCCTGAACTGTTTCTGAAAATGCCTCGGTCGCAAATCCTCTTCCTCTTTTCTTTCATTTTCCTCTCATCCTCCACCTCCAATGCCTCTGTCAATGACTTCTGTGTGGCAGATCTGAAAGGCCCAGACAGCCCTTCAGGCTACACCTGCAAGACTCCTGCTATGGTCACTGTCAGTGACTTTGTGTTCTCTGGCCTGGCCAAAGGTGGGAACACCACCAACATAATAAGCGCCGCCGTGACCCCGGCATTTGTTGCCCAGTTCCCAGGAGTCAATGGCCTTGGAATCTCTATCGCAAGGCTAGATTTAGCACCAGGTGGTGTTATCCCATTCCATACACACCCCGGAGCTTCGGAGATTCTCGTTGTGACGAGGGGTATTATCAAAGCCGGGTTTGTTTCGTCTGCCAACACGGTTTACTTGAAAACTCTACACAAAGGAGAGGTCATGGTTTTCCCACAAGGGTTGCTGCATTTCCAAGTGAATGTTGCAAAAATACATTCCAATGCTTTTGTTAGCTTCAGTAGCGCAAGCCCTGGCCTCCAAATCCTTGACTTTGCCCTTTTCGCCAACGACTTGCCCTCGGAATTAGTGGCGCAGACCACTTTCCTCGACCTTGCTACAATCAAGAAGCTCAAGGGCGTTCTTGGTGGCACTGGTTAATTAATTACTTTAGGTTTTTTCTATTCTTCATCGTAACATTTTAATTTTTCTTTTGCATCCATAAGCGTTTGTTTTGTTCAATTTGTATCGTTTGTGTTGTATCCTAATAATAATGAAGCTTTCAGGAGCAATGATAACTTGGCCAACAAGACAAGTAATTCTTCTCAAAAAAGATAACTAGTAGTTAGAGTACTACTTGTCTGATTTTTTAAAAGTGTAGCGATTTGAGACTTCTCTTTCAGCCATTTACATTTTGAACAGAATATTTTACAATTTTTTTTTGCATGAGGAGTGTTAAAATCGCTGGTGTTTTCGTAAATATGATGATATTTGAATGAGGACTCGCAAAATTAAGGGTTAAATTAAGGGTTCAAATTATGATATTTAAATGTGAACTACGCCCAAACGGGTGGAGCTGTGAAACTTTCATTACCCCATAACATGCTCTTGCTAACAAATGAAAGTTGTAAATCAACAATCTTATGCTCCAAAAAATTAAAAAAAAAAAAACTTAAAGATCATCACTTGCACAGCTCCAACGCTATCGAAGCATGGGTTTTCATCTTTTCGAATTTTTTTTTAAAATTTGTTTTACCGGAAAACGTCGGAATCACAGGCTACAAGCATGGATAGAGTTGAACATTACACAAACCAATAATCAAAGTACTTTTTCTAATATACAACCAACCAAGAACAAAATGTCCTCAACGGCAACATACAAAATCAATCATCATCCTCAAGGACGCTCCGACGCCTCGGAATAGTGACTTTGGTCTGCTTGTTTGTTTGGTTGTTGATCTGCTCCAACAACGAAATGAGTCTCTCCTCAGATACCTTCTCAACTATCTGGCCCACTTGAGCAGCTCTCAGTATAACATCTTCAACACCCCTTGCCTTCTCAGGTTTCACCAAAGCAATTCTAGCAATTCTTTCACGAGCTTCGCCTGACACAATCTGACTAAGCATCATCTGCCTCCGTTCTTCGGCCTCCCTCTTGGCATCTTCATTTGCCTTTTGCTGCTCTGGTTTTGTTGTTGCCCTCCAGACCCTCCTACACCATGTTGAGCCATAAGCTCCTGCATTCTTCTTTGTCTAATTGCTTCCAGTTCAGGATCAGCCATTGATTCGAGTTCCGGATGAGCGATCGAGTCTCCGAAACAGGTTGCGTTCCATCTTTTCGAAAAATTACCTCCGTAAATAATGTGTTTGTGGAGGGAACACCGGACAACCAATTTTACAACTGCACTCTTGTTTGCAACACAATGGTGCTACAATCAATGGTTTAGCAGCATAAAACCAAAACGGGAAATTATATATTTATAATTTAAAAAAAAACACTCGGACAACTATAAGTTTTATCTATCAGCATTTTAAAATTAAGTATTCAACATTTATTGTGACATCTTAAACAAACAAGAAAGGTAGATTAGTGCTAGATGTGAGGCATTTGACTTTCCCAGAAGTCATCATCTAAAAGATACTAAGGTTCATAACATGAAGGTCAGGACAGTGCCAGATCTAATTCATACAGCGGGCGGGTGGAGATGCTTGCTTATGCAGCAAATCATTGTGTATGGAAGGGGCATGGTGTGCCGCTTGGACAAGGTGGAGAATTGCTCAAACATGCCCAGCTTCTTATCAAGATGTTCCAACTTTAATGCTTTCTTAGGCCTAAGAACACCCAAATCTACCAGAATGAAAGGGACTCCTGAGTTTTATTCCATCTCCATTGCTTCTCTTACAAGTATTATGGGTTTTATTCTCATCGGTCCAACCTTGGGCCCGGCAAGATAAGCGAGTAAATCCGTTAATGTAGGCCTCGAGAGAGCCTTCTTGGGAGACATGAGAAAATGACATGTTGAAGTTCAATTGGTCGCCAGGCCCAAAACGTTGTAGGAGGCATTTCGGTAAATGTGGCCCATGACGCGTACCCGACGTGTAACTTACACCATTTGAACCACATAGACGCATCGCCGCTGAGATTGAGGCCAGCTACTGTGACACGGCTGTTGGTGTCGACACAGTGGTAATCCAACTACTCATTCGCCAGAGCTAACCAACTCTAAGGATCGTCGTCGGAAAATCGAATCATGTATTTGGGCCCATTTGAAATGGATGGTGCACCAGTAAAAGTGGAGGGAAAACTATATAGGTGGAGGTTAGGAGCGGAAGGTGGTGGTGGATGTTGAAAACTGAGGTGACACTTGAAGATGGCATGTAAATGGCGGAAGGGAATAAGGTATTGGTGGAGATCTGGAGAGCTGAGAGCCCTAGGTAAGACAAGGTAGTACGGGTCAGGCACTAAGGCACAGAGAGATCAGGTTGGTGTGAGAAGAGTGACAGCGGAGTGGACGCCGATTCAATAAGAATCTGAAGAGTACCTATCAAAATCTGGAGAATATGATTCGTTGTGGACGACGGATGGAACGAACAAATCTTCTCCATCAAGGCTTTTTTTTTTAAGATTCCATTTAGCCCACCATTGAAGATGGGTTTTTGGTCAAAAGTGGGCTAGATTGAGTGGCTCAATCTAGTACCGTTTGTGCAATGATGTTAGTTTGCGTACTAGCATGCTCTAGTTTAAGTGACCCTAATTAGTGGTTTATCATGATTTCAGGTAACATCGGTTGATGCAATTGGCGCATTGAGAACTTGACAACAGCCTTATCCATGTTGCAACTCAACATGGATGATGTTGAGAATAAATTCCATTTTGATGGGATAAAGAACTTTGTATCAACTTATAAGTAAGTTTGATTACTCTTCATATTGTCAATTAGTTTTATGGTGGAATCTAAGGACTTGTTTGGTATCCTATTTGAATTTTTTTTTATAATTTCTCAAAATATTTCTTAAGAATTTTTCTTGAAAACAATTTTCTTTAAGACTCAAAAACTTGTTTGGTATGTGATTTAAATTTTTTAAATCTTACAACTAAAACTGGACAAAAAGATCCATAAAAAGGGGATCGGGAGAGAAATAGGAGAGAGGAGGAAAAAAGTAAGAGATGATTGGAGGAAAGAGAAAGAAGTGAGAATATCGGAGGAGATAGAGAGGAAGAGGAGTGAGAGAAATAATCGAAAGAATGAAGAGAGCGGATTAGAGGAGAGACGAAAAATGTTATAAAAAAAAAAGAGAAGGGGGAGAGAGAAAGAAGAAAAGAGAGATAAATTTGGAGTGAAAGGGGAGGAGGAAGAGAAAAGAAATGAGTAAGTTTAAGTTTAAAAACTCATTTTTTGTGTTTTTAAATAATAGACTATATTTTTTAGTTAGTCTTGAGTTCAGTTTTTGAAAATAATCCTACCAAATAAGTTTTTAAGGCCTAAAACTTAAAAATTGTTTTTAAGTTTAAAAAATTGAATTCAAGTAGAATATCAAACATGCTCTAAACTTTCTTCATATAATACAATTGGAAGTTTGTTAAAAAGTGGTTTAAAAGCTCTCCTCTCTTAAATAATGAAAGGAATGAAGGGAAGCTTGGTGAAAGATTCCGAATAGAAAACCATGAATAAAGAGAACATGGAAAAATTCAATGAAGACGTGTTGAAGCCAACCAACCATCGAAGAAATTCTGGGCTCTCTCTCTCTCTCTCTCTATGTGATGGGGTGGGCGAGTTAGGGTGTTGGACGACAGACTTCCGCGCCAGAGACAGGTTGAATGGTGCTAACCGACAACTTTCGCAACGGAGGTGATGGGGCTGAAGGGTTATCCAGTTGGATGAGTTGAGGTGATGTGTTGTTACCAACGGTATGAGAGTTGCCGGTTGTGCCGATGTCGATGATGGAGGCTTTCCGAGATAGGTGGCTGCCTTATTGGGGCTTGTTTGCCATTAACTTCTTTATGGGGTGGGGGGTGTCTCCAGAAAAATGAAGGACAAAGTTAGAATTTTTGAGGAATCTTTTGGATCTGGAATGTTTTCATAAAAATATGGGGTGTCAATAAAACAACCCTATTTATTTTATAACTAAATTGGACGAGATTAACTCCTCAGTATCAATCAAATAGCAGACCTAGTTAAAGTACAGAAGAGGTGGTTAAGTACTGAAATCTGAACATGACTAAAACCAACTTACCAAGAACTCCCCCCTCCTCCTCCTCATTTTAATCTCGTTTATTACTCATCTATTTATTTTCTTCTCTCTTTTGTTCGTTGATTTTCTCAACTATTAGAAAAATATTGCAGGAAAGGAACATCAATATGTTGTGTGTTGGTACCACAAATTGTTCAATTTATAACCAAATGACAAATGAGTAGTAAGTTCCAAAATTGTACCCGATCATTCTGAAGGAACTTTTGATTTCTCTGAGCAGCATCGCCTCGTGAGATGTTGCTGCTGACCACCGCTGCAGAGATTCATTCGATTTCCAGCTGGTCCATGCAATGGCAGACTGAAGGGCTGGTAAGAGGCGTCTCATGTTTCCCAGAAACCGGGCGATTTAATTTTGGGTCCAAACAAAAAGCACAAGGGGTTTAAGCCTTTCACGAAGTTTAGAGCAACTTGAGGAGTAGTTTGCTAATCCAGTAAGATGTACTACTTTCTTGCAGCCCAACCCAGAAAACAATCTTCAATGGTCCAGAATTAGGGGTTCTAAATATTATTTAGTGTAATTCGTCATTCACAAGATTCGAACTTTAGATCTCTCAATTAGAGGTGAAAATAATATGACTAGATCGTTGTATTGACCAGCAAGTTAACAAAGAGAAATCTTTGGCTTTCTTAGGGAAGTATGCTCAGCCTAAAAAGTGTTCCATCTTGGGTATTCTTGGTAGGATAGTGCTATTCACACTCATTTGTACCTCCCACATATCTTTGTTAATTTTTTGTTATTCATCTTCTTCATTCATTCGATCTGACCTGAAAAGTGAGAGGGGTGAGTAAGAAGTAAAAGATTGGTTTGTGGATGGCGCTACTCTTCTTGATATTGGCTTAGGTTCTTCCTTTTAATATTTGGGTGTCCCCATTTTTAAAGGTCGTCCTCTGAGAAGTTTCTTCCAAGACATTGCCAATAAAGTCAGGTGCAAACTGTCAGCATGGAAGAGTCATATGCTTTCCCAAGTTGGTCATCAACAGCTTATCTCGTCAGTGATTTGGAGTTTGCTTATCTACAGCTTTCAGGTTTATGCTTGGCCTCGTCTTCTGAATCATGTTCAGTTGGATTTGTAATTTCTTTTGGTCGGGGGATACTGATTCCAGAGGCATTCCGATTGTTTCTTGGAGACTTTGTTGTCGTCCAAAACATTTGGGGGGCTTAGGTTTAAAAGATTTGTCTTCTCATAGCCTTACCTTGCTGGCTTCTCTAGATCAACTCGTCAGCTTTGGATCATTTTATTTTGTACTTTTATTTGGGGCATTTGGTTCCTTCCGAATATGCTAAGCATTGGTTTACGGACTGTTTTCGGGAATCGTCTTCAATATGTTTTTCTAGCCGGCACCTTCCTTCTACTTCTTTGCCTATTTTCTCATTGCTAGGTATTTCTCCGCTCTTGGCTTCGGCCCCCTGTTCACCAGCATCCTTCGCAGTTGGGGTGGATTAAGGCGAATATATATGGCTCTTATTCTAATGAGTGTGCGAGTTTTGGAGGCGATTTTCATACCAGTGAAGGCCAATTCCTTGGCGCTATTTGCTTCTTGTACGAAATTTGTGAGTTCGGTGACAGCGAAAATTTAATTTAGCTTTTATTGAGGCAGTTCGCATGGTTTTGTGACTGGAAACACCTTTGGATTAAAACTGAATCCACTTTGGTTCAACATTACTTATATAAGGCCTTGTCAACAGTTTCATGGTTTCGTCAGATGAGTTTTGTTCCTACACATACCTATCGGGACGGCAACCAGGTCGCCTACTTGCTAGACTCTTATAAGGCTGCAGCTTACGCTTATCGTTGGTGGTCAATTATCCTATCATTTGCAGTCACTGTTCATACACGCAATTTGTCTTTTTTTCTTACTTAACGTTTTTGTTGACTGTTTGATGGTGTTGGCCTAGTCTCCTTACATGTACCTTTTTATAATTCTTACTAGCAATCGGCATACACGCTCTAAGGGTGCAACTAAATTTGTTCTTTTTTTTTAGTACGACTTATTCTGAATGAGCATGGATGACAACTCAAAAATAAAAAAAGTGGGAAAAGAAAAGGTAGGAGAACATGGGGAATGTAGAGTGGTAATTGACATGGTTGTGATGTTATTATAAAAAACAATAAAATTTGTGTTACGCGTATACTAAATTGTCCACATTTTTTATTTTTGTTGAGTTATGGTGAGAAGATTAGAGTGGTAATTTATTGAGATTTTGGTTGACAAACAGGATTTTATTAATATATAATTTAGATATTAAAAAAATTTGGTAGAGAGTGGAGGGGCGAGGGTTTCAAGGTGCAATGTCATTTTTCCTTTGGGAAGAGTAGATGTCTCGTACGCAACTATTAACAAAGAGCTAATCTCGCCTAATTTTGCTGTACTTTCATCCAAAAAAAAAAAGAGGCAGTGCTAATAATATGTTGTTTAGAATCCTTCTCGTATTTTTTATTTAGTTTCTGAAACTAATGTGTTTTAAGTAATATAGTTTCATTCACTGAAAACCTTATTAAGTAATATAATGTGAAAGGTTTAAGGGTCGTCCGATAAATTGGACTGTTAATTATGATTTTTTTAATATTTATTTTACAATTGGTTTAAAATTATTTAGTACGAATAGTTACAACTTACAAATATAAAAGTGCATTATTATGTCGTCAATATTCAATCAATATGTCATCAAAGAGGGCAACAATCACTGTTATTTAGTACGAATAGTTACAACTTACATTCATAAAAATGTATTCGGTTGATATGTCGTCAATATTCAATCAATATGTTATAAAAAAGGGCAACAACCACTCAATATATTCATGAAAAAAAATATCACATCTTCTGATCCAACATGAGAGAGAGAACCCGAGTGTAGGCGGCGGACTCTACCCAACGTCGAAGATGGCCACCAACGACGAGGTAGCCTGACGACGGTGATGCAGGGATACAACGAAGAAGAAAGAACTTATTATTCAAAATCTAAAAACAAGAATCACATCAACTGGGGGGGCTAGTTAATCCAGTTCCCTTTCTTACGTTCTTTATTTAAAGTTGTCACATTCCGTCCTTATTTAAATTTTCTCTGAAAAAGAGGTGGTAACTGCCAAGAAAGAGGATTGAATTTGAGTAGGCAAAAAAGGGAGGCACAGCCACTCAAACTCTCTAGCTAATTGGTCCTCTTGTGTCAAGAAGAAATACCACACAACATCACCATTAGATTTAATTAAAACATTAGGGGGCAAAGAGAAGAACATAAATATTGACAAATGAAATAGAAAAGGTCCACCTTGTCAAAGGGACAAAACCAAACATGTTTAAGAGTCTTTCCAAGAACACAAACCAGTAGCAAACAAAGTGTTTACAATTTTTAATTCTTTTGAACCAGTATCTGCCGTCTGCAGACTATTTAAATTCAACGCTAATCACATTTTCACAGCAGCTTCATCTCTATTTCTAATCGTAATTAGTGGATCTCAATTGGCATGACATGCCAAGGAATAAGTTAACCACCCAAGACACACAAGGGTTAATTACTTAATTAGAGTTGATTATCCCTAATCAAACATCACATCGTCCAAATTAACAGCACACCCCACATTACAATATGCCTACCTCTGTCTCATTCATGCACCCGCATTGCCTTAATCCATTAATTTAACATTTAACACATTTAACGTTTGATCCTATAATTTTTTTTTTAAATGTGTCATCAAGTTTAAATTTCTTGCATTGCACCCTGAAGTTTTGAAATTGTATTAATTCAAATATTTCGTCTATTTGAACATCTAACTCTTCATTAAATTGACAAGGCGCCATATGTGGAGTCCGAATCTGAGATGTGACATACCTTGCACGATTTGATCCGATTGATTGTCATTTTGAAAAACAAAGTATCGATTTAAGAGAAGACGCAGCTCTATGTCGAGTTTTTTTAGGATTTTTAGGTTTTTTTTTCTATCAATGCGGTGCAAATGTGGGTCATGTCAGCTCATACTCGTGATTCCACTCTCACCATAACATCAATTTAATGAAATATCAAATAATCAATTACATCAAAAGCATAAATTGATATTACTTCAAAACAGTATGGTGCTATATAGAAAAATTGAAACTTTGTGAATCATTTTGAAAATCATTCAGAACTTGGAGGGTATCCCATAAAATACCTCCATCCATTTTGGTCAATGATCAAACTTTGTCACCTTTTGACAAAAACAAAAAAAAAATATTTGTCACCTACCTTAAGAAACCCCTTTTCTCTCTTCATCATCTTCACTTCCTCTTCCCTTTCTGAAATTCTCAAGCACAATGACCACTGAACAACCAGAGCCAAACTCCACCTCAGATCATATCTTGGATTGGCTTGAAGATTCAGTCACTTTCTTCCCATCTTTCTGGGATGATCCTTACCATTCAAATGACATCGATGGAGGACTTCAATGGTGGGATGAGAGCCATGATCTTGTTCATCCCACCACCAATCCTACTTATCTCAACAACCCAACTGGCATTTCAATCCCAACAACCACCACAGGGCCCCCAAATCCCGCCAATTTGAATCATCCGTCACCTACCGATTCATCTAAGAAGCGAAAGGCGTCCCCGGAAGAGCAACACATTGATCGGAAGAACCACCACGGCCGTCCGATCAATCCTCCCGTCCCGGGGAACCAATCAGGTGAAGAGGTAGTAGTGGTGCCAGTTAAGAAATCAAATGGGAACAAAAAAGGGACAGCCAAGGGTACGGGGAATAACTGTAATAACGGTAATAGCAAGGAAGGGAGGTGGGCTGAGCAGTTGCTAAACCCTTGTGCCTCAGCCATCACAGGTGGGAATTCGACACGTGTCCAGCACCTCCTCTTCGTTCTCCACGAGCTTGCCTCAGTCACCGGCGACGCCAACCACCGCTTGGCAGCTCACGGGCTCCACGCGCTGAATCAGCACCTGTCCCCCTCTTCCTCCTCTGCCCATAACGGCTCTGCCTCAGCGGCGCCGGTTACTTTCACTTCCACAGAACCAAGATTTTTCCAAAAATCTCTGATGAAATTCTATGAGGTGAGTCCATGGTTTGCATTTCCAAATAACATTGCGAACTCTTCAATTCTCCAACTTATTGGGGAAGAATCTGATCGAACTCGAACCCTTCACATTGTCGATGTTGGTGTGTCTCATGGTATGCAATGGCCTACTCTGCTCGAGGCCCTGACTCACCGGCCAGGCGGCCCTCCGCCATTGGTCAAGATCACAGTTATCGCCGGCGCTGCTTCCGGCGCTGAAAACAACCAAAACAGAGGGACCCCATTTGCAGTAGGTCCTCCCGGTGACAATTTCTCCAATAGACTCCTCAGTTTCGCCAAGTACATGAACATCAATTTGCAAATTAAGCGCCTCGACGATCAGCCATTGAAAACTCTGAATGCTCAACTGATCGACGCCTCCAATGACGAAACACTGATCGTTTGCGTGCAATTCAGGCTACACCAACTGAACCACAACGCCCCGGATGAGAGAACCGAGTTCTTGAAGTCCCTGAGGAGCATGGAGCCCAAGGGGGTGATCCTAAGCGAGAACAACATGGAGTGCAGCTGCAACAACTGCGGGGATTTTGCGACGGGGTTTTCGAGGCAGGTGGAGTACTTGTGGAGGTTCTTGGACTCGACCAGCGCGGCGTTCAAAGGGCGGGAGAGCGAGGATAGGAGGGTGATGGAAGGGGAGGCAGCGAAGGCACTGACGAACCGGGGGGAGATGAATGAGGGGAAGGAGAAGTGGGGTGAGAGGATGAGAAGGGTAGGGTTTGTGGGGGAGGTGTTTGGGGAGGATGCAATTGATGGAGGAAGAGCCTTGCTGAGGAAGTATGATAGTAATTGGGAGATGAAGGTGGATGAGAAGGATGGGTGTGTAGGGTTGTGGTGGAAGGGGCAGCCTGTTTCTTTTTGTTCATTGTGGAAGCCTCATGAGGGAGAAGGCAACAATTAAAATAGGTGGTTATATTTTTATTTTTATTTTTATTTTGAACTTTACAGTTTTTATTCCTGATTATCGTATTTAATTAAACGAAAACAACCGACATAATTAGATATGAGTGTATTTATTATTTTTCAAATTTAAGATTGGGTTTGCAGTTTAGTGTGCTAGCTTTATATCTACTTGATTTCTCCTTCTCTTTTAACTTCTCCATCTGTGGAGTGGTCTACAAATTCTGAACTTTTTCATTCTTATTTTGGGTTCAATTCAAGTAGTATACGTGCGGGACAAAGGAAAAAGGATGGTGGAAGAAATATGAAATGAACGTGGATGAAATGAGTTGAGTGAAACACAAAATTAAAACGAAAACTAATTTGAAGCTATTTTCTTCCATATTCGTTGTATCTCCTTCATTTATTTCTCATCCACCCCTTTATCTTTTTTCATTGTTAATTTCTTCCACATATTTTTCCTTTATCTTTACCAAACAAACTAAAAATTTGGATTCAAGTAAAGTACCAAATATACTCTTAATTTCTCACACAATTCTTTTCTTTCTCACTATTGTCTTGAATAAGTAAAAAACAATGTGTATTTTATCATTTTCAATCGAAAAAAAATATGAAAAAAATGACACCACTGAAACGTAAGCCCCGTTCAGTTAGTCCAATGGACCAAGCGAATAACTGTTAAGTCGGCCAAGATTACTCCGGGCTTTAAGATTGGGTTTGCAGTTTAGTGTGCTAGCTTTATATCTACTTGATTTCTCCTTCTCTTTTAACTTCTCCATCTGTGGAGTGGTCTACAAATTCTGAACTTTTTCATTCTTATTTTGGGTTCAATTCAAGTAGTATACGTGCGGGACAAAGGAAAAAGGATGGTGGAAGAAATATGAAATGAACGTGGATGAAATGAGTTGAGTGAAACACAAAATTAAAACGAAAACTAATTTGAAGCTATTTTCTTCCATATTCGTTGTATCTCCTTCATTTATTTCTCATCCACCCCTTTATCTTTTTTCATTGTTAATTTCTTCCACATATTTTTCCTTTATCTTTACCAAACAAACTAAAAATTTGGATTCAAGTAAAGTACCAAATATACTCTTAATTTCTCACACAATTCTTTTCTTTCTCACTATTGTCTTGAATAAGTAAAAAACAATGTGTATTTTATCATTTTCAATCGAAAAAAAATATGAAAAAAATGACACCACTGAAACGTAAGCCCCGTTCAGTTAGTCCAATGGACCAAGCGAATAACTGTTAAGTCGGCCAAGATTACTCCGGGCTTGAAGCCTAAAGGCTCCACACGTGTCTCAGCCCATCGCACGGGGCGATAAGACTCCAAGCCTACGGAGGCTACCTGTTTCCAGGCCTGCATCTCTGCAGATAGGGGGCCCGGGGACTTTCCTGGGTCTAATTCCTTTTACAGAAATATGGCCCAATCGCCTCGTCCAGTGGTGTCATTAATCGGTTCTCCAACAAGCTTTATAAACAGCACAAAGAACCCTTGCGTGAGCGATGTGGGATTCCCAACAAAGCTTACTATACGTGCCTCTAATAAACACACTTTACAAAAATTGTAATTTCCGATTCAGTTTACTGAGAAACGAAAGAAACCAAAACGCGCGGTTTGGTTCTTTGAACGACGACGGCACTGTTCTTTGTTTCCCCGGGAGACGAATACGCCGGATTTGAGGTTATTCCACTTGCCGACGACGGCGGACTTGGCTTCGACGGTGCCGCGTAAGACGACGAGCTTTGCATCGGAGGGCTGAGAATCGTCAGGGGCGAAGAGTGCGCCGAGTCCGGAGACCATGACGTAGGGAGCGTTACGGAGCTTGAGCAGCGCTGAGGAGGTGTGGGCGAACTTGATGACGGTACGCGCGGCGACGCACGCTAGAACTACGCCCAAAGCGGCGCCGTTGTAGGAGAGGGCGAGTTGGGAGAATAGGTTTATTACGGCTCGCTCAGGCAACGACATTGCATTGTCGTTTGGGTTCTACATGTATTGGGGGGGAAGCGGTGTGAGAAGAGAAGGTGGTCGTTTGGCGCCGCGGCTGGTGGAGTGGCGGGCTGGAGGAGAATAAAAGAAAATGAATTAAAAAGTATAAAAGTATTAAATTTTGCCTTGGTAATGGAAAGAAACAAAAAAGCAATGATTCAATCAACAAAAAAATAATAATAAAAAGCATTTAAAAATTAATTAAATCTCTTTTGAGGGTTCTATCAAATTTAGCAACAAGGAGGAGGGATGTTTTTCCATTTCATCCTACATCAGATTTGGTTTCTCGGTTGGAAAACATTATTGCTATATTTTATTATCGTTATTGCTGATTTAGATATTTTGACATCTCTTTTGGAGATGCTTTGAAGTGGTTTAATTTTCAAACTAAAGCATAACCTATACATATCCTTAGTTGAGATAAAATTGATTTAGTATAATTATTCTATTGTTCTAAGTTCTAACCCATAAAATGTATATATCACATTTTTTGAGCGTGTTTAATGTGTCAAAATTGAGTTATGAGTGACACTAATCCGAGTATTTATCATTGATAGCTAAATTTTAATCCCTAGTTTAAAAAATGTCAATTTTTATAAAAAAAATTCAAATGTAACAAAAAACACTCAGTCGAATATACCGTATAAGGGTTCAAAAAACCGAAAACCGAAAAAAATCGAACCGAACATCAAACCGAAGCCAAAAGAAATAGACCCGAATGTTAAAAACCGAACCAAACTAAAATGGCTCGTTCGGTTTCGGTTTTCTTAGTTCAGAAATCGAACTGGACCAAATTAAATAAATATTTATTTATTTATGTTGGATATTTAATTATGAAACCCAATTTATGTCCATTTATAGCCCGATTATAATATTTAACTTAATTTAAGGCCAAAACATAATTCAAGACCCAATAGGATTATTCTCTCTCTTCATTTCTCCAGACTTTCAGAATTCAATGGATGTGGGACTCTCCCATAATTTCAATGGTTAGAGTCTTCAATCCAGCAGGAAAAAAAAAAAACTAGCAATTTTCAGAAATTAGTGTAATTTTCCTTTTCAAAACTACAAAATACATAAATTAGTATCTTTGTTACATACACAAAACATGCCTAAACTATACTACTTTGAGCTCTAGTCTCTAGCACTTTAACCCGAGAGGAACAGTCCCTCACATAGTTTCTCCTAATACTAGAATACCGACGTTAAGAATCATATATTCGCACTGAAGCGCGGACATTCTGCCGGCAAACAGGACAGCATGGTGTTACATTCCGTTGGATTGACATGCTACACGGGTGGCAGCAAACACGATGCCCGCAAGGAATGAATGCCGATCGCCTTCTCCTCATCAGACATATGACACACAACTGTCCATCTGGAACCTCTCCTACTTCCTCCTCTTCTTCAATTTGAGTTTCAGTATTGCCGTCAGCAGCAGGGATTGATTGCTGGGACTGCCTTCCTTGCTTCCACGCTTTCAATTTATCCCAATTCCTGAAATAATACATGTAAATCAGTTCAACAAAACTCACATTTCCGATCAATGTGATCATCAGTGTTTAACCATTTCAATTTCATCTCTTAAATTATAATGGGTGAGTATGAGATCTACAACTCATGTCCGTGGACTGTAAAAAGTTGTCCTTTACATCGGCCTAGAAACATCAAATAGCCCTATCGATATTGAACAAGAACTCACAAGTAGAATGGAGTGAAAGAATGTCACATTTGGAAAGAAATGTGTACCTCGAAACAGCATAGCCAAGGATTCCAATTGACATTGAAACAAGAACAATCCCACTCCAGAATAGCACTCTTGTGCGTGAAGTAAGTTCTACAACCATCTCATCCTTAGACATCTCAGAGCTGTAAAAGACACAAGATCATTCAGGGAAGTCGAGCAATAAATAAACTCACGTTCTTACAGCAACATACTATCAAACAGTGAGGTATAACAAAAAAGAACAGCAGAGAATTGGAATCTTCAACACAAAAATAAAGAAGGTAAAGCAATATATATTATTTGACAACAGAATATTTGTCCCCTGGATGACCGAACTGAAACTTAAATCCGAGTTCAAGGTTTTAGCCACAAAATAAATCCAATGGATGAGAGCACTGCTGCACAGGTATATTATGATAGAATAAACTAGAAGTTACTGATGTCCTAGCTAATATACCATACTATTTGACAACCATTAACAGGGTAGAGAAGGCATTTTCCAGAGTAATTAATAAACTTTTCATATCCGACGGCAATACTGAAATATAGAGATTAAAGAGACCATGTTCAAGAACAAGCTCACTTACAGAAAATAGGGAAGAT
Source organism: Malus fusca (assembly GCA_035220775.1). NCBI lineage: Eukaryota > Viridiplantae > Streptophyta > Magnoliopsida > Rosales > Rosaceae > Malus > Malus fusca. The sequence continues at coordinate 14,493,339 of CM069067.1, read as the reverse complement.
CTTTGCACGACTTGATATCCGGCACTCCATTTTTTAAACTGCAGAGACCGACAGCGCTAATTTCCTTTCCCAACGGAAGAATCTTCTCTTCATCGAGAAAACCAATCTTCCAAACCAGAAACGAAAAACGACATCATAAAAAGGAGAAGCTAAGGAACACTGGAGCAAATAACTGAGATCCTAAGAAGCACACAATGGGAGGCAAAACTAGCGAAACTCACCGGGTATTCATGCCGGAAGAGTGCATCAACGAGTTTATATTTGTAGGGAGAAGCATTAACAGGATGAAAATTAAGATAAACTGTAGTAAGAGGCAAGGGATGTCTTGATTCATCTACATTCACAACAACAAATTCCGAAACCCTCCTTCGACTACCTTCAACAAGAACAAAAGGAACCTACACCAATATAAATCAAAATTTACCCTTTAATTTCTAAATTTTATGCATTCAAATAAATTTAAAATAACCATAGAAATTCACAGAAAATATTGAAAATAATTAACCAATTCCAGTACCGTTCTTAAATCCTTCGACTCTTGCTCTCTCCAAGGCTTCAAAATTAAACTTCTCAAATCAAACGGAAATCCGGTGAAGTTCTTCCGATCCTTATAAACACACTTTACAAAAATTGAAATTTCCAGTTCAGTTTCCTCCAAACAAAAACGAAGATTAAATTTACTGAGCAACGAAAGAAATCAAAAATCACCGTTTGAGTTCTCTGAACGACGACGGCACTGTTCTTTGTTCCCCGAGAGACGAATACGCCGGATTTGGGGCTATTCGACTTGCCGTCGACGGCGGACTTGGCTTCGACGGTGCCGCGTAAGACGACGAGCTTTGCATCTGAGGGCTGAGATTCGTCGGGGGCGAGGATTGCGCGGAGGTCGGAGACTTTGACGTAGGGAGCGTTACGGAGCTTGCGCAGGGCTGAGGAAGTGTAGGCGAACTTGATGACGGTACGCACGGCAGCGCACGCTAGGACTACGCCCAAAACGGCGCCGTCGCAGGAGAGGGCGAGTTGGGAGACTAGGTTGATTACGGCTCGCTCGTGCAACGACATTGCGATGATTGTCGTTTGGGTTCTACATGTATTAGAGGGGAAACGGTGTGAGAAGAGAAGGTGGTGGTTTGGCGCCGCGACTGGTGGAGTGGCGGGCTGGAGGAGAGACGGTGAGAGAGTTTTCGGGAAGTGGTGGTCTTTTAGTAGATTTAATCGGAGACATGGGTGATTTAGTAATTCACCATTTTGACTAGTTGTGCGCATTTGAGGCGGTTCAACTTTAATTTATGCTCATTTAAGGACATTGTGAAGTCCTAATTAATTAGGAAATTTTGACAGAATAATATATTTACGTTGCCACTTAATACTACGGTTTCATGGTACCCCTCTTCATTTGTAAGTAAGAAATTTTAGATTCGATTATCTTACAAAAAAACAAATTTAAATCACATTGTTGCTATCCTATCCTAGTAACACCCATATTTTGTCAATTTTTATGCCTTTGGCCCCCATACTTTGTAGCCCTAAAGGTGTCATGATATCAATATTCATCGTCCATCTTTACAAATTTATTTTTCTGTACAATTTAACTAATAGTAATTACAATACATATTGTAAAAATATAATAAATAAATTATATACTATAGGTTACGGTATAATAATTTTGAATACAATTATCATACTGAAAATGTACGATTCTAATTCGTAATTCGGTTGATACGGTAATTTAGTAAAAACTTACACCCCTTGGAGGGTCATCTATCTATACATTTCCAACGGTTAAAGCTTCATACTCAGAGCAGTCAGTACCAATTAAAACATTCGTGTAGCACAAAGCTTCACAATTACGTATAAGATGTATCTACTTCAACTTTTACATACACCAAAACATACCTAACTATGATCCTTCCAACTCTTACCACTTAACCCCAGAAGCAAATTCCCACACATCGTTTCTCCTAATACTAGGATACCATGTTAAGAATCATATACACGCAGTGAAGTGCGGATCTCCTGCCGACAAACCGGACATTTTGGTGCTATGTCCCGTTCGATTGATATGCTACAGGGGTGGCAACAGACTCGATGCCCACAAGGAATGAATGCTGATCGTCTTCTCCTCATTAGACATATGACACACAACTGTCCCTCTGGAACATCCTCTTCTTCAATTTGAGCTTCAGCGTCGCTGTCAGCAGCCTGGCTTGATTGCTGTAACTGCCTTTGTTGCCTCCACACTTTCCATTTATTCCAATTCCTGAAACAAGAGAGTGGAAATTTAGGAATTTAATGACTTTTCTCCACCGCTCCTTGGCGATGAAAGTTAAGTTAAAAACCATTTTCATTGTCCAGGCCCGGTGGAGAAAATAAATTATCAAATTCCTAGTGGTTAGGGCCTTCCCCCCTCCCCTTAGTTTAGAATAGCGTAGAATATTGCTTGTGATAAAAAAAACCATTCAAAGGAGGCACAGCTCTATCCATGCAAGACATGCGAGAGAAATGTTAAAAGAAACTGAACAACCCGATGAAGGATCAATAGGATATTACACATCATGGTAATTCAGAGCACTATAAAAGGCTGCCCGTTATACCAGCCTAGAGACATTTAACAACTATCAAGATTTGCAAGCAGAATAGGGTAAAAGAACTTAACATCTCAGGGAAAAGTTTTACCTCACAACTGCATAGCTAAGGACTCCAATTGACATTGAACCAAGAACAAATGCGGTCCAGAACAGCATTCTTGTGCTTGATGCAAGATCTCCAACCATCTCATCCTTAGACATCTCAGAGCTGCAAGTGATACATATTATCAATTACGGAAAAAAAATCTTTAGGGCTCTCAAGCGTAAAATGACCTTCCTACTGCCACATATTATCAATCACGGAAAAAAAAGGAAAAGAAAAGAGAAGGATTGAACTTAAATTCAGCACCGGCTACTATAAAGGGTGACAGTACTACTGCACTGATACATTATAAAAGAAAATTTCTCTCTTCTCAGTGTGAACAAAATTAAAAACTTCTCACTCGCTGTGTCATACTTTGTGTAAAAAGTGCCCCTGATCCTGACCGTATATATTGCAAAGCAGTAATAGGGGCATTAAGACCAAGCTTTGTGGTGCTAGTAGGATTGCTAGCGTGGCGTTAGATATTTCAAAGATGAAAACACTAGGATCGATTGCTAGTAAACCATACAATTTGACAACCAATAAAATGGAAGGGTAGCAGCATTGAAGCAATCAACCATTTAACAAATCCAAGACAGATAACCCCGAAAAAGGAGAGTCCTAGACACAACACCAGAAAGTGTTTGGCAGATTAAAAATAATGATTTCTTCATACCCGACCACAATACTGAAGAGAACATGATGGAGAACAAACCCACTTACAGAAAATAGGGAAGATCGTTGCAGAACTTGATTTCCGAGACTCCATTTTTCAAACTGCAAAGACCCACAGCACTAATCTCCTTTCCCACCGGAAGAATCTTGTCAACAGTGAGGACACCAATCTTCAAAATCGGAAAGAAAAACGATAAGATAAAGAACGCCAAAGCAAATGGCACAATGAGAGCGAAAGCTTGCAAAACTCACAGGGTAGTTAGTGCCGAAAAGTGCCTTCAAGAATGAAAATGGAGAAGGATTTACAGGTTGCAAATGATGATAAGCTATCGTAAGAGGTACGGGATGGCTTGATCCATCCACATTCACAACCACCATATCCCGAATCGGCCATTGATCACCATCAACAAGAACGAAAGGAACCTACATAAATGTAAAACAAAATTACCATTTCTTTTCATAGTTTAATGCAAAATAAGCTTGATCACCGTCAAAATTCATAGAAATACTGAAAAATTAAGGCAATCGAGTACCTTTCTAACCAAATTCGATTCGTGTTCTTCCGAGTCTTTCCAGTGTCTCCAATACCTCCATACTATCGATCTCAAATTAAAGAATCCAATAAAACCGTTCCACTTGTGAATTATATACTGGAAGAACAAATTTGGAATTCAATTTTTCATCCAAACACACCACAAGAAATCACGGAAATTGAATTTTCTGAGCCAAGAAAGAAAGACGCACCGTCTTAGTACTCTGAAGGATGACGGCTCTGTCATTTGTATCTTTGGAGACGAGTACGCCGGACTTGAAGGTCGTCCATGTGCCGTCGACGAGGGACTTCGCTTCGACGGTGCCGCGTACAACGACGAGCTTGTCCGAGTGATCAAGGGGGAGGATTGAGCGGAGATCGGAGACTTTGACGGCTGGCGCCTGACGGAGATTTCTTAGAGCTGAGGAGGCGGCGGTGAAGTTGAGGACGGAGCGCACGGCGGCGCAAGCGAGGGCCACGCCCAAAACGGCGCCGTCCCAGGAGAGGACGAGTTGCGAGAGTAGGGAGATGATGGCATTGCTGTCCGACGACATTGTGGTAGTTGTCGTTTGGTTTCTTACACTCGGATATGTGGGTGATGCGTGTAGGGTGGTTTGGAATTTGGCGGTTAATTTTGCAACACCAATGCAAGTAAATTTCACTTTTACCAAACAGGTTACAAATGCAGTTGTTTGATATAGAGGATTGGATGGGATAAGTTTTCTTCATGTCCCGAAGTCAAACTCTCCCCCGCTCACAATCTAGTTATGAGTGACATGACACCAACCCGACCTATTACTATGCATCATTTTGTGAATCGTGTTGCATTTGCGTTCGTGTCAAGTAATGCAACCCTCAAGAAAATGATGTTTGCTATGTGGCCCGAAATTACCAATAACGACATTGGCTTACGCTTCGCATAAAGCTTCACAAGTACATACGAGATGAATCTACTTCAACTTTTATATACACCGAACATGCCACAGTTTCTCCTAATACTAGACATGTTAAGAATCATATATTCGCAGTGAAGTGCGGATCTCCTGCCGACAAACAGGACACTTCGGTGCTATGTCCCGTTCGATTGATATGCTGCAGGGGTGGCAACAAACTCGATGCCCGCAAGGAATGAATGCTGACCGCCTTCTCCTCGTCAGACATATGACACACAACTGTCCCTCTGGAACATCTCCTGCATCCTCTTCTTCAATTTGAGCTTCGGCATTGCTGTCAGCATCCCGGCTTGATTGCTGTAACTGCCGTTGTTGCCTCTCCACTTTCCATCTATTCCAATTCCTGAAACAATTTGTTAATCAGTTTCTTGAAACTCATTTCAGATCGCTGTGATCATCATTGGTTAACCATTTCCATTTCGTCTCTTAAATTCAAACATCAAGTATGCGACAGTTTTGTAATTACTGATGTTGTAATATCAAATCTTGAAAGAAAAAAAATAATTATTCGTGATGCATGTCGTGCATTCCTGTATTTCACTGAACATAATTTCCTTTCTCCACCGCTCCTTGACAATGAAAGTTAAGTTAAACACCATTTAAAGGATATCTCTAGCCATGCAAAACATACGAGAGAGATGTTAAAAGAAACTGAACAATCAGAAGTCAACATAGTTAAATGGCACCCGAGGAAATTCAGTAACGTTACAAAATGTTGTCCTCGTTACCAGCCTAGAGACATTTACTAGCTATCAAGATTGAACAGGAAGATGCAAGCAGAATAGGGTAAAGGAATTTAACATTTCAAGGAAAATATTTACCTCACAACAGCATAGCCAAGGACTCCAATTGACATTGAACCAAGAACAATCCCAACCCAGAACAGCATTCTTGCACGTGATGCAAGATCTGCAACCATCTCATCCTTAGACATCTCAGAGCTGCAAAACATACAATATCAGATAAAATACAGTATAAATACGCTTCTGACTGAATTAAAAAAAGAAGTATAGATAAGATAGGGCCCTCGGACGAAATGGACCTTCCTACAGCCACATATTATCAATAAAAAAAAACCTGGAATCTTCAAAACAAACTAATAAAGTTTATAAAAAGCTATAATATTTCTCTCCTCTAGATGACAAGACTGAAACTTAGTTCCGGAACCAGATTTTACAACGGATGAGAGCACTGCTAAACTAATACATTATGATAGAATAAACAAGAAGTTACTGGAAGCTTTTACGCTTTTCTTTCTATTTCTTTCTCTTCTCTGTATCACCCACTTGCTGTGCCTTCTCTTCATCCTCACACATTGGCAGAATCAAAATCTTCCTTTACTTACCCAACAAAACAATAATTATTGTTAATCTAATCCATCTTAGGATGCACGTCATACTTTGTGAAAAAAGTGGCAACTGATCCTGAGAGAGAGAAGCTTTTCGTAGTGGCGTTAGATATTTCAAAGATGGAATCACTCCTGAGAGAGAGAAGGTTATACCAGACTGTTCAAATTTAAGTTACTACTGACTAGTTAGGGGATCTAAGCATCTCTATGATCATATCATATTATTCAACAACCATTAAACTGGAATGGTAGCAATGTTGACGTCAATCATCCTCATCACAAATCCTACATATATTAACCCCGAAAAAAGAAAAGAACATGCTGAAGAATAAACCCACTTACAGAAAATAGGGAAGATCCTTGCAGGACTTGATTTCCGGGACTCCATTTCTCGAACTGCAGAGACCTACAGCACTAATCTCCTTTCCCACCGGAAGAATCTTCTCAACATTGAGGAAAGCAACCTTCAAATCGAAAACAAAAATTGATAAGCTAAAGAACGCTAAAGCAAATAACTCAGATACTAAAAAGCACATTGAGAGCGAAAACTTGCAAAACTCACAGGGTAGTTAGTGCCAAAAAGTGCTTCCAAGAAAGAATAGGGAGAAGCATGTACAGGTTGCAAATGATGATAAGCTATCGTAAGAGGTAAAGGATGCCTTGATCCTTCCACATTCACAACCACAATATCCCGAATCGGCCATTGATCACCATCAACAAGAACAAAAGGAACCTACACAAATATGAAATCAAAATTACCATTTCTTTTCATAATTTAATGCATTCAAGTAAACTAAATTGCCATCAAAATTCACAGAAAATACAGAAAAATTAAGGCATTCGAGTACCTTTCTGACCAAATTCGATTCGTGCTCTCTCCAATACCTCCAAATTATCGCTCTCAAATCAGACGACCATCCGATTAAGCCCTTCCACTCCTGAACTATACACTGCACAAAACCAATTTTGAATTCAATTTTTCATCCAAACACACCGCAAGAAATAACAGAAACTGAATTTTCTGAGCCATGAAAGAAAGCAAACGTACCGTTTTGGTACTGTCAACGACGACGGCTCTGTGATTTGTTTCTTTAGAGACGAGTACGCAGGACTTGAGGCTCGTCCACGTGCCGTCGACGGCGGACTTGGCTTCGACGGTGCCGCGTACAACGACGAGCTTGTCGGATTGATCGAGGGGGAGGATTGAGCGGAGATCGGAGACTTTGACGGCGGGGGCATCACGGAGCTTGCTTAGGGATGAGGAGGTGGAGGTGAAATTGAGGACGGAGTGCACGGCGGCGCAAGCTAGGGAGACGCCCAGAACGGCGCCGTCCCAGGAGAGAATGAATCGGGAGAGTTGGGAGACGAAGACATTGTCTGGCACCGGCGACGACATCGCGGTGGTTGTCGTTTGGTTTTACATTCGAAAGTGAGTGATGAAAGAGAACGTGGTGGGGTGGTGGTTTGGAACTTTGGCGGTTAGTAGATTAATTCAAAGACCGTGGATCATTTAGTAATTTAGCGCACATTGACGACTTTTACAGGACCGGTGGCAATTTTTTATTTTTTATTTTGGGCCTGGAGGAGCCATACGTCTCAATAAGCAAGGCCCATATTTTTTTGTCAAAACAAGGCCCATATTTTAAAAATAACAAAAAACAAACCCAAACAAGCGAAGCAAACAACAAAGCCGGTGAAGTTGTATTCTAGCTAAAATGATCCACCTTTGACATTTTATTGCTGAAATTTCAGCAACCAAGTATTAAAAGTGGATTGTTTCAGCCAAAAAGCCCAAAAATAAGTGCTATGACACACCCCGATCGGAGTCGAGGCATGCTGACCAGCACCCGAATGTGACGTAACCAAAAGTGTAAGTGATGTAAAAATGTGAATAAATTAAAACCAAAACTAGAACTTATTTAAACTAATAAAGTGAGTGCACAATAGTGGGTAGAACCCATAGAATACAAATGTTCAGAGCATAGATGACAAAGTAGTGCAGTCGAAACTAGTTAAGTACTTAATACACAACCGGGAAAAGTCCCTACATTATTTATGGATATGTCAGAATCACCGAATATTCCTCGTACGCCACAGAGTAAATCAGCTAACTAGGAACTGGAGGGGCGAAAAACAAAAGGGTGAATGGGCAAAAACAAAAGTTTATAAAATCCATTTATTTTCTTAACATAATAACCCATCACCGTAAAACATGTATAATTTCCAGAAAATCATACTATGTATAAGTATGAAATCAAATGCAAATCAACAATAATTCCATAATTATGCCAATTACAATATCCCAACAGTAGCATAATAAAATCAGATGCTCATCGATCTATGCTAGCACACAAGTCGGAGTTGCCTAATACAACTTGTATGACTGGACTGATGCTTATCAATCTATGTTAGCACACAAGTCGAAGTTGCCTAATGCAACCTGTACGACAGGACTGGGTGTAATCATAATATACGCTCTAGTGCAACATTCACGTGAAGACTGGCGCTAGTCGCGATCACATACGAGTCGGAGTTGCCTATTGCAACCTGTATGACAAGATGTCAGACTTGCCTATTGCAACTTGTACGACATGACTGACACCTACTTGGATCCAAGGCAAGCATGCGGTGCAGATGTGAACATACACGTGAAAGACTGGCCTTAGCCCTGGGCGAGCACTAGCATCGGGGTGCAGCAATGATGAGCAGACTACATAAATACAAGCATGCCATAACGATTCAATAATTCTAATCAACATAATAAACATACATGCGCATCCCGTAGTATTATTTTAGCATTTGACAACAGTACAACATTTCTTATAACATTATTTAATCGTAGCATAATAGGCATAAATCAATTCAAAAGTATTTGTGGAAACTATAAAACTTTATAGGGTAAATTACATTTTACCCCCTCAAGTTTGGATGTTATTACAACTTGATACAACATCTTTAAAACATTTTAATTTCATACACAAACTTATATTTTTGTTCAATTTCATACATTCGTTAGTCAAACCGTTAATTTTGACTGTTAAGTGATGTTGTGGTAAGTGGGTTCCACTCTTTTGATGATGTGGCAGTCAATAATATGCCACATAAGAAAATAAAAATAATTATTTTAAAGGGTAAATTACATAGTAGCCCCTCAGGTTTGAGGTCTATTGCAATCTTATACAACATCTTTAAAACATTTCACTTTCATACCTCAAGTACCATTTTATTTCAAAATAATACATCCGTTAGATTTTCCGTCCATTAATCTGTTAAATGCTGACGTGGCTGCCACATTTGTGCCACGTGGCTGCCAAATGTGAGCCACGCGGCAAAAATAATAATTTTTTAATTTTTTTTTAGAAACCTATCTGCCACATATCTTTTTTTTTTTTTTTTTTCTTCTTCTCCTCCTCTTTCTTCTTCTCTTCTTCTTCTTCCTCATTCTTCTTCCTCCCATCTCCTCGCCCCCATACCTGCACCTTCAACCCAAAACCCAGAAAAAAAGAAAAAGAAGAAGAACCCCAATCCCATATCCCCCCCACACCCAGATCCCATTAACCCCCATCCTTATCCTCCCCCCGTGAAACCCAGAATCCGCCCCTCCCCCCGCGCGAACCCAGATCCCCCCCTCTTCCCCCTGCGCGAACCAAGATCCCATGCATCGTCTACCATCCTCCACCCCCGTGAACCCCCCAACCCAGAAAGAAAAAATCCACCCCTTGCCCCCGCGAACCCCCTCAAACCCAGAAAGAAAAAACCCCCATCCTCCCCCCGCGACTCAACCCCCCCCTCTGCACCCACCCTCTTCCCTCCTCTATACACCCCCCACTCCTTAAATCCACACCCATTCCTCCCACCTCACGAACCCGGCGATGACGGGATCTGAGTTTTTTTTTCCTGGGTTGCAGGTAGGGGGGTCGGAGGAAGAATATGAAAATGGGGGAGAAGACATGAGGAGGATGAGGGGTGGGGAAGACAAACTGAAGGGCTTTTTTTTTTCTTTCTTTCTCTCTCTCCTGGGTTGCAGGGAAGAAGATGAAAATGGTGGGGTTGAGGGGAAAAGAGAGTAGGAAAAAGAGGGATAAAGTTTCAGTTTTTTTTTTTTTTTTTTAGAAGATTTAGGTTTAAAAAAAAATTAAAAAATTATTATTTTTGCCACGTGGCTCACATTTGGCAGCCAGCCACGTGGCACAAATGTGGCAGCCACGTCAGCATTTAACGGATTAATGGACGGAAAATCTAACGGATGTATTATTTTGAAATAAAATGGTACTTGAGGTATGAAAGTGAAATGTTTTAAAGATGTTGTATAAGATTGCAATAGACCTCAAACCTGAGGGGCTACTATGTAATTTACCATATTTTAAATGTTAATCTGGAAAAAAAAGAAATAAAATAAAACAATAAAAAAGAAGAAGAAAATCTGGTGGAGATCTTTCTAACAGCAGCCAAACTAAATCCGGTGGAGAAGAAGTATCAACGGACATGAATTGAGGGCTTGGAGTCTTCGTCCACGGTGGTTTGTGGCCATCGCCGACCTTTGAGCATGACACCGGCTCGTTCAACTCAAACGTATGGGTATAAGGGATCGACGAAATGCAGTGCACGACGGTGAGGCCAAAATTGGAGGCAAGCCGTGGATTTTGAGAATCGAATAGCATGAGGAACTAGTGTCGGCTTCGTCGTCTAATCAGAAAGAGCAGGGATGAAGTGAGTGAGATAAAAAAACCTCTTCTGGTCGCTGTCCGGCTTTCCTACCGTCGCTGAGCTCAAATTGTTTATTCAGATAAGTCGCTCAAAGACCCAAGATCATGTGCAAAGCTCGAATTGGTTAAGGGTTTTATTGGTTTTGAGATCTGGGTTTTATTCTGGTGCGGGGGTTTTTTAAATTCGCGTCGGGAAGCTTGCAGACGTTGTGGAGTTATTGGAGAAGAAGCTGGGGAGAAGAAAAAATGGAGAAGAAGATGTGGGCATGCATTGCACAAATTCAGGGACCCCTAACTCAAATTATAAAGCTTGGTTATGGTTTTGGGAAGGGGTGTCCGCTGGCGGAGTAGGAGAGTCAAGGTCGGGTAAGGTTACCCTCTGCAATTTCGTGAGTTTGCAGGCTTGTATTTCTCTTTACAGTCTTGCACGTTCATTGAACTGGATTGAGAGGAAGATGGGAGTTTCAGGGATATTTGGTGGGGTGGACGGAGGATAGTTTGGAGGGGGAGGGGTTGTTGGATTCCCATGGCAGAAGCAATGGAAGAAAATGGGTGTTTAGTTTTTTTTTTTTTTTTTTTTGTTATAATAATTAAATAAAAAAATTATTATTTTTGTCACGTGGCATAAATGTGGCATCCACATTAGCTCTTAATGGATCAATGGATGGAAAATGTAACGGATGTATTATATTGAAATAAAATAGTACTTGAGGTATGAAAATGAAAAGTTTTGAAGACGTTATATGATGTTGCAATAGACTTCAAACCTGAGGTGGTAAAATGTAATTTACCCAACTTTATATATCATATATATAAAAACAAATGCCCACTCATTGATACGTTGATGGATCGTAGCCTCCTAGCATCGATTGTCCTCGTACATCCTCAGGATAAGTATCACCTATGTGGGAAATAACTAAACTAATTAATTAATAAGGACATAAACAAAAAGGCTAGGAAAAACCCACATAGTTTGCTTAAACGAAGAGTTTAAATATACAAAAACATTCTACTCGACGACGTGAACCCGTACATGTCAACCACTCGCTGACCGGTGGCCTGACGCGCCGCTAGGTCACAACCACACGCACGAGCCATGCACCTGACACATTTGACAGACTAACAGAGGAATATTCCGTCATATTTGACGGAATATTCGGTTAACCCTAACGGCATCAGAATATTCTGTTAAGTCTGACATAATATTCTGTCTTCTTCTCCAGTGGACCTCCGTCACCATCCAGTTCGTCGGAAATTGGAGATTTGGTCGGATTCTGGAAAAAAATCAAACCTTCATATCTTCTTCATTTCTCAATCATTTTTTACAAACTTTATATGGAAATGAAAGGAGAGGAGAATAAAGTTGTACATTCCAAAATTCCAAAATGGACGGGACATGGATCAAAATGGACTCGAGACTCTCGACTTTACTTTTGTTGTTTCAAACCCGTGGTTTTCCTCGTCGGCTTCACTTCAAAACTAGGCTAGTGGCCTCGGGGAGTTGCCTAGATTCTTCCAAACCTTCTAAAAATGTGCAACTTGAACGGAAAATCGTGGAGAAAATCACCCCCGAGTCGGAGCTTCTGAGTTGCTCCGAGTTGAACACTCAAAATTTGTCCATTTCGTGATCGGTTGGTACAAATGTGTTCGTGGGAACGAGAGGAACACGGTGGTGGTAATTTTACGCTAGATCTGTGAAGTTTGGTGGTGGTGTATGTGTGTTGTAGAGAGGGGAGGGTCTCGGGATAGAGAGAAAAAGAGAAGAAGAAGAGAGAGAGAGAGAAAAAAAAACTTTCTGATTGGCTGAGGAGAATAAAAAATCTGATTGGGTGAGAGAATTGAGGAGAGTGACTGATTGGTGGGTGAAATCTGGTCACGGGTCCAATTTTAAAGAGGGAAAGGATTAGATTTCATTCAATAAAAAAATACAAGAACTCTATAAAATCTGACTTGCCCTATCTAAAACAATGTTTCCAACACCGGATAATTTGCACACGCGTGTATAATTCTATCTGTTGTTAACGCACTTTAAATAAACGTCACTTTTTTCGTTACAAATCCGTTTCGGATCTCACTCGCGCTCACGCCTTCGTAACAACGAGCACTATTTAATTACGATAACGAGAAAAATAATTAAAAGCCAAATAAGTACGTCCACGTCACTTTTCCAACAAGGACATAAATGTCAACTTACACACTCGGGGATAGAATTACATAGAAAATTAGGGACAAATCGTCACAACCTACCCCCTTAAGAAAATTTCATCCTCAAAATTTCAACACTACTGAAAATCTTAATTAAAGAACAGACGTGGATAAAGATCTTGCATACGTTCCTCTGTCTCCTAGTAGCTTCCTTAAAAGAGTGATTTCTCCATAAAACTTTCCCCATACGAACGGTCTTGTTCCTTAGAACTTTGTCTTTCCAGTCAAGAATCGTCACTGGAACTTCATAAGTCAAATCTGGATTAATCTCTAATGGCTGCAGATGAATCACATGTAACGGATCAGAGACATATCTCCGTAGCATGGACACGTGGAACACATTATGCACTCTCAACAACTTTGGAGGTAGATCCAGTCGGTAAACAACTTCACCAATTCGCTTAATGATCTGGTATGGCCCGATGTAAAGAGGGCTTAGCTTTCCTTTCTTCCCGAATCGTATAATGCCTTTCCACGACGACAGCTTTAAGAATACCCAATCTCCAACCTTATATACTCTGTTGGTCGAATGTCTGTCTGCTATATTTTTTTGCCGATCCTGGGCTGCTTTCAGGTTAGCTTTTATCACCTCAATGTTCTGTGTCATCTCATCTACGATTTTAGGACCAACCAAAACTCTTTCGCCGACCTCAGACCAATACAACGGTGTACGACATGGTTTCCCATAAAGCACCTCAAATGGTGACATACCAATACTGGAGTGAAAGCTATTGTTGTAAGCGAATTATATCAAATGTAAGCGCTTGTCTAAGGGTGATAGGTGATGTTGTTGAGTAACTTCGATCCTAAAGTTTCTTGAAAAGGTACCTAGAATTTCGAAGTAAATCTGGGGTCCCGTTCAGAAATAATACTAACTGGAACACCATGATACTTGATAATTTCAGAGACGAAAAGTTCAGTCAACCGATTTAACTGATAGTTCTCACGAACAAGTAGGAAATGTGCTGACTTGGTAAGCCGATCTACAATCACCCAAATATCGTCGTAGCCATTATGCGTACGAGGCAGCTTTTACACGAAATCCATTGTGATCTTCCCATTTCCACTGGGGTATGGGAAATGGCTGTAGCAACCCAAATGGTTTCTTTCTTTTTGATTTGACCTGCTGACAGACCGAACAACGACTCACATACTCTGCAATTTCTCTTTTCATTCCTAGCTAGTAGTAGAAAAGTCGAATAGTATGATACATTTTAGTACTCCCCGGATGCATCGCATAAGCTGAGATATGCACCTCATCGAGTATTTCTTTCTTCAATTCTTCTACATTCGGTACATACATTCGATCTCTTTGCATAAGCATACCATCAGACATTCGAATCTTGAGATCTCCCATATTGCTGTTTAACATCGCTTGCTTTAACTCCTGGGATTCTGAGTCATTCATCTAAGCCTCAAGAACACGATCCAATAAAACTGGTCTAACTTGAAAGTTGGCAAGTAGAGCTCCCTGGTGATCCACTCCCAAAATGGTTCTAGTAGATCTTAGGTCGGTGAGAAGAGGAACACGACATGCATAAAGAGCATTGAATCGACCGTGAGACTTCCTGCTGAGAGCATCTGCTACAGTATTTGCACGACTAGGGTGACACCCGAAGGTGACCGTCACTAGAAGGTGAGAAGAGGAACACGACCGGAGTCGAGGCATGCTGGCCGTCACCCGAAGGTGACTTATCAAAAAATGTAAGTGATGTAAAAATGTGAATAAATTAGAACCGAAACTAGAACTTATTTAAACTAATAAAGTGAGTGCGCAGTAGTGGGTAGAACCCATAGAATACAAATGTTCAGAGCCTAGATGACAAAGTAGTGCACTCGAAACTAGTTAAGTACTTAATACACAACAGGGAAAAATCCCTACATTATTTATGGATATGTCAGAACCACCGGATATTCCTCGTACACCACAAAGTAAATCAGCTAACTAGGACTTGAAGGGGCGAAAAACAGAAGGGTGAGTGGGCAAAAACAAATGTTTATAAAATCCATTTATTTTCTGAACATACTAACCTTTCGCCGTAAAACATGTATATTTCAAGAAAATCATACTACGTATAAGTATAAAATCAAATGCAAATCAACAATAATTCCTGAAATATGCCAATCACAGTATCCCAACAATAGCATAATAAAATCAGATGCTCATTGATCTATGTTAGCACATAAGTCGGAGTTTCCTAATGCAACTTGTACGACTGGACTGATGCTCATCAATCTATGCTAGTACACAAGCCGAAGTTGCCTAATGCAACCTGTACGACATGACAGGGTGTAATCATAATATAAGCTCTAGTGCTACAATCACGTGAAAACTGGCACTATTCGCTGTCACATACGATTCGGAGTTGCCTATTGCAACTTGTACGACAAGATGTCAGACTTGCCTATTGTAACCTGTACAACATGACTGACATCTACTTGGATCCAAAGCGAGCGTGCGGTGCGGATATGAACATACACGTGAAAAACTGGCCCTGGCCCTGGGCGAGCACTAACACTGGGGTGCAGCAATGATGAGTAGACTACGTAAATACAAGCATGCCATAATGATTCAATAATTCTAGTCAACATAATAAATTTACATGCGCATCCCGTAGTATTATTTTAGCATTTCACAACAATACACCATTTCTTATAACATTATTTAATCATTGCATAATAGGCATTTGTGGATACTATAAAACTTTATATATCATATATATAAAAACAAATGCCCACTCACTGATATGTCGATGGATCGTAGCCTCCTAGCCTCGCTTGTCCTCGTACGTCATCGGGATAAGTCTCACCTATGTGGGAAATAACTAAACAAATTAATTAATAAGGACATAAACAAAAAGGCTAGGAAAAACCCTCATAGTTTACTCAAACAGAGGGTTTAAATATACGAAAACATTCTACTTGACGACGCGGACCCGTACATGTCAACCACTCGCCGGCCGGTGGCTGGACACGCCGTCACGTGCCCCCAGGTCACGGCCACACGTGCAGGCCACACACCTGACACGTTTGACAGACTGACAGAGGAATATTCTATCAGATTTGACAGAATATTTCGTTAACCCTAACGGCGTCAGAATATTTCGTTAAGTCTGACAGAATATTCTGTCTTTTTCTTCGGTGGACCTTCACCACTGTCACCCCGTCCGCCAATGCTGGTGCCTACGTCTGGTTCGTTGGAAACTGGAGAATTTGGCCGCATTCTGGAAAAAATTCAAATCTTCATATCTTCTTCATTTCTCAACCTTTTTTGACAAACTTTATACGGAAATGAAGCTCAGGAAGAGGAGAATAAGGTTGTACCTTCCAAAAGTCCAAAAATGGATGAGAAATGGATCAAAATGGACTCGAGACTCTCGACCTTACTTTTGTTGTTTCAAACCCATGGTTTTCCTCGTCGGCTTCACTTCAAAACTAGGCTAGTGGCCTCAGGGAGTTGCCTAGATTCTTCCAAACCTTCTAAAAATGTGCAACTCGAAAGGAAAATCGTGGAGAAAATCACCTCCGAGTCGGAGCTTCAGAGTTGCTCCGAGTTGAACACTCAAAACTTGTCCATTTCGTGATCGGTTGGTACGGATGTGTTTGTGGGAACGAGAGGTACATGATGGTGGTAATTTTATGCTCGATATGTGAAGTTTGGTGGTGGTGTATGTGTGTTGCAGAGAGGAGAGGGTCTCGGGATAGGGAGAGAAGGAGAAGATGAGAGAAAGAGAGAGAAAGCTTTCTGATTGGCTGAGGGGAAGAAAAAATTTGATTGGGTGAGAGAATTGAGGAGAGTGAGATTGGTGGGTGAAAACAGGTCACGTGTCCAATTTTAAAGAGGGAATGGATCATATTTCATGCATTAAAAAAACACTACAAGACATCTATAAAATCTGACTCACCCTATCTAAAACAGTGTTTCCAACATTGGATAATTTGCACATGCATGTACAATTCTACCCGTTGTTAATGCACTTTAAATAAACGTAACTTTTTCGTTACAAGTTCGTTTCGGGTTTAACTTGTGCTCACGCGTTCGTAACAACGAGTACTATTTAATTACGATAACGATAAAAATAATTAAAAGCCAAATAATTATGTCCACGTCACTTTGCCAACAAGGGCATAAATGTCAACTTACACACTCGGGGATAGAATTACATAGAAAATTAGGGACAGGTCGTCACATGCTATGTCAAGGCTAATTTAGAACTTTGATGCTTGCTAATTGAAATGTCCAAACTTGTACGTTGTCTTTGAAATGACTAAATGGCTCTCAACTAATCAAAAGCATTTTTGTTAGACTTACGTAGAAGTGCTTACATGTTATAAAAGCGTTTTTCAAAGTTTTTTAGAGAAGAACTTTTCAGTGTTTGTTTAGGAAGCACACTATTTGTAATTGTTGAATAAAAATGTCAATAGCAGAACCGCTTGTAAGCAGAATTATTTTCTAATTCCTAAAAAAACACTTTTCAATTTTTTTTTGAAAACCATACCATGCGCCCCTTTAAGAGGGGGGGGGGGGTGTTTGTCTCAAACACGAGAGATTTGTATAAAACTTGATAAACTTCAAAAAGTGTTAATGTAATTAATCTGGTTGTTAATATATGATATGATATGATATGTTGAGAGGAAAAAAAAAATGGAATGCTATGTGTGGTAACACCACTTGCACTTCTCTAGACCTTTGAGGAGATGGAATTAACTCAAATTTGCCTTAGGGTTTAATAAAATTATGAGTTCAATTTTTTGAACTTCTTAATTTATATCCACTATGTGATATTCCAACATTAAGATAATACTCAGTTTTTTTAATTTTTTTTAATTTTTTATAAATATAATATTTAGTTAAGTAGAATGCCCATTTCATTCCATTGTTTATATAGAAAATTGCTCATTCCAACAATTAATACTTAATACTTTATAATACCAAACCTTATTGTTTGGTTGTCGATACAAATAAGACACTTTCCCGAAATTATGGACAACAGCAAATTCATGCTTCTTCTGCCTTGCATTGCATTAGTTCCAAATCCTAAGCTCAAGCCAACACACAACCAATTCATGAAATTTTACAAAGCGGGACGATTGAGATACTTAAACGGAAATATATCTCCGAGTATGGCGTAATCACTCCAATGACAACTTTATGAACAACGTATTCGGTTTAGAATATTCTAAACTGAATAGTCTATGACCAATAAACCATGTTTCGATGGGATTTTTTCATTTGACCTCCATCGGAATTCCAATAATATTGGAGGGATAACTATCCAAAACAAATGATTTTATCAATGCATTGACTGTGTCTGGTGAATCAAAGTTTGCTGCATGACCTGTGTCCTTGATTATCTCTAATTTTGATTTGGGACCCAAATGCCTGGAAAAAGCATGTATAAAAGAAGCTTTGTAAGTACCATATATATTGAAACTAAAGCGAATAAATCCGTAATTATATAAGATAATTAGGAAAATAAATCCTTGTTTAAACCCCTTCTTAGAACATCAACGACTTATAAATTATGTACCTACCTCAAAATATAGAATAATAAACAATCAAATTATGTACCTTTGCAACTGATGGGCCAAGAACAATGGGAAGACTTTATCTTTGTCACCCCAAATTATTAGCGTTTCCTTCACACAGTTAAATAAAACCCTAATTACAAATTGGAAGCCAGAAGTTGCTTTTGAGAAAATTCAAACCTTAAATTTTTGGATGCATGGATTAAAAAAAAGAAAAGATTAAACATATAAGCTTTTGTTACCTGATTTAGGATAGGAAGGTTTGAATCTTGTTTCTTGGCCACCAAGTGTTCAAGTAGCTCCATTCTCTCCTTTCGGTGTTCATTGTTAGCCTAAAAAAATGTTGAAAGCGTTTTGTAATAACAAAAACTGAAAGCGTTTTGTAAATAAATTAAAACACTTCTAACAATGTTTGACAGAAAAACTATACTTTGATGAGTCTGCCGAGGACAAAGTCAGGAACCCACTTGAAAACATCATACTTGTACAAAGACCGGTTCATTAACAACCGTAGATCATGTGGACTTCTTGGCAAAAGAATCTCCAAAGCATCTGATTCCACCTTCAACAGCTCATCCTTCTGTTCATCCGTCCACACTACCCCACTACTCACAATCACAACCTTCTCCACCGTCTCCGGATACATCTCAGCCATCCGATACGCCACAAACCCACCGTAGCTCAGACCGTAAACCGAGAACCGGTCCACACCCAATCTCTTCAACCCGTCCACAACACTTTTCGCTTGGAATGCCTCGCTCCGGTCCAACCGGTTCGTGTAAGACTTCCCAAAGAACAGCAAATCCGGCACGTACAAGTTGAAGTTCCTGGACAAGGCACCCACATGACACACAAACTGCCACAGAGAATTGCCTCCATAGCCATGAACCAGAACGAGACCGGGTTTATCGAAGCGCCGGTGGTTGGCAGTCCAGAAGTGCACGGTGGTTTGGTCGTCAACGTCGATTGTACAAGGAGAGAGACCACATAGCCTGAAATATAAAGCTACAAGAGTATCTGGGAGTTTGAAGAACACTAGATCCCAGTTGGATTTGAGGAAAAAAGATAAGAGGGTGTGGAAAATTGTTGATGCGGTTGAGAGGTAGAAGAAGAAAGCATTCCACAACTTTTGGTAAGCCATGGAAATGATGATAAATTAGACCGAGGAAATCACTAGTTTTTGTAGCAGAGAGAGGTTACTGACTTGATTAAATTTAAAATAATTATATAAATGATAACATGTGATTTTAATAAAGAAATGGATCGTGGTAAAGATTAAGGCATGTAAATTCATAAAATACTCATGCATTTATCATGCGATACAAAGTCAAGAGGCGTTGCAGTCAACAACAAAGTATTTTATCATAAATACTCTAATCCTCAACAAATTAACAAAGATTAATTTATTTTGACAAAAAATAAAAACAAAACAAAGATTTTTTTTTTAACAAACACTATTATTTACATAGTGTGGTACAGTAATACCAAGTCACTTGTTGTCACATCCCGGCTCGGGCTCCCACCACATACCAACCTCGACTCTGCCGTAGCACGATATTATCTGCTTTGGGCCCCAACCACGTCCTCACGGTTTTGTTTCTGAGAACTCACACGAGAACTTCACAGTGGGTCACCCATCATGGGATTGCTCTCGCTCGAACTAGCTTAACTTCAGAGTTCTGATAGAACCCGAAGCCAGTGAGCTCCCAAAATGCCTCGTGCTAGATAGAGATAGGAATATACATATAAGGCTTACATGATCCACTCATTTGGGCAATGTGGGATGTTATAATCCACCCCCTTAGGGGCCCGACGTCCTCGTCGGCACACATCCGGCCAGGGATTGGCTCTGATACCAAATTGTCATATCACGGCCTGGGCCCCCACACATCCCGGGCCCCGCCTCCACCGTAGCACGATATTGTCCGCTTTAGGCCCCGACCACGCTCTCACGATTTTGTTTCTGGGAACTCACACGAGAACTTCCCAGTGGGTCACCCATCATGGGATTGTTCTCGCGCGAACTCGTTTAATTTCGGAGTTCCGATAGAACCCGAAGCCAGTGAGCTCCCAAAAGGCCTCATGCTAGGTAGAGATGGAAATATACATATAAGGCTTACATGATCCACTCCCCTGGGCGATGTGGGATGTTACACTTGTGGTACTCCCACTTAAAATCTGACATGTGTTCCTATTTTGTACAGTTGGAAATGAACTGGTTTTACTTTTTTACCTTCTTAATTTAAATAATTAAAAATTAAAAATTGTGAAAACCAAAGAAAACCTTTCCCAATTCCAGAAACCACCTATCCCACTCTGTTAGAACCCTACTCTACATCCTCCAGAATTGCATAGAGAGATAGGAAACAGAACATGAGAACAACAATACAATTTCATTAACCGTCTTTCCAATTGCTACAACCTGCTATTTATCTTCTAACTACTAACTAACTACTAACAACCATGTACACATGTCATCATCTTATCAAGCCACTTGGCAGTATCCTATCACACTCCAACCCCAATTCTAGAAACCACCTATCCCAAATGCAATGAAATTTAAATAAGATAAACAGGGAGAGAGAGGGAGTAAGAAATGAAGTTTGGGTCATGTTTTGCAGAAAGACACAATCTTTGAGAGACCCAGAGGAGGGGAAGAGAGAGATATTGAAATCATGGTGTGGAGCCAAAAATAATCACAAGGCGACACGTGGATTGTTGGACAAAAAGGACCAAAATACCCCTGAGGTACACCGAGATCTCTACGCGCAAGCTGTCGACAATCTTTTTTCAACAAAGTCAAAGATGCTCCAAAAGAGGTAAACAATTCAAAGTTTGTCTCATCAAATTCCCTTTTGCAAGGCAACTTCCAAATTATTATGTTAATTGGTTAATTAATGGATTAATTACCCAATTAATCCATTAAATATCAATTAAGTCACCCATTTAATCCCAAAACCATATCAATGGCCGGCCAACCCCATCCAAGAAAGAATCCATCATATTTTCTACCTTTTTCTATCATTTTCTCCTTTTTAATTACACTAATTAGCTAGCTAATAAATCCCATAAACACCAAAACATTCCCTTTATGTTTAATTAGCCAATTAATCATAATAAATTGGCTAATTAAACCAAAATTCATTCCAAAAAACCAACCTATGGTCGGCCACTCTTTTCTCCAAAGAGGACCGGCCTATCCCTATATATAGTCTCCGATTTTCACCAAAAAGCCATTCGAACACTTTGGCAAAAATCCCAAAATTCTCTAAACACTATTTCTCTCTAAATTCTAACTTTGGCATCAGAGGTTCTTCGGCCAAAGCCCCCCCATTCATCGTGGGCACGTGAGGCTCTTGGCCTTAACCTAAGGTGTTAATTGTTTTGTAGGTGCAAAATTGTCCAAGATCAAGGAGGAAGAAATTTGCATCCACAAATTGGTGCTTTCATTGAGAGTTGAAATCCATACTCGTAGAAGACTCTCGCACAAAAATGTTTTTTCTTTATTTTCTAGTCCATTTGAATATTTTTCATACGTTCTTATTATTAGAACTTTTTACTTGCAAAGGTTCTTTGATAAAACGTATAAGAAAATATAATGGCTAGAAATTTAGAAAATTCCACAAGTGAAAATTCTAATATTCAAGAAATGGGATTGCGGAGATCCGTGAGGCTAAATGCGACAATAAGTGGAGCAGCACCACCACCACGAGTTTCCACCACGGGAACCACTGCGGTGGCGAGGTCCATGGTGCCTTCACCACGGCCCGAGCCGTGCCATCCAAGGCTCACGACACCAAGGCCACGGCCCAGGCCATGTCACTCCAAGCTCAACGCAAACTCAACGCGTTGCCAAGCCAAGCCCAAGCCTCGCACCCATGTACATCACACTCCGAGCAGCCTGCTCCCGTGGCCCAGCCTGCTCCAACCGAGCAACCCACTCATATGGCCCAGCCTGCTCTAACCGAGCAGCCCCCTTCTATGGCCCAACCTGCTCCCGCCGAGCAGCCCACTCCTGTGGCTCAGCCTGCTACAGCCGAGCATCCCACTCCCGTGGCCCAGCTTGCTCCCGCCGAGCAGCCCACTCTCGTGGTCCAACCTGCTTTCGTGGCCCAGTTTGCTCTCGTGGCCTTCCAAGTAGCCCAAATCGGTCCAAGATTAGTTCAACCATCCCGGCTCTAAATTTCCGGACCAATGATCAAACCAGGAGCATTTTCACCACATTTTCTGCGAATTTGACATTTACCAACTCAAATCTCGCGCCCTGAGTCTACCACACTTCCACCACTCAAGGAGAAACATTTCTTCCAAGCTCTCCCAACTCGAATGAAGAACAACACTTGTCTCGACAAGTCACAAAGTTGACGAGCGCCCTCGCACAGCAGACGCCCTTGGTGAACCAGCTCTTGCAGCGCACCGAGATGCAACGTGTCCCAGATGAGGTGTCCTAAAGTAGGACAAGGGCAGACAAAGAACCTTTCCAGCAGCGTCCCGGTAAGCAGCCACTCGACCAGCCATGAACCGAGTGTTCAGGCAGTGTACACTCCCGATTGGGCCCCCGAGATAGCGTATACTCCCGTCTTAGAGCACGGAGGAGCGTGCACTCTCGACTAGGCCCACAAACGAGCATACATTCACGGTTAGGGTCACACTCCGATAGTCAACATAAGCAACATTCCAGGCGAAGTGTTCATTCGCGGCTAAGCCCATAAGAAGTATCATCCACCTCACATCAGAGTAGGCAACACGACGAACGGATATAAGTAGTCACTCAATCCAGCTTAAGTTTAACAGGCAGCCTGCGAAGAACTCGCTCGCCTGCTAGGAACACACCACAAGCACCGCATCTGCGCATCCGCGGCATAGACGAGCCAAACACATGGAATAGCAGCCTAAACCAGCAAGTCACGGCTGGAGGCAGCCGAGAGCTCCGCTACCTCAACAAAGGCAAATTCAGGAAGAAGTAGAGAGATTCTTGACCAAGCGATTGCGTAATTTCCAACGCAATGAGGTCACCGACGAGGCATTACGACGGAACATGACCAACATAAGCAGGTCACCTTTCATGGACAAGATCGAGCAGACAGAGCCTCCACGCGAGCTCAGCATGCCACATTTCACATCTATCAAATGGGATGAATACCCAGAGAGACACTTAAAGCACTATCGAAGCATAATGATCCTCTATCGAAACAACGATGATCTCATGTGCAAGATATTCGACACCACTCTACAAGGCGAGGCGCAAGATTGGTTCTACACCCTGCCGCCACAATCCATCCGGAATTTTGACGAACTTTCTTTGGTTTTCACCAAAGAATATTCATCATCTCGCTCGATCAAAAAGAAGTCTGACCATTTGTTTGACGTCAAGAAGAACCCAAAGGAGTCGCTTCGCGACTATGTGAGGAGGTTCAAAGCAGAGAAGGCAAAAATAGTTGGATGCAACGACTCGATAGGTAGAGCAGCCTTCCAAAAAGGACTTACAGCAGACCACCCACTGTTCGGAAAACTAATAATGAAAGAAGATCTAACTTTGGTAGACTCTTTCACTCTGGCAGAAAAACATGCACTTTGGGACGAAGTTCGCCGATGCCCATTTAAGGCAAATCCAAGCGATCTTGAATATGAAGTTCCCCACTACTCTGAAGGAAATTCAAAGTCTGACTGGACGAGCAGTTGCATCTGAAGCAGAAATAAGCTCTACCATCATACGAGAAGAGCTGGGGGCCCAACTACCTGTATTCCATAGTTTAAAAGCTCTCATCGATGCTATCAGTTGTATTCCACAGTTTAAAAGCTCTCATTGATGTTATCAGAAATTCAAAAGCTAACTTTGGCGATAGTTGTTGTAACCTAAAAGCTCAAGTTTTACCTTCAAACGCACGCAGTCATCATCATGATGCACTATTCCGCCGAATCCAGACGCGCGACGATAAAAGAGTAGACCTTAGCAGATGCAAAATTTTCTGACGAACGCAACAACTCAGCCCAAAAGACACGCCAAGGGCAGACGAACACTGGAAGGAACATTCATAAGCAAGTTTTGTCATCGTCGTCCTAGAAGATTCTACATAAGAGCAACATGTACCGGTAGTTGAACACTACCTCCTGCCGCGCGTCACAGGGCCCTAGCCGACCCTTACTCCATTATTCAGCTCTAGAGTGGCCCAATATCGAAAGTTGAGCATCTTCTGCTACATGTAACATGGCCCAAGCTCCACGGCTCCTTGCCGCACCTTCACACTTAGCCTTGACAACGTAACAAAGCAGCCCAACGACACCCCGAAGGCAGCCGAGCACACTTTAGCCGCACCTACTCCCTCAATGGAGATTTCTGGCATTTGCATGTTGACGGCGCATCCAACTACAAAGGCTCGCGAGCAACCGTGTTTCTTGTCACCCCAGACGGTTCAATGTTCGAGCATGCGATCACTCTAAGCTTCAAAGCATCTAACAACGAAGCATAGTATGAGGCCCTCCTAGCAGGCCTCCGAATGGCAAAAGACTTGGTAGTGAAGAAGCTCGCAATTCATTCTGATTCCCAGCTAATCACCAGCCAGACTACTGGGAAGTACACGGCAAAACATCAGAGGATGACGCAATACCTAGAGAAAGTACGCAAGCAGCTTGAGGCATTGGAAAAGTTCTTCCAAGAATATGGCATCAAGCAGCACATGTCCATGCCGAGATATCCTCAAAGCAATCGGCAGGTCGAAGTATCCAACAAAATGATCCTCGACTGCCTCAAGAAATCTTTCACCAACAAGAAGGAAAAATGGCCAAGACGAACTCCCCGGATGTCTATGGGTATATCGCATCACCAAAAGACGAGCAACCGGTGAGACTCATTTCTCTTTGGCATTTGGTTCGGAAGCAATCATTCATCCCAATGTCATCAAGCCAAGTATCACCGCTCTACTACCAAGCATTGAGCAGAACAGTACGGAGATGGTCATAAGCTTAGATCTGGCAGAGGAGAAGCGCGAGTAGACCAGCACCCGCATTGCAGCCTACCAGCAGCAGCTCCTCTCCAGCTACAACAAAATGGCTAAGATCCGGCAGTTCTAGCTCGGAGATCTAGTCCTAAGAAAAGCCTTCATCATTGCCCGATGAGAAGGCTCCAAAAAGATGGATCCCATATGGGAAGGTCCGTACAAGATCATCAGAGTAGGCAACAAGAGTAATTACACCCTCGCCACCATGAAACGACAAAAAAATTGAAAAACAGTGGAACGCCTTCAATCTGAGGAAGTACCATGTGTGACCTCCCGCTACATCAAAGCCCGAAAACTCAAGCAGCTCGACGAGCACTACCTCACAAGCCGAGGACTATCCAGTTGTTATGCAGTTCCTACCTTACAGCTAAGTTCTCGTTCGTTTTACTCGTTTTTCAATGAGGAATTCAGAAGTAATCACAACTTGGCTCAATTGTATGCTTACAACAACTGGTCAATCCTGCACTTCAAAAGAAGACTGCGCCCTTCTTAGAAACTCATCGTAGGAATTGCGCCCCCCGAGGGACCAACCATGCTCTCCAGTGCGAGAGGGTAAACTAATTGCTCTCCAGTGCGAGAGGGTAAACCAATTCCCCGACACCCACATGGGTCAACTCTCTAAGACGGGAGGATAAACTTTACACTTCGAATATCTAGACTTGGATGAGCATGGCTGCCCTAGTATAACTAGATGCACAATGGCTTGCGCCGAGATTCCTAGAAGTAGCCACAATGGTCTTTTTCAAGGCTTAGCTAACTGAAGGATTTTGGGTCTCTTGGCCTAATCCGTGGGGAACCGGGGGCACATTACGCAGTACGCCCTACAGACGGCTGCCCTGAAACCCTAAAGCCGCTACCGAGTGCACTAAGGTAGCCTACGGATTCTGAAAGATTGCTTACGGCTTGCCCTTAGAGCAGTAAAGCCGCGCTAGACTTATACAACTGCATATTCTTGTGAATGGTTAAACAAGCTAGCGCATATATACGAAGCTTTATCCACTGCCGACATGCTACGTAGTCAATAAGCTTCACCTCTGCCAAGCGCGGAACAACCTACACCAAGTCCTAAAGTGTTGTGATACTTGTTACGCAACCTACGGAATTGGAGAAAGTCAAGGTTAACAGCCTAGTGGTTACGCGGACTTGTCTGCTTCTGTAAGTAAAGCATCCGGCTGCCAACCCTATGGCTAACAACTTTGCAAAGTTCTACACCAACACCTACGGCTGCATAGGCTACGCGAGCTTGTCTACTTATAAAAAAAGTAGCATGCCTGCCACTGGTCTATCAAGTCTAAAGGTTAGGGCATGAACAAAAGAAGCGAAGATGAAGAAAAGCGAAGGAAAACATATTTATAAACAATTAGCAAAGGCCGAAGGAATTCAAGCAAAACAAGAGCTACAAGAAAAAACAAATAAAATCCTAAAGACTACCTAGAAGACTATGACAGCTTAGACATCCCACGATTACTCGGTCGCCACACCTTCATCAGCCGTAACGTTCTTAGCAGCGGCATCATCTGACGCTTCACCCCTGGCTGCCTCAACCTGGGCACCAACTTCTTCAACTACTTCACCAATGGAAGCCTCAAAAGTAAAAGCAAGCAAGTCTTCCGAAGAAATAGAGAAGGTCTCGAAACCTCAAGCCCATTCTTCTCACCCTTCAGCTGCTCATTCTTCTCAAGCAGACTAACACGGACGCGCTGCAGCTCATCCACTCCCTTTTTTCAAACTTTCGTTGATCTTCAGTACATCTTGAAGTTCCAACACTTGGGGTTCAAGTCTATCGACGATTCTCTTGAAGTGGATTACTTGATTATAAGCAGCAATCAACTCTTCATCATTTGCATAAGCAGCGAAACGAAGCTCAGAAATTGCAAACTTAAAATCTTGAATCTGAGGTATGTAACATCCAATCTATTTCTCTGCACTTTCATACTTAACTTGGATCGCGTCAAGCCTAGTCTTCAAGTCAACGATCTCTTGGCGAGCGGTCTCAAGCTGCAGAGAAATGGGGGCAGAAATATTAGACCCATTCAAAGCAACGAGCTCAGAATCCAACCTCTTGATCTCCTCAGCCGAGGAATAAGCTTCAGCTGCCATAGTCTTCGCCACCTTCTTGGCAGCCTTGCTACATCTGTAGCATAGCAAGCAGAGCAGTCATTCTATATTGGGTCGTATGCTTCGCAAAGGAACTTGGGCAAACAACCTTTCTAACACCATCAACAAATTTGGCACAAGCGTCCATGTCTTCAAGCAAATCTGGTCTTAAAAGCACATGGGTCTCAGCAGCCTCCTCAGAAGCAGGCATAGTGGATTTCTCACAGCTGCCCACTCGAGTAGTCTCATTTTTCCCAGCAGGTGAGTCAGACTTTGCTGCAGAGGGAGTAAGCCTTAGCGCCACTTTAGCAGCAGAGTCTACCTTATCACTCTTCATAATAGCAAGCCTCTCCAAAGGTGAACCAGACTTAGCTCCCAATGGACGTCTTAGTACAGACTTCGGCACTGGGGGCACGACATGACCTCTACGCTGAGCAACCCTATCAACAATCGTACTAGCCATTCTCGATGGCAGGCGCCACATGCTCAGATCTAGCAGCCTCATTTTTCTTCCCATCGGAAGAAGTCATACCAATCACAGACCTCTCGGCAACAGGCAGACCCTCACGAGCAGTGGAAAAGTCTTCAGTTTTCTCTTAACCAGCATCTCTTGAGTATGCGGGGAAGATCTTTTCTTTCCCCCTTCATTCATAGTAAGCTATACGACAACGATCAGACGAGCCAATGCATCTGCCTTGATCCTCTTTACCTCCTCTTTGGGAGCAGTCCACCTTACTTCCGGCAAAGAGAACTAAGCAGCCAACGCCATTCACGGTACTCAACAGAGGAGATCAACCCAGCATTCTAGCAGGCACGAGGCCTGCATGCCTAACATTCCAGCAACCTATGAGGCCCACGACCTTCTCATTTTTTTCAGTCGCCAGCCTGGCCCGAGTAAGGTCCAAGAGCCCAAAGGACATGAGTCATGTGGCTCGCCTAGCACTGCGCCCCAGCGCCACAATCCGCAACCCCAGCCACATAAGCCACCATTGGCTTTAGCCAAACCGATCTGCCTAAAGTCGTGGTCCCTGCCACAACACCTCATCGGCTCATGCCGAGCCGACTCCTGGCTCCTACTAGCAGACGTGCCGCACCACCCCGACGGTTGCCCCGTGACAGCACTATCCAAGAAGAAGACAAGAAAAATTAAATTTTTCGTACATCGGTGCGGCACGGAGAAGACGAAGAAAGCAACGAAAGACGGTCATTTGCACGGGCAAGATGTAAAAGATTGATAAATGAAGGGGAACAAATATCCTCCATGCTCTCTCTCTCTCTCTCTCTCTTATAGGGTAGAATAAATTGCTCTTCAAAGTTGATTTAATAACCCACTTAAGGTGGACTTAAATAGGCTTTGAGAGAAATTTATTTTCCCTTTCCTAGAAGGATCTAATTTCCTATTAAAGAGAGAATCTACATCAAAATAGGAAGCAGTCCTAAGTTTCCTAAAGCAATAGGATCTCTACACCTGCTGCCCTTTTCTGCGAGCAGCCCAACAGGTGTGGGGGCATTTGTGGAGCCAAAAATAATCACAAGGCGACACGTGGATTGTTGGACAAAAAGGACCAAAATACCCCTGAGGTACACCGGGATCTCTACGCGCAAGCAGTCGACAATATTTTTTGAACAAAGTCAAAGATGCTCCAAAAGAGGTAAACAATTCAAAGTTTGTCTCATCAAATTCCCTTTTGCAAGGTAACCTCCAAATTATTATGTTAATTGGTTAATTAATGGATTAATTACCCAATTAATCCATTAAATATCAATTAAGTCACCCATTTAATCCCAAAACCATATCAATGGCCGGCCAACCCCATCCAAGAAAGAATCCATCATATTTTCTACCTTTTTCTATCATTTTCTCCTTTTTAATTACACTAATTAGCTAGCTAACAAATCCCATAAACACCAAAACATTCCCTTTATGTTTAATTAGCCAATTAATCATAATAAATTGGCTAATTAAACCAAAATTCATTCCAAAAAAACCAACCTATGGCCGGCCACTCTTTTCTCCAAATAAGACCGGCCTATCCCTATATATAGTCTCCCATTTTCACCAAAAAGCCATTCGAACACTTTGGCAAAAATCCCAAAATTCTCTAAACACTATTTCTCTCTAAATTCTAACTTTGGCATCGGAGGTTCTTCGGCCAAAGCCCCCCCATTCATCGTGGGCGCGTGAGGTTCTTGGCCTTAACCTAATGTGTTAATTGTTTTGTAGGTGCAAAATTGTCCAAGATCAAGGAGGAAGAAATTTGCATCCACACATGGGTTGCTTTCTTGCATGTTTTGCTTCTTCCGAAGACAAAAAACGCAGGAGTAATATGATGGCCTCTGGGACTCTGTTCTTGCGTCTTTGAGAGACCCAGAGGAGGGAAAGAGAGAGATCCACATCATGGGAAGGAATACGATCTCCTATTTTTTGTTTTTCATTTTTTAGATTTATTTAAAAAGTAAAAATGATATTAAATTCTAGCTGTATAAAAATAATGACACATGGCTAAATTTGAATGGAAGTATCACGGCTGATGTGGTATTACAGTACTATATTATAATTTCTCAACGGGGAGGGGGATGAGCTTAGCCTAGCAATGAGCTAACAATAATGTGGTTCAAATTCGCATTTGGCAAGAATCGAACCTAAGATCTCTCACTTACAATTGAAGAGAAATACTAATAGACTGTAATACTAAATGACAAAATTAATTAATTTTACTTTTTTTTTTGTAGTACATTGACTTATAGTACATCAGATCTTAAGTCTGCAGACTTGGATTGTCTGCCCTCCCATCCCATACCCTTCTCAAGCCCTCCTATATTTTGTGGTCACGGTTAAGCCACGTCAACATTTTATATTGATTTTTTTATAAAAATAATAAGACAAAAAGTAATGGGAATATAAAATGTTGACGTGGTTTAACCGTGACCACATAATATAGAAGGGCATGAGGAGGGTATGAGATGGGGAGGCCAGACAATCCAAGTCCTAAGTCTGCCCCCTTAACCTCTCGGGCAAACCTGCTTCACGCAAGATTAATTTATTAACTACCAAATAATCCAATTAATGGATTCAAAAAAAAAAATCCAATTAATGAAGGATGTGGTAGGTGATGAATAAAGTTTATTTAGACTAAGCACAAATGTAAATTGATGAAAATATTATAACGCGGTTGAGATCTTGATATGATCTGTATAATAGTAGTGCATTGTGCAACTCTAACAACTCTCTATGTTTATGCTAAAATTTAGTTACAATTGCAAGAAAATTAATTTAAATAATTACCTTCCGATGACAACTCAAGCCAATATTCTCAATTTTTTTTTTTTTGTATTGCATCCACTTCATTAAGGAACCACCTTGTCCACCTCTTGCATTTATCCATTTGCACTATACAAATTTATAGTCAAATTCGTTCATTTTCTTAATCATCATTTAAAGAGGGTGATGCTATTTACATACCTCTTGTTAATTTATGTCATTTGAATATCTTAAATTTATTCAATCCGACTGTCGGAAATTGAAGAGGAATGTGTGAAAGGTAAAATGGATAGGACCACCTTTAAAGATTCTATAACTTTTGAATTCTATATAGTCTAACTCATAAGAGTATCTCCAATAGGCCAATAAATTTAGAGTCAAATGTTATTTTTTACTCTAAATTTGTCAGTCCCTCTTCGATGCATCAGAAAAGTTGGAGTGATTTTGGAGTTATACGCTAAGTTATATTTAAATTTAGATGTAACTCAAAAGTTAAAAGTGTGACCCACAACCTTTAAAAAAAAGGGGTGTGCTATCCACACACCCCTTTTTACTTTTCATACACCCCTTGTTAATTTATGTCATTTGATCTTCTTCAATCCATCCGATTTGACGGCTGAAAATTAAAAGGGTGTGAGAGAAGTAAAAAGGGGTGTGTGGATATCACATCCCTAAAAAAGAAGTCAATTGGTGGTGAAACACAGTTTTACTCCAGACCCAGAGGAGGCTAGTTGGAATTGCACCCTACATGTGGGATGTGGCCACAATTAAGTAGATTCATAGCTTATCAAGCATCGAACCCAAAACCTCCCATTTTTTTTTCCTTTAGGGAGCTGGTTTTCTCATGTTTTTCCATTGGGCCACTTGTCGTGGTTGTGCGACCAACAACACTTTTTTTAGAAGCATAGTAGACCCTATTCTACTTTTTTATGCTTTTGTATTGTTATTGACAGCACCACAATTCCAAACCAGTCCTTAGAAATTATGAAAGCTATATTTGATCATAAATTCAACTCTATCTCACTTTAATGAACAAGAATTGAGCACTAAAGGTAAATTTAACTCTTCATGTATGGGAGATGGTAGATGTTAATAATGAATTAAGCATGAATTTGGTGCCACTGTTTTTCTTTGATTGAGGTCATTTTGGATGTTATCTCGAATTTTCTCCTAATATTATAATAAAATATTATCGTTACGTCTAAAAAAAAGAATGCATTTGGTGCATTACTTTTAGTTCCAAGCAAGAAAAAAGCAGGCTATTGCGTGTCAATGCAAATATTTAGAACTTCTGAGTTATGTAGTGATGAAAACAAATTATATATATAATTAAGAGGCTTTGCTTACAAGGTGCGACAATGCTGATTCTAAATTTTTTATATATAAATCGACACTAATGTCCACTTCACCTCTCGTCTTCTGTTTGAAACTTTGAATCCATTTTTCTTCCAATATCATTAGTATAAAAAGTAAATAACAAAATAAATAATGATTTCTTCATTTATTGCTATATTTTGTGCGATGTATTAGGTTCGACTCTTATGAATAATGAGTCCGACATGAATTTATTATGATTAGCTATAAAATGAAATTACGATAGAGAATGAAAATAACTAAATAAATCTTCCGCGCTTAATGATGATAATTTATAATTTGCTATGTGGTATTAGGCTTTGCATGTTTTTTCCCTTTGCCTTTTGTTTCACCGATAATCTTGTTCGTCTTATGGTGTGTTATTTTGTTTGGGGACGTGTAGTTGGTGCGGTCTTGACTTTTACTACAATTACTTCCAACCAAAAAAATACAATTATTACATACAATAATTTGGTTTTCTCAGTTGAGTTGGTAATGATCGTTTTCTTCTCTAGATCAAGATTTAGGTTCGAGTCTCAATATTGGCAACCAAAAAAATACAATTATTACATACAATAATTTGGTTTTCTCAGTTGAGTTGGTAATGATCGTTTTCTTCTCTAGATCAAGATTTAGGTTCGAGTCTCAATACTGGCAACTCCTCTTGGTGGGCTAAGACTCCCTCCATAAATCCTCCAAAAAGCTTGTGGTATGCTCTTGGAATATAGTAGCCAAAATAAATTAGACAAAATGCCTGATTTAGACAAAATCCAACTACAATCAAAGGCTGAGCTAAAAACCAGTGGATACCACTAGGCCAAAGATGCCTAGCCCGTTTGCTGGGCCTTGCAGCAGCAGCTGGAATCACAAACAGCTTGGAAATTGTAGTTGAGGCCATGGTGCCTTCAGCTGTGCTTGTTCTTGGAGGAATGCTCGCAGAAGGTCCGAACGAATCCAATCTAGGAATGAGACTACAATTAGGATTATTGTTGCAAGGCTTTTGGTACTTCCTTTGATTGGGATTGGTGTGGTTCTGTTTTCGGATAAATTGAACCTTTTGGTAGCCGATGATCAATTCTATCGATTCGTTCTTTTGTTGCAATACACAACACCATCTGCCATATTGTTAGGAGCAGTTGAAAGCTTGAGGGGTTATGTAGTAGCTAGAAAAGGCTTCTCCTCTTCTCTTATGGTAGCATATTGTTGCTGTCTTCTCCTTCTCTGTCTACATAATTGTCTACTTCTCCATTTTGTTTTGAAAATATATAGAGCTTGAACCTCAAATATTTTTCAGATATATATGCTTGATTATTCATAAGATTAGTTTTAACTTGAGATAAGTATCCGTTTGAGCGTTTCCTAGTTACTAATATTCATTAACTGAGACCTTATTAGTTTTTAGTTTTTTATCGAAGTCCCTATCATTAATGTAATAATGAATTTATATGTCGATTACATAATTTTTTTAAATAAAAATTAGTAGTTGATTTAGGGTTTTAATACTCGCACCTTTATTAAACTCCTAATTAATTTTCAATTCAAAACATTTCCAAAATAAAATTAGAATAAGTTGTACCATTAGTTTTTTTATAAAAAGTTCTCAAGGAAGTTTGTGGTATGTGTTGCCCCTAAAATGGGGTAGCCTCCTCTCTTCCTAAACTTTTTTGTTAAAAAAAAAAAATACTATAGCGACCACAAATTTGTATGCACTGTTGTACTATCTGGTATGACATGTGATGTATATGTGTTATTTCACTTTATGAGTTTATCTTATTAGATGTTTTTTATATATATGCCTTATTTGTCAAATGTGGTACAAAAATGTGTTATCCCTAACTTTACTCTTATATAGTGAAAAATAATATATTATATATGTATGTATGTATGTATATATATATATATATGAGACCAAAGTATGGAAAAAATTTGGGTTGATTTTGACTTGCTACCACAATTTGGAGGTGGAATATTGTAGTGCACAAATTCAGTGCAAAGAAAATATTTCCAAAGATGTGATGAAATTGACATTGTGTATTTTCACAAGATATGTATCAATAGTTGTGTTGTCATCGTGAGTTTGATTTATCAACATGTCATGGGAGTCTTCTCATTTTTCAACTCAAGAACCAAGCCTGTCGTCAAGTCAAACACAATTTACTCAAGTCTTAAGCTTGAGTCATGAGCTAAAAGATCATGTTAATTGTGCACTAATTCAACTTGAGATCGCGATATGTGCCACAAATGTTAAACGATGGGTGCTCGATTGGTCATACGAGTTGATTTCTAACAGCAAATATAACGTGAATTAGTCACACTACCATGTACGAGACTAGACTAAACATTTTTCATGTTATAAATTGTTAAGATGACTTGCCTCTAATATGATTACAAAATACATCAATTTGAACTACATTATTCTGGCTAACCCAGTGTAAGATTTAGCACATTTGTATAGCCTGCCTATGTGCAAGTGCAACACATTAGTTTAGTGGCTCTTGAATTCACACTGGACAGAGATAAGCGGTGACATCGTGGATTCAATAACCGAGTTGATTAATCAGTTGATCGTTACTGAGTTGATTAATCAGTTAAGCTTGGGACATGTTTGACATTATTTTAAAAGGGTTAAAAGCTCAGCGTTTGACAGATTCAACTAGAAATGTTTATGGGTTTTAAATAACTCATTTGAATGTTCCTTTGGAAGATTAAAAACACTTTATAACTTTAAATTTAAAAATTGCTGTTTACAAAATTTTCAAAAGCGTTTTCAGCTGAAAGTAGAAGCACTTGAAGTGTTTTTTTAAGAAGCACTTCACTTTATTGAATTTATTCAATTCCTAAACTACACCTATTTGTAGTTTTAAAACTCCAAATTATCCCTCTATCGACTACACCACATATTTGTAGTTGTACTCATTCATATAATTTTTCAAATTTTCAATCTTAAATATATCTGTTCTTAAATATACCAATTTGTTATATGTAAAATGTATCAATTTTAATATAAATGTACCCAGTAAATAAGATCCATTCGATTTTTTTCTAACCATTTTAAACTTATATGGGAACATTCTTTTTCGTAGTTATGAGAATGCATCCATGTCAGATTTAATGGAAGAAATTTCCTAATGTTATTAAGTTTACTATCTTTCTTTTTTTTTTTTTGTTTTTTTTTTTGTGGTTTTGAAGTGTCAAAGTTGTTGGAATCTCCTAGCCGTTAGGGTTAGGGTTCCTTGTTTTTAGGGCTTAGTTTTATCCATGCAAATAATCTCTCCTATACTTGAGGGACAAGAGTACATTTTTTGTTTCTGACCTAGTCATGCACCACGATCTTAGGCCTTGTAAATCGTGGGTTGTTATTTCCTTTCTGATTTCGTTGTAAGGCTATTTAACAGCCACAAGTGTTATTCAATTCAATAAGAATTCTCCCACTTTTCTAGTGCAATCAGGTTTTACGCTCACAAAAGCTTTCTGCTATTTTCTTGGTTACAACATCTGGTATCAAAGCCCCACCACGGGGCCTGATCAAAGCCTGCAACAAAGTAACTAGCGTGAAGGAACAACGAGATGACGTCTGAAAGCAGCTTCGTGCAACCTGCCATTCCGAAGTTTGATGGACACTATGATCACTGGAGTATGCTAATGGAAAATTTTCTACGTTCCAAAGAGTATTGGAACTTGGTGGAGACGGGAATCACTGCAGCAGCAGAAATAGCCGATTCAAGCGAAGCACAGAAGAAAGTGATTGAAGATCAGAAGTTGAAAGACTTGAAGTGCAAGAACTACTTGTTTCAAGCCATTGATTGTTCGATTTGAAGAAGGACATTGCGAAAGATATCTGGGATTCGTTGAAGCAGAAATATCAAGGAACAGCATGTGTAAAACATGCCCAATTGTAGGCTCTTCGAAAAGAATTTGAAGTGCTGCACATGAAGGCTGGAGAGTCGATCAACGATTATTTTGGAAGAACTCTCATCATTGCTAATAAGATGAGGATTCATGGAGAGCACGTGGAGGATGTGGTGATCATTGAGAAGATCTTGAGGTCTATGATTCTGAAATATGACTATGTTGTATGTTCTATTGAGGAATCAAATGACTTAGATACTTTGTCCATCGATGAGCTTCAAAGTAGTCTTTTGGTGCATGAACAAAGAATTAGCCGCCATGTTGTAGTGGAAGAACAAGCGCTGCAAGTCACTTCAGGAGCCCAACAAGGAGGACGAGGTGGACGTTGAAGTACCCATCGTGGAAGAGGATGAGGAATGGGCTGATTTGGGTTTGACAAATCAACCCTAAAGTGTTATAATTGTCATGAGCTTGGGCATTTTCAGTGGGAGTGCCCAAAGAAAGCAAGATATCAACATGCAAACTATGTAGAGACAAAAAAATAGATGTTATTGATGGCGCATGTTGATTTCAAGGAAGCTGAAACTGAGCACATTTGGTTCCTTGATTCTGGGTGCAGCAACCATATGTGTGGCAAAATGGATATATTTATTGACTTTGATAGCAGTTTCAAAGAATCAGTAAAGATGGGAAATTATTCGAGTCTTATTGTACAAGGCAAAGGCACGGTTCGAGTAGAGGTGAATGGAATAGTTCACGTGATCACGGGTGTTTTCTTTGTACCAGAACTAAAGAAAAATCTGTTAAGCATCGAGCAGCTACAAGAAAAAGGACTCGCTGTGCTTATTCAACAAGGACAATTTAAGATCTTTCATCCTGAGAAGGGTCTAATCATTGAAATTGAGATGACTCAGAATAGAATGTTTGTTGTGCTCGCCCACTGCTCACCACGAAGAGAGACTAAATGTTTCTCATCTCTGACCATGGATCAGGCTACTCTTTGGCATTGTCGATATGGACACCTCAGCTGGAATGGACTCAAAGTACTCCAACAAAAGAAGATGGTGGAAGGGTTACCATAGTTCAAAGCCATTCAACGAGTATGTGAAGGCTGTCTAGTAGGAAGACAGCACCATGATCCATTCCCAAAGGAAAACATATGGAGGGCTTCCAAAAGTCTTCAGTTGGTACATGCTGACATATGTGGTCCGATTAATCCAATTTTGAATAGCAACAAAAGGTATCTAATCACATTTATTGACGATTTCAGCAGAAAAACCTAGGTTTATTTTTTGATACAAAGGTCAGAAGCCTTTGCTACTTTCAAAGCCTTCAAAGCTAGGGTGGAGAAAGAAACTGGAGCATTCATTCGAAGTCTGAGAACAGATCGAGGGGGTGAGTTCACATCACAAGAGTTCACAAACTTTTTTAATAAGAATGGGATACACAGACAATTGACCGCTACATACACTCCCCAGCAAAACGGTGTCTCCGAGAGGAAAAATCGGACCATTATGAATATGGTACGAAGTATGTTGTTGGATAAGTGAATTCCTAAAACCTTTTGGCCTGAAGCCGTGAATTGGATGGTGCATGTGCTGAACATAAGTCCAACTCTTGCAGTGAAAAGCAAGACACCTGAAGAGGTATGGAATGGACTCAAACCATCAGTGGAGCATTTCAGAGTCTTTGGCTGTATATCGCATGTCCATTTACTTGACCACAATAGAGTAAAGCTTGATTCCAAAAGTCTCAAATGTGTATTTCTAGGGGTAAGTGAAGAATCTAAAGCTTATAGGCTATTTGATCCTATCTCAAAGAAGATAATTATTAGTAGAGATGTGGTCTTTGAAGAAGACCAAGAGTGGAGTTGGGATGATGACCACAAGCAAGCCATATTGGCTGATTTAGAATGGGAAGTCGATGAAGAAACAAGTATAGAAGAGGAAAGCAATGAAGATGAGTCTGAGGCAGTTGAAGAACTAGAGGAAAATGGGTCCGACAACAACAATTTTTTCGAATGAGACACTTTAAATGTCGACGACTCACTTCCAAAATGACGAAAACGAAGACCCCATGCATGGATGAGAGATTATAAGACTGGTCAAGGTCTCTCCGATGAAGAAGGTGTGAATATAGCTCATCTAGCTTTGTTCACTAATAGTGATCCCATGACATATGAAGAGGCAGTGAAAAGTGAAAAATGGAGATATGTGGATCAAGAAATTGAAGCAATAGAGAGGAATAAGACATGTGAACTAACAAATTTGCCATCAGGAGGAATGAATTTTGGAGTGAAGTGGATTTTTAAAACAAAACTTAATGAGCATGGGGAAATAGACAAGTATAAGGCGCGGCTAATTGCTAAGGGATACAACCAACAATATGGAGTCGATTATGCAGAAGTATTTGCACCCGTGGCTTGCTTGGACACAATTCATATGGTGCTCTATCTTCATGCACAGAAAAGTTGGTTGATTTACCAACTTGACGTCAAATCGACCTTTCTGCATGGAGAAATTAATGAAGAAGTGTTTGTTGATCAACCTCCAGGTTATGAACAGAAGGGGGAAGAATCAAAAGTCTGTCGACTCAACAAAGCGTTGTTTGGCCTCAAACAAGCTCCCCAAGCTTAGTACAGTCGCATAAAATCATATTTTGTCAAAGAAGGCTTCAACAAATGCCCCTACGAATATACTTTGTTCACTAAAACAGCAAGTGGAGGTAAAATATTGATTGTTTGTCTGTATGTTGATGATCTTATATTTACTAGGAATGATGAAGATATGATTGAACAATTTAAGAAGTCCATAATGGTTGAATTCGACATGACTGATCTTGGAAAAATGAGATATTTTCTGGGAATTGAAGTGTTGCAAAAGGAAGATGGAATCTTTATAAGCCAACGAAAGTACGCTTAAGAGGTTCTGGAAAGATTCAACATGGATCAGTGCAACTCGGTACAAAATCCAATGGTTCCTGGTTTCAAACTCACAAGGGGATGAAGAATGAGTGAGAGTCGATGGTATTCTCTACAAGCAAATGATGGGAAGTCTCATGTATCTGACAGCCACACGCCCTGATTTGATGTTTGTTATAAGTCTAATCAGTAGGTATATGGAACGTCCCACTAAGTCTCATTTAATGGCAGCAAAGAGGATTCTAAGGTATGTGAAGGGAACAACTAGTTTGGGGTGTTTTATAGGAAGATAGGAGATGAAAAGCTTTTTGGTTACACGGACAGTGACTATGTCGAAGATCAAGATGACATAAAAAGTACATCAGGCTATGTCTTTATGATGAATTCAAGTGCAGTATCTTGGTCTTCAAAGAAACAACCAGTGATTACTCTTTCTACCACCGAAGCTGAGTTTATCGTTGCAGCATCAAGTGCTTGTCAAGTTGTTTGGCTAAGGAGAATTTTGAAAAGTTTAAGTCATGTGCAATCTGAATCTACGGTGGTGTACTGTGACAACATTTCAACCATCAAACTCTCAAAGAATCTAGTAATGCATGGTCGTAACAAGCACATAAACGTTCGTTTTCATTTTCTTCGAAATCTGGTCAATGATGGAGTAGTGGAGCTAAAACAGTGTTCTACCTTGGAGCAAATTGCAGATATTATGACTAAACCGTTGAAGTTCGAAGTTTTTTCAAAGATGCAAGAAGCAATGGGTGTTTGTGAATTCCCTGGAATAAACTGATTGTCAATAACATTCAGTTTAAGGGAGGATATTAAAGTTGTTGGAATCTCCTAGCTGTTAGGGTTAGGGTTCCTTGTTTTTAGGGTTTAGTTTTATCCATGCAAAAAATCTCTCCTATACTTAAGGGACAAGATTACATTTTCTGTTTCTGACCTAGTCATGCACCACGATCTTAGGCCTTGTAAATCGTGGGTTGTTATTTCCTTTCTGATTTTTTTGTAAGGCTATTTAACAGCCACAAGTGTTATTCAATTCAATAAGAATTCTCCCAGTTTTCTAGTGCAATTAGGTTTTACGCTCACAAAAGCTTTCTGCTATTTTCTTGGTTACAGCATGAAGAATGTACCCGGGATTATGTGTGTGTATGTGTGTGTGTGTATATATATATATATATATATATATATATATATATATAACACCCTAACCCAGAAGGTCCACCTAGACTCCAAATCGAGTTGTGTCGGTCGACACCAGAATGGTGATGAAGCCATAAAGTGTAGTGTTATGAAAAATTGTGAATAAATTTAAACCTAAAAGTGACTAAATGAAAGAGTGCGCATGTGAGCAAAATTGATCCAATTTCACACGTGATGTCAAAATGTAAGTAAAGTACAGTAAAATTAGAATGAGAAATATACCATCAAAAGTAGTCTCTGAAATCAACTTTTACCAGGAATCCTCGTTGACATAAGAGCACTGCCACTAAATCCTAGAGGAGCAAAAAACAAGGGTGAGTGGGCCTGAAAATAAAGTTTGATAAAAATCTTTTTGAAAACGTATAACCCCTCGCCATAAAATAAGTATAGTTTCCAAATATATATACTACATATAGTATGAAAACACTTACCGTAAACAGTAATACTTCATAGATACGATGAATCGTTATATTGCACATGTAAGACATATAACATCCAGTGATCACAATATCTCGCATAATGAACCTATAACATTTGGTACTCATTCACATATGCTGACACACTGCAGAGGACTGGGTGTAATAATGATTTACGCTCTAGTACTACAATCACGTGAATACTATCGTTATGCGCATCACATACGAGTCCTAATTGCCTATAGCAATCTAGGACATCACTAACACCTACAATGGATCTAAAGTGAGCGTACAGTGCGATGTGAGCATACACGTGAAGACTGACCTTGGCCCAGGTGAGTACTAACACCAGTGTAGCATGCACGATGAGCAATTAACATAAATATGATTATGCAACGGTCATTTGATAATTCTAGTCAATAAAATACTATTCATGGCCTCAAATATAAATAAGAAATCCCATATTAGTATGCATAC
Source organism: Malus fusca (assembly GCA_035220775.1). NCBI lineage: Eukaryota > Viridiplantae > Streptophyta > Magnoliopsida > Rosales > Rosaceae > Malus > Malus fusca. The sequence continues at coordinate 14,452,149 of CM069067.1, read as the reverse complement.
ATGTGCATCCCGTAGGATTTAGGATAATTTCATAAATTTCATAAATCCACTAATGCTTATAATCGTTAGTCTAAACTAGGCATAACGTAGAAAATTCTTTATTAAACATATATATATATATTGAAACTAAACAAATATATAATATTTAAAAACAAATACCCACTCACAAGTACATGCAGATCGTAACCGTCCAACTATTCTACCCGTAGTACTCCTCCGGGTGGTCCTCTTCTATACAGGAAATTGTATTAAACTAATAATAACTAGTGTAATAAACTTATTTCCCCCAATTTGCACAAGAACGAGATTTTTGTAAAAAATTTGGAAAGAAATTCAAATGTCCTGTTCAGAGCCGTTACACAACCAAATTTAACACATAATATATCAAAACGAAGCTTAGGAATAACCTTGAGAAAGAAAGTCGAAGCTTACCAAGACGGAAGTGGTTTGGTTAGTTGGATTTCATCGAGATATGAAATAGAAACTTCTGTTTTCCTCCAAGCCCGACACGGCCAATAGGTAGTAGCGAGTCATAGGTAATTTTTAGTGGCTTGTGGTGGCTCTAGGGGTGGTGGTGGCGCTTTTATGGTGTTTGGCCGAGAGAGATGGAGAGTGTAGAGGGTGAGAGAGACGGGTAAGAGAGAGAGAGAGTTGAGAAAGAGTAATAGAGGGAAAGTGAGTGGAGTGAATTGAGTGACGGGAGAGAGTGACGTGAGGGTTGATGTGGAAGAAAGTGTGAGAGTAATGATGGTGCACGGGAAGAGAAAAGCATAGGGAAGAGGAACTTGAAATAAAATGTAATTAAAATAAGAAAGGAATACATATTGGTGATAAAAAAAATAAAAAATAAAAAAAGAAGTGAAAATGGGACAACTCCAATGAATCACGAAAATGGGATTTTCAAAATGAAGTGCTATTAGTATTTCAAAAATCTTATTCTACACTCCTCATAAGTGTATTTTTCTTTCCAAATATAGAAAGTTTAGAGTGTAGAATGAGATTTTTAGAATGTCAATAACAATTTCCTTTCCAAATTCCATATAAAAGTTCAATGCGGGTCACACTCTTAATTATAGCAATAGGGTAGGAAATGTAAAATTTCTAATTTATTTCTTATAAAAGAAATCATAAAAAAATCATAGACTCTGAATTGAGTTCCATCTTCAACCACGTGTTTGTTAAAAGTGACTAAATGCAAGAGTGCGCATGTGAGCGAGATTGAACCCATTTCACACGTAATGTCAGAGCATAAGTAAAATACAGTAAAATTAGAATGAGAAATATACCATCAGAAGTAGTCTCTGAAATCAACTTTTGCCAGGAATCTTCGTCGACATAAGAGCGATGCCACTAAATCCTAAAGAGGCGAAAAATAAGGGTGAGTGGGCTTGAAAATAAAGTTTGGTAAAAATCTTTTCGAAAACGTATAACCTCTTGTCGTAAAACAAGTATAATTTCCAAATATATATACTACATATAGTAGGAAAACACTTACCGTAAACAATAATACTTCAAAAATATGGTGAATTGCAATATTTCACATGTAAGACATATAACATCCAGTGATCACAATATCTCGTATAATGAACCTATAATATCAGGTACTCATCGACATATGCTGACACACTGCAGAGATATTAGGACATGAACATGACTGGGTGTAATAATGATTTACGTTCTAGTACTACAATCACATGAAGACTGGTGCTATGTGCATCACATACGAGTCCTAATTGCCTATAGCAATCTAGGACAGGACTGGCACCAACAATGGATCCAAAGTGAGCGTACGGTATGATGTGAACATACACGTGAAGATTGGCCCTGGCCTGGACTAGTACTAACATCAGTGTAGCATGCATGATGAGCAGTTAACATAAATATAATTATGCAATGGTAATTCGATAATTTTAGTCAATAAAATACTATTCATGGCCGTAAATATAAATAAGGAATCCCGTAATAGTATGCATACATGTGCATCCTGTAGGATTTAGGATAATTTCATAAATTCCATCAATCCGCTAATTTTTATAATCGTTAGTCTAAACTAGGTGTAACGTAGAAAATTCTTTATTAAACATATATATAATATTTAAAAGCAAAGACCCACTCACAAGTACATATAGATCGTAACCTTACAACTATTCTACCCGCGGTACTCCTCCGGGTGGTCCTCTCCTATATGGGAAATTGTTACACTAATAATTAAACTAATAATAATTAGTGTAATAAACTTATTTCCCCTAATTTGCACAAGAACATGATTTTCGTTGAAAATTTGGGAAGAAATTCAGATGCCCCGTTTGGAGCCGTTACACAACCAAATTTGACACATTATTTATCAAAACGAAGCTTAGGATGAGAGGAATAAGATTATACCAAAAATTAGTGGGAAAGTCACGGTTTGAGTTGAAGTTCTTGGATTTCGTCGGATTCGAAGTGGATTTGAGCATGCACGCTCAACCCGTGGCCTAGAGGTTGTGGGGAGTCATCCCACACCTTCAAACTTGACCAAACCAAAGAGATTTGTCCGGGTTTCATTTGAGAGCCTATGGAAACTCGCCGGAAAAATAACGAGGTTAGAAAACGTCTACATGCATGCATACCTGAAAATCCACTAGAACTCGAAGGAATAACCTTGAGAAAGAAAGTCGAAGCTTACCAAGACGGAAGTGATTTGGTCCGTTGGATTTCGTCGAGATACGAAACAAAAACTTATGTTTTCCTTGAAGCCCGACAGGGCCAAAAGTTAGCAGCGAGTCAGGTAATTTTTAGTGGCTTATGGTGGCTCTAAGGGTGGTGGTGGTGCTTTTGTGGTGTTTGGCCGAGAAAGATGGAGAGTGTAGAGGGTGAGAGAGACTGGTAAGAGAGAGAGAGTTGAGAAAGAGTAAGAGAGTGAAAGTGAGTGGAGTGAATTGAGTGACAGGAGAGAGTGACGTGAAGGTTGATGTGGGAGAAAGTGTGACAGTAATGATTGTACACAGGAAGAGAAAAGCATAGGAATAGTAACTTGAAAGAAGATATAATTTAAATAAGAAAGGAATACAAATTTGTGATAAATTTTTTTTTTTTTTTTAACGGAAAAATGGGACAACTCTAGTGAATCACGAAAATGGGATTTCGAAATTCCATTTAAAAGTTCAATACGGGTCCACTCTTAATTATAATAATAGGGTAGGACATGTAAAATTTCGAATTTATTTCTTATAAAAGAAACCGTAACTAAATCATAGACTTCAAATTAAGTTCCGTGCGCAACCACGTGTTCGTGAAAATGAGGTCCATGTGAAAGGCCTATATGGCATCTCAGGGGCATTTTGATAATTTCACTACTATTAAGAATTAAATATAATAAATATCGGGACGGGATGTCACAAATATATATATATATATATATATATATATTGGAGAGTATAATTTATACTTTAATATTTTCAATTCACAAATTATGGGTTTTACTGAAGAGAGCTATTATTAGCACTCCAAAAATATCATTATACACTTCTCACAAGTGTATTTTTTTTTCTGCTTATAAAAAGTTGGAGTGCTAATAACAATTCTCTTATTTGAAAATCTCATTAATATAAACAACTACAAATTTCAATTTTTAATTTGAAAAAGAGAAATTAGGTTCTCATCCCTCTTTTTACTACTCCATTAATTAAAACCTTAGTTGTTTTCAATTTTTTATCAAGGTCATTCAGTATAAATAAACGTCATTAATTATTTCAATAATAAAATATTTTTTATTTCTAAATATTTTCATTTAGTGTTAAAAATGTTACATTTGGTATATTTATATTTATGGCTAAATTTTTTATCATATATTTTTTATTTTTAGTTTGTACCCGTTTTTAATTTGTACGAATTTTCTTTTCAGTTTTAATTTGCACCCACATATTAATTTCTTTTTGTGCCCATATGCTTTAAAATTTTATTTTTATTTGTACCCATATTTTATTTATTTATTTGTACTCTTTTTAATTTTGCTAAATGTACCCTGCTAATTATATGTATTTAATTTATGTTTTAAAATATATCATTGGTTATTTTTTTAAATATGTTAATAATTATGTGGGTACATTATTTTCTTGCTATAATTTTGTGAAGAACAATATTACTCTAATATTTATTTTCAAGTATTTATTATATTTTAAAAATATTATTTGAATTTTTTTACATTTCATAATTTGTGGGTCATTAAATGCATAAAAGCATGAGTTAAATCTCTTAAATGATGTTAAGGACATCGATCAAAATATTTAAATAAATAAGGTTTCAGTCTAACAATTAAATTGATTAGGGACCAGAACCAAAATGACCCATTTAAAAAATATAGTAACCTATATAGAAATATATTATTACATTAATGTCAATGACTTCGACCAAAAACTGAAAACCAACAAGGTTTCAGTAAAAAAACATTGATAGTTATGGACCACATTCAAAGTCTTTCTTTTTTATTGAGCAACGATTTATCGGGTGTTTTTCTTGTTAGTTTTGTTGACAGAACAAGGGCCATTTGGTCATCAATGATTATGCAGATAGGTCAAAGAAATTATGAGTTTTAATGACAATCTCTAAAACTAATAAATTATTGAAGGGATTATGTTTAGCCCTTCTTTTGAACATGGCCTAAGTTTTAAGAGACTTGTGGTATGTGCTGGTCCTGAGATGGGGTCGCTTCCCCTTCCCCTAAACTTTTTTGTAACGAAAAAAAAAAAACGATAGTGACCACAATTTTGTATGCACTATCGTACCACCTAGTATGACATGTGATGTATATGTGTTATGTCAATTTATGAGTTTATCTTATTATATGTTCGTTATATGCCTTATTTGTCAAATGTGGTACAAAAATGTGTTATCCCTAACATTACTCTTATATAGTGAAAAATAATATATATATATATATATTAATTATTATATATATATATATATATTAATTATTATATATATATATATATTAATTATTATATAAATATATATATGCGACCAAAGTATGGGAAAAATTTGGGTTGATTTTTACTCCGCTAGCAAAAGTTGAAGGTGGAATATTGTAGTGCACAAATTCAGTGCAAATAAAATATTTCCAATATCTGATGAAATTGACATTCTGTATTTTCACAAGATAAGTATCAATAGTTGTTGTCATCGTGAGTTTGATCCTATCAAATTCAAGGACTTTGGTGTTTTTGCATGTCATGGGAGTCTTCTCATTTTTCAACTCAAGAACCAAGCCTGTCGTCAAGTCAAACACAATTCGTGTACACTAGTCTTAAGCGTGAGTCATGAGCTAAAAGATTATATTAATTGTGCACTAATTCAACTTGAGATCATGCAGACCGATAGGTGCCACAAATGCTAAACGATGAGTGCATGCATTCACGACTGGAAATCAGTTACACTACCATGTACGAGACTAGATCAAGGCTGTCTCTGAGATTTTGAGGATCCTGTGCGAAATTTATAAAATGACCCCTTTTTAAGATAGTTTTTTTTTTTATTAAGTAGGACAATATATTGGTACTAGAAAATAATAACTTAAATCAAAACAACATGTAGGACTCATTGATTGTAAGTTTACAAATGTCATTAAATAAGTAAAAAGAGTTACAAACTTAACCTTCACTAAATAATAAAAAACAGTTCAACTTAAGCAACCAAATAAAGAAAAAAAGCCTTCAAAAACTCTAACTTTAATGTTTCACTTGAATCTATAGCATTATTATATAATAAAATTGAAAAGAAAATCGTTTTTAAGGTGTTGTTATTGGCACTCCTAATATATCATTATTGACACACCCCGTCCCGGAGGAGGGCATGCTGGCCGTCACGTGAGAGTGACGTAACCATTTACACAGTTCGGAAGCTTTAAAGAATACAGTTACTAATATAAAACACCCGAGGGTGAGTCCTACTTTTGTGAATTCTGTCAGAACACCGTTGGATTCCTCGTGGCCACCAAAGCTCTGCTAACTGGAACCTGGAGGGGCGCAAAACAAAATTGAGTGGGTCAGTAAAACAAAGTTTTTCGAAAACATTTCATTTAAAACATTTCTAACCCCTCGCTGTAAAACCTGTATACTTTCCCAGAAAATAGTATATATAAAACCATATATAATCTCAAAACTCAAATCCCAAATCTTTAACATTTTTCAAGAAAAACATGCCATGCCATGAATCAAAATATAAATCAGGTGAAATAAGGAATCAATCGGAGACCCTGCAGTTGGTCCTATACGATTAATTCTATAGCTCAATATCCCACTCAGCCGGAGTCACCACAGTGACCTATATGGCTCTACTCTGCACATCACTCGGAACTACGTAAGGTAGTCTGTACGATGAAAGGTGTAAAAATACGCTCTAGTGCTTCTCTCATCAATCATCAGCGCGCATAACTAAGGTCACCCACTAGTCGGAATCACACCTAGTGATCTGTACGACTAGCATGTCGGAACCCTCACATGGTATGTACGACATCCACCTACTTGGATCCAAGGCGAGCGTGCGGTGTGGTGAATAAATATAAGCACTAACACCTAGGGTGCAGGTTATGAGCTCAAAACATCTCAACATCAATCAATTAAATGAATAAATGAACTCACCTGACTTACATGTGCCTCCACAGCACCATGCAACATGTATGCATCATATATCAATTCAAGTTTTTCATAAACTTCTAAGCTTGGCATTTCAATTCATATTTTTCATAAATTTCTATGCATGGCAACTTAAAAACATTTTCTCATATAAAAGCATTTTCTGGGAAAACAATAGTATATAGGTAATACGAAAACAAAACTGCCCACTCACCTGGAGTTCGCCCTACAACTCCCTAGCACAACACATCAAGGTGTCATGGCGATCGGCGCCTAGAACAATAATCAAATCCAACCTCAGAATTCATATCGATAGAATATAACTTATATAAAACACGTCACTACGCAGTTCGATCCGGAAGATCTGCAACTCAGATTTCCAATCCATAACTTTCAGAGGTCCATAATATAACCCTAGAACAACATCCTAAAATTTCATTACCATCCAACGGTCGGATCTCCGTCAATTAACTAAACCAAGTGACGGTTAACATTCTATATTATGGACTTACAACTCCAATTCCGGAAGATCCGTAAATCGGATTCCCAATCCGTAAGTTCCTATAATCCTCAAATATTACGTATTACAACGCATCAAAGTTTGGTGACGATCCAACGGTCGGATCGTCAAATCACATTTTCACCTATTGCGAAAACTATAAAACGTTATTTAAAGCACCTAACCAACAATTCTTAATAACTTTCTCATACGGTGCTCAAATTGGGTATATGAATATACCACAGTGATCTACTCGACGTCACGGACGTCGACATATTTTTAAAATAATTTTTTGATGTGTCACGCGCCCCCACGCTCCAGAGCAAGCACGGGCACACGCGCACCTTCTTCCTCGCGAGCTCGCCGGACTGGTTTTTCCGGTGACCGGAAAACTGGGCATTTTTCAAATGCCTTGTTCTCCTTCGTTTCTCAACCATTTTCTTCGTATTTTATATCAAAATGAAGCCCTCAACATGTAGTTTCACACTATACTACTTTAAAGCTCTAAAAACCAAGAAATCTCACCGGAAAAATTCGAAGAAAACCGGCCAAAGATGAACCACGTGATCCCGACGTCCAAATCCTTCAAACGAAGCACTCCGAGCTTCCTTGGGACCTCACTAAGCTCACTACAAGCTTAGAATTCCCTGAAAATCGACATTTTACGTTTGCATGAATAGTGACCAAAAATGAAGGTTCGGGTTTCACGTGATTTCGAGGGTTTCACTTCCTAAAATTAGTACCATTCAACTCAGAACGTCAAGAGGATGAAGAACCATACCTTTTTGGGTTCGATCCGTGGAGTTTTGGATGGTTTTGGTCTCGTCCGTACACTTCGAGAGTGAGAGAGAAAGAGGAAATCGTGAGGGAGGAGAGAGAGAGAGATACGGGGAAGGAGAGAGGGAGAGGTCCTGCGTGTGGTCCAACCAAATCCTCACCATCCAATTTGATCCTAATTCCCTAACCACACAAACCTTCCAACATTTTTAATCTCATTTAAATTATTTTCCAAAACTTAGGAATTAGAACAAAATCAAAACATGTCACAATACTTACCTTAGTAACGCTAAGGGTAATCCCGTCATTTCGCGTCCTCGATAAGAAAATCTCGGGATGGGCTGTGACAATTATGTACTCCAAATTTTTATATTTAGAAAGAAAAAAAATTTACACTTATAAAAGTGCATTATAAGATTTTTTTTTTTTTTTTAACAAACGATATTACTACACTAAAGGGGTGAGGGAGCGGGTTAAGCCTCATAATGGGCTAGCAATCATGTGATTCAAATTCACCTTTGGTGAGAATCGAACCTAAGACCTCTCACTTACCAGTGAAGACAAATATCACTAGATCGTAGTACTAAGTGGCAAGTGCACTATAAGATTTTAAAGTGCTAATAAAAGTATTTTTTTTTAATATATAACATTGTTATATATAAATATAAGATACCAAAAATTTTTGGGGGCCTTGTACAATTGCAACATTTCGCTCCCCCTCAACGCCGCCTCTAGACTAGACTTAAAACATTTTTCGTGTTATAAATTGATAAGATGACTTACCTCTAATCTGATTACAAAGCACATCAATTTTGCCTATTAATCATATCTATAGATAGTAGGTACCGTTATGTTTGTTTTGTGCAGAAAGTAAGTATATAAATTTAACTTAAATTTCTTGTTGCACAGCCGTATCAGTCCAAATTAAGATTGACATCGACAACCAAAAGCTGTTGAGAATGCGATTAGTTTTTGCATAGCTTGCCCATGTGCAACACATTAGCTTAATGGCTCTTGAATTCACACTGGACAGAGATAAACAGTGACATCGTGGATTCAGTGACTGAGTTGATTAATAAGTTAAGCTTAGGACATGTTTGACACTATTTTTAAGAGGGTTAAAAGCTCAGCGTTGACAGATTCAACTAGAAGTATTTATGGGTTTTAAGTAGGGAGTCTTAATAAAAAGGGCTTTCCACTATTCATTATTAATTAAAAGGATATTTTGTGTATGAAAAGTCTATAATGGGTCAAGCTATTTTCTTTATTTCCTCTTATGCCATTATTTTATTATTGTAGCAGGGTCCACATTGATGTTGACATTTCTGTCTGATTAAAATACATTATTTTGCATGATGCTATTTAACTTATGCTAATTTGCTGCCAGTTCTTCATGCTTCCTTCATGTTGTCGATGTTATGCAGCTCTTCTTCTGTCAAATTGTTCCAGTATTGTTCATTGTCTTCTACTAGCTCTGCATCTCTTTCTCTATCTTCTTTTACCTTGTAATACATATATGTTGTTTCTCCTTTGAAATTTTGAGGCTTCCAGTAGGCAAGGTTCTAAAAAACGCTAGGCACTAGTCGGGCGGCGAGTTAGTGGCTAGGCGGGATCTAGGCGGATTTAGGTTAATTTCTTGTATATCTTGTAAATAAATGCATATTGACACATAAAAAATTATACTTGTATGAAATCCATTGATAAGATAATAAAAGAATGATAAAATACAAAAAGAGTATCCAACAAAATCTAAAATTTAAAAACTTATTAAGCATACATACCATATAACTTAAGACATTTTGAATGATTATATCTAATTTTTTTAAAATAAAAGTAAAAATCTGACGTTGTGGGCTTGATGGTTAGTTATAAAACTACTAGGAAGCCATGCCAGTTATCCCTTAACGAAACCAAGCCCATTGGTATCATCCCCGAAATTCTCTCTCTTTTATTTATGATTTTATTAGTGTCCTACTTTGAACTTTGGAGCCAAAACCGGTCAGAGCATGGGTCTTTTATTTATGATATTATCTGGGTTTGTGACACTTTGAACTTTGGAGCACCAAAACCGGTCAAAGCATGCATCCTTCCCCATCAACCGGTCCTATCTCTCTCTCACCTCCCTCACGTCACTCTCTCACTCTCTCTCTAAACCTACACACTCAACCACCAATTCTTATCATCACTTACACATCACCATCGATTTTGTTTTTCAAAACCAGTTCTCTCTCTCTCTCTCTCTCTCTCTCTCTCTTTTCGAACTCTCTACCTTCTCTCGAAACCATATTTTCCTCTTAGATTACAGCTCGCTCTCTCTCTCTCTCTCCTTTCGAACTCTCTGCCTTCTTTCTAAACCACCATAGCCAAAGAGAGCTCCAGGCACCATCACCAAAAAATCCAATTAAATCGAGACCCCAAACCACCAAATACAAGACCTGCGCAACCTGGGATCCCTATGATACCTTTGCATGTTAAATTCTGTGATGGAAAGTAGGAGAATCCAAGCAAGGGTTCTCGATGATAGTTGCTCTAATGGAATCGAGCTACAACCTTTGAAAATTGAGCTTCTGGCGTGGAGCTCTGGCGAGGGACGCGTCGAACTTGGGGTCCCATGAGCTCGAATTAGTCCCGTTTGAAACTCAGGTAGCTTAACCCATGCTCTGAATGTTAATTTCAAGTTCAAATTCGAGTTTGCAATTTTGGGTTTCTGTTTGAAATTTCTTCCCAGGAAACCATTTCACTCCGCCTAGACAGCCGCCTAACAGCGCCTAGGCGGGCGCCTAACAGCTCCCCGATTTTTCTTAACGATTCGAACCTAATCGCATCGGCACACCTCTGCCCAGCGCCTAGGCGCCGCCTAGGCCGATTTTTAGAACACTGCCAGTAGGGTTGATGACTGATTCTTGTCTTACTGTAAATATACATTTCTTTTTCTTCTCTTAAATCTTCAAACTCATCTAAGACTAGCATTTAGATCCCTCGAAATCTTATAATATTTTTGTATGAAGGAGTCTACCTGTGTGGGGAGATAGAGGATAGTCTAAATGACTCTTTATTAATCATGGTTATATGCCTAGCTTTCTCCTTATGCATATGTGCATACCAATCTGGAGGACTACTGATAAAAATTATGCAAATTTCTTTCCACTAGTCTAGATAATCTTCTGCTACTTTTATAAGTTTTTCAGGAAATGATTCAAATATGGTTAATAAAAATTTTATCAAGATAGCCAAACTCTAATAGTAAGGCTGGGGTAACTTCACATATGTTTTTTCTGATGCTCATAACTAAAATTTCATGGTCTAAAATCTCCAATGTTAATCTTGGCCACAGCTATGCTAACTTCTGGTTTATAAATACAACACTTTGTACTATCACAAAGACATGGTGGATACATCTTTATAATAATATACATCCCTGGTTTTGGATCAAAGATGGACTGATACAAAGCACATTGTAATTGTAATTGTAACTCTTTCATGGACTGTGATGCTCTGCTCAGGATCTCATTTTCCATATCTGGTGGCATTATTCTTAATTTTTCTTTTGAAATTTCTTCTAATACGATATCATCTATTATTAAGTCTAAAGATATATTCCCAAGAAAACTTTCATATCTTTCTTATTTTTCTTTGTCACTCAGATGCTGATGCTGCTCATTATTTTGATGTTGCTCCATTTCAATGTCTTCTTCTAAGAGCTCAATCTTAATCTCTTCTATGGGCTCATTAGCCTCTTATTCTATGGGTTCAATAACCTTTTTTTTTCTTTATTCTTATGTTGATCAGTTTCCAAACCTATTTTCAATTCTCTTTTCAAGGTGTCACTTGCCTTTTACTGCATTATAAGATACTGGAGTTCTTGGTTCATTTTGGTAAACTTACTAAGTAATGACTCATGGTCTCTAGAAATGACTTAAAGGTTGTGCTCAAGAGAATGAATATGATGTTGGCTTTGATGGAAATTAAAATTAAAGCTATCAAACTCTTGTTTTAAGGCCCTGATTATTTTTTCATGACCTAGCCTCATGCTTGGCTATTTGATTTGGATATTCCAAAAATTATCTAAGAGAACATGTTGCCTATCAGAGAGTTTTGGTACCCTTGGCCTATACCTCAGAGTTGGACTTCTGATTCATTCAACAAGAGTGCCATTAAAGTTGAAAGTGGGTATTGGTGGTGATGCTAGTCTGCTTATGCTATTTTGGAATCCATTGAATGATGGAGGTCCATGGTGCATCATTATGCTATTGAAATATGCTCTTTTACCTTGTGGTCTTGTGCTATTTGAGGATGATGGTCCATGATATTCCATTATTGTTCAACGAATTAATCTTGATAAGATATCAACTAATGTATTGTCACTATCTTTTATATGCTCAAAAATTGGTTTAAAACCATTTCCTGTGATTGAATCAATAAAATTAACCCATCTTCGGGCTGCCTGTTTATTAACATGTATCTTGTTATAATGAGAAACTATATTTTGACAATCTGTTCTAATCGCAATACTTCATTATGTAAAAATAAAGAGAATGCTTCACGTGAGTTCATTATTCCTAAAATTTCTAAATCTGTTGATGGTAATCTTGACTGTACATCACTAAATTTTCCTGATGAATATCTACAAACTTGTTTGTCAGACTTTGTTGACTCCTTATGCTTTTTATGATATAGTATACTTGCCCATCCTAATGATGAAGCATATGTTTCAACTATTTTGTAAATATCATCTAATGGTAATGTTAATGGCTTAAGTTGAGTAATTTCTTCCTTTATATTTTGAACTAATTTCATATCTTCACTATTAAAATATTTTTGTCCTGTTTTGCTAGTTTTACTATGTAATACTACTATTTTTCTTCCTAAATTAGGGATAAAATTTCTTGCATAATTTAACAATCCTAAAAATACTTGCAACTGTTTTTTATCTTCTAACTTATCTGGAAATTTTAAGACTTTTTTAGTTATATGATCTTATAATTGTATTGTACCTGACTTGATATGCATTCCTGAAAATTATATATCTTGCTTTTCTAATGCTATTTTATTTTTGCTAATCACAATTCCATTATTAATAAGTTCTTGTAAAACTATCTCTAAGTGCTTCCTATGTTCATTTCTATTTTTACTATGTACTAAAATATCATCTACATAAACACTACAAAATTTTTCATACTTCTTGAAAATTTCGTCCTTCTTTCTTTGAAAGATCGATGGAGCATTTTTAAGTCTAAATAACATAACAAGCTACTAAAAATGTCATTCTGGACAAGTAAAAGTTGTCCACTCAATTGATTCTTCTGCTAATCGTATAATCCTGATTTACAATCAAACTTGCTAAAATATTTACTCTCTTGATTTTTATTTATAAGCTCATCCTTATTTGGCAACTTATAACTATCTTCATATGTATTATCATTTAATCTATTGTAATTATAAACTATTCTAGCCTTACCTCTCTTTAGCTCTGAATGTTTTCTTACAATAAATATTGTTGATCTATGTCTAGACTTAGAGGGTCTAATTACTGTTAAATTTAACAACTCTTTTATTTGCTGCTCAAACTCTTGTTTATGGGTTAATCTCTGTTTACTACCCTGAAGTTTCGTGGTTTTCAACATTTGGTACATGAAGTTTTTTCATCCCAGAGTCATACCTCAAGTCTTAATTTTGGGACAGTTTCATACCTCCGTTAAGTTTTCCGTTAGAATTTATGTTAACTGATGATGTGGCGCTCACATGGACAATAATTGAGCGCCACGTGTCAATATGGACCCACTTTAATATTAAAAAATTAAAAAACAAATACAAAAACACAAAAAAAAAGCCAACATGTCTCTTCACCCCCGCACTCGCCTTCTCTCTTTTGCAAATCCCAGCACCTCTAGATTTCTTTCTTTCTTTCTTTCTCTCTCTCTCACTACCCTCACTCTCTTCCTCCGCCTTATTCGCCGTGAAAAGAAGACCACAAGAAAGAAAACCCACCCACCCGCCCCTCTTCCCCGATCTCTCCCTCTTCTCTTTCCCGATCCTTCCCACACCTCCCTTTTCACCTCTCTCTCTCTCCAAGCACATCTAAGCTTCTCTATGTCCATGTAGGTGCCGAAGATGTCATCATCGTAGCTACCCAGCTCCTCAAAGCCGCAGGACGGGCCGTCGAACGGGTCCAGGAGCAGATCCAGGTCGTCGGGGATCCGAAAATGGCCTCGGATTGGGTTCGACGATGCTAGGAGCCCCGGAACGGGGCGCTCGGAGTCGTGTCTGGAAACGGCATGCGTCATGCGTGGGTGGTGAGAGTCCTGAGAGCTGGAGCTTAGATCCGGTTTCGGGTTGGCCGGATCTTGCATTTTGTCGAGTCTTGCGCTTATAGCTCTCTTTCTCTCTCTTCTACTCTCTCTTCTTGCGACCATACTAGATGTGTTGACAATGAGTGTTCTTCACTCAAGATCAAGATGGTCAGGGTTAAGGTCTGGCTCGGAGGCTTTGCCGCCGGAGGTCGAAGCTCCCGATTTGGAGGACATGGAGAACCAGAAAGGTTAGGGAATCGCGGTGAGAGATTGATTTGCTGGGTTTCTGCTGGGTTTTGTAAGGTGTGGGTTCAGAGAGATTGGCGGTGGTGGTGGGGTTTGCTGGATGTTTCTCGTCGTCTTCTTTTCACGGCCAATAAAGCAGAGGAAGAAAGTTAGTGTAGTGAGAGAGAGAGAAAGAAAGAGAAAGAAAGAAAGAAATCGAGAGGTGCTGGGATTTGGGTGGGGTGGGATTTGGGTGAGGTGCTGGGATTTGCAGAAGAGAGGAGAGTGCGGGGGTGAGGGATAGGTTGGGCTTATTTTTCTTTTTCTTTTTTGGTGTGTTTTTGTATTTTTTTTTAATTTTTTAATATTAAAGTGGGTACATATTGACACATGGCGCTCAATTATTGTCCACATGAGCATCATGTCATCAGTTAACAGAAATTCTAACGGAAAACTTAACAGAGGTATGAAACTGTCCTAAAATTAAGACTTGAGGTATGACTCTGGGATAAAAAAAAAAATTCATGACCAAATGTTGAAAACCACGAAACTTCAGGGTAGTAAACAGAGATTAACCCCTTGTTTATCTAATAAACTACAAGGCATATCAGTTGTCTTTATGGTTAAATCTAGGTTAATTATATCTAATTTTGCTAATATTTTGTTTTTACTCCAATGTAATTATGGGTCTTCTCCTATGATTCTAGTTTGTTCTGCTAATTGTAATAATTCTTCTAAACTCTTTGGTCTATCTAATTGTAATATTTCTATACGGTTTCCTTCTTCTAAAATCGGATATTCCTGTTCAAATATTTCTTCATCAAACTTTTCTATATTATTATGCTCATCATTTTCTTTTGAGTTTTCTAAATAATAACTATCTTGGCCCCTAGACTCTTATATACTTATACTTTTGTATGCTTCTACAGTATTACTTTGATCAGTTATTGTGATACCTCTTTTGAAAAATGTTATGTTAGGATTCATATATAAAAAACCTTGTAAACTTTTCAAAAAGTTTAAACCTAAAATGAATGGGTATGATCCTACTGGTGAAACAAATGTTAGTGGTAAATTAAAGTATTGTTTTTCTACTTTAATAGACTCATTATTAATACAATGTGTTAAATAAACTGGTATCTCGTCAAACTATGTTATTCTCACTGGTTTTGCTAATTTTTGTCTATATTTTTCTAATACTAACTCTTCTCTTATGACATTCTTTGTGCTTCCTGTATCTATCATAGCTGTTATTTGTATTTTGTGTTCTTTTGCTATTTTTATTTCACAATTTATGGTAATTAAAGAAATATTTTTTTGCTTTTCTATACTATAAACAATATTTCCTAATATTTTAAATTAATTTCTAATAACCTATTACTATAACACTTTTCACACAATATTGAATATGTATTATAATATTTATTTGCAACTAACTTGCTACACTTATGACATTTTTCTGGCCAACCTAAATGTATATATTTATATTCTTCTTCATGTTGTTCTTCTATGAATGCACACATATATTCTTCTAAATCACTATTTTAACTACTTGAATCTTCCGAGTCTGAATATATCATATTTATAATTTCTATACTATAAATACTCTCATTATCACTTAAATCATCTAAACTATGTATTGACTATATATCCTCATCCTTTTATAACTTAAACAACTCCATCAAATGTACTTTTTCTCTCGGCTGTTTACCTAATTTTGGACATTTAGGTCTAATGTGTCCAACTTCTCCACATAAATAACATTTACAACTACTCTTATCTTTTGGTGCTTTATATTTTCTAATCCAAGGTCTGCCACTTCTTTTCCTAAATTGTTTTGGAATATATTTTCTCTTCCTATATGTTCTTGAAGGTCTTATGCTAAATTCTTATGTTGTTTATATGGTTTATATGACTTATATTTCTTTTTGTATATTTTCTTATGCTTATTTTTCTTGTGACAACCATACTGTTGCGGTAAATCTATATTTTTACAGCTCATATAAAATTGCTTCCTAATTTGTCTCTTACCTTGTATTTGACTACACTCTTGTCTAAGTATATCATATACATGTTGAATTCTAGGTCCTATTGCAATATCATTTTTCGTTGGATGCTTTTGCCATTCATTCCAAATCTTTTCTCCTATTGGTCCCTTTATTTTTGTCATATAAATATCTAATAAATTAGTATCACTAATTCTACCTGTTCTTCCTAAATATTTAAAGAAGTTTGTTGTATACTCAACTATATATTTTAAATCACAAGCTATATATTGTAAATCAAAAATTTGTAATTGTTCTAAATTTCTAATTGCTCTGATCTGTTCTTGTTCACTTCTATCATCTAACCTATTATGATCTAAAAACTCTTGCCAAAACCATCATTAAAATGCGTTTTAGCAACCTGATGTTGTTCTGGATTTTGAACTTTCCATGAATGAAAATAATAAAAAAACTAAACCATTTAAAGTATGCTCAAAATAATCTAACATATGACTAAAATCTAACATTAATGCTACATGTACACAACATTTTTCCCATCTCTCAATTGTTCTTTCCCAATCTTGTGGATTTACATTATCTAAGTTTAATATATTTCCTGCTATATTAATTTGTTCTAACCCTCTCATGTAACATCCCACATCGCCCAAGGGAGTGGATCATCCAAGCCTTATATGTATATTCTCATCTCTACCTAGCACGAAGCCTTTTGGGAGCTCACTGGCTTCGGATTCCGTAAGAACTCCGAAGTTAAGCGAGTTCGCACGAGAGCAATCCCAGGATGGGTGACCCACTGGGAAATTCTCGTGTGAGTTCCCAGAAACAAAACCGTGAGGGTGTGGTCGGGGCCCAAATCGGACAATATCGTGCTACAATGAAGTCGAGCCCGGGATGTGGTGGGGGCCCAGGCCGAGATGTGACAATTTGGTATCATAGCCAATACCTGGCCGGAAGTGTGCCGACGAAGACGTCGGGCCCTAAGGGGGTGGATTGTAACATCTCACATCGCCTAGGGGAGTGGATCCTCTAAGCCTTATATGTAATTCCCATCTCTACCTAGCACGAGGCCTTTTGGGAGCTCACTGGCTTCGGATTCCGTAGGAACTCCGAAGTTAAGCGAGTTCGCGCGAAAGCAATCCCATGATGGGTGACCCACTGGGAAGTTCTCGTTGGTGGAGTCGAGCCCAGGATGTGACAATTTGGTATCAAAGCCAATACCTGGCCGGAAGTGTGCCGACGAAGACGCCGGGCTCTAAGGGGGGTGGATTGTAACATCTCACATCGCCCAGGAGAGTGAATCATCTAAGCCTTATATGTATATTCTCATCTCTACCTAGCACGAGGCCTTTTGGGAGCTCACTGGCTTCGGATTCCGTAGGAACTCCGAAGTTAAGCGAGTTCGCGCGAAAGCAATCCCATGATGGGTGACCCACTGGGAAGTTCTCGTTGGTGGAGTCGAGCCCAGGATGTGGTGGGGGCTCGGGCCGGGATGTGACATCTCAAATATGTAATCTACTCCTGCTTGTTCATTATATTGTTCATTTGTTGGTCTCAAAAATTGTTAATCAGTTCTACCTGTGTAACCTGGATTTTCTACTCATGATGTACTACTTTCTTCTGCTAGATTACATTCTACTTTTAATTCTAATAAATTATTATATTTTTTTATCCTAAAATATGTTCTACTCCTATTTCGAAAATTAATTTTTTCATCTCTTCATCTGAACTGGATAGGTTCTCTACCTCTTCTGATTAGCTTGGGTAACCATGATATGCTGCTAGGTGTCACTCATGGTTTGTGGAAGCCCTAAACGTGTGTAATCACTAAAGAGAGAATTGAAAGTAAGTTTCAATTCACAATCGATGTAAAATGGTTTTAATCGCCCACTGCCTCGCTAAAAGGAACCTAATGGATCGTACACCGTGTAAGGTGGAGATTGAAGAAACAATGGAGATGGGTAAGAATAATTAAATGGTTTAATTATTTATGGCAAGGATTAATTAATATGTTAATTAATCAAACGAATAAGTTCGTTAAAGACCTCGGGATAGTTTTGGACCTTAAGGCCCAATGGGCTTCGAACGTCAAAGTCCATTGACTTAAGTTGTATGACAACTTAATGAATAAAGATTCACAAAGGCCCAAAAGCCCATATCCATTTTGTGTAGAATTAGGGTTTTTTGGTTCTTTAGGTCATTTAAAGAAGTGACTATATAAAGAACTTTATAGCCTAAAATTCATAAGGGTTTCTTTTGGGAGAATTAGAGAGAACATGTCTCTCATTTTCTCTCTAAGAGGCCAACCACCTTGGAGGGTGAATCTAGCAATCCTACTACTCCAAGGTCACTCATTTCTTATTCAATCTAACCTTGGTGTAGAATCTTTAGAGGTTCTCTATTTTGGGAACTTGGAGAATCCAATTCTTTCATCCAAATCCATGGAGCTAAGAAGCAAGGAATGAAGGCCCTATCTCTTGGGTGATTATCCTTTGCATATGCAAAGAGGAATCTACAAAGGTAAATATTTCTCAACTAACAAATGTTGATTTAAAAGTTGAGTCAAGGTTCACCAATCTACTAGGCTTTGAATTTCATGGTTGATGTTTTTGTTTTTGAGTGCATGCAAGCATGATTCCGCCTTTAATTTGTTAATTGCATGCTATTGATGTTGCTCAAATAAACATGTTTTTCACAAAATTTCCTTCAGATGTAGAGACACATGTACATATTTTCTTTAAATGCTCATTCGCTAGAGTTTTTTGGTTTAGATCACCATTACAATTGGATGTGAATTTGGTAGAGGGTGGTGATTTTTTGGAATGTTGGAAGTGGTTGAGTAAGAAATATAGTGATGGGGTGGAGGCGGATAAGCTTATGTGATGGGTGGTATGTGGGTTGTGGCGTCTTTGGAAATGTAGGAATACCATGGTCTTTGAAAAGACTATAGTGGAGCCTCAATCAGCATTGGAGTCTATGGTTCGGCAATAGAATGAGCTTGAGGGAGAATGTGGGAGCAAAGACTTGCTACAGGGCAGCAACGCGAGGTAGGGGGATGGTTCAAGAGAGATGGGTGAAGCCTCCATTTCAAACTATTAAGATTAATTGTTATGGTGCTTGGTGTTCTCGTACAGGGATTGGTGGATGTGGGTGGGTGGCTAAAGACTTTGCAGGGATCTTCCAGGGGGCCGGAGGTGAGGGGGGCATCTGCGGTAGGTCTAGTTTGATGGCGAAAGCAAATGCGGTGAGGTGGGGTTTGTTGGATTGTATAAAGATAGGTTATGGAAGGGTTCAAATTGAAACTGACTCGAAGATGCTTGTTGAGATGTTAAATGGCCTTCTTTTGTCGAAGGCTAGCATTGAAGGAATATTATGGGACATTGAGTATAGTAAAAACCAATTGGATTGTGTGGAATTTCTTTATACTTGTCGGACCTGTAATGAGGTTGTGCATTTGGTGGCAAAGTTTGTCACGCGTATGAGGGGTTCTCATTCGTGGGATTGCTTGGAGCCGGAGTGGTTATTTAATACTCTGGCTAGTGATGTAAACATTTATGTTCGTATCTAATAATATTTATCCTTGGGAAAAAGAAAAAAAATCATATGTCTTATATTTTTCTACGTATTGTTCTTCGTCTAAATGATCAATGTCTTCTATAAGCTTATCTATAATATGATCAAAATTTTGCTCAACTAAATTAATATCTAAATTATCAAAAGCCATATGAATACTCTCATTTTCGATCTCACTCTCATCCTCTTCTATATTTTCTAGTTGCTTGTAATTACTAAACCTAATTGTTGTTTTACCTGTACTAGTTTCATATATTTGTACTCTATCTGGTTGTCTATTTTTTGCTACTTGTAAATTAGGTAATGTCCACTGAGTTCCTTCTAAAAAGCTATTATCTACAGGTTTTGCTTTTATCATATTTGCATGCTTACTACCAAATGTTTGAAATAAATTTTGAAATTCTAAATTAAACTTATGATTATATTTATCAGACACTTTTCCAATATACATTAAACTAATACACAAATTTTTTTACTCTCCTTTCATATTATAATTTGTTTATGCTTACTTTAATATATTTACTAAATTCGTTTATTGTCATAACATAATTTGGAATACATCATATGACTGCTAAGTTTGAACTTAAGTCTATTTCAGCTGTTGTTATTGCTGCTTGTTGGTGATTATCCCATCTATCATCATATATGTATACTAAAGCTTTTGTGCCTACTTGTGCTCTGGTTAATCCTACTATTCCAATTAATATTGTCCCTATGTGAATCTGACTTAAATGTGATTTTCTCAAATGCATAACTGCTTCATTACTAAGTAAATTAAGTGTAACTTCTTTACCAATACAGCTAACTTCATGTTGACTGGTGCTACTTAAAATTCTACTTCTATTTTCAAATAAACCTAATTGATACAAATTGTATTTATTTTTCTGCGTTTTCTCAAAACCTCTTCTAATAAATTTTTGTGCTTCTTCTTCATTTGGATAAATATCTTCAACTCAAATTACTTATTTTCCTTTTTTCCTAAAGAGTTCCATTTTCTGTTATCAAAATGATTTATCTTAGGTCTTCTAATATAATTATTTGTACTTAAAGTTAAATTTTCTAATTTTTCTAATAAAGATGGTGGAAGTGATGAAGATGCGTTATGTAAAACTTGATTTATTTCTGCTATTTGTTCTTCAACTTGATCTAATTTCTCAGCCAAACTTAAAACTAATTGAATAATTAAATTATTTTGCCTAATGGGAATATTACTACTAGCTACTTGTGTTGAAAAATCTGTTAAATCTATTGGTTCTTTATCTAACTTACTAATTTCTTTCAAAGCCTGGATATATTTTCTACTAGTTCTAGAATCGGTCATTAAACTAATAATTTATTTATTTTATTATGTAGCTTATCTACTTGTTCACTCAACTCTTTTTGCACTATTGAATTTTTTGAACTTCTGATTTTAACTGATCAACTATTTCTAATGATTTCAGTTCTACTTGCTTAGGCTTACTATGTATAAGGTCAATAAATTCTTATATCTCTCTTTTGCTAGGAAACCTTTGAATATTTTTATTATTATCTTCTAACTGAGATGTAATATAATCTAAATTTTGTCTAATTGTTTTTATGGATTTTTTCTGAAAATGTTCTAACAACTGGTTTAACAAATGATTATGCTTATTATTTTCTAATTTTATATTTTCTACTTGATTAATAATAAGATCTACAATACTATTGGCTTGTGGATTTTCTACACTATGCAATATGATTATGCTTTCTCAATGGAAAATAACAAACTAAACTATTTTGTGGTTCGCTAATTTCTAAATTAAGATTATCTATCATAAACTACAATCTACATTTCTCTAAAGTTACGGCTAACTGGTTTCTTAAAAACTCTCTTTCTTCTATCAAGGTCTCTAAAACTTGATATGTTGTTTTTTTTTTTTTTTTTTTCTTCTAAAATTTTATGCTGCACTTCTGTGTTATTATATTTACAAATAAATGAAGGATGTTCAAGATAATCAAGATAAAAGTTTTGCTTCTTCAAAGTCATGCTAATTCTTTTGGATATATATGCTAATCATCTCTTTATGCTAGTTATAGTTGGGTGTCTGGGACAATAAATACCTGGTGGTTGTGGTTGACAAGGTCTACAAGGACAATAATATATGTTGTTCATATAGAATTAAACAAGTCTGTAATATCAGTTGTGTTAATTACTTATGTCCTCAAGGTACTTTACTATTATAATTATACTATTAAAATGCTAAACTTGGCTTTGATACCAAATTCGTAAAGCAAGCTCGGTTAAATAGTCGGATGACCATTATAACAACTAGACATAAAACCTTGCACATGGAACTCAACATGTTTCAACATGATAGCCACTCACAATGCAGGTATAAGGCCTTAACGACTGAACTCAGAGGTACACTAGTTAATGTCCAGTTATTTGTATGACAAGCATTCAACTATAACAAAGTGCTTCGAACAAAGTATGATCGTCAGTTTAGCAGGTTAATAATATAACTACAATAGTGTTTCCCTGTTTTGGACTAGAAGTCTAATTAAACAAACACACTAAAGAAATAAAAGAAAACTTACTTAAGACTTGGAGATTGCTTGAATCTGTACACTTGAACTTGTATTGATATATAAAATGTTTACAAAGAGAAGTGTTTACAAAGGATGCTAGGAAGGTTTCGGATGCTTGAGTGT
The DNA here is from genome assembly GCA_035220775.1 of Malus fusca. Lineage (NCBI taxonomy): Eukaryota > Viridiplantae > Streptophyta > Magnoliopsida > Rosales > Rosaceae > Malus > Malus fusca. The sequence continues at coordinate 14,429,504 of CM069067.1, read as the reverse complement.
ATGAGGATTGAAGTATGGTGGGAGTATCTGGTGTGTTACAATGAATGGAACTCCTCTTATATACACTGAGTGAGAATACTATGTATATAAAAAATTAAAATTCTTTACAAATGAATGGTGTAGAAGTATCCTTGGTACTTGTCATTTGTCACTTTGCTTCTACTATTGCTAAAATTGTCAGCACTGTTTATCAAACGTGGTCTGACTTATTTATCTTCTTTTGCTTTGTTTTGATGAATGCATGTGAACTTGCTTGTCTCATGTTGCTTTGCATGTCAACATCCTGCATGGCTTGTTTCCTGGAGCCCATAACTTTGTCATTTTTTTTTTTGTATTTACTTTGATGAAGAGCATGTGACTTCTGATGGATGTTGGAGATTGTGATACTTTTGCCTTTTTCTGTCAAAAGGTTTTCAAGGGCAACCTTGCCATTTTAAAAATTATTTGTCCTTATGGTTAAATGAAAGTTTTCTAGGGTGTTTCCATTAGTTTTCCATTTTAAGTAACTAGTTTGAATGTGCTTTTAGAAGATTGAAAAGCGCTTTTTAACGAGTAAAAGCATTTTAATTTAAAAAAACTATTGTTTACAAAATTTTCTAAAGCATCTTGAGTTGAAAGTAGAAGCACTTCAAGTGGTTTTTTTTAAAAAGCGCATAGGAAGTGCAACACCTCCTAGAAGTTCCACCAAAGAAAAATATAAGAAGCACATCACTTTAATGAATTTAGGGCTGGTTTGAGATTGTAATGCTTTAAAAAAACACTTTATTAAAAAATCGAGAACATCAAATGTGATAAAAAAAAATGCTTTTAAAAAAACTGTTGTCAATGATATTAAAAAAAAGGCCAAATTTTTTTTGTAGTCCCTGTGGTGACACACCACTTTTAATGTAACCCTTGTGGTGAAAAAGCTATTAATTAAACCCTCGTGGTGAGCTCTGTTAGCAATTAAGGTCCAAATCCAAAGTTCCGTTAGTCTTCTATTAAATAAAATTGGTCAAAATTAAGTTTATTTATTTTGGAAAATAAAAGGACAAAAATATAATTGAATTAAAATAAAATTACAAATAAGTTTATTTTTTCGATTTGGTTTCGGGAATTTTTCGGTTCGGTTTGGGATTTTTGGTATTTTTTTTCCAGTCCTACCCATCTACTTTACCTTTTTTACTTTGTCTTTTTTTTTTTTTTTTTTTTTTTGGAAGACCTTTTTTACTTTGTCTTTGGTAGACACGTATGCTATGTAACAAGGAAATCTCACATGTCATCTAAGGCTAAAGGTTCCAATAATACCAACAGGATCCTCTTCGGATTCTTTGGTGAGGATTCTGAGAATCCATAAATCGTGTATATTCATCATATATCGTGCAGTTAGTGTCAAATATTATTTATGTTTATTTTTAAATTAAAATATTTAAAATGATTTCTGACCGCATAATGTACGATAAATGGATACGATTCACGAATCCTCGGAATGCACACAAAGAAGATCCGACGAGGATCCGGACTCATATTATTTGGTTTCTTACCTAATATTTCAATCAAACTATTCTAATTTAAGAAAAAAAATTTGAATTCAAATATAAAGAGAAAGACACACTGCTTTTGATTTACTAACTAATCTACCTCAAATTTACACATTACGATTTAAATTGTTACTAGTGGACAACGACATAACATATCTCTCAATCAAACATATTACTTTTATAACTCTCGTCTTTTCTCCCACAACAGTCCAAGACATGTGACCTTGCATTGCATTTTGTAAGGAAATTGTTCTGAAAATTAGACCTTTGAAAATCTCAAACAGGGTTTAGATCTAAAAAATTGAAGTATCCAATATTAAAGGCCTATACATGCTTTGATCCACTACGATCTTGTCCATGTTTTTAGTTAAGATTCGTTGACAAACAGAACTTCGTCAAGACATGCCTGCAATTGCAACAAATCTTTCATACTAAAAGACTAAGATCGAAAATTAACCTAAAACAAATGAAGTTATAAGAGAATTCAGGGAAGTGGGTGAATCCATATTTACTGCATGACCTGTGTCCTTGATTATTTCCACCTTTGATTTTGGTCCCAACTGCCTGTACATATTCAAAAGTGAACATTAAAATCCTGATTAATTAATTTAATCATGAAGAAATAAATTAAAATTAAGTCACCTTTGCAGCTGATAGGCCAAGTACACAGGGAAGACTTCATCCTTGTCACCCCAAATTATCAGTGTTTCCTTCACCCAAATAAGAACTCCCTTCAAAATTTCGGAAGAGAAAGTTTTCTAAGTGTTGAATTATGGCCAAGTTGGTTTATACCTGAGTTAGAATAGGAAGGTCTGGATCTTCTTTTTTCCTCAGCAAGTGCTCTGCCAGCTCTAATTTCTCCTTCCTGTGTTGTTTATAGGTCACCTACATATCACAACATACAAATCCAATCCTACTAGAATTAACTTGACGCACAAATGTTCTTTTGCCAGACACTACAACAAAGTGCCTAGACACTGTGATTGTCAGACTATATATCTTAGTCTTCAATCAATACTTTATCGATAGACTGATAATATAACATGTTATATATCTGAGTAGAACATTGCAAATCCAATGAAACTCACATTGATGAACCCACGAAGGAAAATGTCAGGGACCCACTTAGAAGGGCCAGGTTTATGCATTGATAGATTCACCAGGAGCCGTAGATCATGAGCACTTTGAGGCACAAGGAGATTCAATGCATTGCTTCCAACCTTATTGAGCTGCTCTCTCTTCTGCTCCTCCGTCATTCCAATCCCACAACTCACAACCACAGTCTTCTCCACCAACTCCGGGTACATCTCCGCCATCCAATACGCCACGAACCCTCCGTAACTTATGGAGTACACAGAAAATCTGTCCAACCCTAATCTCTTCAACCCTTCTGCCACACATTTTGCTTGGAAGATCTCAGTCCTTTCAAGCCTAGTTGTATAGGAGTCGCCAAAGAACAGTAGGTCAGGCACATACAGATTGAAGCCTTGAGAGAGAGAGCCCACCTGATGGATGAACTGCCACTTTGAATTGCCACCATACCCATGAAGCATTACTAGGGCAGGCTTCTGGGACCTCCTAGGATTTGCAACCCAAAAGTGCATCGTGGTTTGATCATCTAATTCAACTGTGCAGGGACAAAGACCACACGACCTGAAATATACTGATAAAAGTAAATCTGCAACTGTGATTAGGAGCGTGATTGGATTCAGCAAAGGTAAAATTGAAATCAAGAATTGGGAAATGGCTATGATTGTTGCAAGGTAGAAGGAGAGGACATTGGAAAATTTTGGGTAAGCCATGACCTAGGGTTTGAATTTGAATTGAGAAATATTGAGTGGTTGATCTCCTCCTTGTTGGATTACTTAAATTGGCATGGTTTGTGATGCTTCACGCAGTTTCTATATAAGATGTAAAAGAGAGTTGGGGGCATCTCACATTTGTGAGGTGATGAGGACAATTGCTTGACCCACTTGCATGTTCTTCTAGACGATGAAAACCAATCGTGCCAACTCAAAATAACAAGAGGAAAAACAAAACGGAGACTGGTTTGTAACTGTAATCGTATTAAACTAGAGAGCGGGAATAACGCTGCATCGTGTCACTCTCGTATGTTTCGTATCACTTTCATGCTATGACATGAACATATGTAAGTATATTCCTACAAAAGTGTTGATGGGTTAACGAGAGTAGAAATAGCGTTTCCTTGTTGAAATTTTCTTTTCTCTTTCTTACAAACAATAAAAACATAATATATAGGCTTCTTTTTAATTTTGAAGAAGTGTGTATATATGTCAAAGACAAATGGCAACCATTGTTAATAAAGATACTGGTAATGCTATCAGATCTAAAATTAAAGAAGGTAAATAACAAAAAAATTAATAAAAATGAATGGGAAGCAAAAATAAATACGTGAGTAGCACTATCTAAAGCTACCAATGCTACTGATCTAACTACTTTTTCCTAAATTAAGCAAAAGTTGGTCATTCTTTACACTAATTTAAAAGCATGTATGCATAATGGTATGGCATCCGGGACCAAAAGATTTGGACCATTAGATTAAAGAAATACCACAAGCGATAAGGTCCAGCAGGAATCTACAGGATCAGGGCATGGGAAAGCATCACTTTGTCTTCAAGATGGGCACTGACCTCCAAAATTTATGAATCTCGGAAAGGAAAATGCTAAGGAGATTTTTTGAAAAATGGAACTCTTTATGAATATTTTGTTACTTTATGTTTTTGGCATAATTTTTGTGCCAACATTGTAAAACATTGTGCAAAAAACATGAGAAGACAGAAAGTTCATAGAGAGTCCCATTTTGAAAGAGTCTTTTTAAGTGGAAGGGAATATAATTGAAAATTCAGTGTACAAGTGGCAATAAATTGAGATGCCAAGTGGGCATGTAGATAACAATGATTTGATTTAGGGTTAAATTAACACTCAGTCACTTCGGGCCTTTGGATCCAATCCAACAGTTGTTCAATTTTCTTTGGCAATCATTGGATTAGAAGGGTTTTAAGTGGTGGAGTATCATCGAGATAATCACATATCATTATCTATAATTAGCTTCAAATCAACAAACTAATAACTATAAGTAACACGTTTTCTGATGATTCCAAATTGAAGTTCTAATTCCATTTCGTACCTAGAATATGGTTGTATCAAAAAACCCAATATACGTTAGAACTGTTTCGTTATTAAGGTTTAAACCATAAAACGTACAAATTGTGCCCTTTTTCCTTTATTTCTCTATACGTTACTTACTAAACATATGAAAAAATAAGAAGACAGTGCCACCAGAACAAGAAAGTTTCTCTCGTATTTCAAAACAGCCCAACTGTGCAACAAAAGATTTCTTGCAGATGGGGGCACCTCAGCTGATTATATTATATTCTACTTTGCTCATCGATGCTTTACCTTTGCCTCTTTGAGAGAGATCTAGATGTTTCCCGAAATAATGAAAACAGCTAGCATTTGCTTCTTGTCAAGTATGAACACACACAAAAGAACACATCACAAATACCTTACTTCCAAATGCTTCCAATCCTTCTTAACCTTTACAATCACTTTTACCCCCATCCCGCAATCATCTGCATAATATAGTCCCCCATCTTTCTGCTTTTCCCACTTTTTGGACGGCTGTATATCACTTTTTGTCATCCAATCCCAAGCTTTCCACCGACATTCCGTCACCGTTTCCACCTTCTTTGCTCTATAAATATACAGTTCTCCCGCTTCATCTGATATTAATTAAATTCATCAAGTTGGTTTTTCCTTTTTCTTCAAGAAAAAGAAAAACTAGTCTTGAAACCCTAATTTCATTGAGCCCACCAATGGCTGCTGCTGCTACTACTACTACAAGCTATCCATACACAAGCCAAAACCCATCTTCTCAAAGATCAGTGGCCATGGTGCTTGCTCTAGTATCTGCAATTGTTCTTTCACCTATCTATACAAACCCTAGAAAAAGCAGTGATGCAAGATACCATGAAGCAAAATGGAGCTCTGGGTTTGTTCTTCCCATGATTCTTGCCGGACTTATCATTGCCATCAAAACCACTTCTTCATCATCATCGAGTTCGTCAGCTTCTTCGTTGTCGTCTACTCGAGGAGATTCTTCTATTCCTTCTTCTGATCCTTCGTGGGTTCTGAGAATTGGGAGCTCGTCCTGGGGGCTTGCTGGGGTTTTGGTGATGCTGATGTTTGTGCTTTCTTGGCAAGGTTCTGTTCATGAATTCTTGTGGAGATAGAGACCAAAAATTCAGTACAATTGTATCTCTTATTGTATTTCATTTTAGTTGGTTGTACTGGAAGCTGTTATATCAAATAATGTAAGTTGTGTTAGTAAATGGAGATTATTGATCCAAAATGTGGGTATCATGCAGAAGTATTAAAGAAGTGCAAAAACTGAATAATGTTTAAATAATAGTACAAGTTACAACCCCATGCTACATATAAAATGAAATTGTTGTCAACTGTAAAACAAGATTAAGTTAAAGCTCGCTGGGGATTGAAGAAACTCCCAATGTATATGTCCCTTTTCTATCTCTCTGACTAGTTATGTGGCAGGAGGTATAGAGGACGATGTGTATAAAACATTGGGGTATGTAAGGGCTTGTTTTGTTTCCAACACAAATCCCACTTGTTAAACCTTAAGAAACAATTTTTGAGTGCAAGGTCCAAAATTCTTGTTTGGTATTTCAATTTTCAAAATTGGACTTCAGAACAACTTAAAAAAAAAGACTTATTTCTTATAAACACAAAACTTTGAGGTTTTAAAGAGTTTTTAAATCAAAATGTGCTCTTTCTCCCTATTTTCTGTACTCTCTTTTTCTCTCGTATCTTTCATCTCTCTCTCTCTCTCCTCCCAAACCTCTGATCCTCTTTCGATTTTCTCCGCTCTTTATCTCTCTCCTCTCTATCTAGTTGGATTTAGAAGTTGCCGATTCCACCAGGGAAATGATGGAGGGTGACTTTTTTTTTTCCTATTTAATTGTTAAAATTTAAAAATAATTTTGAATCTTATACCAAACAAGTTTTTGGGTCTTAAATGAGATTGTTCTCGAGAAATGTTTTGAGATATGATGAATTTTTTAATAGGATACCATAGGGACCCTAAAGTTTCCTCATGATCGAGGCTAAGGATTGCTTGTGTTATGCCTCGAGCCCGAGATATAAAATAAGGTGACTTCCAAACTCATTCTCCAAAAATAAAAAATAAATCTTTAGAGGCTGCTGGCAACGTTCTCATATGAAGCTTCTTAATTTTTCTTTTCACCCTTTAATGATACACAATGATTTGAACCGTCTATTTTGAAATTCACCCTTTAATATCTAATGGTTATCCATTAATTAAACAAAGAAATGTTATTCGGTTAAACCCTAACACTATGTTTGGATGAGGGAAATAAACTTGAAATTTTGACAAAAGTCATAAATTATAAATTGGTATGCATCAATTCCCTCGTTTGGATTCATAAGCATAGAAATTTAGAATTTCCGAGTGGAAAAAAAAAACTTGGAATTTGGGGCCTCCAATTCCCAAGTTTAAATTCCATGGAAATATGTGTCATTTCCAAATTTCTAAGGGTGAGAACTTAAAAATAACAAATTTCATTGTTCTTAGGTTAACCAAACAAAAAAATTTACAAATTAGACAATAAAATTCCGTCATTTGAATTTCCATCATTTTAAAATTCCGTAGTAATTTTAAATTTCCTCATCCGAACAGAGTGTAACATTTTGACAACATTAATCAAACGGTAAGACGATTTAAAATTTGGCTGATCTTCGTTATAGTTGATATTTAGAGGAAGAACTAGAAAGTAAACGGCTTCCAATATCGAGTCAGATTAAAAGGTAGCTGGGCCTGATCATATCTAAGACCAATAAGAGACGAGCAAAGAACCATGGACTCTTCCCCATAACCCACCCAGTACCCACGCCCAATTCCCGAACTCAGTCACCCTCTCTCTCTCTCTCTCTCTCTTCCATTTCCTTTTCTTCTCCCGCTCATCCATCAGCAAAGCCCTAGCTACTGGAATCGAACTCATCGATCTGTCTCTCACGCAAATCCAATTCAGAGAGACCTCACCCTCTTCGGAACAAGACGAGGTGAGCTATCTACTTTCTTTCTCTCCATCTTAGTTATGTTTGATTTATCATGAAATTAGCTGTGTAAGTTTCAATTTCTTTGATTTGGGTCCTCAATTTTTGATCCGGGTAAGCTTAATTTAGGATTTAGGGCTCAGTTCTTCCATTAAAGGCGAAAGCTGACATCAAATCTACAATTCCAATTGATAAGTTCTTGATTTTCATCGACCAGAATGGGTTTTGTATTTTGGAAATAAATAGGGTTTAGGGTTCTTTTTGTCCAGTGGACAAAATTAGAATATAAAATTCGAACCTTTCGTGTTCTTTGAAATGTGCAAATTTCCAGTAAGCTGTGGAGATTGAGTTGGGGTGTGAATCAGAATGTGGGTTTTCTATGGGACCTTTTTTTTATTTTTTTTTTTATTTTAATCTTTACATTTGACTCTGATTGTGTTTACATTGTATTTTTGGTGCTACCATATTTGATATGCTCTACTAGCAACCTCCTTCATTGTTTCGCTTTCTGCTCGCTACTTATCTACCTCCATATTTTGGATATTCATCAATTACTGCCACAAATTTGTGACAGTTTGGTGTGCTAATTGGGTTAATTTTCCACAAAATCTGTAAGTTCGTCGATCACTGCCTTGAATTTGTGCTAGTTTTCTTCTTAATGTTAATTTGCCCCAAAATTTGTACATTCATCAATCACTTCCTCAAATTTGTACTAGTTTGCTATGCTTCTTGTGTTAATTATGCTCCAAATTTGCATATTCATCAATCACTGCCTCTAAATTCTTATTTCTGTTAGTGCCCTCGATGTGCAGCCTATTCTTTCTGTAGTGTCTATTATCCTTGACGCATTTACTGGAGTCTTGAAAGGAAAATAAAAAGGTTCAGTAGTTTAGAGGTTTAGCCCATCCCATTGCTCCAGGCGAGCCTAAAATAAGTACCCAGAACTAGAAAATGGCAGGGGAAGATGAGGACTTGCCCAGAGACGCCAAGATTGTGAAGACGCTGCTAAAATCGATGGGTGTGGAGGAGTATGAACCTCGTGTTATTCACCAATTCTTGGAGCTGTGGTATCGATATGTTGTTGATGTGCTCAGTGATGCACAGGTCTACTCCGAACATGCTGGTAAAGCCGCAATTGATTGTGACGATGTCAAGCTTGCTATTCAGAGCAAGGTTAATTTTAGCTTTTCACAACCCCCGCCAAGAGAGGTAATTTATTTCACTCCCTTTATTTTTCATCTGCTAAATCTGAGATCATGTTAATCTGAGTTCGGCTAATAAAAGAGTCCGAGAAGATGCATCTACGTTTACTATGACATGTTATAACATCAAACAAAGATCTGTCAACATAATACAGTTTTCTTCAGCTTGTGTATGAGTGTGCGCTTTTTTTATCGAGCATCATGTAGAGAGTTTGACATTAAGCTGGCCCATTATCAGGTTTTACTGGAGTTGGCTAGAAACAGAAACAAAATCCCACTACCGAAATCAATTGCCGGGCCTGGAGTGGCATTGCCGCCTGAACAAGACACATTGATCAGCCCGAACTATCAACTGGCAATCCCCAAGAAACAACCAACCCAAGCAGTGGAAGAAATGGAGGAGGATGAAGAGCCTTCTGAACCAAATCCACCCCAAGAACCGAAGCCCTCTGATGTGCCGCAGAACACTCCCCAAAGGGTATCCTTCCCCCTCACTAAACGCACAAAGTGAGGATCTAGCCGATGGGAAGAAACAGTGGTTCATCTTAGTGCAGAGGTGTGAGATGTAGTAATTGTGTTTGCTTACAACAAAATGCTGATTTGTATTAGATATGTATACTTGTAAAAGAATGTTCTGCAATACTTTCGATTTTCAGTTATTTGAACGCTTATAACATAAGATAATTGCTAAACAGATGTTCTGCAGTTGACTTCTGTTCTCTTACTGTAAAAGAATATTCTGTTATGTTCTGTTTAAACACGAATACTGGGTTTGTGCTCCATAACCAGAGGTTCTGCAATGCCATAAAACCGTAATGGGGATGACAATGGTTCGGACCGGGGAGAGGTGCAAACAACAAAACAACAATAAAGCCTTATTCCACTAAGTGGATGTATGAATCCTAAAATGCTATTTTGATGGAGAAATGTGCCATCTCCAAAAATCCTATGATGCTTCGGAGTTTAGGATACTCCTGTACACGGGGCATTTTACCGTTGGATTTTGATTCTTTTTGCATTTAACTAAAGATCTAACGTTGAAAATTTTCTGAACCATCTGATATTCCTGAACACAGTAGAAAATCTCCATGAACTCTTTCATTGTAAGACATTAGCTAATCGTTTGCGTGTAGTTTATTCCCCTGATCCGTGTTTCCAATCAGCAAGAAGCTCATGGTAAACGTGGTTCTCCACACCCTTGGACTCGTATCCCGTGTTCAATTCTCTCTCGATTCTCTCTCTCTCTCTCTCTCTCCTGATATCGCTTGTATAAATCAAAATACCAATTGGCCAATACGGTAAAGGGATACGCGAATTTCGCCAACATGTCACCATAGAACCAAAAGGATGTCGAAACAAGAAGCATGTCGCAAGGTGACTCCGTGAGTCCATACAGAAACTTATAAGAACATAATGTTGGGGGAGTATCGTGAAAGATAATAGTGCATTCAATGTGAGAACCTTCATAGATAAAAGCAATTTTAACACCTTGTTGAATTCGGTTAGTCATCGAATAACAGAACCACGTAGCTGTTCCGTACAAATGCTTTTGATTTATATACAAGAATGACTTTAGTGTCACTGGATACAACTATAAACGGGACAATCTGCATTCCGGTCAACTTCTCCAGCCCGCCATACGGTTAGCAGGAGGCCCTGCACTCGATACACTTGTGCCCCGGTCGTACATGCGCTGAATCTCCTCTCTGTACTCTGTCAAAGACTTATCGGGAATAGCTGGAGTCAGCTCCACCACATCCCCCATCTGCAGCTTGCATGTAGGATCGTTCACTGGCGCATGGTTCAGCCTCGGCCTCAGTTCTTCCTTAAGTGGGAACCCGTACGGAGTCCATCTCAAGCTCCCTCGCCCAGCTTTTTCCAGCAGATCCATAACAGTGGAGTTTGCAGGAAACTCTTGCACAGACATCTGGAATAATATAACGTACATGGTCAGACTCATTGTAAATAAGTACCTGCTTGTTTTTCTTTCCTAATAAGATTAATATGAAAAGCATACAACATGAACAAATACGTCTCTGTGATATAAACGGGAAATACAGCCATTTCTTACAATTAAAACCTTACAAAATCCCAAAACAAACTTATTTACGTCAAGACTTGTGCCAACCCCATTGCTAAATGTGTGCCATATTATTTTGCTTGTCCCAATTTTGTGTCATATGGACACCCGACAAGGTGCATAACACGCATCTATCAACACTGACGACACCATGCTTAATGCACAATTGCAAATGTGAAACTACAATGGTGCAGAACATCAGTTCAAGACCATCATCCATAGACAAATTTTAAGGTCATTGCCGTATGAAAGTTAGAAAGTCCCATAAAGACCCACCTCATATACAGCTAAATTATTAAATCCAGCTACAAACCAATTAAACATATTCGTACAAAATTAATAGAAAGTTTCCTAGAACAAACCTTATCATTCTCTAGCATGATGACAAACACCGGCCCGTCTTGACCACAGTGGGGCTTGTAAGAATATGGACAGTCATCAGAATGGGTAGGAAACATGCACGGCGGCTTGATTGAATCGTCACAGCCAACGGAGGACCTGTCTCTGTTCATTGCCTCGCACTGCCAGGTGACCACCCATCTGGCCCATTCAACCATTTGAAGCACAAATGAGGGGTGCTTACAGTCACCTTCCTTGTATCTCCAATGAGCTGCAAATCCAAACTCAGCCTGCAAATGCATCTCCTTTGTTCGAATTTGGACTTCCAGTGGAATCACGCCTTCACCCATCACCACAGTGTGCAATGACTGATACCTATATTATTAGATGAATATTAGCACAAGAAAGTGAAAAAGGATAAACTAGGTGACTAGAACTTTTTTGAGGTACTTTGACCAAATAAACAAAGAACTTTTTGAGGTATGGCATACCCATTACACTTGGGTTGAGTTATGTAGTCCTTGAACTTTCCTGGGACCTCAGACCACAACTGGTGAACAACTTTAAGTGCCTCGTAACAATCATCCTCATTTTCGACAATCAAACGTAGCCCATGAATATCATGTATTTCATCCATGTTTAGCTTCTTCCTGTGCAAAATAAGCCATAAGCATGTTAATTTCAATCCAGGCATGGAGAATAATGTGCTATAGTCAAAGCATGCAACTATAACTCATTAATCTACTGATCCATTAAGAACTATGTTTATAACAAAATTTATGGTCAACTTTTATGATGGAATAGAGAGAGAGGGCCGATATAACATACTTTAACATTTTAGAGTAGATGCTATACAAGCTCTTATGCCGCCCACAAAGAACATGGTAGGAAATGGCTTTATCCTTGAGAGCACGCTCTAATGTCTCCGTGGCAGAAATAATCATTGCCTCGTCAAACGAATCTACAAGCTTAGAGGACAGTTCTTTGTGCTGATCCGGGTTGAGATGCTTAAAACATAAATTTTCCAGCTGCACCTTCCAGCTAGAGATTCCAAGTCTGTTGGCCAAGGGCACAAAAATCTCCAAAGTCTCCTTTGCAAACCTCTGTTGTTTAGCCAAGGGTAATGCATCTAGCGTAATCATATTATGCAATCGGTCTGCCAATTTAATGAGGACAGCACGGGCATCTGCCATGGCAAGGAACATGGTATGCAGGCGATCTGCCTCAACTGTTTTGCATGCTGTATTATTATCACGGGCAAGCTTACTCAAATGACTGAGCTTAGACACCTGATCAATTCCATAAAGAACTAGATTAGAACTAGTAAATGTCAATATCATATACGATATTCATAGAAAAACAAACACAGCAATAGCACCATTTGAAATATAGAATCCTACACTAGGTTTTGCTTTTGTAAGTAGAGTATCATTACATAAATCTCAACAGCTGCTTTTTCTATTCTAAGTTACAATTAGAACACTGTGCAACATGATTGTTAACTTCATACAGCTGCAACATATGCAAGACAATCATGTAACTCATGTTAACATGAGCTCAACTATAGAATTAATTGATAGCACAAGCATTCATTCGGATAAGAAGAAAACGGTTAACTTTTAATCAATCTGACAACTATTACACCAACTGTAAAGTTCCAGTGCAGATGTTATAGAAAGCTTAAGTGGAATCCGTGAAACAATGGCAGGTAGATTTCACATATCATGAACAATTAACTTGAATCTAGTGTTTAACATACGAAAACAAACAACTTCTCATGCACGAATAAAAATTGATACTTGTCGAATTACTTCCATTCAGTAATACAATAGAGTAATGAAAATTATCGAACACATACCCCTTCTACTAAATCAGCAACCCCAGCTCCAAATTTCCCAAATATGTAGTCATAACACATAAAAGAATCATCAAGCGTGTCATGCAAAAGCCCTGCAGCAACAACTGTGGAATTAGCACCGATCAATGCGAGCAACACCGCCGTCTCCACACAATGCTGCAAATAAGGATCGCCACTTGCTCGCATCTACAATAAAACAAAACATAATACAACAACAAAACTTCTCAACCCAATTCACCAAAATCCCAAAACGTAAAAATCGAAACAAAACTCAAACCCAAACAAAATTTACCTGCCCTCTATGCGCTTTTTCGGCCTCGTAAAAGGCCTTGATAATAAAATCTTCATAGAAAATCTTGTGCCGCAGCTGCGCACCCACTAGCAACTCCTTAGCATAAGGCTCAGCAATTCCCTCCAAAAACCCATCTTCCATGTTGAAAGTCAATTCATCCAGCACAGCTGAAGAACCCACATCCAAACCATCAGTCTGAGCCTCGAAGCTCGCCGAGGCGTAATCTATGCAGGAAGAGCCCAAAGCACCCCTCACAAACCCATTAAACAACCCATTACTCCCACACCGAATAGAATTCAAGCTAATATCTCCATTGCTAAACCTTTCCCTTGCAATTCTCATCGGCGGGCTTCTCGCCGACCCCGAAACCCCGCTACTGGAAGACGAGACCGGACCCTGAAACACCGAAACCGGGCTCTGGTCCCGGTTCAACGAAGCCCCATTGAACTTACTCCCCGAATACCGAAACGAGCTGCTCAATTCCTTCAATTCCTCGCCTCTATCGTGCCACCGAGAACCCAATTCCTCTCCTCCACCCGAAAAGCTGGACGACGACGATGACGCGTGCTTCACCGTCTGCGACGAGAAAAGGCACGACAGCCCCCCAGCCACCGGCTTCTGCGACGCGGAGGGCGTCGACGCCGTCGACGACGAAGATCGAGAGCTCAATTCGAAATCGTGTGAGGCGTGCGCGTTGATCTGGCACGGGTGCGCCGTGGAGCACACACTGCTCGGCGGGCTCGCGTACAGAGCTATTGTGGGGACCGTCATGGCTTCCTTTTTGAGGCGATTCCGGACCCCAAATCACAAATCGAGAAAACCCAGATAACGCTTTTCGTCCAAATCGAATTTTCTCGGCGAGCCACTAATTTTCTTCGCCAAAGCAACGAACTTTCCCGGGAAACCAACCACTTCAGACACCCAATTGGACTTTTTCAGATACCCAATTGGACTTTTCAGATACCCAATTGGACTTATCAGAGAGTCCCAGTAAGTTAATTTTTGAAAAGAAAAAAAATCCAATTGGGTGAAATGGTTCTGTATCTAAAATTCTTGTTCGATACCCAATTGGACAAATCAAAGATTGTGAAACAAAGAAAAGTATAATGGATTGAAATTCGAGCTACAGTTATGTACAGATTTATAGAAATTGAGCTCAATAAATCCAGAAACAACTGGAAAGCTAGACCTAATTCGAGGAAAGTAAGTCAAAGACGCTTAGAAATAGAAACGCAGGAGAGAGAGAGAGAGAGAGAGAGAGAGAGAGATGAAGCTTCTTTCTTCGTCTTTGATTTTTTTTTTTTTTTGTTGGTTGAGAATCTCTCCCTTCTCTCAGACTCTCCCTCTCTGTTTTGTTGTTTTTCAATCAAGTGGTAGTTGCTTATAGGCCAGGCAATTGAATTGTGAAATTACCTAAAGGTCCTGGGGACATGTGAATTTCGTTTTAAACGATCTGGATTTTATTTTAATTTTATTTGTTTAACAATTCGACAATCTGGATTTATTGGATTGCTGTGTATATGAATCCGGCTGTGTTTCCGTCTTTAATTGGAAACGAAAACAATAAACAACCATAATTAGACAAGTTCAGAATGTTTTTTATTTTTTGGTAACGTAAATTTTTTTGCAAACCATCCCATTTTTTGATTAAAAAAATTAGGCAAACACCACGTTTATAAAATATACAAAATACACAATTTGCACAAAAACAAAGTACACAAATTAAAATTGAAAATCGAATTGAAACTTCTAATACAGTTGATAAAAAGTGCTTTTTTGCTCACGCCCTAAAGTGAGTGTGATTTTCACCCCTCTGATTGTTTGTTGTTAGATCAATTTGGTTAAATTAATTTAAGACATTATCTCAAAATTTAAATTAATGAAATGAGGATAACCCTCGATTTACGGGAGTGAGAAAAGATGCACTCGTGGATAAATGCCATATACATATTTACAAACCAAAATACACAAATTTTGCAATTGGTTTTCCTATGTGATGCATTTGTCTCTTAACTACAAATTCCATTCCCTGATCCAAACTCAAAAACAGCAAAAATCAATTTGGAGAATGAAAGTTGGCTAAGTTTATAGAATTATCTCCTTCATATATTATTTTATATTTTGTGCTTATCCACTCGATTGATTTTATATTAAATATTGGATAAATTATCAAATGTTGAAATGGTAAGAGAATGGGAACTTAATGTGGTATTGTTTAACACTAATGACAGACTAGAAGAAGCAATTATCAATCTCCCACATGTGTGCTCATATCATATGTTGTAATCAAACTTTTTGTCTAAAGTTAGATTACGTTGGATTCCACTAATGTGGTGTTATTAATTTTATCTATGTCGCGTTTGAACGAGTTATCAGAGCTATATACAATACTCAATGTAAGCATATCCCTCTTTAAGTTATAACTTATATATTAGTAATATTAGGTGATAGTGTCACAGTCACATTAAAATTTCAAATTTCTCCACGCATGTTACTAGACCATCTCCAATCGATGAGTTAAATCTAAGGTATAATAACACGTAACTAAATTTAAAGGTATAAAGAAGTTCAAACCAAAATATCTATCCTATATGGATTAGCATAGGAATTGTTTGTCGCCAATTTTGACATAAGCGAAAAGATGTTGTCTTTTCATTTTATTATTGTTTTGTTGCGTGAATCCCACTATACATTAATAAAAATTGATTTTAATTGATTTCCTTTTTGAGTGGGTCATACGAATATTATTAAAATCTAAAAATCATATCCGTTGGAGAAAATCATATGCGTCAGCAAACTAATATTTAATATTTATCTTTTCACAGTTTCATTGGAGATACTCATATATGAAAAAGGCATACTATAATGCAAACTCGAACATGCATATATTGCTTCAGAGGCGGCTTTGGGGGAGCAAAGGGTGCAACACACAACCCCAAATTTGAAGGGGCCAAAAAAATTCTGTCGTCTAGTATTTATATGTAATAATGTTACATATCAAGAAATTACTTTTATAGTTCATTTATTTTACTTTCTAATTATAATAATTTGGAGTGCACAATGAGATTTTGGAGTGCTAATAACAACACACTAAAAAACATTTTTTTCAACTTTATTATATAATAATGCCATCTTTTCAAATGAACTGTAAAGTTTGAGTTTTTGAAGTTTGTTTTTTTTTCTCTTGTTTGGTTGTTTAAGATTGAAGTGCTTTTGATTATTTAGTGAAGATTATGTTTGTAGTTGTTTTTACTTATTTTTTAATGACATTTGTAAACTTACAATCAGTGAGTCCAGAAGTTTGTTTTGATTTAAGTTATTGCTTTCGAACATTAATATATTGCCATGTTCTTCTTTGGAAATTTATTTTAAGAAGAGACCTTTTTATAAAATTCGCGTATCAGCCCCGAAATCATAGACGATGGTATAGTGCATTATATCAATTGTAATTAAGGCCTGCTATGCCAATTAAAAAGGTGAAAAATCATAGGTTACTCAACGATGAAAATATAAGCATTTGATATAAGTTTTTCTTAGACACATGAGCTTCTGTCATGTCTATATTTTTATGAATCAACTTCAAGATATAATTGTGGATCACAAGAAATAGGCAAACAATATTAAAAAAGAAAGAATCGCAACTTCAAAAGTATTAATAAATATTATGAACTAATTGAGTTACAAATTTATTAATATAATAAACTTTGATACGAGGAGTATGACAAAAGCAAGGCACAAGAACATAATCCCAACTTTAATCAAATTTTATATAAAATAATTCACCTAAACTCAAATCAAAACAAAAAATCAAAGGGACAAATATTGACATTTCACTAGTGAGCGAAAGATAATCTCCCCAGTACATTACAGTCCACGACAAGGGCCACGTCACCACCAATTATTTAATTAATTATTTATTTATGAATAATGTTATTCATATCATATTTTTATACTTCATTGCTATACCATCTGATGTGGACAGCCACATTATTTGAAAAATTTGCAAAATCCAAGGAAAAAAAAGAAGAAAGACTTCTCGTATACCACAATCATCATTTAATTAACTAGTTTTTCTTAATTATTATTTTATTAAATAATGAACTAAATTTAAAAATCCGATTAATTCAAATGATGTGGCTGTCTACATCAAATGACACCTAAGATGGTATGAAAATATGGTACAAAAACATAGTATAAATACAGAGTATTTATACTTGTAATTTTCAGATTCATACAAATGCTGTATTTTTCTGTTAGATTCAGTTCACTAGCATGGGGCTTCAAGCAGCACGACACGTGGCACCGCGACGGGCGGCCGACATAGCCACCTGGTCCGCACTATTGACTTACACGTGCTCCGTAATGACTGCTGTTAGGCGAGCCTTCGTCCGGACACGGTTACAGTCGGTGGGGTCACTCTGCTGGAGGGCGAGTCAGCTCCGAGATTGAAGGACTGGCTTTCGCTTCGTAGGATAGGACGGTGTGATTAACATCCGACGGTCAGTAAAAGGTGTGCGGCTGTTATTGCTAGTGGACTACAATTAGCGGGCGCTGAATGTGTGACAACAAGTTAAAAGAGCCTCCAAATGGTCTGAAGTCAATATAAGTACACGTGTTCTGTTCATGGTCAATTTTTTGTTCCTTATTTTGGTTTTTTTCTTTCTATTTCTTGAGGGTAGCTGTGGTTGATGTATTTTTGTGAAAGCTAATTTGGATCGGAATGCTATTGGTTGTAAAATTTAGTTTGAGTCTATTTCATCAAAAACAGAATTATATTTTATTCAAACTTTCTTTTAGTAGAGCGATATTGTTAGTGAATTAATTAGTTAATTGTTAAGGAAAGAGAAAAAAATGATAAGATTACATGTATATCAAAATGTATAAACAAAAATTCTTTTTGTTGTTGCGATATAACGTACTCTGCAGTATTTGATTCATCATTTGATAAAAGCTCAAACGAGTAACACTGTATTAACTTAGGAATTGATGTGGGCATGAGCATTACTAATGGTACTTATATATTAAAACTAAATACCTATAATTTCGTACAAGATTTTGATCACAAATGGTCCCTGAAATTGACCTATATCATCACTGAAATTGACCTATACCATCAATTTGGTCCCTAAAATTGAAAATCAATCAATGTAGTCCCTGAAAATGCGTGTTGCAAATCAATGTGGTCATTCCCTCACAATACCAAAAATTATGTTATGTGCTGATGTAGCACATAAATGGGTCCCATAAACTAATTAAATATTGTCTATGTGGATTTAAAATATTTAAAAATTAAAAACATATTTGTTATATAATTAAAAACTTAAAAAAAAAAGAGAAAAGAAAAATAACTTTAAAACTATGTACTTCATTTGCTCAACTTCTTCCCCTCCCACCACAACCAAACACACCAGTTGCTTCTCAACGACAAGTTTCCAGTCACCACCTTCATTGACACCGTTGCTGTGATTTTAGCTCTGTTGTACAACCAAATTTTTTCAGTTCTAAAAAAAAAAGACAAAGTTTGACATCTGAACCCAGAAAAATTCAAAGATTAAAACGATCCAAAAACACAAAGGGTAAATTTCAAAATCCAAAGCTGTTATGATGACTCTAGACCATAGCGGTAAAGCCCCATTACTCAAAATCTTAATGCAATCGTACTCCCAATCACCTTCTGCATATCCGCCCCAATCAGCACCGCCAGCTCCACCATCACCCACAACACATCCTCACCCTCAGGTACTCTTCCCTACACAGCTCTGCCAAGTGCTGCCCAGTCGCCACCTCAGTCGAGCCAACAACAGTTGAGCCAACAGCCCCATTGTCGTCGCCCATATTAGTAGCCACAACAGCGAGTTCCAAGTCGTCGCCCACTTTATCATTTTTTATTATTTAAATATTTAAAATCCACATGGACAATATTTAATTAGATTGTGGGACCTAGTTATGTGCCACATAAGCACATAACAAAACTTTTGACGGAATTGGGATGGAAAGACCACATTGATTTGCAACACCCATTTTTAAGGACTACATTGATCTATTTTCAATTTCTGGGACCATCTTTGATGGTATAAGTCAATTTCATAGACTATTTGTGAGACAGAGTTTTTCGTACCACAATTGAAACTCGCTTTTTCAAATATATAATTGTCTTTTGTGGTTGCAAATTTTGAAATAATCCATCCTCTTTATTCTTCACCACTCTCGTCTCTTATTTATTTCTCTCGTTTCTTTTATGTTTTGAGTGATGCTCTTCACACACCTCTTTGAATCTTCTACACATTCTTTCCAATTTTCAGTTATCAGATTGAATCAATTGAAAAAAATCAAAAAACTGAAATTATGATGATATGTGAGAGATAAAAAGGGTGTAAGGAAAATACCACCTTGTTTTTTATTTTTTTATCACATATCTCTTTAGCTAGAAAAGAAAAAGAAATTTAACACCAAAGGCAAAAACCTTAAGCTTTTGGTAATCATATATAGGTGGCGTGCTTTTGAAGTCGAAACTAAAAAGTCTTGAATTTCTTTGCAGATAAAATTCATCAACTCCAATAGATAACAATATTATTTGATATTTGAATGATTGGTTTAATTATAACACCAATTATTCGTGATAATAATTTATTTTTTTCACCAGATGCAATTGCGATTTCATTACTAAGAATGATTACAATGGGTGCCACTAAGGTACATTTCTCCAAAAACCAATATATTAATCTAGAGGTAACTTGTACAAACAAACAAAATGATCAAACCCCTATACGGCTACCATAAGCACAAGATCGATGGTATAAATTGTCATTGCAGCAACATAAGCCATCTCTGACATGCAAGGCCACATCACTCACTGGCGAGACAAACAATGCATGACAAACAAAATCTACACTAATTCGAGAAGGAATCCACCATTGGCTCATCTCCATAATGAATGATTGGATATCCATCCAAGACCACCGGCATCTGTATTGCTTCTAGTGAGATCCGCAACTGCAAATAAGGAAGCAAGGCGGAGCCATCATAGATCAGGCCATGTAAGGTGGCACCGTTACAGATCTGGTCGAGGTGAGTAAATCCACCATAGAAACTAAGTTGTAGGAAGTAGATTTGAGCGATTCGACCCACCAACAACCACATACCCAACAAAAATTCATGAATTTAACTCTAAATCAAGTATAAAATCCCTGGTAAGAGAGCAAAACCCAGGTTTGGAAGGGAGGCCTCAGTCGAAGCCATGAAAATAGGCTGCTGACGATGTTGTTGGGGGGGAGAAAAAGTGAGCAACACTTGTGAGGGAGATAACGGAAAAAAGGGTAAAGGGAAAGAGAGTAGTCGAGGGAAAATGAGGTGTAGGGCTTGGAGAAAGGGTGGAGATGATGGGAGAAGGGGTGGAGAAAATAAGAGGAATGGGGGAGAAGTTACCACCAGCCTCAAGTTGGAGCAAGGAGTAGGAGAAATGGTTGAGAGGATGGGAAGAGGGGTGGCGAAAATAAGAGGAGTGAGGGACAAGTTACCACCAGCCTCAAGTTGGAGCAAGGAGTAGGCGGCTGTTGTGGGTTATAGATCTAAGTTTTTTTCTTTGGAAGGCTTCGAGAGAGAGACAAAGGCAGAAGCCTTTTTCATGATAATAATTATAGAGTTGTTTTATTGGCACCCCACAATCTCATGAATACATCCCACACTCAAAATTGTTCTTTAAAATTATAACTTTAACCCTACTTCTATTGAAGCCACCCCACATGTTCAAAAACAAATCTCAAATACTATTTCAGATGGGTGACAACTCACTCACCATCCGTCCATTTTCGTCAACGATGTCTGGATTTTCTAATGTCAGAATCAATGATGTCTACGTGATGGCTATGGCAAGGAAAACAAATGGAAATGTGCTTCTTGCATAGAAATATTCCTTAATTGTAGTTAATTGTCATTATAGGATCCACATATGTTTGGTACATAAAATTATCAAGACAAAATTCTTGTAACAGTTGAATTATTGAGATCAACAAAATTTCATTAATGGTGGTGCATGTTGTTTGCTTGTCGACAAGGAAATAGGGTGGTGCATTGGTAAGTCCTTGGTTTGTAATTTGGAAAAGGAACCAAAATTGAGACCAAATATAGAATTATAGCCACCATTTTAAGTTTATGATAATTATAACCAAAATTTGATCTGAAACTACTAATATATCCTTAACCACTAAATTTCTTCACACCCATCCCATCAGCCATGCTGCCTCCTCCTCCTCCTCCTCCATAGATGTCAGCCTGTTACAACCTTACTCCCACCACCTACCCTCGTCGCAGTGCTTCAAGTGGCTCTTCAAATCCGCCACAACCAAGAAGCTCATCTTGTTTCACCGACTGCACGAGTGCATTAATTTTTGGGCAGTGGCTCCTCTTGAAATGATTATTCATGCAAATCACCGATTTCAATGTCGGAACTTCATGTGCGTCTTGTTCCGGTTGTGCTTGACGTATGAGCATGAAGCCACGAAGGTATTAACCTAAGAAAGCTATGAAGAACAATGGATCGCATAATCGATGAGAAGAAAGAAGAAGAGAGAGATTCAAAGAGAGGAGAGAAAGTGTATTACAACATAACCCAAATGAAGGACCTATCACCTCTTATATATCCACAAATGCTAATTACAACAATACCCTTCTAACCATATTAACTAACTCATTCACTAGATAATGCCACATGGCATTTTTGTTATATCAATTATTACTCCCCCCTCAAACCGAACTTGGAATGTCCAGGTGAAGTTTGAATCAGCCAGGCATTGAAGATTGATCTGAAACAGTAAGAGCAAGATGTCTGCAGTGCTTCACAAACATTGGACTATGCAACCCTTTGGTGAATACATTAGCAACCTAATCGTTAGTAGGGATATATTGAACAATTAAATCACCCATTTGCACCTTTTCTCTGACAAAATGATAGTTTATATCAAGGTGCTTAATCTTTGAGTGAAAAATTGGATTCGAGCTTAAAGCTAAAGCACTTAAATTGTCACAGTGAAGTAATGGAGGAACCAAGATTCTCTGATGCATGTCTTTGAGTAGAGGTTGAATCCATAATAGGTATGTTGCAGAATGTGTTAGAGCTTTGTATTCAGCCTCTGTGAACTTCGAGAGACTGTTGATTGCTTCTTAGATTGCCATGAAATTGGATTATCTCCCAAGTAAATCACAAATCCAGCTACTGACCTCCGGGTATTTATGTCTGCTGCCCAATCAAAATCTGAATAGGCAGTCAAATTGAAATCCAAGCTCTTCTTGTAGTGTAGACCATAATCAATTGTCCATTTCCAATATCTTAAGATTCTTTTGACAAGTTGCATGTGGAGATCAGTTGGGGAAGTCATAAACTGACATACCATGTTAACAGCATGAGCAAGATTTGGCCTACTAAAAGTCAAATACTGGATAGCCCCTACTAGACTTCGACAATGACTTGGATTAGAGATGGCAGTACCTTCTTGTTCAAGTAGTTGTGCATGTGGCTTTGATGGTGTGGATGTGGGCTTACATGTCTCTATTGCTACCTTCTTTAGTAGTTCTTTTGCATATTTTGATTGATGTATAAATAATGACCCATCATCTTTATATTGTATGTGCAGTCCCAAAAAAAGAAGATAATCTTCCCATCTCTTTGAGATCAAAGACTTCTGCCAGATCACTTATCATTGCTTGAATCTTTGTAGGATTGGAACCAGTGATTATGATGTCATCTACATAAAGCAATAGTAGAACAATATCTCATTCATCTACTTTAACAAATAAACTCGTATCAGATAGGGAAGTTGTGAATCCAAGAGATGGAATATAACTTGTAAACTTTAAGTTCCAGGCTTTTGGAGCTTGCTTCGAGCCATAGAAAGACTTAATGAGTTTACACACATAACTTGGACAAGAAGAATCCAAAAACCCTTGAGGCTGCTGCATATAGACTTCTTCCTCTAGATCACCATGCAAAAATGCATTTTTAATATCCAGTTGTCTCAAATTCCAGCCATATTGTGCAGCTAATGCTAGAATAAGCCATACCAAAGTATGTCTTGCCACATGACTGAAAGTCTCTGAGTAATCCAGCCCTTGTTCTTGAGTGTAACCCTGAGCTACCAACCTAGCCTTGTATCTTGATATTGACCCATCATGATTTTTCTTTATTTTATATACCTATTTGCTGCCTACA
Source organism: Malus fusca (assembly GCA_035220775.1). Taxonomy (NCBI): domain Eukaryota; kingdom Viridiplantae; phylum Streptophyta; class Magnoliopsida; order Rosales; family Rosaceae; genus Malus; species Malus fusca. The sequence goes on along the minus strand of CM069067.1, from coordinate 14,405,898 downwards.
ATAGTTCTGTGAGATGAAGGTGGAACTAGAACCCATGTACCTTGAGCCTTTAATGCATTATACTCTTCTTGCATAGCTAGTTTTCATTCAAGTTTACAAGATGCTACCCTAAAATTCTTAGGTTCTTCAACCTTTGTTATATCAGCTAAAAATGAAAAACCCCCAAAACATGCAGCAGTAGTTGTACTAGAACCATATTCATTAGAACAATAGTCCAGAAGTTGAAAGGAACTTAACTCAGGTAAATCAGCAAGATAAGCTGCATAATTCTTTCTTGAAATGGCACCTGTTTGCAACCTAGTTTGAATCCCATTATGTGTTGGTTGTTACACAGGTAACATATGTGAACCAGTACTAGAAGAGCTTTCAGAGAAAGGTAATATTACCTGGAGTTGAGTAGAATCGAGGACAGGAAACAAATGAGGTGGAGTTAGAGTATCACTAGCAGCAGAGTAAGAAAGATCAGTTGTTAGTGTTGATGAAGCTTCACCAATCTGATTCTGTGGAGTATTACTAACATGAGTGCCAGAATTAGAAATTGATGTCACAACATGATGAATTACTGGTGAATGACCATTCTCATATTGAGTCCTTGTATTACTCATGGGAATAGGAAATGGTATAATCATAGAACTAGGTTGATCTATTGCCTTCTCAGAGTCATCACCTATGTGAGAGAATCCCAATTTTGCAGGAAATATTTATTCTTAAAAAATGACATGCCTTGATATAATACACTTCTTAGATTGTTGATCATAACAAATAATCCTCTTATACCCCCATTGCATAGCCTAAAATGGTACACATTTTTTTATTTAAACTGCTGTTTATGATTGTTATAAGGTTTGATTCATGGAAACACATCTGATCCAAATATTCTCAAAGACTGCAGCTCAGGCACCTTGTTGTATAACAACAAATAAGGAGAACTAAAGGACAAGGTCTTACAAGGCATTTTATTAGTCAAGAAGATTGCATGAGCACAATCAAAATATCATAACTCACTACTTAAACCAGCAACATTTAATAAAGTGAGAGCAGTGTCCACCACATGTATATGTTTCCTCTCAGAAATGTCATTCTGTTGAGGTGTGTAAGGACAGGAAATAAACTGCATAATACCTTTTGCAGCAAAAAATGATGTAAATCTCTTGCTAGTGTATTCACCTCCACCATCTGTTTGCAATCCTTTAATTGATATCCCAAACTGAGTGTGAATGAAAGTATAGAATTTGATAAAAATTGCATACACATAAGATTTGTTGCACATGGGAAATATCCAAGTAAATCTGGTATATTCATCAACAAACAGTGCATAGTATCTAAATCCTTCCACATATTTTACAGGAGTTGGACCTCAAATATCATTATGAACTTTCTCAAAAGGAACCAAACATCTATTATTTCTAATAGGAAATGGTATCCTAGACATTTTTCCTCTAATACAAGAAATACAAGTAGTACATGTATCATCTAACTTGTGTACAACCTTAGACTATTGCAACATTGCAGCCACAATATCATGAGTAAGGTGCCCCAACCTTTGATGCCAAATATTTGACTTCACCATTTTCCCTAAGTAAGCCACTGGATCCTTTGTAACAGACTCTAACCCTCTGGAAGCTTTAACCACTGAAATCTGAAATAGCTATTTTGGTTTACTCTTTCCGTGATACACCACCTCCCTTGTTTTCTTGTCCTGCACAAAAAATTCACATTCATCACATATGAACCAGCTAATTATTATCTGCACATAGTTGTTTAACTGAAAGAAGACTTCTGGTAATATTTGGAACATGAAGAACTTTACTGAGAACAAGAGAATGATTATCAATGTGAATTGCAGTGGAACCAATATGTTGAATTGGTAAGCTTGAACCATTACCAATAGTTATATATGCAGTCATATGGTGTGAAGCACGTGAATCCACAATCCATGAATCCTAAGGAAGAGTTTGGGATGTTTGTTGTGCATTCATGGCAGATAAAGATGATGGTGGTGGTTGACCTTGAAATGTATAATTGCCTCTATGAAAGTAATCAAGCGCAGAATGCCCCATTTTTCCACATATCTGACATTCTACAATAAAACCAATTGTTGCATTACTTGTGTTTCTGTGAAAACAGTTTACTGCAGTATGTCCCATTTTATTGCAAATATGGCATTCAATGACAACATTTGTTCTTGCTTCTGTATTGCCTGACCATAATCCAATACCATTATGAACTTATCTTGACCCTGCATAATTATGAAACCTTCTTCCTCTGAAGTTGTTACCACTTTTGTAGTTGTTGCTATGATTCCTGTATTGACCACCATTTCCAGACCTATAACCCACATTGTAGTTCTGAGACTTGAATCCTGGTTGATGTCTAGAACTAGACTGACTCACAAAACCATAGCCATACGAGTGATCTTGATCTTGATGTCAATTTTGATGCGAATTATTAAATGCACCCTGTGGTTGTTGAACAATAGTACCTCATGTAGTAGCAGGTATGTGATTATGACTTTGAGAATTAGATGAAGAAGTACCATCTGAAGATCCATTACCATACATGATAGACCCCAGACTAGTATTCTGGCAAGATTGAGAACCTTGAACAAAAAGAGCAACATATTTTGAGATACCAGATTCATTTCTCCTTCAATATCCTTTTCAGTACCAAGCAATTGTGCACATAATTCTCTTAAAGTGATTGAAGATTCCCTTGCCAAGATAATAGTTCTAATAACAACATATTCCTTAGGCAAACCTACCAACCCAGCAATGATAATGTCATTATCAGCAACTGTCTCTCCTGCAACCATTAACTGATCTATAATATTCTTCAATCGCAATAAGTATTTATCAATGATATATGTACCCTTCTGAATCGTATGCAACTCAGTTTTCAAATGATTAACTCTGGATTTCGAAACAAAAACATAACGTTCAAGAAGATTCGACCATGCTTCAACAACAGTCCTACACCCAATGACATATTCCATTGCCTCATCTGTTAATGCGGCAAGCAACAAACTTACAAGAGCCAAATCAGTAGACTCTCATTCAAGAAATTATGTAGTAATATCCTTGGTAATACCAGTGTCTGCACTTACTGCATACTTTGATGGACACCTAATTGTACCATCAAAATGACCAAATAGTTTGTACCCTTTAAGAACCGACTAAAATTGAAATGCCCATTTGGCGAAATTGTCATCTCTGAGTTTTATAGTCAACATACCTAACAAATTCTCAATCTTGAATGAAGAAGATGCCATTGAAATATACTCAACCAATCACAAATCGGAGTAAAGACACCAAATAAGGAGACTGACACTCCAAGAACAAATATAATTCTCTCCAAGATTCACAAAGAAACACCCAAACAAAGAGACTGATACTCCACGAAAGGATACAATTCTCTTTAAGATTCACAGAACAACACTTCTACTTAGGAGAATGACACTCCAAGATCCACATAAAACACTTCGACTCAGGAGAATGACACTCCAAGATTCAAAAAAAGAATAACATTTTCTTCTTCAAACCCACAAACTATAAGTCCCAACATATTCACAAATTCTAGAGAATGATACTCCAAGAAAAGATACAGAAAGAATGATACTTTCAGAAATCACCATATCACAATTCTATCCAGAAATCAAGAACCCTCAAATCTTTACTTCAAACAAACCATGAAATCAAGAACAAACACACACCACAGCTTCAAAGAATAAGCATCATACAGAATCGAGAAACAAAAACGAATTCACCTGAATCACCAAACAAGCATCACTAGATCGCCAAATAGCATCGAACTCCAGACGTCCAATCGTCAAGCAACCCAGATTCCCAATCTTCGAGCAACACCCAAACCAGCAGAATACTTCACCAGAATCGAAAATGGAGACGAGCCAATTTCGGCGATGATACCATATTAACCTAAGAAAACTATGAAGAACAATGGATCGCATAATCGATGAGAATAAAGAAGAAGAAAGAGATTCAAAGAGATGAGAGAAATAGAGAGAGAGATTGTATTAATTGCTTTCAGAAAGTATTACAACATAACCCAAATGAAGGACCTATCACCTCTTATATATCCACAAATGCTAATTACAACAATACCCTTTTAAGCATATTAACTAACTCATTCACTAGATAATGCCACATGACATTTATGTTATATCAGTTATTAGAAGGCACCTGATAATTGGCACAACAACAAGTGTAGCCAAAGAACAAGCCACCAACTATCTTTTCAACAATCTCCCCAATCTCACGATCCCCTGCCTTGGGATCATTTAACTGAACATTACTGTTCTTCTGTACTAATGAGAACAAATTATCTTCCAGTGTCACAAACTCCAAATACTGATCATGCACCTTTGAAATATGATGAATCGAATATGAATGTTGGAATGGCTGGGTTGGACAAAGTAGACAACATGCGAGTAGTACATTCTGAATACAGAAACCACAGATCAAAGTCAATAATTACACAAAACCCAGAAAAATTATGCAAATTTAAGCAAACACAATCGAGCAAATTATGAAATTTCGTCACAGTTCTCAAATCAAATTCATAGATCAAACTCAACACACAAAACCCACAAAAATAAACACATTTCATAAATTTCTAATTGTAATTCCAATAAAAATTCATCTGAGATTTTCTATTAGCTAAAGAGTTTCTTCAAGAACAAAAGCTAAATGGTTATGTTTAGTAAAATGATGGTAGCAAGGAGATCTAGAGAGAGAAACTAAATGGGCAAAAGAGTTGTGAAAGCTAGAGTCCTCATTAAGGGTATATTAATATTTTTATATCAATTTTTGGTTATATTTATATAAATTTAAAAGAGTGGCTATAATTCTATATAAGATCCAAAATTTGATTATTTTTCCAAATTTCCCTTCATTTTTTTTTCAAATTTAAATAAGAGTAATGTTATTCATACCATGTTTTTATATCACATTTCTATACCACCTTAGGTGGCATTTGATATGGACAATCACATCATTTGAAAAATTTGCAAAACCCAAGGAAAAGAAGGAGAAAGACTTCTCGTATACCACAATCATCATTTAATTACCTAGTTTTTCTTAATTATTAGTTTATTAAATAATGAATTAAATTTAAAAATCTGATTAATTCAAATGATGTGGATGTCCACATCAAATACCACCTAAGGTGGTATAAAAATGTGATACAAAAACATGGTATGAATATCATTACTCTTTAAATAAGGGTAAAAGAAGTGGAAGTTCAACGGAAATTCAAAAAATTGGGTATATTCAAGATTGTGAGGTGTGTTAATAAAACAACCCTAATCATATGCAAGACAAATGTCAATTTTGCAAAAACGAGATGTGAGTTTGCATGCATGCGTGCATGAGTGCATGACAGCTTGAGTAAATTAAAGCTGCTCGGTTCTTCTTGCGTATGAAACTGCTGCCAAAGCTTAAGACGTGGAAGCCAAGACTTTGCATGTGTTGGAGACGGAGTAATATGCAATATATATATTTTCCAATTTTCACTTTCCATGCACGCTACGTTACTAATTTTGATAGAGACCCCTCCCCAACTTACTTTACAAAATAAATATTGTGTTGCTGACTCCCCCCCCCCCCCCCAAACCGCCCTTAATGCTGTATATTAATTTACAATTTTATAAACTAATTAACAGGTATGAACATGAGAAAGTTGATATATTCTTTATAGGTTACCTCTGTGTTTAAAATTTGTTCGTATGGTCGATATTTTCATAGAAATATTAAAAAAAAAATCAAAGAAAGATATGGAAACGGGGAGTGAAGTCTAAACTTCACATCATATCGAAGAAACTCTTAAATTTAGGCTAAAATCGACAAATATTGTCGATGTTTCTGACACATTTGGTAAATACCAGAGAAACTCTTATAATTCGTCCAAACTAATGTTTGACAATCCCTTAAGTTTTATTTAAAATTCTCATCATTTCCATTGAAAGCAACCGATATCGAGATTGATATTTGATATATCTGTCGATATTTTCATAAATTTGCATATCGATATTTTTATTGATACCGATATTTTGAACATTAGTTACCATCCGATCTTATTATATATCTTTGAAATTACATACATCCAGGCTCTCCATAAAGACATCAAAGAGGCCACGAAGTAGGTTCAAAGTGTTTTAAAATTAAGCCTAGCTAGAGCATATATAAATATAAGTTTTTGTAAACCCCATGTCAGTATAGTCAAATGTTGTACGCCGATTAGTCAAAAGAGAATGGAACTTTTAAACACCATCCGGCGTGCTGCATAGAAGAGATAATTTCAGGTAATCGGTGACGCAAGAGAGATATTGTCATGTAATTAGTGACTCTATATGAGAGATATTTATTAGATATTTGAGGAAAATTTTCAGGCATTAAATGAACCAGTTACGCTACTAAAATTATGCATTGTTGATTGCAAGATAGAATTTCTTGATGCATAAGTGCACAGCAATCCCCTTTGCAATGAAGTGTGCCACGTTAATTCGAAATATCATATTGATATAATTAAATAAATAAATCTTATATTGGCATTATTTGGGAAGGAAAGTTTATATACTATCGTGCGCTCACTTGACTAGGGTTGTAACTCGAGCGGGTTGAAGGGTCAACCCAACTCTAACTTGGCTTTCATGATTCAGACTCGGATTTCGGCCTGGTGCGTTCTTATTCGGTTTACTTGAGTTGGGCTCTGATTGTCTAACTTTGTTAAATTTATTTCTTGAAATTGGAAAATTTGTGTGAAGAAAGGAAGGGTTTGGTCGCTATACCCAATGTCAGGAGGAAAGGGTAGAGACTAGAGCAGTGAGCAAATTACTCGAGACACTAAAGCTAGGGTTTTAGAGACAAAGGATTTAATATTAGAATCGAGTTAGTGACTAGAATATAATAGTTAGAGACTACAATTCGGGCCGATTAATCAAAGTATCAAATACATATAAAGCTAATATCACAAGAGGTGTTGCCCGTTAGACTTGGGTGTAATATGTGCATCAGTTGATTTGGACTATAATCGGGTTGGGTTGTTCATAAATCAATTAGGTTGGGTATGGATGGGAAAATGATCAACTCAACCCAATAAAACGCCAATTCGAGTTTAAAATGGAATTAAACATGAGCAGGCTTGGGCTGATCTAACCCGAGTTACACTCCTACCGACTCACAACTCTTGTTAAAACAAGTCCACGAAACTGAGAAAGTGAGGTGGGTAGAAAAACCATTGTGAGTTGGGGCTTCAGGGTTAGGTAGGATATTTGAAAATAAGCAAGGCCCACGAACTCTCTTTTTTTTAATTTGATAATCACATGGTGACATTACACATTGATTAGATATCTGATTTGCCTAATATTTACCAATTATAATCTACATAATTATATGGTATTGAAAGTTCTCCGGTAAGGCTGCAGCAGTTTCTCACTTTTGGGTTTGTTTGGCAAACATATTGAATTGAAGAACTCTCACATTTCAAGGGATTTGAAAGTAGAAGGGGAATGGTTTTTCACTTGGAATGGATTAGAAGAGAATTAGCCATGATGGAATTTCATTCCTTCTAATCCTACCGATGATTAGAATGGATAATTTTGCTTCATAAGAGTATCTCCTAATCTACTTTACATTTTTATGTCACTTTAAAAATTTATCACTCCAAGCCATTCTTCAATCAACTCTTCAAATGAACACAAACAAAACCCAATAAGCAGAAGATCAATTGGTTTTCGTTGTGCTTGTGTGCACAATATCTAAGGGATTTGAGCATCGTGTGGTGTGAGTATCGTACACTCCAAAAGCGTGTTGTGCTTTTTCATTAAGCAAGGATACTTTTAAGGGTTTTGTGAGAAATATCCCTTTTTGATAAAAGGTTTTTAGTTTTTCTAACTCAAAAATATTTTTGTCGAGAGATTTGGCTGCTGCGAGAGTTGTTATGAGGAGCTTCGCCAACCGAACCCGATGCAGTTCGCTGGTTTGTGTGACTTGTACATCGCAGATGCAAGAGTAAGCTTCTTTTTTCAATGAGGGGGCATAGGGTGTTTAGACAGCGTCGGGTTCTCATCAAGTCGAACCCCGCATTGACAGAAATGCCGCAGCCAACAAGCTTTTGGATATGGTTCCAGGCCTCGAGCTCCAATGTGGCATTGAGAGGTCCTCGAACAGCCGCTTGGCTACCAGAACAACAATGATTTCCAGAACTACCTTACTAAGTACAACCGCTTTCAGAAGAAAATCGTGAAGAGGCAAGATAGTTCTGCAAGAATATTCTAAGAAGGAGGGTTGAGCATGCTAATATCGTCAGGGATTTTTCAAGCGCTGAACTCGAGAGGGTGATTCTGCTTCAACTTGGTGGCTCATGACACAACGACAATATCATGTCATCGATCATACTATCTCCGATGCTCCGAGAGCCAATTTGACACGAAGAGTTGTTGATGCAATGGTGATACTCAATGATGGGTTTGCAATGCAAACACAATAATCTCCTCCACTTCATCAGAACCCTGAAGCACAAAGTATTATCCTTCATTCCATTGGAAACATAAGGCGTCATTTTGTATAAATGTACATTTTATTTTAATATAAAGTATGTGATTAGAAGGCATACTGGTTAATAAAGGTGTGTAAAAATGCATTTTGTGACTAGAAAATATGCGATTAGAAAGTATTCGGTGGTTAGTAAAGTTATGTTCGTTGAATGTATAGTGAATGCTCAATTTTTGGTTGTTGTGGCTAGGCTTGAGTTTGGTTTCATCCAATTCAATTTTCTTCCAAAATCGAAAACCAAATTGAAATTACTATTTGGTTCAGTTCGGTTTTTGCAATTGTATTTCGGTTCAGTTTGATTCAATTTGATTTTTTCGGTTCAGTTCAAGTTTGGTTTTTTTTCAATTTTTTTCTTTTTCTTTTGAACCTAGAAATTGGAGAGAAAATGAAGAAAAAAATAATATCTAGGGAATAAGACTTTCAACATATGTGAGCCTAAAGTTAGGTTACATAACTTTCATTGAAGTTAGGCTAACAGTTGACTTGGAATTGGGCTTGAAAAATAAACACCCAACATAAATGAATAAATAAATATTAACTTATATTCCTTTGGTTCAGTTTGAACCACTGAAACCGAACCAATATTTTTGGTTCGGTTTTGTTTTGTTTTTTTTTTCGTTTTTCCATTTCAGTTGGTATTCGGTCCTTTTTTTTTCCGGCTTCGGTTTCCCAAGCTCACCCCTACTTGTGGCAGTTGAGTGATATTCTTATTCACTTATAAGTGAAAAATCTTAAGTTTAGTTCTCGTTAAAGACAAATTCGAACCAAATTATTGCAACTAACCCACTACGAGGTTTAGTCTACCCCCAACTCTTAGGTTGTGTTTGGTACGTAGGAAATGAGACTTGGGAATGGAAACCATTTCCTTTCCCATGTTTGGCAAATCTAGAGTTTGAGTTGTGGGAAAAAAACATAATAAATGTTGGGAGAAGAGATGTGAAAAGCAAAGCCGTGGAGGATGGAGGCAATTAAATAGCAAAATAGCAACGCTTCTTTTGGGTGCAGATCACTTATCCGCTCCTCTTTTGTTTTAGGGATAGAAATTTAAGATAATTATCCCTAATAAGTATCAATAGAGGCAATTAAATACGCACATGATACATAATAAACTTGTAGGGTATATATAGAGGAGTGCATAATGATATTCTACACTAAAGGATGATGATAATGTTTGAACTTGAAACGCAATAGGTTGAAGAGAAAAACCCTAACCATCAAGGCAATCTACCACTTGCTTGGTAACGCAATAATAACATAATTATAAACGTCATGTTTAAAACATTTATTAAAATCACGCTCTTTATTAATTAAGATTGATATTAATTTTCGCTACTCTATAAAGCAATAAGTATATAGATATAGAAAATAGACTTATCAAATCATGAATTCACGGTGTCAATTGAGCTTTCAATGAGTGAATATTTTCGTATTGAATTATGAAATTACGCTAACCACGAATTTTTGATAAAGATAAATAGCGTATTAAGTTAAATAATAGTACGCGTTATAAAGGCTCATTTAAAAATGCATTTAAAATGATTCAAAAGCGTTTTTAGTGAAAGTGTTTTTGAAAATTCATTTGAAAGAAACACTAGTTAAGTACTTCTCGTAGTAAACACTTCAAGTGTTTTTCTAAGATTCATTTACCTTCCTACAAAGAATCAAGGTTCTAAAAAATGCTAGTGCGCTAGTCGAGTGGCGGGTAGGTGACACACCCCGACCTAGATCGAGGCATGCTGGCCGTCAAGTGAGGGTGACATAGCTATATGCACAGTGCGGAAGCAATAAAGATATAAGGAAATGCGAATAAATAAAAAAAAAACCAACTAACTAGAGCACTAGATAAGGTAAGGTGCAAGACGAGAATAAGTGAGTTCACAATCAGAGCATAAGTAGTCTAAGTGCAGTCCAGCAGGACGAATACTAATTATACAACATCAAAGATAATCCTACATTGGTGATAATCTGTCAGAGCTGCCGTGAATTCCTCGTAAGCCACCAATAAGCATTCCTAACTAGAACCTGGAAGGGCGCAAAACAGAAAGTGTGAGTGGGCAAAAACAAAGCTTTTCAAAACCATTTCATTTATCAAAAGTGCTCACCCCTCGCCGTAAAACCTGTATAATTTCCCAGAAAATAGAATGCATATATACATATACATATCTCAAAATCATGCTCAGAAACGATATTCATAAGTATGTCATGCCAAATATCTCAAAATAACATAATAAGTAACTCAGGTGAAATAACATATCAGCCGGATCCACCTAAAGTGGCCTGTACGGCTAAATCTATAGCTCAACAAGTATGCCTGCACACGAGTCGAAATCACCTAAAGTGGTATGTACGACAGGACTGGGTGTAAATAAATAAATACGCTATAGTGCTACGATCACGTGAAGTCTGTGCGAATAATCGCAGGTCACCTACGGATCGAAACCACTTATAGTGGTCTGTACGACATGACTGTGCACCTAACTTGGATCCAAGGTGAGCGTATGGTGCGCGATGTGAACATCACGTGAAGGCTTGTGCCCTGGTCACGGGCGAGAGCACTAACACCGGGGTGCAGGTTATAAATTCTCAACACATCTCACATCATCATCAAATCACAAATAAACAGCCTACAACTTACCTGGTACTTACCTGAGCGTCCACATCGTCAAATCACATTTATGCATACTATACTAATTCATACTCTAAGCATAATTCAATAGACATGGCAATTCAAAACATAATTTCATTTAAACGCATTTTCTGGGAAAAATACCAAGTATATAAGTATATATTGAAAACCAAAAGCCCACTCACTGATATAAGGAAGGGTCCTAACCAAGGTATAAAATATCGATGATATCAGAAATATCGGTAGTCCAAAAACACGGAAATTTCGATGGAAATATCGGGATATTATCGATATCGATAAAAATTGAATAAAAACCATGGAAATTGTAAGAAAAACTTGGAAATTTTTTATTGAAACTTTGCAGGATGTTTATTTAGTCAATTATCTATTAGTTTATCACAAAAAATTGGAAGGAAATGCATTGCATGATGGATTTAACTGATTTAAGTTGATTATATAGCGAGCTGTCAAACATTGTGAGTGTAGAAAATATGTAGTAATTAATGAAAGAAGTTTAAACACACCATAATCATTTATATATAATGAATTAGTACAATATTTTACACTTTATACATTACTCTGTGTGTAATATAAAAAAAATTGAAAAGAAAAAAAATATAATATGAAAGAGAGAAGTTAGAGAAAAATGTGAGAGAGAAGGCAAAAGAGAAAAAAACGTGGGGGTTTTTATTTTTTTTTAAATTAGGAACATGCTTTGATAACATGTAAGTGAAGAAATAAAAGAAATAGTAAAATTCTTGTTACGTGAAATTATCTTAATTCTTATATTTTTCTTTAATATTTTTACAAATTAGAGAAAAAAATTATTATTTCAGTATTTTTTAAGTGAGAAAATACAAAAGAGTGCAAGGTTCAATCGAAGCGGTTGCTTTTACATTTGAGAGTACAAAGTTTTGAGTCAATATTCATAGCAGAAGATAGTCTCTCCACCAAAGCGGTTGTAAGCAATAATATCAAAGTCAATGCAAGAAGCTTAAATTGGTTAGGATTAGATCCTAAAAAATGTTAGGCTCCAGTCAAACAGCAGACTGTGATCTAGCAGCTAGGTGCCTAAGCAAAATCTAGGCAGGAGCCTAGATGAATTTAAATTATCGTAAAATAAGCATTAAACAATATTTACATTGTTTTTAAAAAGTAATACAATATTTATAAATAATGTGAAAGTTTAAGTTAAATACGGTGGGAGTCTTAAAAGAGAAAATAATAATACATTCAAGAATAAAAAATTAAAAAAAAGGAACGAGATCCTATTCGAATCAACTCTATCCGGATCCGGGGGATCAACAAATCCTAACCGTTCGAAATACATCTTACGGCCATGAATTTTCTCTACTTTTCACGCAAAACAAAGACCCATTCTTTAACTCTTTTACATCTTGGGAATAAAAAAACACTTGTTTACATCCTCGAATTCTCGCCTGCTCGCCTGCACTGGTTTCCTGAACAGGGTTGCCACCACCGACCAAGAACGCAGTGGCAAGGATTTCGACGGCCTAGCTGGGCTCTTTCTCACCAAAAAAACTCTATGATGTAGCATACTTACTCCTTCAATTTCACATCTTCACCACTCACCACTCACCCACCGCCATGATTGCCATCATCCCACCCACATCCCTTCATCATTCCTCTCCCATCGCCTGCACCACCGTTTCCCCAATCCTTGCCAAGAAAATTTGTTTTGATATTTTCTCATGAAAACATATAAAATTATGAAGTTAATGAAACTATTGGTTGGAGAGGATGAGAACTCAGACGAGACCAAGGTGGAGATGGGAGCAGATAGACGAACACCGGCTGGACCAGTGCTCCTAGGCATGTTTTCCGACGAGGGGAGGGGCAACTGCCACTCCTCGCCCCCACGTAGCTTCGCCACTGCGCACACCCCTCCCACAGCCGATCGCCATGTCAGGAGGACCCATCACACAGGACTGGGAGCCCGTCGTCATCAGGAAGAAGACACCCAACGCCGCTGCCAAGAAGGATGAGAAAGCCGTCAACGCCGCTCGCCGTTCCGGAGCTGAGATCGAAACCTCAAGAAAGGTTTTGTGTGTTTCCCCCTTCCCCAATCCCTCGAACCTTCTCCCTCATTCCTCTCCTTGGCAGCTGCGACAACGGAGCCTCGACGATATTATCGATAATATTGATAATATCGCGATATATTGACGATAATTAAGTGGATACGTTTGAAAATATCGCCCTTTAAAAAAAACAATATTATCGGCGATATTTCGTCGATAATATCGATATTTTGGTCATTGGTCGTAACCCCCGAGCCTTGCTTGACTACGCTCGTCCTCAAGATAGGTCTCACCTATATGCGAAACAACTATATAAACGTTATTTAAAGCACATACACAAAACTAGGAAATAACTTATCACACATTGCTCAAATGGGGTATTTGAATATACCACCAAGACCTACTCAACCTCAGGAACACCCCCATATTTTTAGAAAATTTTTCCGAGCACCCACGTGCCCTCACGCGTCGGCCAAGGCACGGCCAGACGCGCTGCCCATACGCAGGCAATGCTTGGCACACCAAATGGATTCCCTAACTGCGTTAGGGAATATTCTGTTAAAAATCAGCATATATCGTTATAATTACCTAACGACGTTAGCATATTCTGTCAACTTTGACGGAATATTCTCCTTCTTCAACCTTGGTTCGTTGGAGTCTGGCGCCGGTGCTGCTGCTATCGCCGGAAACTGGAAAAATCTTTAAAACTTCATATCTTCTTCGATTCTCAATCAAAATTCATGAATTATATACCAAAATGAAGCTTAGGATGAGATGAACAAAACCTTACCACTTTTAGGTCCTGAAATCCATGGAATTTCGCTGGAAAAGACACGATAATCCGACCACCTCTACAACTCACCAAAACAAGGCTTCCCGACATCCAAATCATTTCAAATTTCTTCCCCGAGCTTCGTGAAGATGTTCTAAAGCTTCATAGGGTCTTAAAACTCACTGGAAGGTCCACGATCATGGTCGAATGAACAATGCTTCAAAACTGGGTTCTCTGGTTCTCGGGAAAACGAGGTCTTCACGTCGAACTAGGAACATGAATGAACTCTGGAGTTGGCAAGGAACACAAAACCAACCTTCAAAGCCTCGATCCGTGATTAGTGAGCTAGGTTCGAAGTGGTCCGTACAGTTGTACGGAAAATGGATGGAAGCCGAGAGAGAATGGGAGAAAGAGAGAGTCAACGTGTGTGTGTGGGTGTGTGTGGTCCAGATTGGTCCCCAACCAAAAACAAGAAAATAACTTAAGTTCCAAACACTTAGGAATAAAAGAAATGGGTCCAAATCCTAAGCTTAGACCCCACAACACCACAAAACGTTCAAGGGCACTTTAGTCATTTCACAATCGGTAAAATATAGTTCGGGACGGGCTGTCACAGCAGGGGCCTAGCGCCTAGGCGGATTTATGTAAATTTATTATATATCTTGTAAATAAGTGCCTATTTACAATTAAAAAAACTATACTTATATGGATAATAAACGAATGACAAAATGCAAACATAGAGGTAGAAGAATACACAAAGTACATCCATCCAACAAGTTCAATATTTAAAAAACAGTAAGCATATAATCATAATAAGGAGTATTCTTGGATGATAGACTAAATTCTTCTTGTTCAGAATCCTTGCATTGGATTGGACATAGACTAAATTATTTAACGCTGTTGTATTTAGTTTATTTCTTTGTTTTGTATGTATCCCCTCGAAAGTTCTCCAATTCTTTTCACAATTAGATGAACTTGTAGTCAATCCATCATTTGCAAATTAGGTACACCATTTCCATAAGTATCCCACCATGAAACTAAAAAAAATAAAAAAGCACACAATTAATAAAAATAAAAAATAAAACCAAATCCGCCTAGGACAGTCTAGGAGCCACCTAGACCGCCGCCTAGGACCGCCTAGCCTACCGATTTTTCGAAACAATTTGCCCTAAATCGGGACGGGTCTTCACTGCCTAGGCTGATTTTTAGAACATTGCAAAGAATTGCTTCTTTCATTAAAAACAATTTCAATCATTTTTGAACTATTATGTCCTAAATGTATTTTCTCAAAATTGATTTCCATCTATTTATTAATCATAGGAATCTGTTTTTTTTTTTGCAACGAAAAAATTCCAACTTTATTTATGTAATTTAATCCTTCACCAAATTTCAAGCAACCCACAAGGGTACGACGTTCTTTTTCTTTAACTTCCTAAAGAGGCTTTTGTTACGGTAGAACTCTTTATAAACTATTTCGCATCTTATAATTTAACATTGATTTTTATGTTAATATTATAAAATATTATGTTAAGAACATAAACTAATACAAAGTGCACGTAAAATCCTATTTTTAATTTTTTTTTTCAACACGATGGCCATAATAAAACTGAAATACCTCTGTAAGTATTCCTAATTACCATGATGAAACCGCCAGCTATTGCTCCCCTTTTCAAAGATTTTTTCTTTTTTCTCTTCAATTCTAAACCCTTCTCTACCTTCCTTCGTACTTCACTGTCGTTTCTCTCTCTCTCTCTCTCTCTCTCTCTCTCCCCCCCTATTTACTACCTCCGGAAGACTGAGAAGACCAAAACAAAAAAACTATAAATTAAAACCAATCCAAATCAGCCTTCTAGGGTTTGCTCTCCAACACACAAACACAAAAGCCACGGACACAAAAACCCTAACTCCCTCTCTCTCTACCACATTGATCTTCCAATTGATCCGATCCAATCCAATAGAGAATAACTTTACAAAGGTAAGCTCTTCCATAGCTCTCAATTTCTCTGTCCTTCTCTCTCATTCGATCTCAACCCTTTTGAATCATCGTCGGATTCTGGAATCCCAAAGCTGCCCTTGTGAAAAACCCAGATAGGAAAACCGTAATTTTGTTGGAAAAACACCTAATCGGAGCTTAAAGTTTGAAACTTTGAGAAAAAATTTAATTGGGTTTTGGACCTGAGGGTGGGTTTTTGGGTCCATGGATGATCTCGAAAAAGCAATACTTATATTGTTTGATGAGTCGGGCACCGTTGATTCTGAGCTGAAACAGAAGGCAAAAGATTACTGTGATAAAATCAAGGAGGAAAAAGCGATATGTAGTGTTTGTATTGAGAGGTTGTGTTTTTCGAGTTTAGTTCAAGTTCAGTTTTGGTGTTTGCAGACTCTACATGAGGTTATTAGGGTCCGGTACTCGTCGATGAGTCTAGATGAGAGGTTTTTGATCAGAAAATCGGTGTTTTCGATTGCATGTCTTGGTGGGTTTGATGATAAGAGTGCTGTTAGGGTTTTAGAAGGTCCTGCATTTATAAAGAATAAACATGCGCAGGTTTTAGTGACTTTGATTTACTATGAGTACCCATTGATTTGGTCGTCAGTGTTTGTTGATTTTTTGTCACAACTGAATAAAGGCGCAGTGGTGATTGATATGTTTTGCCGGGTTTTGAATGCTCTGGATGAGGAAGTGATTAATTTGGATCACCCTCGGACACCTGAGGAACTATCAGTGGCAGCGCGGATTAAGGATGCTATGAGGCAGCAGTGTGTAGCACAAATAGTTAGAGCCTGGTACGACATTGTGTCTATGTATAGGAACTCTGATGAAGAGCTTTGTGCTAGTGTATTAGAATCAATGAGGAGGTTTATCTCTTGGATTGATATTGGATTAATTGTGAATGATGCCTTTATCCCGTTATTGTTTGAGTTGGTTTTGGTTGACGGGCTCTCTGAACAACTTCGTAGTGCAGCAGCTGGATGTTTGTCAGCAGCAGTATCAAAAAGGATGGATCCACAGGCAAAACTACAGCTGTTGCAAAGTCTTCAAATGCGTCGGGTTTTTGGACCAGTAGCTCAGGATAGTGACTCAGAGTTGGTTTCTAACGTAGCTGCATTGCTTACTGGGTATGCAGTTGAGGTTCTTGAGTGCTTTAAACGGTTGAATTCTGAGGATGCCAAGGGTATTTCAATGGAGCTTTTGAATGAAGTTTTGCCCTCTGTATTTTATGTGATGCAGAACTGTGAGTTGGACTCGACATTTAGCATTGTGCAATTTCTTTCAGGTTATGTTGGCACAATGAAGACTCTTTCCCCACTGAGGGAAACACAGCTGGGTCATGTGGGTCAGATTTTGGAAGTGATCCGTTCGCAGATCCGCTATGATCCTATGTGCCGTGAAAATCTAGATATATTGGATAAAATTGGAAAAGACGAGGAAGATAGGATGGTGGAGTTTAGAAAGGATTTGTTTGTGCTGCTGCGTAATGTAGGTCGTGTAGCACCTGATGTCACTCAGATATTTATTAGAAACTCGTTGGCTAGTGCCGTTGGATCATCATCAGACTGGAATGTTGAAGAGGTGGAAGCTGCACTTTCACTTTTCTATGCATATGGTGAGTCAATAAATGGCGAGGCAATTAGAACTGGGAGTGGTCTATTGGGTGAATTGGTACCAATGCTTTTATCTACAAGGTTCCTTTGCCATTCAAATAGGCTAGTTGCACTTGTGTATCTAGAAACGGTAACAAGATACATGAAGTTTGTTCAGGAGAATACCCAATATATTCACATGGTTTTGGCTGCCTTTCTTGATGAAAGGGGTATACACCATCCAAATGCCAATGTGAGTAGAAGGGCGAGTTATCTGTTTATGAGGATTGTGAAATTGCTGAGAGTGAAGCTTGTTCCTTTCATAGAAAATATTTTGCAGGTATGAGACGAACCGTCGTTCCCCAACTGCATTCCTATACATCCACATACTTATATTTCAGTTCCTCCACACTTGATTAATTTGCTTTCACCTTTTCTTTTAATCTTCTGTGAATAGCTTTCCTAAATTTATCATTATTTTTCCACCTTCACTCCATCTCCGCTAAACTAATCCAAATGGATTTTTTCAGAGTTTGCATGATATAGTTGCTGGGATTACAAGAATTGATTATACATCAAAAGAGCTTTCGGGGTCTGAAGATGGTAGTCACATTTTTGAGGTACTGACTTAATACTTTTTGACATCTGTCAAGCCTTTTAATGTGTGTGCACGAGTGTTTATGAGATGGAAGGAAGTTTTCTCAATAGAGACTGGGTGCTTTGTTCCATTTTAATGTGTAATTGGTCTCTTCGCAGGCAATTGGTTTATTGATTGGCATGGAAGATGTACCCCCAGCAAAGCAATCTGATTATCTCTCTTCACTTCTCACCCCTCTTTGTCAACAGGTTGTTGAATTTGCACATATAAATAGATAATTGCATGGGAGTCGCTCCTCCTCCTTCACACCCTCTAGATATTTTGTTCTAACTCAAATTAAGAACTGAGTTAAAATGTGAACTAAGCATTTGACCTGGTCTTCCTACCATCTAGGTTGAAGCATTGCTCATGAATGCCAAAGTATTGACTCCAGAAGAGGCACCAAAAAAATTTGCTAATATTCAGCAGATAATTGTGGCAATTAATTCTCTCAGCAAGGTTCTTCAACATCCTCTGACCCTCTAGTTAATGTGTTTCTTGGCCCCTTTTTTTTGTACTAAATATCATATGCTTCTAAAAAAGTTATAAAAACTCTTGATCAATTCGCTTACGATGTTTGGTACCGTAAAAGAGAAGAGTTTTTATGTTGTAAAGTTTTTTTTTTGGTTGAATATGTTGTAGCTTATAATAGAAGTATAAAACTCTTCAGCCCTTGGCCCCTCTTTCTGCCTTGCCTTAGTAAGCACTATATGGTTTCAGAAAATTAACTACTGAAATTTATGTACCACCCAGGGATTCAGCGAGCGTCTTGTGACTGCTAGTCGACCTGCAATTGGTCTCATGTTCAAGCAGGTTAGCATCTATACCTTGTTTTTTTTTGCTCACCTTCCTTACAGGGTCAGTTTAGTTTTTCTGAATGATTTTTTCCTCTGATTAGAATTGTCGATTTGGGGCTTTTTGAGTTTGTTGTGAACAACTGTTTCTAGACCTTGGGTTTTTCCTATTTGATGAACTCTATGATCAGCAATCCTATGCTTTCTGATATTCAAATGCAGCTTTATAACATTTGATATTTACAATTTCCTTTTTAAGTATAGTCTTCTAATTGTGTGATTACAATATTTTCATGTTTTAACAATATGCGTGTTTCCCCTTGTTATCCAGACATTAGATGTTCTCCTTCAAGTACTGGTTGTGTTTCCTAACGTAGAGACTTTGCGCAGTAAGGTAAGGAGTCCTGTGTGGGATACCAGATGTAATTTGATTTGGAATTTATCATCTGCACTTTACCCTGATGCTATTGTAAGTGGTATCCAGGTAACATCATTTGTACACCGCATGGTGGACACTCTAGGATCATCTGTGTTTCCTTACCTCCCTAAGGCACTGGAGCAGTTGCTTGTGGATAGTGAGGTAGAAAACAGTTATAACTATGTTCTTTACTTTTGAGTTTTTCGTTAGATCTAACTTTAACAAAATGCTTTTTTGGTAATAAATAGAGAATAAATTTTTGCCACTACTATGTCACCGAGATATAAAATTAGAAAATAACAGTTTTGTGCTACATAAGTTTATTTTGCATCAGTTGTCTTTCCCCTTTTTTTTTTCACCAACAAGATTTGATTATGGATTTAATTTGATGCAGCCAAAGGAATTGGTTGGTTTGCTTCTGTTGCTTAATCAACTGATATGCAAGTTCAACACATTATTCCGTGACATACTGGATGAAGTATTTCCTGCTATTACTGGTAGGATATTAAATATTATTCCAGTAGACACACTCCCCTCAGGACCTGGATCTAATACTGAGGTATGATTCAATGATTATTGGTGTTTGTCGTTCATAACTAACTCTGAATGCTTTTCCAGCATTAGATTACCTGCTCCTCGTACTAAGTATATGATCTCTCATAAATTGAGTTTTATGATAACAGTGAATGTGCCTGCTTTTAGAAGTCTTATCTGTTGATCTCATAAAATAATTATACAAAAGTTTATTACTTAAATGAGTATTTTGTGTCTTTCCTTCTTTTTAAGCGATATTAGTGCATGTTTTCTTTCCTTAATATTTGGTTTTCATCTTTTGGCGGGGGGATATAAGAGAAAAATAGGGAAAAGAAGACACCAACTTGGGCAATTTAAATGCTCAACATTGAATTAAAAGTTAGGGTTGTGATTTTCACACACCCTTAACTACTTTTCCCACACCCCTCTCTATTTTTTAGTACTTAATTGGTATCCTACTATTTAATCTTCCATAAATACC
This sequence comes from Malus fusca, assembly GCA_035220775.1. Classification (NCBI taxonomy): domain Eukaryota; kingdom Viridiplantae; phylum Streptophyta; class Magnoliopsida; order Rosales; family Rosaceae; genus Malus; species Malus fusca. The sequence goes on along the minus strand of CM069067.1, from coordinate 14,385,448 downwards.
CCTCCCTATTTAATCTTTCATTAATTACCATAAAAAAGTAGGAAGGGTATATATGGAAGATTAAATAGTAGGATACCAATTAACTATTAAAAAATAGGGAGGGGTGTGGGAAAAGTAGTTAAGGGTGTGTGAAAATCACAACCCTAAAAGTTAATGTTGAGTTAAACAGATCATATATTATAATATTCTCCTTTTCCACTTATTCATTTCCTATCTTGATAGCAAGGAGTTTGATTGTGTGTGCTTCATATTTATTGCTGTGAAAGCTTCTGTGGGTCTAAAACTATTTTGGTGCATCATTTTGAAATTTGAATATTACTTGAACAGTATAGAAAATTTGTTTGTTAAATCTCAAGGCTGGAACGTTTAATATTCTTCATTCTTTTTGTAGGAAAATCGGGAATTGCAAGAACTTCAGCGAACATTGTATACATTTCTTCATGTGATAACCACACATGATCTATCTTCTGTATTCCTATCCCCCAAAAGTAGGAGCTACTTACAGCCAATTATGCAGTTGCTTTTGTTAACGTCTTGTAAGCACAAGGATATTGTTGTAAGAAAGGTACGTGTACTTGGTTTACCTTTGTAAGTTTGGTTCTTATTCATTACTCTGCAGTAGGATAATTTCTAATATAATATTTCTTTAACTCAGGCATGCGTTCAGATATTTATTAGGCTGATTAAGGATTGGTCCGCGATGCCTAATGGTGAAGAAAAAGTAAGAGCTTAACTTTAGTCCTTCATCCTGCTTGATAATGTTGAAACATATATCTTTTCATCTTAAAATGGTGTCCTTGTTTCAGGTACCTGGTTTCCAGAGTTTTATAATAGAGACCTTTGCTACAAACTGTTGTTTGTACAGCCTGCTCGACACCTCTTTCGAATTTCGTGATGCAAATACTGTAAGATTTGAATTTTTACTCTTTTTGATATTTTTATTGATGGTTTGCCTTCTTATACCATAGATTAGATACACCACAAAACATAGAGTAGACTTGGTTGCTGACTAGAAATTTAGAAAATAGATCTGAAGACGGGGATATTCTATTTAAGCGGTGTTTACTTATCTTAGAAGTTCTTAATTTGAAATGAAAAATTATCATTGAATTGATTTTTGCACATGTCATGTATGTTAAGAGGAGATTTGATTTTGGAGAAGTTCTGGAATCCATTTATGTGGGTGTTGAGAAGTTGAGATAAAAGTGACTAGGTAATAAGAGCCATTAGCTTGAGTTAAGCTACAATTGAACGGATTGTTTTGCACTTTCTTCCGCAAGGGCCAAGGTCTGGATAGTAAGTTGGCACTTGGTTTGTGGCATGTGTTCTTAGAAATAGGAAGAAGCTGAAATCTGTTACATAACTGTTGTGTTAAATCTGTACTTGGCTGATCTCTATAGTCCGTCTATAACTTTTCTTATTTACATAGGTTTAAAACAAGTGCCATTTAAGCAGCTGTATTAGGTATCCTTAAGAATAGGAAGAAGCTGACATCTGTTACATAACTGTGATTTTAAATCTGTATTTGGCCGATACATATCAGTCTATAACTTTCTTATTTACAACTCTTAAAACACGTGGCATTTAAGCAATTAGCTATCCCCAGAAGTTGGAAGTTCTACATGCAAGAAAAAATATTTTTTTGTTTATTCAGGCTGGTTATTTCCATTGTCTGTTAAGGAAAATTACACAAACATTGCTCAATAAAATACAATTGAAGTGCATAATGACTTTCCTGCGTGGAGGAGTTTTGTATTTTGGGTCTGTATTACTTGTATTTCCTATTGAGGTTTGTTGCGGATCTTGAATTAGTTTTGTTTTGTCAGCATTGCATTGTTTTGAGAAATTGTGTTGGCCTAGAAATCTATTGATATTTGTTATGGGTCTTGGATTAATTTTGTTGCTTCATACTTACCTTTAAGATTCTTATTTTTATCTGTGGCAGCTCGTTTTGTTTGGAGAAATTGTACTTGCTCAGAAGGTTATGTATGAAAAGTTTGGCAATGATTTTCTAGCTCATTTCGTCTCAAAGGGTTTCCCAGCAGCACATTGCCCCCAAGATTTGGCTGAGAAATATTGCCAGCAGCTGCAGGTAAAAAGGTCACTGTAGATTATTTGGAATCATGAGATTTGGTGGACCAAATAGAAAAGTCTCTCTATTAATTAACTTGTTTTTGCATGGCTGCCTATTCCACTTTTAACACCGGCTAAGAGGTCTAGACGTGCAAAAGATGTATCTGAGCCGGAAGAGAGGCTTCCCTCCTCTTCTGATCAAGAAAACTGGGTTATAACAAACGTTGGGGTAATGAATGGATAAAAATTACACGGTACTTGAAAACCAAAATTAGTTGATTAAGGCATATACCCATTCTCGAATAAGTGAGGAATTGGCAATGGTTGTGCTACTTTATTTAATGTTGTAATCTCCTAGCTTATCATTTAGTTTAGGCTTCTAAAGAATTGGTGAATTGACTTGTCTCTCCGATAACCAAATTGCTGTAGTTAATTCCCAGTGGATTTAGGATTGGCTTACGAAATGTTCCTAAAAGTATATTTGCTTGAAGAAAAAGGCAGAACTGAATATTTAGTAGGACAGTACTGATTATTCATTGCTCATTCTGTTATGCAGGGTAGTGATATAAAGGCATTGAAGTCATTCTACCAGTCACTTATTGAAAGTTTGAGACATCAGCAGAATGGGAGCCTTGTTGTCAGATAGCATCGTCACAGTAGGTGAATGACATTATCTCATGTCATAATGTTCCCGGTTTTTGTTGTCACAATTCTGGCAAAGCATTTTTGTTCACCGAAGGTAGTGTAGCTTGTCTGTGTGCGCGTGCGTGTGTCCGGTGATTAGTTGTATCTATTTTGGTTTGAAATATTTTGTCCTCGGGTATATCTTCTCTAACGCACTTACTCTGGTAAACATTTCAGGTTCTTTCTGTATATAGCTTCTGTGCGGCTATGTTTTGAGAAGGTATAGCTTCTTCGTATTAGTTTTAAACGGAATATGATAAATGTAATGTGAATGACTTGTAAAGTTGCTCATTTGTTCTTTTTTCCCTTCCGATTGTTCTGCAGTTGCATATTTACGGAGGAAGTTCTGTTACATGATGGAGCTGCCTGGTCCGAGATCTAGGTCCTTGTGTTTTGCGCCTGTATAATGATAATTTTTTTTCTACCTGATCTTGTATACCTCATAAGTTTTGTATTCTTTTAGTCGTTTACGGTTTTCCAATCTTTGATTCATCCAAGTTTTACGCTTCTTTAGTCATGCTTTACTGTTTGAAGCTCCTGTAGTTAACATTTGTTTGTATACCTTTTATAGCCAATAATGAACACAAAAAAAAGATGTCAAGTCCATGCTCAGACAGTTCGTTTTTGTGTACCTTTGATTCCGAAAATCTACTCTTTATGTTTAGTCGCGGAACTTTTTGGTCCGTATAACGGAGATGTCATTATAACGAAATTTCAAGTCAATCAAACAAAGAACGCGTGGACAAGATAAATTGCGTAAAAATGCATTATTGCATATTATGCTGTTGCAATGACACTTCTGTTGTACATAGGTTTGATTGATAAGAACGCATGGACAAGTTAAACTGCGTAAAAATGCATTATTGCATATTGTGCTGTTGCAATGACATTTCCGTTGTACATAGGTTTCTCGGCAGAAGGAGTTGTGATTGTGAGTTGTGTTTGAAATCACATTAACAACCATCAAGTGATGCGCTGATTTAGTGGTATAATTGTCTGTCGACTAAATCGAAGGTTTATTGACGTTGTTGGTATGTGGGGGGATGAATTGTACCAAGGTTTCTGTCAACCTTATTGGAAGCTTTGATGTTAACATTCTTTGCTGTTGACTGATGACTTTTGGGCGATTATAGCAATATTTTCTTAACTTTGTTTAGAGTAGCAACTTTAATTCGTCGCATTAGCTAACGTTTTCATACTCTTTGTCGCAATTGACGGTTTTTCTTGACACAAGCAAAATAAATCTTATAGAGCCATCCTAATATTCTTTTCATTTCGTAGCGGCTAATCATATCATAAACAAATATCTTGCCAAATTCTTTTTCTATTTTTTATATAACGATTATTTACATTTAAAAGTGGAGAATTTTGGACTCGGTCCGATAATAAGTCATCCATTATAATTTGGGATCGAATTTGCTATCCATGGAAATTGAATTTAAGACCTTGTACATACAAATGATAAAGCACAATGGCCGGAAGTCACTGGCACGTGTGAAAGCAATTGTGGGCTCCACTACATGAATGGCTGGGAATTACCATATGTGTGGACGACTGTCTGAAGCACACATCTTTTTAATTAAATAAAAGCTAGGAGCCGTCAGCTGATCGAATAGACTAATTTCATCTTTTTATATGGCTGGATAGAATGATTTAAAAGAAGATTTTAACAGATATCAACAACCGATTGTGGTTTTGATTTTCTTACTTGATTTTGTTGTCCTATAGATTTGCAAAAAAATTGTCCTAATTTCCAAGCATTTTCCTGTTCCACTACATTCCCAAAGGTTATATAGTCCCATTTTACTTATAGTACCGAGGAACTTTCTGATGGAATGATTGACCTGGAAGAATATATTACACGCATGACCATGCTTATCTGCGCGTCGCTTGTGGGATCGAGTAATGAAATACTCTACTCGTCATCATCCCTCCCCTCTCGGCGTATTTCTCTTCTATCACAAACGTAAAAGTCAAAAAGCAAAATATGAGGAAAGTATACGGAGGAGATTAATGATGAAGATGGTGATAATAGAGAGGCAAAGAATTACAGAAAAATAAATGAAAACAAAATATTGAAATTGAAAGCAATCTCTCCCTTCTCGACATATTTCTCTTCTATCACTAACTTTAAAGTCAAAAAGCAAAAACAAAAAAATGAAATCATCATCAAACACGTCGTCAGATTTTAATTTTTAGTTTATATTTTTTTATACTTGATATATGAGGAAAGTATATGGAGGAGATTAGGGATGCAGATGGGTGATAATAGAGAGGCGAAGAATTAAAGAAAAATAAATGAAAACAAATATTGAAATTGAAAGCAATTTATAAAAGTTTTTAGTTTTCTTTTTGGGTTAATTTCAGTTTACTACCATAAAGTTTCTTGGTTTTTAACATTTGATATATCGAGTTTTTTTATTCTAGAGTGATACCTAACGTCATAATTTTGGAACACTTTCATACATTTGTGTTGACCCTCAAAACTACCAAGCCTACGTGGCGCGCAGACCGAGTAACTAATGAGCTAACTACGTCATTCGGTTGATGCAGGGCGTGCCAACTCGTCGGCCGAGGAGTAAAATGTGTTGATGTTGCGTTGAGCGCGCAACTGACTTCTCGATCTTGCGATTGCGGCCGAGGAAGGAACACGTCCCGGCCTTTGGGTTCTAGAGCCTGAAGACAAGGCTACTAGTTCTGCGAAGTTCACAAATCGTCGGCGCCGGATTCGGTCACAGTGATTATATTCGTAAGAGTATAAGCACGCCGAATTGACACCAGAGTATAGGGGCACATATACTCAAAACAGATATATGTCTTGATGGTAAATGTGGTTCGGCCGTCAGAACGCCGAACTCTAAAGCCTACTTGTGAGTATCTAATCATAAAACAACTCGGCGTTCAATGTGCCGAGCCCTAGTAACACCTCACTTCGCCGAGAAGGCTAATGAGATGATCTCTGCCAATAAGGATTCGAAAATCCTTCTCGACCGAGACTTGGATAGGTAACCAGTCGGCCTCGACGCAGTGCTGTTTATCCAAACTGAAGATGCTCCGCGGTCGGCTGATTCTACGGCAACAATGTTGTTTATCCAAACTGAAGATGTGTCGACGGAAAAAGAAATAAAGATCTCAAGGTTGTTGAGAGGTTTCACGTAGAGCGAGGGTTTGCTCAGGGCAATTTGTGTGTTGAATTGGAGGGGCTTGAATGATGTCCTCCTCCTTCTATTTATAGTAGCCAACCTGCTTCCGATCGAATCACAACCATTCTCGGATTAGAACTCCTTTCCCCGATCCAACCTTATCTCGGCCAGTCCTACTCCTACTAGGACTTTGAACTCAACCCCTTATCATGCCACATTCAATCCTGAACTTCAACATCTTTATCCTATTGAAACTCATTCTCGTAACAGGACTCACCCACATCCCATGGATTCCCAATGGGACACGGCAAGCCTTGACTATGCGGCCGATGAGCCGGACGACCCCGAGCGACTCTTAAGCACAGCCTCTGGGCCGAGAATAAACTTGGCCCAAACCAGTATTTTGGGCCCAAACAATTTGTTAAGATTGCTGTTAAATCAGCCATTAACTGGTGGCGTGGTGCCCACCTAGATATTAAAAAAAATAAAAAATAAAAAATAAAAAAAAATAAATCTGGTCCGTCCTCTCCTACGTCACCTCCGGCTCCCACCCAACCATCCCTCATTTCTTTCCTCTGTACCTACCCTCTTCAACTCCCCGCACATTCACCCTTACCCCTCCCTCTTCGACTTCACTCTCCTTTGTCCACTGATCCCTCCATACCTGACCCACCTCTCCCTCACTACCATACCCCAACTCGACCAATTTCCAGATTTGACAACGGCAATCCATTGTGTTGACTTGAGAAGCGACAACTTAAAGGCGTTGGGGTCCACCGCACTATGCAGGAAAAGATCAGAATTGGGATGATCTTGGAGCGAGGATGGACGACCCTATGAGCTCGAACCTTTGAGCCCTACCTACCAGATTTGATAGCGATGGAGAACCAAACCGAGCGGTTGGAGAAGAATACGATGGTGGAGAGCCAAACCGATTTTTTAAAGCTTTCAAATTTTCTCCTGATTTGTATTCCAATTCAATTTTTTATTGTGGGTGTTGCACCCAGCGGCCAAAAACCATCGAGACTGGCTTTGACGGCGAAATGGATTGGGAGAGGGGGTGAGGTTGGAGAGGACGGCCCATATTTTTATTCTTCTTCATTTTTAAATTTTTTTTTAATATATACATGGACCACACGTCACCAGTTAAAGGCTGATTTAACAACAACTTTAGTAGATGTATGAAAGGGTCATAAAATTATGACTTCAGGTACTACTCTGGGATGAAAAAAAAATTGATGTACCAAATGGTGAAAACCAAGAAACTTCAGAGTTATAAACTGAAAACCAAGAAACTTCAGAGTTGTACACAAAGATTAATCTTTTCTTTTTTATATTTTGTATCATTCCTTACACATTTCTTCTATAACTCTCTCACCATCCATTCTCCTTTTATTATTATTATTATTATTATTATTTTGTATCTCTAACACAAATATGAAGCCACTTAATACTACGGTCTGGTAGTATTCATTTTCACTTGAAAGTAAGAGGTCTTAGATCGAATCTCGTGGATGATGAATTAAATACCAAATTAGGCTGTCCATTGTTTGTCTTAACCAAACTTTGCCTCCCCTTAGCGTAAAAATATCGATGTATTAAAAAAAAAAAAAAACACAAATATGAAAACTAAAAATTAAAATCGAAATGGTTAATTATCAAACATGTTGTTACAATGTTTTATGTTGTATTTTTATGGGATACTTTAGATGCGGTCCTTAATCACTAGTGTACATTGATTGAAACCTTATTAGTTTTTAGATTTTTGATCAAAGTCCTTTAACTTTGTACACATCAACATATTAGCATTAATCAATTTCCATGTCAACTATTTTATATTTTAAATTAAACATTATATTAAATATTGTAATATAGACATCCTTTAAAGTAAATTTTTTGTCCGAATATTTAAAGCAAGTAAATAATAATTACAACATTTATGGGATATAAAATCCCATAAGATTTGAAATTTACGTTTATGGGATTAAACAACAAACTCCACCCCTAGAAAACCTTAAACCAATAAAAAAATTGGTGATTAAATGTGGAAAATAAGTTATGAAAAGAATTGTTTTTTTTTATTGAATGGCATGATAAAAGATAAATGTTCCCATAAGAATGTACCCATGTACAATTATAGTAATTCACAAGAATGTACCCATATACAATTTCAACATTAAAACCCATATGTGACCAAAAAAAAAAAAAAAACAATGTACCCATATAAACTCTTAATGTAGAAAATGATTAAAGGATAGAAAAATGGAAGCAAACCATAACTGAGAGGTCTTAGGTTCGATTCTCGCCAAAGACGAGTTTGAACTACATTATTGCTAGCCCATTATGAGGCTAAGCCCACCCCCTCCCCTTAATAAAGATAATATCGTTTATTTAAAAAAAATTACTTAAGGGTACATACTATATAAATCTTATAGGAAAAAGTTATACATATATGGGTAAAAAATAATTTAGAAGAAAATTTTACAATGGTAGTATAGAATAAAAGTTGGGTACATGGATTAAGGAACAAGAGAAGAGAATGTACCCAATGAAATTAAAATTGCGTTCATAGCAATATAATGGTCATTTGTTATGATTTTGCAATATGATAGTCATGGAGAAAAAGTAAGTTTGAAATTTTTTTGGCAAAATTTAATTTGAAGAACATATTTAATATAATAATGTTGAATTTGAATATAAACATAAACTTGAGTGAGAATTTTGGGATTTTCAGTTACAAAAGTGATAATGTAGTAAAAGTTATAAATTAAAATATGTAAAACAAATAAAAAGATGACATGGAAGTATTTTAATAGTAAAATGCAATGCTGAGGTGTACAAAGTCAAGAGACTTTGATAAAAAAACTAAAAACCAATAAAGTTTCAGTCTATGAACATTAGTGATCAGGGACTGGATCCTTATTTGTCCTATTTTAATTTTGCATACCGTTTCATACACTTATTTAGCTATTTTACATCCCTCTACCGTATTTTCTCTTCCTCCTTCATCCTTTATTTCTCTAATATTTTTTCTTCTTCATAAAATAATAACAAAATAAAAATAAAAACTCAAAACTGAAATGATTATCGAACTACAAATCCCTTATTTTTCTTAAAAAGACAACACACATGTTTGAATGGAAATTACATGGAAGGTCAAAATAAATAGTTACTTCACCTTCTTGGTTATAACCTGGAAGCAAGAACATTGACTGTCTAAACAAAATGTGTTGACCTCCTCCCAGAAAACTGTAACTTCGTGTGTCCGTCTCGGTTGCATACATCAGTTCCTGCCTGCAGTCCCACACAACTTTAAGGAAAGCAATAAAGCAACGAATATGATATATCTTTTCTTTCTTTTTCTCACCTTTTCTATCTTCTGTTTTCACCGTGTCAAGTGACGGATTTCAAGCAATGAATATGTTTGTTGTAACCAACACAAGTCCTATCGTCTAATGTAACATGATAGAGGCTGGCGTTTCTTTAAGCTCATGGTTTCATACAGAGTTGCAGCCACAAGAGTTAGAACGGATGTGCCTCTCACTATGTACCCGGGTTTTTAAATTTACTCACCGAATTAATGTGTCATGCCACAAGCAATTTTAGTGGTCGATTTTATGAACAAATGAATCATCTTAACGAGTCGACGATAGGGATTTGTTTTAGTGTTTATCTTCCTAAGTTTTACCAAAAAACCTTTCAATCTGTCATCTAACTGTTGTGTTTAGAGCCGAAGAGCGCACATTAATTTAGAACCAACAGAACCGAAAATGATATGAAGAGATTCAGCTTTCCAAAGCACAAATGTTAACACTAAAGTCAGACTGCACAGATCAATGATTAAATAAAACTATTAAAACTGACCATGCTTGCAAGGGGGTTCTTATAGCTCAAGGGTTACGTTCATTCACCCCAATACTCGAGATCTTATGCTGGAAACCACTTCACTTGAGATCCCGTGTTCTAATCCAGCTTCCTATATCTAATGCACTGAATTTTCAGAGTACTAGGAAATGAGAAGTGAGAACATGGGTTTTTCCATTCGACTTAGTCGTTGCCGCAAAAAAAACAGCGGTTCTCTGAGGTCTCACAAAGACCAACACTTGAACTTACTAAGAAACTCCATTAATTAATTTAGCACATGATCAAGGCAAATTAATCTTCAGACTTGGCCCTTCATAATATGAAACATCCAAAAGTGCCTTTTTGCAGTAAACTTTCCAAGTCTTGGAGGGACCAAAATTTATACACAACTTTAGACTCATGACTGAAATTAAAATAATATTTAGAAAATTAAGAATGATATATTTTTCTTGTACCACACATGAAATATCAACAAAAAGGGAAAGGAAAAAAAAGGTTGGTTATCATCATTGGGATCTTGACTTCTTTTTGCAGTTTATATAAATTATTACCCTATAGCCCTATATCTACCCCCCATATTATTCTCTAGTTTGATCCAATCCAACCGTATGCATTTTTTAAACTAACTTGTAGCTTCAGCAAATATGAGTCTCAAGAAACTAGCATTCACCTTCTTGACTCCTAGTTGTTTCAAGGCCAACAAACCAATTGCAGATCAAAAATCCCAAACGTCGAAAGAAATCTCATTGCGGAGATTGTCACTCTCGGATTTGAGTAACTCATCAGTATGCACAGTCCTCAGTGATCTGTCAAATTCACTTATTGGCTCAAACGTTCATATTTTTTCACACAAGGAGCTTAAAAAGATTACACAAAGTTTCTCCAAGAGCAACTATCTCGGTGAAGGCGGGTTCGGGCAGGTGTACAAAGGTTTCATTGATGACAAGCTTAGGCCTGGATTGGAAGCTCAGCCTGTTGCTGTTAAGGTCTTGGATTTAGATGGCAAACAAGGACATAGGGAGTGGCTGGTAGTATATCTTTTTTTACCATTTCAAAGCTATGCTCCTAATCATATCATATGCTTCCCAAGTTGTGGAAAAATGCTAATTATCAAACACTTTTTTATGTTGTAGGCTGAAGTGATTGTTCTTGGGCAACTGAAGCACCCGAATCTTGTTAACTTGATCGGGTACTGCTGTGAAGACGATCACAGGCTTCTGGTGTACGAGTACATGGAGAGAGGCAACTTAGATCACCAGCTATTTAAACGTACAATTCTGATCATGCATGCATGATTTTTATGTTTTTTTTATTTATTTTGAAACGAGCACAAAATATTTGGATCAGAAAAATTTATGAATTTGTTTGTTTGTTCATTAATGCAGGTTATGGTGGAACCCTGCCTTGGCTAACAAGAATCAAGATAGCAATTGGAGCTGCAAAAGGCCTCAGTTGCCTCCATGAGGAAGAAAAGCCAGTCATATACCGCGATTTTAAGACTTCCAACATCTTACTGGACTTGGTAAATTTCTCTCCTTAATTAGCTCTCTTCTGCTCTTCATACATAATATTGCTCATCTGATAAAATTATGCCTTCCTTTTCCTGCAGGATTACACGGCTAAGCTGTCTGATTTCGGTCTTGCCATAGATGGCCCGGAAGGAGATGAAACACACATTACAACGCACGTCATGGGAACTCATGGCTACGCAGCTCCAGAATACGTCAAGACAGGTAATGCAAGTTGGTATCTTGAGTATTGCTATTTGTACCATGTCAACCGACCACTATTATATCAACTACACACTGAAAACGCTACACATGTTCAGTTAAGACTGTACAAATTGTTTTATTATTTCAAGTTACTACTTTCATTTATTCATAATAGCATGAAATTTTAAATTTTCATTAATCATACTCTCTTCGTTTTCAGGTCATTTAACAGCAATGAGCGATGTATATGGCTTCGGCGTAGTTCTTTTGGAACTACTAACTGGTAGAAGGTCTGTGGATGAGAGCCGTCATGGTAGAGAACAGAACCTAGTGGAGTGGTCCAAACCATTTTTGAAGGACACACATAAACTTGACCGCGTGATGGATCCTAGGCTCGAGGGTCAGTACTCGACCGAAGGGGCTAGAAAAGCAGCTGCATTGGCTCACCAATGCTTGAACCACAACCCCAAATGTAGACCAACGATGAGCAGTGTGGTCAAGACCTTAGAGCCTCTTATGGACTTGACTAATGACATCCCAATCGGACCCTTTGTGTACGTTGTTCCAACTGAGGAAGAAAACAAAGTTAGTGTGCATAGGGTTGAAAGAGAGGGGCAAGTTGAGTGTGATGTGGTGAAAAACGAGAGCAAAGGTGAAGAAAAAGTGGTGGAAACGAGGGCGAAGGGCCTCCACAGGAGACGTAAAGGTCATCGGTATAGAAACCGGATTAAGTCATTGAGGTCTAGTACCGTTTATTCTGATACTGCTCTTTATAGAATTCTCGGAACTGATTTGTACTCTCCCAAATAAGCAATTGATGTCGTTAGGGAAAAAATGCACATGCTTTAGCATGATTTGGTCATACATCCTCATAGAAACAAACGGAAAAGGCGAAATATGCACAGAAAGAACTGATTACAAGTTTTTAGTCGAAAATAGAATTGTAAAGACACTAAACAAACAATATATTTGTACTTATACATTAGAGTTGTTTTATTTGTTGCGAGGATCTTCCCCTTGTGTATGATTTTTGTAGCTTTTTTTTTATATCATTATTATAACAAGGAAAAACAAGTACTTTGAAGAAACACAGTACTCTGTTTTCAACTTCAAATTTCTATGCTTTCCATATAAAGAATTCATATTACAAGTATTTATTACTAGTGCATAAGGTTATAGAAAGAATAAAAATGACCTTGATTAAATTATTTATGGACTCACCATTTTAATCTTCCATTCGTTTCTGGAGTGCAAAATATTCTATTCAATGTTCCAAGTCAATTTTCCATCAATTCTTCCTTTGTGTTCAAAATTAGCTCAAATGTAGTGCACCAATCAAAGGGTTTGAATAACCCACCAAGCAGATTTCACAAAATATTTGGAGAGTTAAGGTCATCAAAATCTGTGGAGATTCCACCCTTTGCACCAAACCCACCCAAATCCCAAGTTTGGCCTAATTTATAAGATGAGTTTTGCTGGTTCAACTGATGAAAGTCTTTGTAAGACTTGAATTATTTGCCATTGCTTATGACCACAATTAGTAAACAACTTGCAAGGGTCTCATTGGGCTTGTGTTTAGGTCTACTCATTTATATTCATGTCGCTTGAAATCACATATTGATGAACAAGCAAAACGATATAGAATAGTTTAATAGTACAATAATTCATACTGATGATCAGAAAAATGAGAATTCAATTAATTCATATTGATGATCAGAAAAATGAGAATTCAATCTAATATTCATTGAGCAGTAAAAATTGTGTACATCCATCCCATCCCCAATTTGAAACAAGTAGGGTTAGAAAAGGGTAAGGGTTACAGAAATTCAAAGCAACTTTTAGCTAGATAAGTGGGACAGCTTAAGCTAGAAATAGGTTTAGCTTGAAGACTTAAGACCCCCAAGATAACCCTTGTATAATCCATTTGGATGAAAGTCATTAGATGGTGTTCGAGTTGATGCAATTGCTTGTCACTAAAATTTCTAGCTTCCACCACCAGGAGGTGAAACTTCATGAGCAGCCTGATCCGGATTAAGTAACCGAGAGCACTAATTCAGGGGCCATAGGTGTGATTAAGCCTTGTATTTTTCGTCACGCACCCAGTCTGCGTCATACTTTTCACCATATAGAACAGCAACCCCTTCAACTAAAGGCTCTCCTGTCCAAAACCAAGAACATGTTCAGAAAATACAATGATTGATAACCTATATGGGAACATGGATTGTGGTTTGACATCACCTAGATGAGTTTACATGTTATGTGTTGGCACGACTTGTAAAGACGTCCAAGAGTAAATCCGCTCAAGCAAGCAGCCGCTTTCTAGCTCGAAGAATGCAGACCCATTAAGTTACTCCGCACTAGTAAACTTTTGCCGTTTCGCCACTTACATTCTAGTTCTTCTTAATGACTCTTCTTAAACCAACTCCATCCCTGCCAAATTGCCCAACCAAATTGAGCAAGCAATTACTGCATTTAGTGAACATTAACAGACTAAGTGCATCTCTATCCCTAAACTGAATAGTTTAGGCTATTGGTATTAAAATATTTTTTTTATAAAATAATAAAAGATAATTTTATTTTTAATTTCAGATAGGATCTGAAAGTACAACTTTTGTGGATTGATTTTCGAGTAGATTTTTAACTAATTTCATAGTGTCACTTGTTATGATTCTGTAAGAATTTTGTGGATAGATTGGTTGAAAGTAGATAAAAAATTTGAGAGAAAGATTGGTTGAAAGTATTTGAAAATATTTAAAATGTGGTGTAAGGTGGAAGAGCATGGTTAGATTTTCGAGTAGATTTTTAACTAATTTCGTAGTTGTGGAGCCAAAAATAATCACAAGGCAACACGTGGATTTCTGGACAAGAGAGGACAAAAATACCCTTGAGGTACAACGGGATTCCTACGCGCGAGTAGCGGGAAATCATCCTTCAACCAAGTCAAAAATGCCCAAAAAATGTAACAATTCAAAATCCATCTCATCAAATCCCTTTTACAAGGTAATTCCCAAAACCTATCTCATTCCATATATTTTTACCTCTTTTTCCCTCTTTTAGCTAATCAATTAAAGCTATCATCCCATAACTTACAAAAATATTCCACATTAAATTACATAACCTCCCAAAAACATTCCTTTTATTATGTTAATTATCCAATTAATATATTTATTCCTAATCAATATATTAATTTCTAATTAAATCACCAAATAACACCCAAAATATACATAAAGGGCCGGCCACTCTTTCTCCAAGGAGGACCGGCCATGCCCTATAAATATTACCCACTTTTCTCTAAAAACCGAAGTTCACACTCTTGCAAAATTCCAAAAACTTTCTAAACACTTTTCTCTCTAAATTCTAACTTTGACATAGGAGGTTTTTCGGCCAAAGCGCCCCCCCCACCCATTCATCGTGGCTGCGTGAGGCTCTTGGCCTTGACCCTAAGGTGTTAATTGTTTTGTAGGTGCAATTTTGTCCAAGAAGGAGGAAGAAATTTGCATCCACAGTAGCGTCACTTGTCATGATTCCGTATTAATTTTGTGGATAGATTGGTTGAAAGTATATGAAAATTTTGAGAGAAAGATTAGTTGAAAGTATTTGAAAATATTTAAAATGTGGTGTGAGGTGGAAGAGCATGGTTAGATACTTATATTTTTCTGTAATTTTTTTATAATTTTTATTAACTTAATTAATATGGACCATTAGATTACAAAAAAATCGTGACTCAACAACCCGGATTTTGACACGTATGCCAACAGTAACTGACACACTTCGACCCAGAATGTCCACCTAGACTCTGAATCGAGCTGTTCTAGCTAACACCCGAAAGGTGACGAAGTCATAAAGTGTAGTGAGGTGAAAAATGTAAATAAATTTAAACCTAAAAGTGCCTTAATGTAAGAGTGCACATGTCATATGTGATGTTAAAGCACAAGTAAAGTACAATAAAAGTAAAATGAGAATTATACTATTAAAGATAATCTCCTATTCCAACATTTGCCAAGAATCCTCGTCGACACAAAAACTCTGCCACTAAAGCCTGGAGGAGCGAAAAACAAGGGTGAGTGTACCTAAAAATAAAGTTTTGTAAAACATTTTCAAAAACGTATAACCCATTACCGTAAAACAAGTATAGTTTTCAAATATATATACTACATATAGCATGAAAACACTTACCGTAAACAGTAATACTTCATAAATACGGTAAGTCACAATATTTCACATATAAAACATATAACATCCAATAATCACATTATCTCGCGTAAATGAACATATAATATCGGATGCTCATTGACATATGCTCACACACGAGCTCATGCAGAAGTATTCTGACATGAACAGGGCTGGATGTAATGATGATTTATGCTATAGTACTACAATCATGTGAAGACTGGCGCTATGCGCATCACATACAAGTTCTAATTGCCTTTAGCAATCTGGGACAAGACTAACACCCACAATGGATTCAAAGTGAGCGTACGGTGCGATGTGAACATACACGTGAAGACTGGCCCTGGTCCAGGTAAGTACGAACACCAGTATAGCACACGATGAGTAGATAACGTAAATATGATAATGTAACGGTAAATCGATAATTTGATAATTCTAATCAATGAAATATTATTCATGACCATAAATACAACTAAGCCATCCATAATAATACGCATACATGTGCATCACATAGGACGTAGCATAATTTCATGAATTCCATCAATACGCTAATTCTTATAGATGTTAATCTAATCTATGCGTAATGTAGAAAATTCTTTATCAAATATATAAATAGAAACTAAATAAATATATAATATTTAAAAACAAAGACCCACTCACAAATCAAGTCGCCAGGTCGAACCCGCCTCGTGGGCATCGAATATCCTTGCTATGCATTTCACCTAGGAACGAAACCCTTTACATAAATATATAACGTACTAACGTAAATTTGTGTATTTGTACAAAGTACGACAAACTATTTTAAATTGATCAAATTTCAAAAAACGGAGGGTGGATATGGATTCGGCACATCGAGAAACCTAAGGATGGACCTCAGGTTCCTCCACGCGCCACCACAAGGTAGCTGCACTGGTAGCCATGCGCCGGTCACCACACGTCTTTATCGTGATTTCTAGATTTTAGCAGGTTTTCTCTCCAGCTTCCAGAGCTCATTTCGAGCTCGATACTTAACCAAAATCGATGATTTAAAAGCCAATTTGAAGCTAGAAATGTAGGGAACAAATACATACCAAAATGGGACCGAGTTATGGTTGGTGCTGGTTGGAGAAATGAGCTGAAAGTGACCAAATGATCACGGTTCCTTTGCTGAAAAACTGGGGAATCTCCCCCATCGAGATTTATGTGCTATTTTGTTCATTCAAAACATGTACACCAGATCAATATCGAACCATAAGAATAAAATGAAAGGTTTTTATGATTTCCCAAGGCTTACCCCTAGTCGGAAATGCAAGAAACTCGCCAGGAAACATGGCTCCCTTGGTGGTTCGGTTTAATTTACAGAGGAAAGAGACGAGAGAGATAAACAAGCTTAAAGCTTTACTATTCAATTCTAGTCGTACAAGTAGGTGGTGATGGTAGTGATCTGAAGGTATTCTTGTTGTGAGGCTCACCGAAAACAGCGAGGTGGTGTGGCGGTGTTACTGTTGCACCCTATCGGTGCTTGCACAGAAAGAAAGGAAAGTTATAGATGCGAGTTTGAGATAGGAGAGTGGGGTGAGACATGGTGGTGATCTAAAGTGGTTAGGATTGCCGAAGTGGGTTGGTGTTGCTGCTTCTGTGTGTACAGAGAGAAGAAGAAGTAGAGGGTTGAGGAAAAGAGAGAAAGTGAAATGCGAGGGAGAAGAGAAGAGAGAGTTGAGAAATGTGATAGGGTCCCCAAGAGTTTTGGAGGAAAATGGGACACGGGAACAAGGAAAGAGTGGGTGTGGGCTCCACGTGGCTCACAAAACAAAGCCCAAAATATCTTTCCAACGTGAAATTACCAATTTGCCCTCGATATTCGGTGTTTCGCAAGATCTTCATTTCAGCTACGAATTCAAATCCACTTGCGCCTACGAGTTCTTGGCGACGATTACTACACAAATATGCTAAAAGAATGGGTCATAAGTCTCATTATACGGTGGTCAACGAAAGTCAAAATCCTCGCCTATAGGGGCATTTTGGTGAATTCACTCTTTTAAAATTAATAAAATCGTAAAATTAGGGATGTGTTGCTACAGTAACAATTCAAATTTTTTCTGATTTATATTTTTTTGTCCAAAAAGTCTAGACCCTTGATCAGAAATACCCAACGATCCATAGGGGTGGGCATAAAAACCGCAAAACCACATCAAACCGTATGAAAAAAAAAATGAAAAGAACCGTGTTGACCGAAAAAGTCAACTTTGAGTCAAAAATCGAACCTAACCAGTTCTGGTTCCGGTTTCGAATGAACAAGAATCGGTCGGAACCAAACCAAACCTTTTTATTAATAATAAATTGATTAATTATATACACACACACATGTCATGGTATAATAGGCTGAAAAATTAGTTTCACCAAGTTGCAAAGCAGTGAATCCCATCCTAATTAAGGCTCACCCACCTCACTCTCACCTCACTCACGGCCTCACATCCCCCATTTCACACTTTTAGACTTTCATTCCTTTTTCACTTAGCCGACCACCTCACTCACGACTTCTCATCCAAAAATATGAACGATTCCTCAGGCAGCCCACAACCTCAGCTCTTTGCGATGACCCTCGTCATCCCTCCTTTGCGACATCTCACAACTCTTCATCCTTCGTCCTCCCTCCTTGGTATCTTCTCTATCTTTTCTCATATTTGAGATTAGGAATATTGTTGAGTTCTACTGGTTTTCCATTTTCTCTTGGGCTGAATTAAAATTTACTCTTGTTTTGTTGTCGTGCTACTGTATTCTTGTGAGGTTAGCTCATGTTGAGTGATGTGCGGCCTAAATTGTAATAGTATCACTTAAAACTACCATCTGTTGGTAATCAATAAGAGCATCTATTATTTTTGCCAAGAATTAAAGGGTAGGGCTAGACATTGGGTAGATTGGATGGGGTTTACCCTCATCCCATAGGTCGAGCCGACATGCTCGGAATACCAACAAAGATGCATAGAAAACTAGGAATCTTAGAAGAAATTTAATGGAGTGGCTATGGAGGATGCAACGGAGAGAACTGAAGTTGGGGATTCTAGAGAAGGAAAGTGGCTTATGATATTTTAGAAATCAAAATGCTAAGGTGTGGGAAAGACCACAAAGTTCTAACTTGCATCCATTAAGAGCATGCCATGTGGCATGTGTTAAAGATAAAAGCTTGTATTAATACTATGCAGGTGGGTTGGGATTTTATACACCGACGTTGGTAACACAACATTAAGGACAATCAAAATCACATGGGTTGTTAAGGACAATGCCCACACCTTATGTGGGAATGTGTATTTCTATAATTTAGTATATGTGTGAATGGATTTGTTGTTTGTATTGAAAATTGGATTGAAACTCAAAAAGGAGGGAAAGGAAAGGGGTGGGTTGGTGTTTGACACAGATGAGAGAATACAAGGTGTTGATGTATGTGTGCTTACTTTCTTATTTTCTAATGAGTTCTTGATTTTTATATGTTCTAGAAAAAAGGAATGACGGCACATCTAGCACTAGGGCTTCAGAAACTATTCAGTCCTAACTTATCACATTTTTACTATTGATGGTATGTATGTAACTTTAGTTTTGTAGCACCTTCCTTACTAATTTGAATTTTAAACTTGTTGTTTGATGTATGTTGTTTGCTTGCTCTCTGAAATAAGAAGTTGTTTGATTTTGTTTGCTCTCTGAAATAAGTTGTGTTGATTTGATTATATGTTGTTTGATTGTGTACAGGAGTTGCTGTTTGAAAAAGAATATGCCACTGCCAAGGACATTTGGATTTTTTTTGCTTGTTGCTGCCAATATCAATAGACCAATGCATATTTCCTTTAATGTTATTTGAATATTTCTTTTAGCTTGTTGTTGTTGATGTTGCTGCGAATATCAAGAGACTAATTTTCCTTGAGTTCTGGGGTTCTTGATTTTTTTGTTTGTTGGCTGATCAATGCATATTTCTTTTAATTGCCTCTTTTTATTTGAATGCATTATGATTTGGTGTTCAAATAATTTAGTATCCGAAACCGTAAACTGGCAAGAACTGAATCGAAGCTAGCGTGTGGGAAAGTGCATAGCACAGGACCCACATGTGGGTTGTGAATCGTGTGATGGACATAACACAGGGCCCACCTACGTTTGTTTTGTTTGTTTATTTGTCAGATTTTTTTATTTATTTGTGGAGGATATGATTTTATGTGGGCTCAATTTAGTTTTTTTTTTTTGTTAAAAGGTTATTTTATTAAACACCAAAAACAAACAAACAAGCAAACCAAGGCCCATTTTAGTTTTTGAATCATACTTTTGGGTGTGTTTTGGTTCTATATTTTTATATTTAATTTGGGAAAGGGAAATTTTATTTAAACTCATTTAATCTTTTTTTACACCCCACTTAAATTTTAAATGTTATTTATCTATTTTACTTTATTGCATAATTACTATTAAGTACAAAATGAAATTAATAATAAAATTTGAATTTATCAATAAACCTAAACACTATAATTAAACCCTACGCCCTTTATCGTGGAACGATCCTCCGTCCGGTTGCTGGTGCAAAGGAGTGAGATTCCAAGAGCTTGAAGCATTTATTGTACCTGTGTGTCTGGGTAACCTTGAAGTTTAGCATTTATTGTACCTGTGTTTTCGATTGCAGATGTATAGAGGTGCAACAGCAGTTTTGGAAGACATGAAAAAGTACGTTTGATTTTCAGTTTTCTTTCTTATTCGATTATTGATATGGTTATGAACTTATGAAAAATATTTTAAGTGGTTATCATCTTCTTTCAATAGAAGACTAACTTAAAATGGTTTTTGACAAGCATTTTGACAATTTATCAGTAATAATCAAATGTCTTATATTTATTATTGTTTTGCAGTTATCCTCTGAATGATGCAACCGAAACAGTCAACGAAATTGGATCATCTATCAGAAGAGTTATGGGGGGCACAAGTGGGATCCTGTATTCAACTTCCCCTTTTCTTCAATAAAGTTAGACATAATTTTTGAAGTTTCCTTGCATTTACCCTGACATGAATTTTTACATCTCTATTCTTAAAACAGATATGATATATTTTGTAAGGCAGCCTACGCTCAATTGAAAGCAAGCACCCAATCAGTTGTCACCTCAAAGAATTAGGCTGAAGCGCTTGAAGCTTCCATTGCTGCAGTCAGTAAATATGGTGGTATATTGTTGAAGAAATGGGTGTAAAAATAAATCTACATATTGAATTGGGTTTATGGGGGTATATTAGATATTAAATTTGGGTTTAAAGAGATATTAATAGTTTAGTTATAAATCAAATGGGTGCAAAAAGTAAGTTGGGTGTAGAAATATGTTAGATGGGTTTAAATAAAAATTCCCTTGGAATTGTGGTTGTTTTAGTTTTGGTGTTACTTAATTTTTTTTTTATGGGAAAACTATAAAATTTTGGAGTTACTTTCATTCTCATTGTTTTGTACAAAAAAAAAAAGTTGGTTTATGGTATCGATTTCAAGTTTAGTAGAAAAGTTTGTTTATGGCATCGATTTATGGTTTTTTTATATATTCATGTGAATTTAAATAATCGTCTTTAAATTTCGTTCATAACTCTTAAAGTTCAATGACCGACAATGTTATTCTGGTTGTTTAGTTTAGACCATAAAATAGTTGGCTTTGTGGAATCGATATAAGTCTAGCCGAAAGAATTTGTTCATGCATCAATTGATGTTAATGTTTTTAGTATGTTCATGTGAAATCATGTAAGAACCTCAATTTCAACTTTCAGACTCAAGAATCTCGGCTCGATCGTATTGTTTGTTGTTGCTTAGTTTTCATAGATACTCTTATATGCTCCATTGTATATTATATACCAAGATTTTTTGTCATTAAGTTTTAGTCAATGAATTTTAATCAAGAATTTAAACGATCTGGATTCTCTCTAGATTATCATTGTGAAGATCCTAAGAATCAATCAATTATAACCGCTCACCACACATCTGACGGCTAAAAATCATTATTCCACGTAAAAAAGATTAAAAAATTAAATGATTTACGGCCGCAAAATATATGATGAGCGATTATGATTGATTAATCTATACGATCCTCCCAATGAAGATCCGAAAGAGATCCTGATCCGAATTTTACAACCAAAAACCCTAAATACATGCAACTTCCAGTTTCAATCGTTCTATCTCGATCATGGCATTTTAAAGGGCCGACAGGAATGGCTGGTCATGAGTCATGACTCGTTAGTTGTGATATAATATAATATCTTCAATAATTATTTATATTTTTAGACTTCTCTAACCATATAAAAAAGGAGTAGGATTCTTTTTTATCTTTTTTTCTTTCCTCTTCTATTTTTTCTTATTTGAACGGTCATGGTTAAGCCACGTCAACATCTTATATGAATTTTTTATAACAAAAGAAAGATAAAATAAGAAAACGTGAGAGAAAGATATGGAAAGAGAAGAGGAAAGAATCATAGTCCTATCATGGGAATAGGATAAAAGGTCTGGATAGGGATTACAGACTTTCCCAAGCACTCAACATCGGGTCCAAACACACTCATAACGTACTTTCCCAAGTACCACTTTATTGAGAGGGAACTAGCTGAGACGAAGAGACTCACGTGATCACAGTGAGTAAACATGAGGTGGAAGACGAGGCTCGCAGACTGCAACGAGGGGAAATTTTTTCGGTGTCGAAAGCCCGAAAATCTCCTCCATACTCAAATCCTCTTTCTTCATGTTATCAGGCAATCTCCATGTAAACCCATGCAAAAGATTAGCCAGACTTGACTGAATGACCTTTATGCCCAGACTATAGCCAGGGCACATCCTCCTGCCTGACCCAAAAGGCAGCAGCTCGTAGTCCTGGCCTTTGACATCAATGTCCTTTCCTAGAAACCTCTCGGGGCAGAACTCCTCAGGGTTGTCCCACAATTCAGGGTCTCTTCCTATAGTCCACACACTGACTAGGGCTCTAGTGCCCTTGGGAATGTCATAGCCAGCAATTTGGCAGTCTTCCGTGGATTGCCTTGGCACCAACATGGGTGCCACTGGGTGTAGCCTCATGGTTTCTTTGGCAATGGCATCAACATATGGGAGATTAACAATGTCCTTCTCCTCAACCCATCTCTCTCTTCCAATCACCCTGTCTAGCTCCTCCGCTGCCTTCTTGAATACCTCCGGCTTCCTTAGGAGCTCCGAAATTGCCCATTCCACCGTCACCGCTGAGCTCTCTGTTCCCCCGGCAATTAAGTCCTAATAGCAAAGAATCCATCAACACAAAATATTGAGCAAGAGTACACCAAAATAAATCTCAATATTTTCAGTCACAAATAAGATATCAGTGTTTCTCTAGGCTCGTTTTGAATCTTTTTCTTACGTGTGAGCGGAAAACTATGACCAATTACTGTACTGTGAGACCTAAATGCAGCCTAACAATTCTCGTATATCTAACGTACATGACACTAGCATTTCACATCGCATATGTCACACATCTACTAAACGTTAAGAACTATGTTAATAATTATAGTCAATTAATGTTCTAAGGGGCGTTAGACACTATTGCCTATGGACTGGAACCTAGTGCTCAGGCCCACAGACGGCCCCTAGGTGGGACCTAGACGGAAACTTCAGCAGACTAAATAGATTTAAATAAATATATTATTATCATATATATATATATATATATGTAGATGCCCACACACACTGTGTGTGAACAATTTTACTTCATTTTGTTTTTTTATTAAGGATTGTGATAGTTTTTAAAATTCTAATAAAAAAAAGTCAATTATGAAAAATAGAACAATGATAGGTAGTTTCTTCTAACATGAGCAAATTTTTAATTTTTAGTTATTTAATTATTTATTTTTAAATAGGGCATGTTATGCTGAGGTTAGTGTAAAAAACAACAAACTTTATGTTACATGTAATTACTAAATTGCTCGTGTTTTATTTTTATTTTTGCTCAGCTTTGATGAGAGGGTTAGAATGGCAATTATCTAGAGTTTTTGTTGACAAATATGATAGGGAATTGTTATTGGCACTTCAAATTTTCTATATTTAAAAAGAAAAATACACTTGTGAGGTGTGTAGAATGAGATTTTTGAAGTGCTAATAACATTTCTCATATGGTAATATTAATATGTAGTTTATATGTAATTTAGATAAGTTGGATTTAGAAAAATAAAAAAACATTACTAAAAAATAAAAAAAATATAAATTGTAGTTTGAGCTTGGCCCCCCTAGGCCTTTTGCCTCAGACTTGAGTAAATATTTATAGATCGACAGTAAATCATACCTGAGTAAATGCCTTGACCCCATGCCTCTCAAGTTTAACTTCAAGGCCAGGATCATCAGCAAACTGCAGTAGCACATCAACCATGTCTTTTGCAACAAAGTCTTTCCCGCTAGCCTCCCTCTTTGCAATATGTTCATCCAACACATGCTCCAAAAATCTATTCATCTTCTTGCTTAAAGTCTTCATCCTCTTTATGTACCCTTGCAAGTCCAAAAAGTCAAGCCAAGGTATTGAATCGCCGATGTTCAGCACCCCACTGAGCAAGAACAACTCATCCAACATCTTCTTGAACTCATCGGGGCTCACGATGGCGTCTTCAGTCTCGTCGGTGTACTTTTTTCCGAGCACCATCCGGCTTATGACGTTGAGGCTCACGGTTGAGAGGTGGTCTTTGAGCAAAATGTTGGAGTTGGAGGAGTCATATAAGCCTTTAAGCAAGGCACTCATTTCCTCCTTTCTAATGTATTCATACGACTCTAGGCGTTTGTTGCTGAAAAGCTCCATGATGCACATTTTACGGGCTTGCCGCCAATATGGGCCGTACGGGGACCAAGTGATGTCTGAGTAGTTGTAGGTGGTGTGCTTGCCGGCTGCAAATTTGGGGCGGCCGGCAAAAGTGACGTCGTGGGTTTTCAGGAAGGCCTTGGCCATTTCTACTGAAGATCCCACGACGACGGGGTATGACCCAAACTTGAGCTGCATGATGGGGCCGTATTTTTGGGAGAGCTCGTGGACGGAACGGTGGGGAAGGTGGCCTATGAGGTTGAGGTTTCCAATGATGGGCCAGGGTTTTGGTCCTGGTGGCAGGTTGAGCTTGCGGCGGCGTAGGCGGCGGGAGAGGAAGATGAGAGCTAGAGCTCCTAGCCATGCGGCAGCGTATGCAACCCAAGTGGCTTCCATTATCTGGGAAGTAGGGGTGAAGTGGTAATGTATTGTGTGATGAAATGTTTGATGTATGTTAGAGGTGGTGGGAGGGGGATTTTATAATTGAAGTCAGTACACAAGTCGCGTCACTTTAGTATTTTATACAAAAACATTAACGAGAAGTTCCCGGTATTGTTTATTTTAACAAAAAATTATATTTTACATTAAAAAGTCAATCCTAGTACTAAACTAACACGTTTAGAATTGTCGTTTTTCACCCAACAAGATCTTCTCCAGGTCTTTTGGTGAGGATTCTGGAAATTCATGAATCGTATCCGTTCATCATACATCGTGCTGTCAGTTTTTGTCAGGTACTGTTTGTGTTTAATTTTAAATAAAATATTTAAAATGATTTTTAATCGCACGATGTACAATGTACGAACATGATTCACAGATATCTGAAATCCTCACAAAGAGGATCTGGATTTTTCGCGATGCCAACTTGAATTATGCTTCATAATAACTTCGTTGAATTGCCATTTTGCCCTTCTGAACAAAGTGGAGTATGCACATTGGATTTTCATTAAACAAAGAAGACTCGTGAGTTAATGTTGATTATGTTTAGTAAATGCCAAATGACCACATTGGGAGAGATTGTAACACACGTTTGATTTTGGAAATAAATGTTTTTTTTAAACAATTAAAGTGCTCCTAATTACGTTAAAAAAACTTTTGAATATTTTTTCGTCATAAAAACATTTTTCAGCCATAAAAACATTTTTTTTTGGAAAAGGAGATGGTATGTGCTTGTTCAGAAAACACTTTTAAGTGTTTGTGATTGTTTAATATAATTTTCTTCTTGTTTATGTAAAAGCACTTGTATTCAAAATAATTACGAGCGCAAGTGATTCATAGAATACTATTGCATTCATACCCACAACTAGGATATGATAGTCGCACTCGCATGGAATCTTTGTAAATTCAATTTTTTTTTTCTTGCGTTTTGATCGATTGCCCACGATTATAATAGTAAAGGAGAGCCAAATTACGTAATAAAATAAAATATAGACTGAATTGTCCAAATAAAATATCCAATTGAGTCACAACAACTCAAATATTGTTGTTACTAATAGCTACAAAAATAAGGTCAATAATAGGCTCCTTAATAATAATAGTGAAATGTCTTAAGAAACTGTGAGAAGGTCCACTTGATAATTTGGTCAATGATCAATACACTAGTCTTTAGGAAAAGAACAAGAAACCTACCAAGCCAGTACAAGAAGAAAATAAAGTAAGTTTCCTCAGTTGGTAGGTGTGAATACCCTGAAGAACTTGACCGAATTCACTTTACTTTCTTCTGAGTTTCCTGGAAAATTTTGGGATCGGATGCAAAAGTGAAAAGACAATTCAAAAAGTGGTTTTCTTTTCTTTTATTTTTTTTAAGCAGACATTTCACTCAATTCAGAGGTGGCTTTTTAAATAAATTCCGAGTCTACATTTTATGCACCCGCATTTCTTTGCAATTCATTGAATCTTGATCGTTCTATTAATTTAACGTCTTAAGACATCACATATTTTGCATTAAGTTTAGTACGGTCTCGTGCTACGCGTGTTGGACACATGATAGATATACACGTGTTTATCTGTTGGATAAGTTCAAAATACTGACCGCCTAAGAAGCTTAAACTTATGGATGTATTCCACATGTAACATGTTAAAAACTTCGAATTGTAGTATGCAAATAGTGATTATACCTAAGGCATCATCAGATAGCATGTGGTTATAAATATGAACTTTAATTTCATCTCAAAGACCTCCCTAACTTGCATGAGCCAATAGTATATTTTTTGGGCTCAAGTGTATTAGTATGAAGATGTAGGATGCACAATAATGAAGCTATCATCTTTTGGCAATTATTCAATAGCAGGAGATATCCCTTGAAGCCAATTGAAGATCCGTATCAGAAATTTCGGTCGAAGTACCTGTTGATCAAACTCTCACTAGATTGCAATACAGAAGGTGTAAATGTGGAGACTCAAAATCTCACTAGATATTAGCTATAGAGTCTTTTATAAGACTTAATTCTAACGATATATATTTGCATACAAGGGCAGAGCCATTCTTAAGTTGCGGTTTCAAATCCAGTGCGAAAACTTGGAATTATAGAAATTTCATATTAATTTTGGTGAACTTCACCTTAGTTAGTGAATATTATCACACCGTAATTTTATATAAAAAATTGTTCACTCCACTCTAGCAAGGCCTAAAATGAAACAAATAAAGTAAAATCACAGCATATATCCTTATAAAACTTCATGACTCTGCCCTTATTCGTATATATTTCTAGTCACATTAATATAATATTTATTCTCAACAAACTGTAACCAAATGGAGAGTAGCTCAACTCTTTATAAGTTCATGCAAAGTTACTTCTCACATCAATGCATGATTCATTCTACGATTGTGCTTGCAAAAAGACACTCAAAAGCTCAATTTTGTGAGTGTTTGAAATTATTGCAATCAAATTGCGGATAATATGTCTACCTTTTCCCACATGAAACATTCTTACCTTTGATCATGGGCATGAAACATGTTTGCCTTGATAGGGCCTTGGCCATCAAGTTCCACTAATTGCATGATTTCATTTTTGTGGTAGTTGGTAAAAATGGTGGAAATGTTGCTTGACTATATAATTCCACTTATCCACCTTTAGAGCAGTTCCAGCGTGGGAACCCTCCCCCCAGGCAATACACTATGCTATCCACCCAGTAAACAGTAACTGCCATTAATGAACAGTAACCGCCTTTTACTTCTCCACCGTTGCATTTCAATAGCCCTAGCAATAGGTAATAAAATAATAATATTTTTTTTATTTATAAAATAATACCAAGATAATTAAAAAAAGACAAAGCAAAGAGCTCTCTCTCTCTCTCTCTCTCTCTCTCTCTCTCTCTCTCTCTCTCTCTCTCTCTCTCTCTGTGGAAATGAAGACCACCAACACCGCCACCACAAACACAAAGCTTATCCTCCTCCACCCCCAAGCAATCCACAAACGGCGGAAGCCACCGCCTGTGGCTCCTCTTCTTCTTCACCTTCTTCACCCTCGCATTCACCCTCACTCTCATCAGCACCACCATCCCCAAACCCTCCCACCTACTCCCCTTCCCGCCCACAGTCCTGGACGCGCTTCTTCACTACGCCATTTCATCATCAAACACCTCGTCAACACCCCACATGTCCCCGCCAGAACTCACCTCCATATCCTCCGCCCTCACCCGCCTCTGCGCACCCAACTGCAATTTCTTCATTTTCGGCCTCACCGGTCCAGAACCTAACAGAAAAAAAAATTAAAAAAGGCGTCTGACGTCAGCTGACGTCAGAACCACCTCAGGCGCTCGGGCTGGCACAAATCCACGGGCCTGGCACTTGGGCTTGCTCAGGCTCCCTCGCCAGCCAACGCTGGACTTCCTCCCTCGGGCAATCAGGCCCTGTGTTGAAGCTTGTCCATCTTTCAAAAGCTCCCGCTGGAGCTGCTCTTAGGGTGGTAGATTGTTGCTTTTTTTTTTTTCTCTCTCTCTCTAAAAATAAAGACAATTGGTGATAAGCCACAGTTCACCGTATATTGTTGTTTTGACTAGTATAATTTTTTTCTCCACACACAATAATGCGTAGGTAACAAGTTAATATTTTAATCATCTTGTATTATATAATTATGAAACCGTTTAAACAGATAGCAACACTTGACCTAAAAATGAAAATAAAATTATAGAGCTGTATGTTTCACTTTCACAATGCAAATCTCGTGACTTCGAGGTATATTATATATGTATCAAAGACCACATAACCACAAATTGTACAAACTATTGTTTAATTTTGGGCATTATCGTTTTGGGTGGGAACGGGGCCACCGTGGCTGATGTGAGAACTTTTTTACTTGAGTTTTTATCACAAATGGTTCCTGAAATTGACCCACCCAATCAAGATGGTCCTTAAAATTGAAAATCGATCAATGTAGTCCTTGAAAATTGCTGTTGCAAATCAATGTGGTCATTCCGTTAAAATTTCTGTTAAGTACTGATGTGGCACATAAATTGGTCCTACAAATTTAATTAAATATTATTATGTGAATAAAAAGTATTTAAATAATAAAAAAATTGTTATTTTTTATAATTAAAATCTTAAAAAAAAAAGAAAAAAAAGAGATGATTGAACATTGTTCATCATCTTCTTCCCTTCCTATTCACAGAAATGATGAAATTGGAAGGAGAAATCCTAAACTTTTTCGTGGTGTGGATTTTGGTTGTGGCATCACTATCCTACTTTCACACCGTCGGCAAGCTCACTTCTCCGGGCACCACCAGACTCCTCGCCATCCTACATGTCGCATTCTTCTTCTTCTACCTCCCTCTAAACCTGACCACCATTTTTCTCGGCGGCCCGTCCTCTTTCTTCCTCGCTTGGTCTACCTATTTCAAGCTTGGGATTTCTCCTTCCAATGTCATCATTTATGTGAATATCTCTGTGAATAGGAGGGGAAGAAGACGATGACCAGTGTTCAATCATCTCCTCCTTCTTTTTTATTTTTTATTTTTTATTATTTAAATATTTTTTATTCACATAATAATATTTAATTAAATTTGTGGTACCTATTTATGTGCCACATCAGCACTTAACATAAATTTTAACGAAATTGTGACGGAATGATCACATTGATTTGCAACAGCCATTTTCAGGGACTATATTGATCGATTTTCAATTTCAATGACCATCTTGATTGGGTGGATCAATTTTAAGGACCATTTGCGAGAAAAAACCTTACTTAGGCTTTTTCTCACTGAATTTTATTCAGTTAATTTTTTTTTTCAGAGGCGGTTTCTTTGTAACATGCATGTTGATGTTTATGATTTTGAATGATGTTTGAATGAAATCCAATTTATACGGTAAAAAATTCCCTTCAACCATACTACATACAGTCTTTACTTATTTAATATACCTATATCATTTTTTTTGTCGATAATCTACCATACATTGGTTTTACCTACCTATATTTATAGATATAGGTATGTTACAATTGTTTTTTGAACAAACGATATTATCTATACCAAGGGGTGTGAGAGTGGGCTAAGCCTTACAATAGGCTAGTAATAATGTTGCTCAAATTCACATTTGGTGAGTATTGAACTTAAGACCTCTCACTTATATGTGAAGAGGAATACCAATATTAGACTGTAGTACTAAGTAGTGATACAGGGCCGGCCCTGAGGGTAGCTCGAGTAGGCGACCGCCTAGGGCCCCCAATTTTTTATTTTTTTTATATATATAGGGAAATGTTATTGACATTCTAAAAATCACATCCTACATTTTTCACAAGTGTATTTTTCTTTCTAAATATAGAAAGTTTGGAATGTAGAATGAGAATTTTAGAGTGTCAATCATACTTTTATATATATATATATAATTTTGTAGTTTGAGTAAAATATCTAAATATGAAATTATAAATATTTTTTTGGAACTTGCCGTGCAGCGTTTTGGGTGGGGGGGCCAAAAATATTTCTTTTTAAATATGTGTGTATATATATAACATATATAAATATAATTTTAGAGTTTGAATTTAATAAAATATTTAAATATAAAATCACATAATTGTCTTGAAACTTGGCGTACAAAGTGTCTTGGGTGGGGTGAAACTTCAGCACCAATTCAACTTTTTTTTTTTGGGAATTTAACGCACAACATACTGGTAGCAAGTCTGTGCTTGCGAATCGATTCTTTCCCACTCCACTTACAGATGTCAGGTACCCGATCAATGCTTCTCTTCTCTTCTGCTTCTTTTTCTATAATTTAATTTGTGAGTGCTGTGTGTCACATCCCGGCCCGGGGCGGACCACTTCCCGGGCCCGCTCCACCACCGTAGCACGATATTGTCCGCTTTGGGCTTACCATTCCCTCACGGTTTTGTTTTTGGGAACTCACGAGCAACTTCCCAGTGGGTCACCCATCCTGGGAGTGCTCTGACCTCCTTCTCGCTTAACTTCGGAGTTCTGACGGAACCCGAAGCCAGTGAGCTCCCAAAAGGCCTTGTGCTAGGTAGGGATGAGAATATACATTTAAGGATCACTCCCCTGGGCGATGTGGGATGTTACACTGTGTTTGTAAATATAATTAGGATTTTCGATTCTAGGGTTTATGATTTGTTTATTTTAATGCATATTGTTTATGCGAAATCTGAGTATTCAAACTTGTGGATGCACTTAATAAAGTGGTTAAATCCCTTCAAGAAGATAAATGGATTATGGGTGCACTTAACAAGGTTGGTTACTTTTGCTTCCTAACTAGTTTTGGTTCAAGATAATTCGAAGTTTCGATGTTGAATTTAACTGTATTTTTTATGCGCCTCGTTTTGTGTTGTGTCATTTGTATCAAACTTTTGTGTTGGGTAGTAGGTAAAATTTGAATTTTAGTTTGTTTCTTTGTCAATTTGTTGTTTACAGAATATTGAATTTTAGTTATATAAACTTAATTAATACATTTGCGTCTAAAAACGCGAGACGAGTAATATTTAAGTAGTGTTTGCATATCTTTCTTCTTTGGATATGAATTCTAATGATTTTTGATGTAGAAATGAACTTTTTCATGTATTTAGCAAAACATTTTCTTATACATATAAATGTACAATGAGTTGGGTGTCAAAGGTTTAGGGTGTCAAAGAACTTTAGGGCCCCCACTCGAAGGCTTGCCTAGGGCCCCCATTTTCTCAGGGCCGGCCCTGTAGTGATATAGATATGTTAGAATTGGAAAAGAATCCTTGTCGGGTCCTTTTCCTGGGGATCCTAGGGATCCTGTAATGGTAATCGTTCATCGTATATCATGCGGTCAGCTTTCGTTAGGTACTATTTATATGTAATTTTAAATCTTAAATTTTGAAATGATTTTTAACCGCACGATGTACGATACATGATCACGATCACGGAATCTCTAGGATCCCCAAAAAAAAAAAGACGATGATCCTTTTCCGTTAGAATTGGACTCAATTTAAAAACATCTTGAATTTTTGGACCTGGATTTGACTGCTCCTTGTTTAATTTTGTTCTAAGGTTATAACTGACTGCTCCTTGTTTAACTTTATTCATTATTACATAGAATTGGAAATAAACGAGTGGCATGGAAATTTCCCGACATAAGAGTTGATGCATGCAAAATGGCAATAAGTTATTCAAATATTAGATTGTTTATGCATCCAAATGCATTAAACAAATCGATTATATGAGTATCAAATAACATGTTTATGATGAATTATTCATTTTTGAACATTTGGATGATTAAAAGAACTTTGATTCAAATGATTATTTTTGTTTGTATGGTCTTTAAATGAAGATCACGAAATTGAATCGTTTCGATTATATCGAAATATGTTATTCGTAAAAGGAGAAATACGTGCATGATGCCCATGTTTGACGGTATTAAACATGAAAATTCCACTAAGCCACACAATTATCATTTATAATTAAAAATCAAATCGTTATTTATGAAAATTAAACTAAAATCTCACTTACAAATAAAACAACCTTTTGACCGAAGCATAATGATAGTGACAATTCTTTAGTACACGTACATTCAAATCGCGTAGTGTGGACATAGTGCGGGTCACATCTTGGGTTGGTGGGAGGGAGGTTACCCATTTTGCGGATGAAGGACCTAGAAACGATTTTGTGGTGTATAATTTTCCGAAGTGGGTTTAACTTTTTTTGTTGAAAGGAAATTTCGAGGACAGATAGAGGTACAAACAATAACATGGGAAGCAGACTTGTACTTGTATGGTTCTCGGAAAAAGGTACCAGTTTTATTATTATTGTTGACACGACTAAACTTTATATTACTTTTTGCAAAGGAAAATTACACTTATGGAGACTATAGTTTTTCCCCACTAATTTTTTCAATTACTTTCATGACTATATTCTATCGTTGTGGGATGTAAGATGAGTTCTCTAAAATCCACAATATAATATCCGGTTTTTCAAGACTTTTTTATACTTAATGACATCGTTATAGTTTTATTAGCAAATACATCGTCTCGTCTTTTTATTGAAGAAAAATTATGGCTTGATAAGTCTTCATCAGTCTGTACTACTGGGTAATTTAGTTTTATATTCATTAAATAGACAAGTAAACAAAAATGGTATTTCTCAATTCAATCATTAATTACTGTTCATTAATTTTATGTATTATTGAGTAGTCCAGACTACTGAAGAATAATATTAGTCCTAATAGCCGTGGTGAGTCAAGTAGTAATATTCCTTCATAATGTCATAGATAGATTCAACTTGAAATGCCAGTTTTCTTTTGTTGTTTAGTGAATCAATTCAGGTTGTTGTACTTGTTGAATTAGTGGCCAAGTGGACAAAAGCATATAATAAAAAATGAAGGGCATAATGATGTGGGAACATCATTATGAGGAGACAAATGATTATGTTTGCTGAAAATAAAAAAGGAAGGTATGCTTGTAAAGGAATGACTTTGGATTTTTTATTGTGTGCTTTTGTATGGATGAAGTTATCATCCGAATGTGAGAGAGAGGAAGGGTGCACCATTTTCTGTTTTAGTAGCCCATCTTTGAAAGAGCAAAGGAAGCTGTAGAGAGCAGAAAAAGAAGAAGAAGGTGCTATTCTCTTTGGTTAGTAATCACCCACCAATGTAGTTGTTGTTGTAATAGCTTTAAGCTTTGTATAGAGAGGAAATTATTCACAATATTTCCTTCTCTATTTGTTTCTTTGGTGTGTGAGAGTTATTGGTTGTATTGGGGTTTTGGGTTGTGAGCTTACCAACACTTTGTAAACTCTCATTTGGTTGATAGTGGATTATTGGGTGAGCTCCTACTGCTCCGATGACGTACTCCAGTTAAACTGACTGTTGATGAATCTCGTTAAAATCTTGGTGTTCTTTATATTTTGTTCTTGCATTCCATTTGATATATTTCATGTGGGTTAGCTTGAGTTGGTTCCAATTGGTTTGGTGCTATCCTAGCACAACAGTACTGAAAGTGGGAAGCAAATGAATCGAGTGGCGAACATGTAGTAATATAAAGGATGTACTAGAGAGAAATTCAAATCCATGTTTCTAAGAACAGAAAGGAAGACTTGCCCTAGCCACTACCCCCAACTCTAGCTCTCAACAACCATAAAAAGATGACATCTCTTTTCCGAAAAAGAAAAAGAAAAAAAAAACAAGATGACATCTCTTCTAAGGTGATGTCGCCTTGTTAATTTCACGAAAAGAGCCTTTGTTAATTAATTAACTCATGTTTCTTGCTTCTACACAGGCTTTGTATTATATTGATCAATTTCTATATATATTAACATTTGGATAGTTTCCTGTATCAATTTTTTTTAACAAACAATATTATCTACACTAAGAAGAAAGCAGTGGGTTTAGCCTCACAATGAGCTAGCAATAATGTGGTTGAAATTCACCTTTGGCGAGAATCAAACATAAGATCTCTCACTTACAAGTGAAGATGAATACCACTAGACCGTAGTACTAAGTGGCAATACAATGATGTTATGGGAAGGGCACAAATATTGTTTGGGATTTCTATCAAACTAGAGGATTTCAGAAACTTTTGTTCTTCAACGAATTATGCTTATAATTCTTTAACTTTGTACTGTGTCAACTTTAAATCCATTAGATTGGTAACTAAGCAAAATTAATATTCCTCAATTTAATCATGAATGTTCATTTTCCATGTTCCTGAGTAATCAAGACTATCCAGGATGATAGTAATCTCTCAACAACCATATGTTTAGTTTTTCCCTTCATACATAAGATGACATCCCTTCTAAGGTGACGTCGCCTTGTGATTAATCTATCAACTGTATATCCATTATATGTTTTGACAACTATACAGAAGGTGACATGACCGGTGACAAATTGCGATAACATAGCGACGTTATCTAAAATATCGATAATAATAGATGTCAAGTGTAAAAAAACAAAAAAAAACTGACGTTGTATTTAATGCTAGATACATATTGTTGATGCACAAAACCGGAGGTCTTGGAACAACTTAAATCCAACCGTGAATCTGCAAGTAATGTAAATAACACAAGATATATCGTGGTTCACCCCAAGGTTTGGGCTACGTCTACACTGATTATGTATTTATCTGAGAAGTGAAGGGAGTGAGGGAGAGAGATTCAGAGGGTGAGAGAACTCTTCCCATGGCCTAAGAAATGACCTCTCCAAATTGTGAGGGTGATGTGTCCTTTTATAGAATAAGGACTCATCACTTATTACATATTTGCCAATTCCTTTATCACATAATTACATTTAAGTCCCTCAAGTATTTGTACAAGATCTAAATACGAGGCCTTAAATATGGTATAAACAGTAGTCCCCAAAGTCTTCAGTCAAGAGAGTCTTTTGGCTGAAGACTTGGAATTCAGTCCATGTGTGGGCCGAAGTAACTAGATGGTGTCTTAAACTGATGCTCGATATGAGGCGGTGCTCAATCTGAAATGATGCTCAACTATAAGTAGCACATGTTGCGAGGCTGCTCGGCTTGTGGCTTATGTTGCCTTGGTTGGCTCGGCTTGTGGCGCTTGAAGGTGAGGAGGTCCATTTTATAGAATAAGGGCTCGCTCCTCAATACATAAATGATGGGCTGGAGTTGATGCTCGCGGCGAGGCGGTTGCTCAGTAGGCGGCGATGCTCTTTAATGGTGGTGAGGGAGTCCCTTTTATAAAATAAAGGTTCGCTCGTCAGTACATGAATAATGGGTGCTCTCTAATGAAAGTGAGGGAGTACCTTTTATAGAATAAGGGCTCGCTCCTCAATACATAAGTGATAGGTTAGGAGTGATGCTCGCGGCGATGCGGTTGCTCAGCTGGCGGCGTTACTCTCTAATGAAAGTGAGGGAGTCCCTTTTATAAAATAAGGGCTCGCTCCTCAATACATAAATGATGGGCCAGAGTTGATGTTCTCTAATGATGGTGAGGGAGTCCCTTTTATAGAATAAGGGCTCGCTCCTCAATACATAAGTGATAGGTTAGGAGTGATGCTTGCGGCGAGACAGTTGCTCAGCTGGCGGTGTTGCTCTCTAATGAAAGTGAGAGAGCCCATTTTATAAAATAAGGGCTCGCTCCTCAATACATAAATGATGGGCTAGAATTGATGTTCTCTAATGGAGGTGAGGGAGTCCCTTTTATAAAATAAGGGATCGTTTCTCAGTACATGAATAATGGGTGCTCTCTAATGAAAGAATAAGTGCTCGCTCCTCAATACATAAATGATGGGCTATAGTTGATGTTCTCTAATGATGGTGAATGAGTCCCTTTTATAGAATAAGGGCTCGCTCCTCAATACATAAATGATGGGCTAGAGTCCCCCAAGTATTTTTCATGAGGCCCAGTTGAGGCCCAATATATGGTGTATAGTGTAGTCCCCCAAGTCTTCGGTCAATAGAGTCTGTTGGCTGGAGACTTCAAATTGAATCCATGTATGGGCCGAAGTGGCGGTTGTTCGGAGGTGGTATTTGTAGGCCATGCACTGAAGCTTTGTAGGTGAAGCTTTGCAAGTGAAGCTTTGAAGCTGGAGCTTTTGTAAATTAAGCTTTTGAAGCTAGAGCTCTATAAATGAAGCTTTTGAAGCTGGAGCTTTTGTAAGTGAAGCTTTTGAAGCTAGAGCTCTGTAAATGAAGCTTTCGAAGTTGGAGCTTTTGTAAATGAAGCTTTTGAAGTTAGAGCTCTGTAAATGAATCTTTTGAAGCTACAGCTCTGTAAGTGAAGCTTTTGAAGCTGATTGACATGAGTGATGCTTATGAATGTTTATGTTGATTGTCATGAGTGATGCTCATGGATGTTGTCATGAGTGATGCTCATGAATGTTAACATGAGTGATGCTCATGAATGTTGACATGAATGATGGTCATGAATGTTTATGTATGATTGTCATGAGTGATGCTCATGAATGTTTATGTATGAATGACATGAGTAATGCTCATGTATAATTTGGAGTACTGGGCGTACTTTTGATCACCTGGTTGGTGGCATGAAGGAGAGTACGGGTTGTACATTTCATCACCTGGTTGGTGGCGTGAATGGCTAGTTGCCAAATGATATTAGAGTACGGGTTGTACATTTCATCACCTGGTTGGTGGTAATAGCGGCAGGTTGCCGAGTAATTTTGGAGTACTAGACGTACTTTTGGTCACCTGGTTGGTGATAATAGAGGCAGGTTGCCGAATAATTTTGGAGTACTGGGCGTACTTTTGGTCACCTGGTTGGTGATAATAGAGGGCCTGGCTCTTTTGAGCATATGGGCTTTTACCCTCCACACAACATTCCAGCCCATTTATTTTGGGCTTGCCGTTTTTTTATTTTTTTATTTTTTTTTTACCCTCTGATGGGGTTTATACATATATCTCTGAAAGATACAAAAAATAAATTACATCATTAAAAAATAAATCAAACCCTCTGTTTTGTTTTTGCTTTCGCCCTGGTTGCTGCTGAGACCTTGTAGTGGGATGGCAAACAGCTTGGCATTTAAATGTCTGAATTCCTTTATCATCGTGGTCGCCAGACCACTTTCCAGTTGTGTGTTTAACGGAACCTACTTTACCTTCACTGTTTTTGCTTTCTTTTTTGTGCAATAGGACGCAGCTGGAATCACGCTTCAAAAGCTCATGAACACTGTTAAGTTTCCACATGTTCCAAGGGTGAGGTAGGTTACCATTAGTACAGACTTTCTCCTTTCCCCATGCACTGCCATTGTGGGTCAAGCCTCACCAGTCTTCGGGTCCTCGTGAATAGGAATATTAATCTTTTCTGGTGCAAGCAAATCTTGAATAGATTCCATGTACAACTTAGTAGTGATCTCTTTTGTGCCTGCCTGGACTACACTTGTAGCTGACTGAGCAGATCATCACTGGCTTTGATTTCCACTTGCTGAAGGACAATGAACCGAGAATCCCGGCTTTCATGAGTTGCAGTTTTCCTACGCCCAGATAAACTAGAACTTCTATCAAGAGAAGATGACAAAGAACCGGTTTTCAGCCCACTAGTGACTGTAGGTGTTCGAGCTGATGGGAAAGAAAGCTTTGAGACCGACTTCCTGACTCCACTGCTAGCATTACTATCCAATGAGGAAGTCGCCCTTCTTGAAGAGGAGGATGAAGTGGACAGTGCATGTTTGACAGCAGGCTTCCTGGCAGTCTCTTGTTTAGTTACACTCACATTTGATCGGGATGATTTATTCAGACTCTGGTCCAATGGCGATCCTGAAACCGACTTTCTAACTTCTGAAACACTGATTCTAGTCGAAGATTTAGTAGTAACAGCTGAAGGCAATGAACTCCTTCTAAGCTCTGGGAGAGACCGCCTGACAGAATCCGCGAGCCAGGCCCATACTGGAGGTCGTCGAATCTTGGAGTAGGAGAGGACGCCGTTTCGGAGAAGGAACCACCTGGATCTCCAGCCCTTGCTGTAATTGGTCCACTTGTGGAGGACTCCGGCGACGGTAGCCTCAAATCCCAATGCTCGGCCGGCTGTATTAGCTTCATATCCGACCTGCGCCGCGGCCAGACTCGCCGAGAGGCTCCGGGTCTGGGACAGCGAGATTTGAGGTTCCTTACTTTTGCATCACCGAGCATTAATATGCATTGATCCCACTTCTTCAGCTCCTCAAGGCACTTGGCGGTGAGGTAACGAAATCGAATGTCGTGTAGGATGATCTGGGAGGCATTGAGGAGGTGGTAGGCACGTCGGTAATGGCGGCCAAGAAAGAGAGCCTGAGCTTGCATGTAGATATCGCCAAGGTCATTGGTAAAGGCAGAGACTTTGTCAGTGAAGAAGATGGCGGAGGAGTATAGGTGCTTCGTCACGCAGTCCCTTTCTACCCCACGAAGCTTTTCAATCTCTTCCTTTCTCATTGTCGCCGAAATGGGGTTTTGCTCTTGTTGCCTTAATTCGAGTTCGGTTAGAGAGAGAGAGAGATGAAAGATAATTGCAACAACACCGTTGAAACCGAAGCTGGTCGCTGGGGACGTTGTCGATGAGATTGATCTGATCGTAGAGAGAGAAAGCGCGTCTCCGCGACGGCAGCGATTGCGGGTTTGCGGGTTTCAGGTGGGCTTCCTTCTGGAGGCTCCGAATGAGGTCTGGCAGTGCCCCCATGGCTCTCACTCTCATCCTCATCTCTCTCTCTCTGATATTTCGCATCAGCTTTTTAGGGAGCAAAAGCTTTCGATTTCCCCAGGAGAAGGAGAGGATGAGACGCTATATAATGCAGAATGAGAAAGTAGGGAGGCACTGAAGGAGAAGATGCCATCCAACGGAGCAGCAACTTGAACGGAGCTAAAGCGAATACAGATTCTGATGAGGAGTGTTTTGATGATGCAGGGATTCTGAGGACATTGGATTACCTTGGAATTTCTCTGTTTGTGTTTTTGTGATTTTGCAGATTCACGGTGGAGGTGAAAAAATGAAAAAGAACCGACACAACTTTTCGTATCGATTCCCACAGACAGCGCCAAATGTTGATGCACAAAACCGGAGGTCTTGGAACAACGTAAATCCGACCGTGAATCTGCAAGTAATGTAAATAACACAAGATGTATCGTGGTTCACCCCAAGGTTTGAGCTACGTCCACACTGATTATGTATTTATCTGAGAAGTGAGGGGAGTGAGGCAGAGAGATTCAGAGGGTGAGAGAACTCTTCCCAGCCTCCCCTAATTGTGAGGGTGAGGGGTCCTTTTAGGGGGCGTTTGTTGCGCCGGACTGTCTCGGACTGGACTAGCTGCAGGGACTAAGTTGGACTGGCTTAGACTAGACTAAGCTGGACTAACTTAGTGAAGCGTTTGGTGCAGTGTCGGACTAAGAAGCAGGATAATAAAAACAGTACTGTTCATCAGATTTGTGTTTGCTTACACTAGAACTACAAATTTTTGCCATTGTGTAATAAAGTAATGCTACAAATGTCATGAGAAGATACTTGTGTAATAGAGTAATCCTAAACTTTATGCAATAAAATCGAACATTAACTAATGATAGTTTTCTTGGATTATAGAGTTTAAGAAAACGAAACTCATATTAGATATTTGTCTGAAGCAAGTAAAATTGCCATGGAAAATGTCACTTAAGTTCTTCACGTGCATGATATATGGTGTTCTGGTTCTCTGTTGGGTGAAGATGACTAGGATCCAGTGGTGGTAGGGTTTTGAAGGAAGGGGAAACGTGAGTACTAATACTTTGGTTTCAAGAATCCTCCAAGTGTACCCAACAAACCTTGCTCAAAAGAAAAGAAAATAGAAAAGCATGGTAATTAAACAGGCTATAAGGGACCGTCTCTTTTTCCATGTGGCATAATTCATAGCTGACTAGATTAACAAGCAAGAGCAAGTACATAAGAAGATCTCCATAATTTACAAAATACCAGTGAACTATAGTATACCATTCAAAATTAGATCTCCATAATTTACAAACTCCTAGTTAACATTAGCCAAAATACTTCATAGTGGAAAGCTAAGTTATAAGTCATAACCTAAGATTGTACGATTAATAAAATACATTCATATCAAAAGACACCACATAATATACTCATCCGCTTGCTTTGTCGCTTAAATGACACCTGTGAAGCGGTAGTCTTAGCCTTATCCTTCCGTTTATGCTCCTCTTCTCTGCAACCAACAACCATAGAATATTGCAGTTCAGCATACAAAACATTCACATTGTAATATCATGGTTATAAACTAAATACACACACACACTTACAGAGCACACACACACACTTCCAGTGCAGAATACACACACACACACACACACACACACATACACCAACTAAAGATACACACACACACACACACACACACACACACACACACACTCACAGACCAACTAAAGATACACACACACAGAAACACACCAACTAAACTCACAGACCACAAAAAAAACATCCGTTCTAGTTCAAGATCAAAAGATAAGCAATTAAGTAAGGACAAACAAAATAGTTCAAACCGGACACTAATCTTTTAAGTGAAACTCAACCGCAACATTAGAATATAAGCAGAGAAATTGTTGCAGGGAGAACTTCCAGTTGGAACAAAAATTCTAGACCAACCCTACCCCCTTCCCTGCCTCACCCTCTCTCGCTCCCCCCCCCCACGTTAATGAGTACACACATAGACACACACACATACAGTACACAAACACACACACACACGCAGTACACAAACACACACACACACACCCCCCACGTTAATGAGTACACACAAACACACACACACACTTCCAGTGCAGTACACAAACACACACACACACACAGAGTACACACACACACACTTCCAGTGCAGTACACAAACACACACACACAGTACACACACACACACACACATACACAGAAATTAGACACACACACACACGGGGACATAATGCAACACACTCTTACCCTCACACACACACTCCGTTTTTATACTCACACACACACACACACTCACACACACAAACACAATCACACACACACACACACACGGGGACAGAGTGCAACACACTCATACACTCACACAGACACTCCGTTTTTACACTCACACACACACACACACACTCACACTCACATTTACACTTACACTCACACTCACACACAAACACAGTCACACACACACACACACGGGGACAGAGTGCAACACACTCTTACCCTCACACACACACTCCGTTTTTACACACACACACACACACACACACACACACACACACACACACACACACTCACACACACAAACACAGTCACACACACACACACACGGACAGAGTGCAACACACTCATACACTCACACTCACACTCACACAGGTTACACACTCACACCCACACAGGTTACACACACACAAACACACTCACACACACACACACACACACACTCACATACACACAGAAACACAGATTACACACACATACACGGACAGATTACACACACACACACTCACACACACATTTTACACACACAACTCACACACACATATTTTACACACACAGGTTACACACACAACTCACACACATACACACAAACACAGATTACACACACACACACACGGACAGATTACACACACAATTTACACACACAACTCACACACAGGTTACACACACACACACACAGAGATTACACAGGTTACACACAGATTACACACACACACACACGGATAGATTATACACACATTTTACACACACAACTCACACACAGGTTACACACACAACTCACACACACACACACAGATTACACATGTTACACACAGATTACACACACACACACACACACACACACACACACACACACACACACAAACACACTCACACACACACACAAACACACAGACAAATTACACACAGTACACACAAACACACACACAGAGAGCACACACCTGAGACTAATCTCAATTTCATCTTATGAAAACCCCAAATTCTAATCTCAATTTCACCTAAATATCAAAACCCTAATTTGTTCAATTGCAAATCCACTTGTATATTATGAATTTCTCAAACCCAAAACAACAAAATCAAATAAACCTCAGTTAATATCACAAACAAATCCACACAAATCGACGAAAAAAATCGAAGATTCGAAGCTTACCAACTTGAGGCAGATGACAGCGACCAGATGCTGTAAGGACGACGATGAGCGTGAGGACGATGTGGGAGCACGACAAGGACGACGACGAGGGCAGACGCAGAGATGAGGACGATGTGGGATGTGGGATGTGGGAAGACGCAGAAAATATGTCGATGGTTTCTCTGGCTTACGAGTCCGCCCGAAATTGGGATCCCTCGTGAAGAACGGCTAAGCCCCCCTTAGTCCTAGCGAATCCCACCTAAGCTCATTAAAGCTAATCCCGGTGCCCACCAAACACCGGACTATAGTCTAGTCCAGTCCAGTCCCAGCGAATCCTGTCAAACAAACGTGCCCTTATAGAATAAGGACTCCTCACTTATTACATATTTGCCCATTCTTTTATCACATAATTACATTTAAGTCCCTCGAGTATTTGTATGAGATCTAAATACGAGGCCCTAAATATGGTATAAACACATATTATTCTATTTAGTTTTAAACTCAAAATAAACTATTATTAAAAATGAATAATCTGTAAATTATGTATATATCTATAAACTAGATATGAATTGTTGTAAACAATGAACTATAAATTATGTAAATTATAATACAGTGGATTATTATACATAAGTACCAACAAAACTATGAAAGCAACACTGCACTTTTACTGAAAGTTAGATGAAACATTATACACCAATAGAATCACTGGCGGATCCATTAAGGGGTATGGGGGGTCAATTGACCCTCTGAATTCTAGGGAATCTTCATAAATAACTTGAGTATTGCCTTTTTAAAGGTTGGAGTTGTCGTTCAAGTAGTGAATTTTCTCAATTGGATGGAATTGGTAGTCTGACAAAAAAAAAAATTTGAGGAGACGGAGAGGAATAGAGTATATAATCATCTGTATTTGCTAATTACATTGGATTTGATTATACTAATTGCTATGCTTCAGTGGAGAGAACCTTTTCCGCTATAACTACTGTTAAAAGTTCATTGTGTAATCCAATGGGAGATCAATGGTTGAGTAATATCATGGTGGTTTATATGGAGAACCATATTTATTCTTCTATAGATAATGAATCTATAATGCAGCGTTTTCAAAAAATGAAAACGTGTTGTAACTTGTATTGTTATTTGTTCCATAAATTATGTCTGATGGAACTATGGTTTAATTTTTAAAGTTATTATATGTCTAAAAAATGTTACTCGTGACCCTCCAAATAATTTTTCCTAGATCGGCCACAGAATGGCATCATGTAGTCTTTATCTTAAACCTACAAGTGAAGTTTTTGGAACCATCAATAATGTATGAAAATTAAAAAAATAAAAATAAAATAAAAAAACAAAACATAGTTTCATCATTTCAACAAGATGAAAATAGATATAACTAGAAATACATGATTTTTTGTTTTATATATAAATATCGACAAAACTTAAAAGCACCACCATCATCTCATATGAGTGTATTAATCATACTACTAGTTGTACAGAGACTACTAAGAGAACGCAAGAAGAACAAGATGAGATGAAAATCCAAAGGACATAAAACGATTAATTTTCACCATTTTTTCAATTCTTACACAAAGCATGAGTTATCAAACTGCAGAGGTTCTTTAGTCCAAGGACCATCAAACTATATTTGTCTGGATCTGCAGCAATATCAGTGCATGGCCCCCAGATAGTGCAGCAATATCCTTGTCAGACAGCCCCGTTCCCTCCAATGTGGCGCACCTATTATCAGAAGATAAAAAACACCGACAAGAAATTCAACTTCTATCAACATTTCCCAAACAATTTTACTGAAAATGATAAACAAGCAAGCATGAAAACTTGTCATAAATCTTCAGCATTCTAAGTACATTAAGAAAGCTAGGAGATGGGGACAAGTGAGTTGAGTTTTAACATGGAGTAGCTTGTAGCAATGCCATGGAACCATTTGCATAAAGAGCTCGCAACCAGCACCGAGAACTGCATATTGAAGACAAAGCATATGAAGATATTAGATGATTAAAAGCTGTTTATCCAGAAAATTACACTGAGCTTACTTCAATATCTCTCTTTTACATTTGTTTTTCCTTTTCTGTTTTCTAGTGTCAAAACAAATCCCCATGCCATAGAGGAGAATTCTCTCAAAGTCGTATTTACGCTTCCATTCAGCTGTTTCTCTTACACAGCTTTACTAGTATCACTTTTGGGTTTACGAAAATTATAGAGGCAAAGCAAATCATACCTCTCCAATAGCTCAAAGCTCAATCTCAAACCCAATAACAGCATATAATAGAAGCGATTGGTTCCAAAACCAATGCTGAAAATTAGAAAATTAGATAGAAAATGGGGTGAAAGAACAAAACAAGAGATTTAAAAAACAAATAACCTGTACATTAGCCAGAAAACAAAAATGTTATTCTTCTTACAATCTATTTGTACCGTCTCTCTAATACAGATGGAATCCACATGCATTGGT
The DNA here is from genome assembly GCA_035220775.1 of Malus fusca. NCBI lineage: Eukaryota > Viridiplantae > Streptophyta > Magnoliopsida > Rosales > Rosaceae > Malus > Malus fusca. The sequence goes on along the minus strand of CM069067.1, from coordinate 14,340,615 downwards.
GGGTGCTACCTCTATTAGAGAAATAATATCAATAATGGTACAATAGTAAGTGCAGCACTATATGTAAAAAAAATGGGTTAAATTGAATAAAGATTTGACGATACGAAACCAAAGAAACGAACATACCGCAAAATGAATAGCCTTCTTGAAGCCATTGTTGGAACCAGGAGATTACTCTTCCTCGTTTCGAATCGACCCATTCGGCCCACCCGTCTTCGTCTTGGCATCGTAGGTCCCGGCATCGTACTACCCAATTTCACACCTCCAAAAACAATCAATCATAACTCTACCAAAATCTATACGAACAATGGCATGCAAACACTACATTTACAAAAAGAAATCAAAGGCCATTCTGTAAGTATGCAATAGTTCTGTTTGGCCGAGAAAACGCAAGAAAAGGAATAGGATTTTTCATTCATCGAAAATTTTATCAAACAAATAGAGAAAGAGAGAGAGCATATACCAAACGGAGCATAATCGGAGTGTAGCTACAGCTGTAAATGAGAGCGCGAAGATCACTGCGAGCCTTGTCGATTTCTTTGAGGTACTCGACTGCGACTCAGAGTGAGGGAGAGGATTTGATTTGGGGCCAGCCTGATTGAAGATCTGAGAAGAAGGCGCCAAGTTTACCAAAAAAATTGATAACGGTAGAATATTTTCCATCTTAAGATGCGGCGTGCTAATTGAAAATAATTTTTTTAGAGAGGGTATCCATTGACGTCACAACATCATTTGCGACATTACTTGGCAGAGTTGCAAAAGTTTTCTCGCAAACACTTGCGCTCTGTTGCAAATAGAGTGTCGCAAAAGAGCCCTTTTCTTGTAGTATAGTTGTTACTAAATAATAAGTCCGCGCGTTGAGGCGGGAACCAACTGTTTCAGGCGTAACTGCATGAATAACATCATTCTCTAGTGCTTAAGAGTATTTTCTATTAGCATGTTTACGAATTCTCTAGTATGTCCATCAAAAAGTAAATAAATTCTCTATTATATATGTTTTCAGTAATCGTACTTGGTGGTGAAACAAACAATGTTTACTGATATATTCAGACTAAGGACAGATAATAATCCACCAATGAAATTAGATCTATGCAGTCAATTGAACATGTCAAGTAAAATCATATTCAGTTGAATCCAAACTATAGCATGCTAAATAAAGACAGAAAATGATACAACAGTAGAAACTTCCAAGAATAGAAATAAAGACAAAAAATGATACAACAGTATAAAAAAAAAACAATACAAAATTAATGCAAACAAATTACTAAACTTTCTTAATCACAAAAGGCACAAAGCAAAAAACGAAAAATCATTTACTTTAATGACAAAGCACTCTGGAGTCTGAACTGTTACATTTTCTTATTGTTTAAAAACTGAAAATCTAAAAAGTGTTAACATTTGCACATATATCAGAAAAAGCATTATCGCTTGGATTTATCCTTTTAAGAAAACTGACAACAACTGTAACGTAAACTACCAAATACCAAATTAAATACTCGAACATGACAACCCCAAACATAAACAAAATTCTATATGAATTCAAAACAATATTAATTAGGGAAAAAGAACCCCAAACATAAACAAAATCTCAAACCAATTAAAAAAAAACTCAGGCCAAAATAGGCCAACCGGTGCATTCCTCATCCTTCCCTCCTTCCCTTGTTTTTTTTACCCTCATGCCATTAATCTCTCTCCTCTTAGAATTGTATAAACAACAGCAGAAAACATTAATACAGTAATGAAAATAAACAGACCTTAAAGAAAAAAAAAAAAAAAAAACCCAATTACGCATCAACTTCATGTTTATATCAATGCTTTAAAAAACTAGCCTCGGGGCGCGCCTAGGTTGCCTTTGAGGCTGGGTGCGAAGGCTAACGCCTCTGTTTTGAGGGAGTGGATGAAAGGTGTCGTCGGAGCCGCCTAGGCGGCTGAAGACGTTGCCGAAGCCACCTAGGTGCGCCTTAGGGGATTTTTTTTTTAACTCCCAAACCCAAATTTTGGGTAGGTTTGAACTATCTCATACCTCTTCCTTACACTATCGTCTCTCTGCCTTTTTTTCTTATTTTTATTTTTTTATATAATGGATGTGTGTGCTATCTGCTTGCATTGTTATGTGTGTTCAAATTTTGGGTAGGTTTGAAATATAGAAGCATGGTTATTGAAGAGCAATTTTTCTCTCTCCCCCTCAATATTTCCAGTCGACTGGGAAATAGAAAATACAACCCAAAATGCCCAAAAAAGCAGAAGCTTAAAGACAAATAGAAAATAAAAAGGCATTCGAAAAGAGAAAGTTGTTGAAATTTACCCAAAATGTACAGAGATCCAGGACTCAGATAAATTAATTTCAGGATCAAACACTAAAGGGATAAGAAACTTTACCCTTTTCTCATTTGCAGGTACCAAAATCAATTTACAAAATTAAGGTTAGGGTTTTCATATTCTCTATTGGGTAATGAAAGTCATGTGAAAAAGTTCGGAAATAACCAAACCAACATCCAATTTAGTACACACCTAAGAAAAACATAAGTAAGAAACTATCAATTCGTCATTCTTTTTTTTTTTTTTTTTTTGAGAAGAAACGATGACACTTTATTAAAATAAAAACAAGAATTACAAAATAGTGGATAAGAAATCCACCATGTAGCAAAGCTAGCTAAGACCTCTCAAATAGATCTGATTACAAGTAACATAACCTCAACCAAATCATTTTACGGCTGCTAACATATCCCACACTATATGAGAAAGAGAATAATCCTTGAACTCATTCGAAACTGATGCCTAGAGGGCTGCCCAGTATCTTACTCTACCCCATAATTCTGCTACCCCCACTCCATTATAATCCTCAAAAACTCTTCTGTTATGCTCCAACCAAATGTTCCAAAAAACTGCCAACACCAAACAACCCCACAAAGCTTTAGCTTTCCTCCCCTTTCCTAAAGCCTCAAAATTGGTGCTTAGAAGCTCGAAACCTTTGGAGTGACCCAACTGATAAATTTCGGTGAGTTAGTTGGTTTCCGGATGATGCGTTTCTGGAGGCAGACAGGAACAAAGAAACAGAGAGCAAAAACTAGAGGACTGTGAAAGGTTTCTTATTTGTGAAGTAACCACAGATATTTCATTAAATATCAACTCATAGGATATTTCCTTACAAGCTAATCTAGAGCAATCTCAGCCCTTGATTCACAAACAAAATCTAAAGCATACACTTGTCTTATGAGACTAGACATACACTTTCCTATTGGTTTCTTCCTTCACAAACACTTGATCAAAAACTAAATTCTATTTAATTCCAACACTCCCCTTTAAATGAATTCTGGTTTTGATCCCAAGCATTCCTCTGAGATAGACAAATCTTTCCCTTGGTAGAGCTTTGGTAAAGATGTCTGCCATTTGATCCTGTGATTTGCAGTAGATCAATTCAATGGTATTCTCCTGCAAGGCTTCCCTTATGAAGTCAAACTTCCTTTTGATATGCTTGGTTTTCTGGTGAAAAATAAGATTTTTTGTCATAGCTATTGCTGATGTGTTGTCACACATAAGTGGAGTAGCATCCACTTGCATTTCACCAAAATCCTTTAACACAAACCTCAACCATATAGCTTGAGAGGTAGCCATTGCAGCACTCACATACTCTGCCTCAGCCGTAGACAATGCAACACTTTGTTGCTTGACAGAGGCCCAAGAAAATATCCCAGAACCAAATGTAAAGGCATATCCTGAGGTACTTCTCATGTCATCTTCACTGCCACCCCAATCGCTGTCACAGAAGCCTACCAGTATTGCTTTTTCTCCCTTTTCATATTTGATTCCATAGTCCAAGGTCCCAGAGATATACCTTAGTACTCTCTTAGCAGTTCCCATGTGAATTCTTGTGGGATTATGCATGAACCTTGATAAGAGACTGGTTGCATACATAATGTCAGGTCTTGTAGCAGTCAAGTAAAGCAAACTTCCAACCATTCTTCGGTATAAGCATTCATCAGCAGATTCAGAACCATCCACTTTACAAAGTTTCTCATTCCTGATCAAAGGTGTTGCCACAGATTTGCATCCTTTCAGATTGAATCTTTCAAGCAATGATTGTGCATACTTCTGTTGATGTATGAAAATCCCAGTAGTTTCTTGTATTACTCCAATTCCCAAGAAGTGATGCAACAAGCCAAGATCCGACATCTCATATTGTCTCATCATGTCCCTTCTGAATTCTTCAATCATTTCTTCACAATTACCAGTAAAGACAACATCATCAACATATATAGACACAATAAGCATCTCAGAGTTCTCACCAGATTTTGTATACAATGTAGCTTCACTAGGGCTTTTGTTGAATCCACTCTTGCTGAAATAGGAGTCTATCTCACTGTACCAAGCCCTGGGGGCTTGTTTAAGTCCATACAGTGCTTTGTTTAACTGATAAACCCTCTCTTCTTCATTTGGAACTTCAAATCCCTGTGGTTGATCCACATACACTTCTTCCTCCAGTGTGCCATTTAGAAAGGCTGATTTTACATCTAACTGGTGAAGTTTCCATCCCTTTTGGGCAGCAAGAGCAATCAAGGTTCGAATGGTATCTAACCTTGCCACTGGGGCAAAGGTTTCATTGAAATCTACCCCAGGTTGTTGTGAGTAGCCTTTGGCAACTAATCTTGCTTTGTTCTTCTGTATTGATCCATCCAAATTTAGTTTGGTCTTGTAGATCCATTTCACACCTATCACAGGTTTATCACTCGGTCTGTTTACCAATTTCCAAGTAGAGTTTTTCTCAATCATGGCAATTTCTTCACTCATTGCTTTCTGCCAGGATGGATCCTTCTCAGCTTCTTCAAAACTCTCTGGTTCAACAACACAATAGTTATACACTGCATAGATCTCATTTAAACTCCTCATTCTCAAAGGAGTTGTTTCTGGGGAGGAATCATGTAATTCTTGTCCTTCTGCATTTGAAGTAGAGGACTGAGATCCTTGTGTTGGAGTTGAAAAGTCATTTTGACTTCCATCCTGCATAACAGGTTCATTCTCATTTTGCACTTCAGCTTGTGCTTCTTCCATTGCTAGTGGAAATGAGATAGTGTCTATGTTATTGGTTTCCCAATTCCATGCTTCATTCTCCTTGAACACCACATCCCTTGAGAGAATCACTTTATGTGACTCAATATTGTAGAGCCTATAGCCTTTTTCACAGCTTCCATAACCTACAAGAACACACTTGACACTATTGATTTCAAGCTTGTGTCTTAATTTAGATGGTATCTGTGCATAGCAGATTGATCTGAACACCTTCAAGTGCTTCACACTTGGTTTTCTGCCACTAAATGCCTCAAAAGGTGTTTTCTTCTCAAGTGCTTTAGTTGGACACCTGTTTAGGAGATACACAGATGTATTGACAGCTTCACCCCAAAAAGAAAGTGGCATTTTCTTATCATGAATCATTGACTTGGTCATTTCAACCACGGTCCTGTTCTTCCTCTCAGCCACACCATTCTGCTGTGGTGTGTAGGCCACTGTCAATTGCTTCTGTAATCCTGCTCCTTCACAGAATTCTTGGAACTCAAGTGAAGTGAATTCACCACCTCTGTCGCTTCTTAGTCTTTTGATCTTGAGACCACTCTGAAGTTCAACCATCATTTTGAATTTCTTGAAGATTGAAAAAACTTCACTCTTGTTTCTCATAAGATATACCCAAACCATCTTGGTGCAGTCATCAATGAATAGCAGAAAATATTTGTTCCCACTGAGTATAGGTGTCTTCATTGGACCACACACATCTGTGTGTATGAGTTCTAGAGGTTGACTTGCTCTCCATGCACTTCCAGTTTCAAAAGAGTCCCTGTGATGCTTCCCCAATATGCAACCTTCACACGGTTCTTTAGTCTCTTGTAACTCAGGAAGACCAGTCACCATTTGTAGTTTCTCCAATCTCTTTAAACTGTGAAAATTGAGATGTCCAAACCTCTTATGCCATAACCAAGAGCTTTCTGCAACACTTGCTTTTAGAGCAATTGAATCATTATAATCTAGCATAAGTGGAAAGCTTTTGTTTTCTGTCATGCCAACTTGTGTTACCAAGTTTTGGAGGCTCCTGTCATCAAAGATCTCCACCATATTGTCTCCAAAAAGTAAGAAGTAACCATGAGCAATCATCTGTCCCACACTAAGGAGATTCTCATCAAGACCTGGAACAAGTATTACATCCTTGATGAATCTTCTTCCACCCTTTGTCTCTAGAACAAGAGTTCCTTTTCCAGTAGCTTCCACTAGTTGTCCATTCCCCATTTTAACTCTGCAATTGAAGCTTCTGTCAATGTTGATTAACAAGGATTCATATGCAGTCATATGATTACTGCATCCACTGTCAATATACCAGATTCCTCTCTTATTTTCAGTTTTTGCAACACTACAAGCATAAAAGACATTTACTTCCTCTTCTTCTGCTCTATGTGCATAGTTGACAGCTTGGTTCCTTCTTGGATTACAATCTTTTGCTAGATGGCCAAATATGTCACACTTGGTGCATTTGGGTTTTCCCTTGAACCAGCAAACACCATAGTGTAATTTGTCACAGATTTTACACTTGGTTTTGGTAGATTCACTGCTAGTTTCTGCTTTTGATTGTGAAGTATGGTTGTTGTCCCATTTCTTCCCTTTTCCTTTCCATAATTTCTTTTGATTTGAGTTGCTCCCCTGAGCCCTGTAACTGCTATCTCTCTCAGTCACACTTAGGCTAGTAAAAGCCTTTTCAGCTAAGTTTTCAGAGTGCATATTTAACCTCTGCTCATAGCCTTTCAATGTACCAATCACCTCCTGAACCTCAATGAAGTCAAGGTCCTTAGTTTCTTCTATAATAGATGCGATGGAATCATAGGATTTAGGCAAGCTAATAAGTATCTTCTGTACTAATCTTTGGTTTGTCAGTTCTTCACCAAGAGTTTTCATTTGATTCACAATGTCAGTCAATCTTGTTAAATAAACAGATAGAGCTTCACCATCATTCATCCTAGTGTACTCAAAATCTCTTCTTAAACATTGTAGTTTGAATGACCTAACCTTTTTATCACCACGAAATTCTTGTTGAAGAACGTCCCACGCCGCCTTGGAGGTTTCAAAGTTTGAGATTCGAGGAAAGATCTCATCAGACACTGCCCCTTGAATGATACCAAGAGCTTTTGCATCTCTGGTTTCATTAACTTTCATTGCTATCTTCCTCACCGACTGTTGATCTTCATCGCTAGAATCATCTTCAGTTTCTGCGGTTTCAAAACCCTTGTCCACCAAATTCCAGAGATCATGTGATTTGAATATGGTCTTCATCTTGATGGACCAAAAATCGTAGTTGATCCCATTGAAAATAGGAGCCCTCAGATCTCCTCCACTGCCCGAAGTAACCATGTGAGGCTTTGTAAGAACATATGAGATTTTCACGATCTGGGTATGTTTTTCCCCTTTTCTTTTCAGAGATACGAAGCACACACAAAACACCCAGTCCTGAATTTGATCAGAACCTAAGCTCTGATACCATGATAAATTTCGGTGAGTTAGTTGGTTTCCGGATGATGCGTTTCTGGAGGCAGACAGGAACAAAGAAACAGAGAGCAAAAACTAGAGGAATGTGAAAGGTTTCTTATTTGTGAAGTAACCACAGATATTTCATTAAATATCAACTCATAGGATATTTCCTTACAAGCTAATCTAGAGCAATCTCAGCCCTTGATTCACAAACAAAATCTAAAGCATACACTTGTCTTATGAGACTAGACATACACTTTCCTATTGGTTTCTTCCTTCACAAACACTTGATCAAAAACTAAATTCTATTTAATTCCAACATAACTCTAACTTCCTGAACCAATTTCCACCACAACTGTATTGAGTAAGAACAATGGAGAAAAATATGATTAACACTCTCCTCCTCTGATTTACACAAACTGCACCAATGGGGAGAAATACAGATTAAAGGCATTCGCCTTTGAACTTGATCACAAGTGTTGACCTTCCCAATAGCCATTAACCACACAAGAACTTTGACCTTCGGAGGAGCTTTTGATTTCCAAATATGAGAAAGGGGTGGAAAATGTTGCACAGTTCCATTGTTGCTCAAAAAAGATCCATAGGATTTGCAAGTGAACAATCCTGATAAGTCTAGTTTCCACCTTCTGTTATTCGCTCTTGATTGAATCAAACGAACATTTTCCACCTTCTGTAGTAACCTAGCCGCCTCTTCTATCTCCAACTCATTCAAATTTCTTCTAAAGTCAAAATTCCAGCTCAAAGAATGAAGAGAAGAATCCACAAAACTTGAAATGCTCTGGTTGTGCATTCTCAATAACAAGAATAATCTAGGATATTGCTCTTTCAATGGTCCACCTTCCAACCAGCCATCCTCCCAAAACCTCACCCTCTCCCCATTGCCCACCTCAAACTTGCAGCACTCTTGGAACGATTGAAGACCAGACGAAATATATTTCCAAGGGCTACGACTTGAAACACGCATCGAAGGATTTGCATCCCACCCATTATCCTGCAACCCGTACTTGCTTCTTATCACCTTGTGCCAGAGAGAATTTGATTCCCTTGGGAATCTCCACATCCACTTAGCCAATAACGCTTCATTCCATTTCCTCAAATCGCCCACACCTAAACCCCTTCCTCCTTACTTTTAATAACTTCTGTAACTAATTAGTAATATAGCTACCACCTGAGTTCCTCTTCAAAAAAATTAACAAAAACTATAATTTTAAGAAGAAAAATGAAGCTTTTTTCTCCTGTAAGGGACCATGCCAGTATCCGATTCGATCGAGAGTTTTTACAAATCCAAAACTATAAAAAATTGAGAAACAAATTAAAAGTTGAGATCGATGAACACCGTACCTTATGGTAAACACGCACAGCTCTTTGATGAACCCTTAGTAAAAATTCTTTCAATAACCTTCTTGCATAGCACGGCCCAAGAAGAACCAAACCATTTGAAAAACTTATATTCCAAACATAACAAAACTAAATGAAATATCAAATCCCAGAAATCATAATGCTTCTATACAGTGAATGATCTTTATGAACCACAATTTGTAAAATCCTAAAAGCTTATCACTGGAAAATGGGAATTACACATTTCCATTGGACCTAAGGATCATACACCCAACATCAAACACCTCATCATGATCAAACCAAACTAAACTTTCATTCAATTAAGTCTCAAACACTTTAATTAAGTTAAAAAGAGCAGTCCAATTCTACCAAAACTATATACAGAAACCGAGAAAAACAGAACAAACAGTGGTGCAAAGGTGTATAATGACACTAAATCTTCAAATGAAATAAAAAAAAAATACCCAAACCAATATAAAAGCCAAAGTCATTCCTAGCAACTGTAAAATAACAATTAAAAAACGAAACCAATATAAAAGCCAAAGTCATTCCTAGCAACTGTAAAATAACAATTAAAAAACGAAACCCATATGAGTTCACAACAAATTAAAACGCCTAGATCAACATTAACATTAAATTAGCTACAAACCTAGACAAACCAACACTAAATTAGACTAGACTAATAAGACATAAGCTTCAAATCAAATTCCAAATAAAAAATTTGGATAAAACCAACAACAAAACCACACCTTGTTCCTGTTCTGTCTCCCTCCTCATTTTTTCTCTTTTGGCTGCTCACTTAACCCCCTTTTTTTTTTCTCTTCACTTTCCTCAATTTCCAGTCCCCCCTTTCTTCCACATCTATCTTTTTTTTCCTCATTTTTTCCATCACTACTCTTGACACTAATTCTCCACTCTTTTTTATCTCTTAATTATTTCACTCAATCAAAACATGGGATCACATTTTCTCAAGCAGCCCAAAAAAACTGACCAACCCAAAATCAGAAAAACATCCAAACTAAAACATACAATTACCATTGTCCAGCAGCAAACGATAAATTAGAAATACAAAACAAAGAAAGAAAGAAAGAAAAACAGAACCCGAAAAAACCCAAATGCAAAAAGAAACAAAAGGGTGTTGCTTTGAATGTAAACGGGGAAATACCTGAGCATCAGAAGAAGAGGACTTATCATTTTCTTCATTTGGAAGCGACATAACTCTGCTAAATGGGATTACAAACCTACCCAAAATACAGAAAATTTATTAGAATTCATCGCCATTAAATCGAGAATTTAAGAGTATATGTATATGAGCTCAGAATTTATAAGTATACAGATCGTGTAATTGAATTGATTGAACTGAGAGAGGGAGGGGGAGAGAGAGGGGAGGGGGGGGAACTTACTGATTGTTTCGAAGGGAGAGCGGGAAGTGATCGGAAGCTGCTCCCTTACTCTTTCTCCCTAAACCCATACCTCCATACCTCCCTTACTCTTTGTCGAAGGGGGAGAGAGAGAGAGAGGAAAGGTGGGTTCGTGGTGAGTGAAGCGGTGAAAAGAAATCCCTGCAAGTCAGCCTACCCCATACCTCTCCCTTACTCTCTCCCTAAACCCATAACTCACTGCCGAAAATCCTCTCCCCTCTCCCCTAAATCCCGGCGAACCTCTCCGTCCAACCCGTCCAACCCGTCAACCCTTCTGTCCCCCTTCCCTCTCTCTCCCCGACTCAAAGTCCAGACCCAGCCCAAACACTGAAAAACCGTTCTTAAGCCCAGTGGCAATCGTGTAAATAAACCAACTGTTTCAGGCACAAAGTGCAGGAAGCAAAGCACATATTTTTAGCGGTGTTATTTTAACAATAATTCTTTAAGTAGTGGATTGCCCCGTTGGGTAGGGCATTTCTCTTAGTCCTACTGCATTCTGGGTTCAAAGTTCCAACCATCCCCCGTACCAGTTTAAGCACACCAAAGGCCAAATTTAGCATGTTCTGTCGTCATCCACCCAACCCCAGCAGATACTCATACAAAAATCAAACAGAACTTGCCAAATTCATCCTCTTAAAAAATACAAAACAAAAATAGTTTATGCTCAATGACCTCTTTGAATCAAATGATATTCAGATTCTTCAGTGATCTGTGGTTCATGATTTCCCTTTGAACATGTTCATCCATCTGCTTCACCAAAATAAATAAATATTTTAAAAAAAAAATACAAAATGAAAATAGTTTATGATCACTAACCTCTTTGGATCGAATGATATTCGGATGCTTCAGTGATCTATGGTACATGATTTCCCTTTGAATATGTTTATCTATCTGCATCACCAAAAAAATAATAAATATTTTTTTTAAAAATACAAAATTTAAAGGATAAGAATTGTGAAGATTCTTAGGTCTTAGTTCGGAATGAAATAGCTCGTCTCACCTCCATATATTACCAAATCTTAGCCTATATGATTTTGCCAGAGCCACCTAATGTTGAATATTTATCTGTTGAATATTCTACTACCATCAACATTATAAAGGTTTCTAATTGAATCATATCTTTAAAATCCAAGCATGAAAGCTTTACAGAGATAAATAAACAAATGTAAATAACTAATTAGGCAATACACAATCTAATTGAATCGCCATGTAAATCCAATTTCAGTACCACTTTCTGCAGAAAGAAAACAATTTTCAATTAACAAATTGTTTTGGGAGAGAAAATGGAACTTCATTAATACAAATGCCAATGTTAGAAATTTGAGCCACTGAGATTTGTTAATGTTATAAATTCTAAATTAATTATAATCCTTTAGAGAAAATTTCCAATATCCATTATCCAATTAACCTAAGGCTTATTATATTAGCACCTCACAAATTGTTGAATAAACCTCACATACTTAATACACCTCACATTTACTTTTTCAATTAAAAATTATCTTAATACACCTCACTTCCTTCCCCGTAATACTCTCACACCCCACATTCTTAATATATTGTTGACCCTAAAAACTACCAAGCCTACGTGGCGCGCAGGCCGAGTAATCTATAAGCTAACTACGTCATTCGGTGAATGCAGGGCGTGCCAACTCGTCGGCCGAGCTCGGCCGAGGAGTAAATTTGTTGATGTTGCGTTGGGTGCGCGGGTGACTTCTGCGTCTTGCGATTGCGACCGAGGAAGGAACACGTCTCGGCCTCTTGGGTTCTCGAACCTGAAGACAAGGCTACTATTCTTACGAAGTTCACGAATCACCGTCGTTGGATTCGGTCACAGCGATGTTATTCGTCAGAGTAAACTCACGCCGAATCGACACCAAAGTGTAAGGGCACAAATACTCAAAGCGAATATAAGTCTTAATAGTGAACGTGGTTCGGCCGTCTGAATGTCGAACTCTAAATCCCACTTGGGAGTATCCAATCATAAAATAACTCGGCGTGCAATGCGCCGAGCTCAGTAAACTGTAACACCTCACTTCGCCGAGAAGGCTAATGAAATGACCTCAATCAATAAGGATTCGGAAATCCTTCTCGACCGAGACTTGGATAGGCAACCAACCGTCCTCGCCGCAGTGTTGTTGATGCCAACGGAAAATGCTGCGAGATCGGCTGATTCTACGGCGACAGAGTTATCTATGCCGACTTAAGATGTCACCGGTTGCTTTCACAGTGCTGTTGATGCCAAAGGAAGATGTGTCAGCGAAAAGAGAAAATAAAAATCTCAAATTGTTGAGAGAGTTTGCGCAGGGCAGTTGTGTGTTGAATTGGATGGGGCCTTTGAACGATGCACAACCTCTTCTATTTATAGCAACAGATACCCTTAAGGTCGAGTTAAAACCTTATTCGGACTAGGACTTCTTCTCCTGATCAAACACTAACTCGACCAATCCTATTTTCACTATGATTGTGAACCTAGTCCTTTATTGAACCGAATTCATTTCCGGGTTATTAATTTTGCCGAGACTCATTTTTCCGCCAGGACTCGACCTGTCTTGCAGCATGACCTAACCGACCTAGGTTTGGAGGCCCATGATCCATGGTACCCTTGTCGTAAGGCCTTCCGGGCCGAGAATGATTCTATACTCGGCCCAAACTAATATTTTGGGCCCAAACATTGCCCCCTTGCTTCTGAGGTCCTAGGCTTGAACCATCTGATCAAGCTCCGGCCTTGAAGAAGCGAAATTAAAACTCAAATGCTCTTATTCCCGAGGTGCATTTATTGAGCATGATTGCACGATCTTGATCCTACTAAACATTACACTACGTGGCATCCTTTTATAGGGCTAATCCCTAATAATGACGTTTGAAGCGTGCGGCTCCCTAAACCGTCATATCATCATGGCCTTGTTGCTGAACACCACCATGTCGCCTCGATCTGCGAACCATTCAGCATCGTGCAGACGCCAAACCGTCTTTTACCATAACTCTCGCCGCCACACACAATCGTGCGTCTCCCGAGACACGAAACCCTCGGTTTTCTCAACTGGATTTTCTAAATGTTCATAATGATTAACGAATTTCTCAGTCGATTTTACCCTTCATTTTGAATTTCGAACGATTCCCCTTCTCTCCATCGTCCTATAAATACCGAACTCCTCTCATTTGTACCTTACGCTTTCAAATTTTCTAAATTTCTTGCCATCGCTCTCTAGTGCATACCTTCCTTCCAGGTCTTCGTCTTCAACCATTAACCCAGAAAGTTCTTTTCCTATCATTCCTTCAAACCATTCATCATGCCTCTTTTATCTCCAAGCTTTCCAAGGAGTGTGACAAATGCCAGAAAATCATCGATCGGAGTTCAATCAAGACCATCCGATTTGAGAGTGACATGAGTACCCCTCATCAAATCTTGGGTCATCTCTTTAAAGCGGCAGTACCATCAACCATCACTGGGTTTCTCCAGGAGCACTGCCTATCATCCTTGCTACAAGGATTCGATTGGTCGAAGTGGGATGTGGCAAAGCCTCAAGGCTCTTGGCCCTCGACTACTACCACTTGGGCAGCTTGGGTTGTACGAATGGAAAAGCTCTTCGGCGAGCAGTGGAAAGCCCTAGGCATCTACGACGCCATTCACCTCTCGTCCATGGATATCATCCTGGACAATGAGCTTCTCCTAGCAGCCTTATGCTTCCGGTGTTCGGCCACCAACACCATGGTCCTCCATCTCGGCCCCATTGGCCCCACCATCCTTGATCTTACTGCCATCCTGGGGACTTTCCCGACTAGAATCCCAGTCGACGCTGCCCTTTCTGGGTACCCGTCGAATCTTAACTTGAGGACGTTCTTCGACAAACAGGCCATTGAGACACTAAGCGTTGACGGCCAAACACCCCCAAAAGAAGAGGTTCACAAGCTTCACAAAAACTTCTTCAACTATAACACCCTCTACCTCCATTTTGCCGGCCGAGGAGAAGAGGCGCTGCGAGAAGGATAGCACGAGGCCTTCCTCTTCTATTGGTACAACAAGTTTATCTGTTGTACCAAATCCAACAAGTGTCTGGTCGAGAATATGCCAATGGCCGAAACCCTAGCTAGTGGTCACACTCTGTCACTCAGCCCGGCCATTCTCGCCCATCTCATACGCTGCTTGGCCGAAACGACCCTGGATCAGGTCGACTCGCAGCAGAATGGTCCCCTCTGGGTCTTCCAACTCTGGCTGCAGGTCTACTTTGCTCCTCTTCGGCCGACGATTGCTGATTTCTCGCCCAAGGAAGCGCTCGGCCCTCAGCTGGCTTTCCGGCCAATCCCCCATCACCAAGCCGAAGAAGTGTTCAGATACTTTTTCGCTCTCGACGACCTTTCTGATGACGAATTCATGGTCTGTCATCGTCGAGAATACCCTTCGTCGATCAGACTTCCTACATCAGCGTGGGGCGCGGACGAAGATGCTGACTTTCGTCAATCCTGGGGGTCTTTCGTGCTTGCCCGCGATCTACCTCTTGGCTGTGAGGGTCGCCGAGCGAGTTGGGAAGTGTATCATCCAAACTTCCTCGCTCGGCAACTTGGCTACCTCCAAGGTTGCCCGGTCCCCCTTCTCTCCTCACGGTCCGTCCTAAGCCGTGGACGCAAAACTGGCTCTTCAGAGAAGGAGTGCAGCGACGCCAAAAAGGAGTTCCTAGAGCGGTGCCAGAAATTCCGCCTTCGACCGGCCATTCCAGAGTCTCTTTGCACTGACACCTTCAGTGATTGGTGGGAAGAGTATACCCAACAGTTCTTTGGTGGTCCGGTCGAAACCGTTCTGAACAAACTCTTTGGTGGTCAACCTAAGAAGGCTTCTGCTCCTCAAGCCCAGGGTAAAGGTTTATCTCTACCTTTTTTCTTCAACTTTGTGAACTACGAATCTGCTTTGCTGATTTGCTTTCATTTTCTCAGGTAGTCAGCCGTTGAAAAAGGTGAAGGTGGTTGCTGCAGCTGCGGCCGAGAAAAAATTGGTCGCCTCGAAGAGGGCAAAGACTGATGTGCAGGTCCCGCCGAGCAAACGGCCTCGTCAAGAAGCCGAGCCGACCGTAGAAACTCCTCGACCCACCAAGTGGGTCAAAACGCTGGCGAAAAGAGGGGAATGGGAGATTTACGTCATCTCTAGTCAAACTACGGGAGCGACGACTCCCAGCGTTTCCCCTCCTCCTCCCTTCGCCCAAGTCTTGGTCGAGAAACAACCAATTCCGGCCGAAAAACAGTCCAAGCACGGCCTGTTTCTGAGGTTGGCACACCAGTTGTTGTTCCGTCGGTCGAGGCTGTACCTGTCCTGGAAAAGGCAGTCTCTGCGACCGAGAGAACTTCTCCTGCAAATCCAAAACTCGCGGTCTTCGTTCTGGAAGAGAGTGAGGGAAGCGACGAAGTTCCTCTGGCGAGTCGTCCTCGTTCCCGTCGTCAACCTCCTCCTGTGTCCGAGGTGGCTGCCTCAGTCGGCCTTCCTACGGCCGACCGTGGCAAACGACCGGCCGGAGAGCCAACGTCGGTGACGGAAACGCCCGCTCATCCCCAGGACCAAGACCTCAATCCTGTGTCCAAAGCGGCTGTCCCGGTCGGCCCTTCTACGGCCGACTGTGGCAAACGACCTGCTGGAGAGCCAGATGCGACGGTGGAAACGCTCGTTCATCCTCAGGATCAAGACCTCAATATTTCTCCACAGGAAGCCACTTCGACCTTCGTAAGTACCCTCTGTCGCCTTTCCTTGATTATTTTTCTGTTATAGAACTCTAAACCAGGAAAATACAAACTGTCAGGTGCCTGTACACTCTTTTCATTGAAAATTCTATGCACCAAAGGGTGTTATCTATGTCTCTTGGCCGCCTCAGTAGCCATCGAACGTAGATAACCTTCATCGGCCGCGTGAGCTGAGAAGCAATCTAAGATACTGGGCTCGGCCATTAAGTTCTTTAGGTTCGAGCAACGATCCTGAAGACATGGCCGAAGTCTCATCTCGGCAGGTTTAAAACGAAACATTCTTGCTATCTTTTTATGATTTCCTTGAGCTTAACCTGATTTTTGTGTGCCGGCTTCATGGGAAGTCGAATTCAAAGCCCTCTTGTCTAACACTACTGGAGGGGCTGGTCCTTCGGTCACCACAACTGAAGCTGCTGATTCAACTGCTCTAGCTCGGTTGTGAGAGGTTTTGTCTCTTTCGGCATCGCAAGTACTCGAACGCGAAGGCCTTGATTTGCTCGGTGCATGTCTAAACAACCTTGGAGCTGACGGTCAACTGAGCAGCGAGGCTATCGTTCAGGCGTCGTCTGCCCTAGAGCGGGTTCAGGCGACCTTTAGTATCTTCAAGAATACCCTGAAAGCCGAACAAGACCTGTAAGCTGCCACAGCCGTCCAAGATGCTCTCCGTCCGAAGATTGATGCTTTAAAGGCAAAAGGAGAGGCTTTGGCCGACCTCGACCGTCAAATGGCCGAATTGGCGAAACGAAGGTCGGCCATTGCTTCCGAGCTTGCTAAGGACTTCGAGTCGGGCGGCAAAGCTTGTTTAACCGAGTATGCGGCGAGCACAAAATGGGTCGAGCAGTTAAAAATGGACAAGAAGAACCGGCAAGCCGACGTCATAATGGGCGAGGTGCGGTGGTTGGAGCTGAAGGCCCTTCTCGGCACTCTTCTTCCTTCTTCGCCTTGAATGTATTTAAATGTAAACTGCTCGGCTTACTTAATCTGTATATACTTTTCCTGAGCTTAATGAACTAATTTTCTATTCCCGCATTTCCCATGTGACCGGATAATATTTCTTCAAAAACTTCCCATTGATTGGTAATTTGTGAACTAAAACGGTCCGGTCTCTCAGATGATATGCCCATTTGCCGTATATTTTATGTACAACATACGGCCCTTCCCAATTTGGCGACCATTTGCCGAGTCTGGGGTCTTTTAGTCCTACTGGCAACACCGTTTGCCAAACCAATTCTCCCTCGCCAAATGTTTTCTGTCGTACCTTTTGGTTATAGGCTCGCTCGGCAATCCGTTTTCCTGCCTCATTGACTGATTATATTCGGCGCTGAACAAACTACTTTGTTCAATTAGTCGCAGTGAATTTATGCTTAACTCGATTGGTAACATTGCATTGTGTCCGTAGGTTAGTGCATACGGGGTTGTTCCGGTCGCCGATCGAGGTGATGTTCGATATGCCCACAAAGCCTCATTCAACTTTAAATGCCACATGCCGGGCCTTTCCTTTATTATTTTCTCGAGAATACCGATCAACACTTTATTACTTGCCTCGGCCTGCCCATTTGCTTGTGGATAATACGGTGTAGACTGTTCAAGTCGAATTTTCAAACTTGTCGTATATTCTCTAAACCTCTCAGCTGTAAAGATTGTGCCATTATCAGTTATAATCGTTTCTGGTACACCGAATCTGGTCACAATGTGTTCTTCCACAAAGTCGTAAACTTTTTTAGACGTTAGCTCGGCATACGATTTAGCTTCGACCCACTTAGTGAAGTAATCGGTTGCTACCAGTATCCATGCGTGCTTGGCAGCCCCGAAAGATGGTGTGATTTTACCGATTACGTCCATGGTCCATCCTCTAAACGGCCATGGTTTAGTGACCGAATGTAATGACTCGGCCGGGACCCGCTGTATAGGACCATGAATCTGACACTGTATGCACCCTCGTGCAAACTCAATACAATCCTTCAATATTCTTGGCAAAAAATAACCGTGTCGTCGAAGCAACCACCGTATTTTTCGTCCGGACTGATGAGCTCCGCAAATCCCTTCATGGACTTCTGTGATTGCTTGAGCATTCTCCTGTGGGCCAAGGCATAGCAGTAATAGACCATCCTCACTCTTTCGGTATAACTCGTTTTGGTACGTGACATAATTTGTGGCGTGAACTCGTGTCTTGCAACTATGTTTGCCATTGGGATTGTCAAGGTACTGCATAATGGGCTTTCTCCAATCATCTAGTATTGCCTCGACGACACAAACCTCTATAGAGTCTTGTCGGTCTAGCAACGAAGGTAAGGACATGACTCTGGTGCGTATCACGTTGTCGCGTCGGATGACTTGCTGGTTAACTAAGGCCGGGTATAGCTGTCGTAACACCGGTATTTCTCTGCCTAGCTTGCCCCCCAAAAGTTGTGCACCGGAGGCGATTTGAGCCAACTCATCCGCGTCGGTATTATGAATCCGGGAAATATGCTCGAATGTAATACCGTCGAAGGATTTGGCCAAATAGCTGGCAACCATGTGGTAGGGTGCCAGGGTACAACTCATGCAGCGGAAAGACCCATTAAGTTGATTAATCACAAGTTCTGAGTCGCCGAGGATGAGGGCACGGGTGGCCCGCAAATCATGAAGGATGCCAAGGCCGATGATAAGGGCTTCGTCTTCGGCCTGATTATTGGTGCAGTCAAAATCCAGCTTGAGCGAAAAATACCAACGGTCGTGGTTAGGAGATTGAATGACAATGCCAACGCCGGCCGAAGAGGAAGTACTGGAGCCGTCAAAGTACATTGTCCAGTAGTTATCGCGATTTTCAACCATGCCGATTTCGACGTCGGTGTCCCCAAAACCGTAAGGGGAAGGGTGTTGAGCGAGGAAGTCCGCCAATGCCTGGCCTTTGACAGCTTTTTGGGGTACGTATTGCAAGCTAAACTCGGATAACGCCATTGTCCATTTCCCAATTCGACCTTTTACGATTGGTCGGGTGAGCATGTACCAGATGACGTCGGTCTGGGCAATGACCTGTGTGACCGATGGAAGCATGTAATGCTGAAGCTTAGAGGCGACGAAGAACACGGCGAGACAGAGCTTCTCAACGGCGGAATAATTGATTTCCGGTTGATTAAGATTTCGACTGAGGTAAAAATAGCCTGCTCTCACCCGGCATCGTTATCTTGGGCGATGAGGCATCCGATGGATTCTTCAGCCGTCGAGATATATAGTTTGAGAAGCTTACCGCGCCGGGTTGGAACAAGAACAATCGGTGTCGTAAGGGAGACTTTGATTTGTGTAAACGCCGCCTGATGCTCGTCTGTCCATTCAAATGTATCTGAGTCCTTAAGTTTCAAAAGCGTAGAAAACGCTTTCATTTTACCCGCCGAGTTAGCTATAAATCGGCGGAGAAAATTTATCTTACCAAGTAAGGACTGTAGTTGTTTCTTTGTCGTCGGGGGTGGAGCACTGATGATTGCTCGTGCTTTATTCTCATCTACCTCAATCCCACGGTGATGCACGAGGAAGCCAAGAAAATTTCCAGCCGACACACCGAAGGCACATTTGGCAAGATTCATTTTGAGGTTGTGTTGACGCATACGGATGAAAGCCTGTCGGAGAACATCCAGACGTGTCTGCTGGCGTTTAGATTTAATTACAACATCGACGATGTAGACTTCGACGATGGTTCCAATTAAATCATGAAATATGGTGTTCATTGCTCGTTGGTAAGTGGCGCCGGCGTTCTTGAGGCCGAATGGCATGACAACCCATTCGTAAGTGCCGAGTGCCCCCGGGCAGCGAAAATCAGTCTTATGCACATCGACTTCGGCAATGAAAATTTGGTTGTACTCGGCATGTCCATCCATAAAGGATAAGATCGCATGATTTGCCGCGGCATCGATTAACAGATCTGAAATCGGCATTGTATACGCATCTTTGGGAGTTGCCATATTCAAATTTCGGAAGTCGATGCAAATGCGCAATGCACCACTTTTCTTTAAAACAGCAACGATATTGGCCAACCATTCAACGTATCGAGCTGTCCGAATGAACCCTGCTTTCAAAAGTCGAACTAGTTCATCCTTGATACCGAGTTTCACTTCGGTCGAGAAGCGTCGAGGTGGTTGACGGAAAGGTTTACACCCAGGTTTAATACGCAACTCATGCTCGACGATAGTGCAATCTAAGCCAGGCATTTCATGGTAACTCCAAGCAAAACAATCTTTGAATTCCTCAAGCAGGGCACGAAGTTCGGCTTTCATAGGTTGGGGAAGTAAAGCACTAACAAATAAAGGTCGTGGGTCATCGGCCGTCCCAACATTAATTTCCTCCAAGGGATATTTAACTTGGGGCCGATTGTCTTCAAGCTCGGCCGGGGCGGCTTGAATTTTGTCAAGAGATAAGACATGACCATTATCTCATTCGGAGAGGAACTCGACGAGGTTAACGCCCGAATTTGGTTGTTTAGATATAGTATACCAATGAGCCAGCAGTCGTTCCATAATAGATGAAACCGCAGCCCAACGTTTTTTTCGATCGGTGTCAAACATCAGGGTCGGGGATGAGGTTAGCTAAACCGAGTCTCGTCGAATCCTGGTGGACAGTTTCGGTGCCAACCTCAATAGCTTTTTGAACAAAAATCCAAGTCGGCCGTCCTTCGTCATTGAAACCCTGGAGGGTGATATAGCCGACGTGGTCATCATAATACCGTGCTTGGATCATGTTAGTTTCGAATGGCTGATTATCGGCCAGGTGAACAATGACCGATTTGCCGTCCCAGAAAACCAGCACTTGATATAATGAGGAAGGAATACAGCTGGTTTGATGAATCCAGTCTCGACCGAGCAGTGCATTATACTCGGTCTTAGAGTCAACGATAAAAAAGGCGGTCATGTGATTACGGCCGGCAATATTTACCGCTAAAGGAAGCACCCCTTTGGTTTGGAATTTGTCTCCGACTAAACTGCTCATTGTGATCCCCGAGGGAATAAGTTCGTCATTGGAGCGACGTAACGCCTTCATAATGTTTACAGGCATGATATTAACATTGGCTCCACAGTCGACAAAAACTTTGGAGACTGGGTACCCTTCGATATGGGCTGTGACATACAATGGCTTCAAATGATGAAGTTTGGCCGATGATTAGCGAGGAAACAATTCGGCTAAAGCTGCTTTGAGGTTGTCATCTTTTGTTGTCGAGTCGTCGTTAGCAATAGTTACAAAATCAATGTGACCGGTTTCCTTGGCAATTACGTCACCATCAAGGAAATTGGGTTGAGATATGCTCGACTGAAAATCAGCGGGCAAAACATGGACCATACTGATTTCCATGTTATCCAGGACCGACGGGCCCATTGGGTTACCATTATCCTCTTCCGCCTCTTCTCGTTCCTGGTCACTGACTGCGGCATCTACTTGTGGCGGAGTGGTACTAAGAGACTCTTCTGCTCCTTCTTCAATGGTTTGTTCCCGCGGTGTCTCTTCGGAAGCCTGTTTGTTCTGTGCAGGTGTCTCAGATGCGTCTAAAATCGGAATTGCGTCTGGGATTGATGCCAGGATACTAGCTTGCTCTTGGTACATTATATGGGCATCCCTGGTATCGAGATAGGCATCCAACCGTGCAACTCGTGTTATTTCATCGGTCGTGAGGCCGAAGAGAGAAACGGCCGAAAAAACTTCGAAGTGATATCGTAAATACTGAAGGTCCTCCATGGAGAAATGAAGGTCAATTGCATCGATATCAGTATATGGGTCTACTTCAAAGCCAAGAACAAGAGCTTCTCGTATGTGTTGGAACCTAGCTTTCAATCCTGGGTCTGAAGTCTTCTGAATAATTCGCTCGGCATCCGGACAAGTTAGGACGAGATCGATTGTATCTTGACACGCTTTCGGCAAACCATATAGATCGTTGGCCGAATGTTTTTTATGAAATTCAAGCATATATTCCAAGGCCTCCCCGAGAAATGGCGGATGTAAATTCCGTCCAATTTTAATTAGAGGTTCTTGTGTGGTTGGCCGGGCCAGTTTGCTTTCAGCTTCTTGCTTGAAATGCTCGAAGCGTGCCTTCATTTCTCCAGGCCGAAGAAGCAGTTTGATTCGTTTATCAGCGTCTTCAAATATAGTTTCAACATCTCGACCGACCAGTCATTTCCCTTGAACTAACTCTGCCATAATAGTTGGAGATGGTCGTTCATCATCATTGGCAACTGTTTCCTTCGGCCGCCATTTAGGGACCGAAGTTTCTTGGGCTGCCCGTCGGCGCGCCATGCAGTCTATTCTTTGGTGCCGACGTTTCTGGGATTTGGACAATGCGGTGTATACACCTTTCGAAAAGTGATACGTATACCAACACTGGTCCTGAGGTTCGGGAGGTTTGAAAGTCTTTGGGCTCTTTGATGATTCCGAACTGCTAGAATTACGGACGGAATAATCTTCGTTATAAAACGGGGCATCAAAATCTAGGCGTCGTCTGATCGGAGGTGTTTCTTCCACCTGCACTTTAGGGCCGAGCCTATCAAAAACTCCTTGGTGTTGGCCTACGTTGAGCACCTTTTGCTGTGTTGCGGCCGTAGGTTGTTTCACTATAGCCGAAGATAACTTTTCCTTTGGCTCTGCATTGACATTTGCTTTACACTTTCTGCATAAAAGCGCCGACCCACCTTCTTCGTCAGTACTGTATTCTGTCATAGGCTTAACAATAGCAGGCCCTGTTAGAGCGGTGGGTGGTTTGTTTGATCGAAAATCAGCAGTGAAACGTGGTCGAGAATTCTGATTCAGAAAGCGTTGCTTTGTAACGGCTTCGGCTTTCCCTTTTCCTTTGTCCTTAGGTAGGCATACATCTACCATATTTACTGTTGCGGTGGGAAATGGGTCACTATCAACGCTCATCTTCTTCTCCGAAAATCTAAGTTTGCCATTATCAATCCAGCTTTGGACGTTATCTCGAAACACAATGCAATTATTTGTTGTATGTTTGCTCGAATTATGGTATTTGCAATATATCTTTCCTTTAAGCTCTTCAGCTTTAGGAATGTTATGCCCAGGCCGAAGTTTGATGATCCTTGCTGATAACAATTGACCAAAAATTGCATCGGCCTTTGTAATATCAAAAGTATAAACTTTTGACGTTTTCGGTGTTTCTTCAGTGGCCGAGCGGGTTTTGACTTCCTTAGAGTCAACCTGAGTCAGCGTCTTGCAAACATATGGCTTATCTATCACTATCTCAACTGCATCCACGCTAACGCATTCATCTTCAGTCGATGCATAATTGACAGTGAGATTCTTGTAAATCGTCCCTCGAGATGGAGCTTTCGAAATCTTTTCCTCGCAGAGCAAATAATCATATTGCTCGACATGTTGGGCTAATTCATACATATCCCGAAAGTTTGCCCCCAAGAATTTCTTTTTGCATTCTACGTCAAGACCATTCAGAGCAAGTCTGACGAATTCAACTTCGGGGAGAGGCACTCGGCACCAATTCCTGGCTGACTTAAATCTGGTGAGATAATCCATTGGTGACTCATCAGATGCTTGAGCCATCTTTGCTAACGAGGACACTGACACTTCCATCCCTGGCCCATAAAACTGCTCATGAAATTTCTTGACCAACTCCTCCCAGCTCTGGACAGAATTTGGTGGGAGGTTGATATACCAAGCAAACGCTGAACCGGTCAGCGAAAAGTTGAAAAGTCGCAGTTTGTGAAAGTCGTTATTGACGTCTCCGCATTGTGCGGTGAAACGAGCCACATGTTCTAACGAGGATAAGGATGATTCTCCAGCGAAGAGGCTGAAATCTGGGATTTTAAAACCTCTAGGGTATTCGAATTGTTCCACATAAGCTGGATACGGATGTATAAACTTAGGGAACTTCGGCCCTTTCTTTATGGCCGAATCGATCATCCGTTGGACCTCGGTCATATCGACGGGTGTTGCTTCCATTCTTTGGTTGGATCCGTCTGACCTACTATTTGATCCTCCTCCTTTTTCCAAGTTAATTAGTTTGAGCCGAGCAGGGATTGACTCGGCCGGTCCACTTGGTAATAGATTATTTCTTGGTGGCAAATGCTGGGCAAGATCGAAAGACCTACCGTCGCTGACCTTACTAACCAGTATTTTGAGTAATCTGGTATGTGCCTCACTGGCATTGCTTATCACGTCATGAAGTTTATCGATTCCTCGACTAAACGTCTGTTCAACCGTCCGAGATTGCTCGTCAAGTCATTTTCGAAGAAACGACCTTGTTGGTGGATCAGATCCTTCGCCACCATCCTCGTCACAATCCTCTATTATCCATTCATTGAGAACGCAGGTGTTCCTGTTAGGGATTTCAAGACCGCGGAACTGACCGCCGAGATTAACTTCCATTTCTCGACGAGTCGCGCTCGTGGACTCAGGTGTTACAGCGCTGATGGGATTCTGCGCCTGTGGTGCACTTTGTCCTATGTTCTGAATTGGCAAATCGGTTGTTGATTTTCCCATAGTTGTTTTCTTGTTTACCGATCGCGTTTCAATTGGCATGAACTTCGTAATTTAGCACTGGTCCCACTGGGCGTGCCAAAATGTTGACCCTAAAAACTACCAAGCCTACGTGGCGCGCAGGCCGAGTAATCTATAAGCTAACTACGTCCTTCGGTGAATGCGGGGCGTGCCAACTCGTCGGTCGAGCTTGGTCGAGGAGTAAATTTGTTGATGTTGCGTTGGGTGCGCGGCTGACTTCTGCGTCTTGCGATTGCGACCGAGGAAGGAACACGTCTCGGCCTCTTGGGTTCTCGAACCTGAAGACAAGGCTACTATTCTTACGAAGTTCACGAATCGCCGTCATCGGATTCGGTCACAGTGATGTTATTCGTTAGAGTAAACTCACGCCGAATCGACACCAAAGTGTAAGGGCCCAAATACTCAAAGCGAATATAAGTCTTAATAGTGAACGTGGTTCGGCCGTCTGAATGCCGAACTCTAAATCCCACTTGGGAGTATCCAATCATAAAATAACTCGGCGTGCAATGCGCCGAGCTCAGTAAACTGTAACACCTCACTTCGCCGAGAATGCTAATGAAATGACCTCAATCAATAAGGATTCGGAAATCCTTCTCGACCGAGACTTGGATAGGCAACCAACCGTCCTCGCCGCAGTGTTGTTGATGCCAACGGAAGATGCTGCGAGATCGGCTTATTCTACGGCGACAGAGCTATCTATGCCGACTTAAGATATCACAGGTTGCTTTCACAGTGCTGTTGATGCCAACGGAAGATGTGTCAGCGAAAAGAGAAAATAAAAATCTCAAATTGTTGAGAGAGTTTGCGTAGGGCAGTTGTGTGTTGAATTGGAGGGGGCCTTTGAACGATGCACAACCTCTTCTATTTATAGCAACAGATACCCTCAAGGTCGAGTTAAAACCCTATTCGGACTAGGACTTCTTCTCCTGATCAAACACTAACTCGACCAATCATATTTTCACTATGATTGTGAACCTAGTCCTTTATTGAACCGAATTCATTTCCGGGTTATTAATTTTACCGAGACTCTTTTTTGCGCCAGAACTCGACCTGTCTTGCAGCATGACCTAACCGACCTAGGTTTGGAGGCCCATGATCCATGGTACCCTTGTCGTAAGGCCTTCCGGGCCGAGAATGATTCTATACTCGGCCCAAACTAATATTTTGGGCTCAAACATATACACCTTCCATTTTCTATACACACCCCACATTTTTTATACACCTCACATTTCTCAAATCTTATAACAGTCATTTTTTATTTTGCCGAATGATTTCAAACCATCTAAACTTTAGTTTGCCGAATGATTTCAAATTGAATGATTTGAAAAAATGTTTAGGTTCATTTGAATGTTTTTCAATAACAATAATAATGATTTCAAAGCTTTCGAAACACCAATTTCGTGTTCCATTCGTCAAAAATAATTTTTCTTAATCAACATGTTTGTAGTTTCATTGCTTAGAGTTTTATTCAACAATGGAGGGTGTGAGGGGTTTTGATAGTTGAAGAAGATAAATAATACGTTAAAAGTTAATTTTATTATTATTTTTTAAACCTAATAAGGTCAAAATTGTCATTGCATAGTAGAGTAAATAAGTCATTAATATTAAATTTTAATGTGGGGTGCATTCAACATTTTGTGGGGTGCTAATATAAAAAGTCTTAACCTAATTGTATTAAAAACCTAGCAAATCTCCATTAAATTAAGCACATTTCACAGTGAAATCCATCTTTTCACGGTAAAGCAATAAAAAGATCATGAGCAAGTAAATCTGGACCACTACGATCAAAATTCCAACCATCAATAACCATAATTATAAATTTTGACAAATTTACAGTTGCTACAGCATTTGACGATGATCAGGCAAAAACTGAATCGTTCATGGAGCCGCAGATGTTCTATTAGAAAAAAAAAATTGAATAATCGAATTAGTAGATTAAATTTATGGAAGAAAGAGAGAAGAGGGGAACGGAGGAGAACAGCAGAAGGAGAGGAAATCAGATTCAGAGTTTGAGAGTCAATTGCTGAATTTAGATGAACTGACCTTTTCGATGGTGTCTTCGTGCACTGAGTGGAGTGTGTTTCAAGGTGTTCTTCTGGTGTCTTCGTGCACTGAGTGTTTGCCCAAGTGAGAGAAATAATGTATCATGGGCTTCACACTCATCATTTTCCTGCAAAAACTGTTGAATATGTGGCCAAATTCACTTTCGGCTAATTGTACAAAAAAAATAGGAGGAGGACAACATCACTGGGTTTGTTCCTTGTTTACGGGAAGAAAATAAGGATAGGAAGTAGCCTTCCTTTTCTTTGGCATTTTTATTTGGCAGCAATAGCTGCTTTTCTGATTGAAGCAGCAGACTGGAGGAAAAACAGAAGCTGGCCGACAGCTTCATTTGAGAGCTGCTGCAGCGCTGCTGTTATGGCTTTCGGACATCACCCATCATTGGAGCTACTTTTGTAGCTTTTGGGAGAATAAAATTGAATGTGAAAGCTGCTTTTGATGTAGCCATTAAGGTGGTGCTTCAGCCACCGAAGCAAAAGAAGAAGAGAAAGGGACAAAGGGAACAAACACATAAAAATACATACATTGAATCAATTTTTGTATCTATACACTTATAATTTGACATTCAATACGGAAAACAAATCTATAATTCAGGCTTTAAAATACATTATAAACTCAATTAATACAAACAAAGAAAGAGCATCACACACCAAACAATTTCATCAACCCCAGAAATCTGATTGCCTCATCACTTCACAAAACAATATTTTTTAAAACAGATTGAAAGCAAGCACCACTAAACTCTGAAGTCTGCACACAGAACCCTAAAAAACCGCTATTTCCTCAAAATGAAAAGAGAACCAAGTTATCTAGTTACACTTAGGATCCAAACACATAAACAAAACCCTCTAAATTAAAAATGCTCTCCTTTTTCGTGTATTTATACTGATCAAATCATCCCCTTTTTTTAACCTTTTTGTACTCATAAAACAATAATAATGTTACATCAGAAATACCAGGATTCTTACCAGCATTTGGGTTTTCAGCTGAGCCTATAGGTGTCAAATTCTCACCAGAACTACCAGAATTTTCCTTAAACTTTTCTTTATCTTCGTGAGAATCAGAAGATGAACTCGAGCATCCTCCTCCAATTAGATGCCTGCATAAAGCCCCCAACAAATTCAATTAGCATTTAAAAATTAAAACATTCAATGCAAAGAGAGCTCGAGCTGCTTCATATTGTTCTGAAATTAGAGAGAGGGTGTGAGAGATCATTTGAGGACGGAGGGCCGAATGCCGGAGTGAGACTCAGCACGTCTCTTCTCTGCATATAAAAGATGCCGCACAATTATGCAACTGACTCTGTAGGCTGATAAACATCACAATTATAAATTCTGAAACTGATATAAATTGAACAGACTTTACACAAAGCATAAACAAATTCAGCATATGAACACCAAAACTTACCAAACTCATCTGCTTGCTTGAAGCTGCTTTTAGTCATTTTTCTACAATCTACTGCATAAAAAGGACCAAACTATAATGGCAAACTATATATATAATTTGCTATAATACCCAAAAAAATTAAATTAAATTAAAAATTGAGTGGAAGCCACGACCAAAGTGTAAAAATCAAGAAAACATCCAAACCCCGAGAGGAAAAAAAAAAATTCTTTCAGAAAAATCAAAGCATTAAATCAGGTAATCAATCAATTAAGTACCTAATTCCTTGGATGCCTTGAATAAATATAACACTCCCAAGATAAATAATTAACCATCCAATATTATATTTTTCCTGTTTCTTTCTTCTTATTCTCGGGAAAGAAACAAACCCAAAAACAAATAATTGAAAAAAACATACAGAAAATATTGGGGAGGAGTGACATACAATCTGATGAGTTCTTCTTCGCTCAACATTATGTTTTCTTTAACGTTATGGCTTGTAAAAGATACAGAAAAAAAAGAGCAACATTATGTTTTTGGTCCTTTATTCTAGACAAAACAAAAAATAGTTGTTAGTCTTAGTACTTTAAAACAGATAACAAAGAGAAAACATTTGTCACTCTATGTATAAAAGCCCGACCCACCCTTTGCAGAAGAACTGGAACAAAGAGCAAAGAGTTGGACAAAACTTTGCCCAGTTCATAGACATCATGGTTTCTGCTTTTATTTAAGCCATGTTACCAGACCACAACCTCCCTCGTCACAAAATCTCAAATAAATAAAAATAAAAATACAAAAATTAGTGCAAAAGAGCCCAGCCATTTTTCTCTTCCACCCGTGCTCAGAGCTCACCGCTCATTAAAATAAAAATAAAAATAAATAAATTACATGGTTCTCACCACTCATTTTATTGATGATGATTGGATGTTACATAAAAGATTTTGAACTTTTGTGTCATTCCAAATCATAAGGGAGAATCCATTGCTCAACTTTTGGAGGAGTGTTTGGTGGAGTGGGGCCTAAAGAAGGTGTTAACTATTACGGTTGACAATGCTTCGGCAAATGATTCTGGCTTAAGGGATTTGGTGCACCATATAAGTGGATGGGGGATTCCTAATGCACTTTTGCATGATGAAAAATATTTGCACATGAGGTGTGTTGCTCATATCCTTAATTTGGTGGTGAATGATGGGATAAAGATGTTGAATACCGTCATACAAAGCATTCGTAATGCGGTTAGGTATGTAAGATCTTCCCCTCAAAGGTTGGAGAGTTTTAAAAGGTGTGTTGAGAAAGTGAGAATAGAAAGCAAAGGGCTTGTGATCTTAGATGTCCCTACTAGGTGGAATTCTACATAATGTTGGAATCGGCTTTGAAGTTCAAGATGACTTTTGATAGGTTGAAAGTAGATGATGGTCATTACCTTCCTTACTTTACTAGAGAAAATCATGATAATATAAGGAAGGGGCCACCTTCGACTCATGATTGGAGTGAGGCGGGAATATTTGCATCCTTTTTTAGACCTTTCTATGAAGTCACTTTAAAATTGTGTTGTTCTAATACTCCAACAATTCATACTACTTTTGGTGATTTGTTTAAGATCAAAAGTCTTCTCCTTGAAAACAAAGACAATGAATTCTTGTCTATGATCTCCATGTTGATGCAAGAAAAATATGACAAATATTGGGGTTCAATTGAGGATATGAATCAATATGTTTTTGTTGCACTTGTGCTTGATCCTCGCCATAAATTGGAGAAGGTGGTTGATTATTATGAGATACTATATGACGAGGACGAGGAGGACGAGGAAAAAGTTGAAATTGCAACTAATGCGGTGAAAGATTTGTTGTTTGATCTTTACAAGATTCATGAAGAGTCATCTTTTGATACACAACAAAGTGCAAGTAGTGGTGGTAGTTCTCAATCAGCAACTACAAGTGGAGATTCTTTATCAAGCATGACAGAGATTGAAAGAAAGTTGAAAGAGAAAAGTGAAATGAGAAAAGCAAAGAGAGCTCGTATTGTGCACAATGATTTGGATAGGTATCTTTCAGATCCTAATGAAGGGGAAGAATAGGCAAACTTTGATATCTTGAATTGGTGAATGGTGAATGGGCTTTCTAAGTATCATATTTTGGCACGAGTTGCAAAAGAGATTTTAGCTATTCCCGTATTAACCATTGCTTCAGAATCCTCATTTAGCACAAGTGGAAGAATAATTGATCCATATCGTAGTTCTTTGAGTCCAAAAATGGTGGAGGCTTTGATATGTACACAAAATTGGCTTAGGTCAATTCATGTAGCATTACATCATGAGCCAACCATTGAGGAGATTGAGTTTTGTGAAGAAGTTGAGAAAGGTAAATTTACTTATTGCATTTGGTTTTGTTAGACTATTTTAATTAGATGCTAAGTTGCATGCTTGCTTTACATCATGTTGTTTCTTTTTTTATTTGTACGTAGAAATGACAAGTGGAAGCTCAAATAAAGGTGCTATGTTGCCTCCTAGGCCGCCTAAGCGTTGAGCTTGAGCTTGAGGACTTGGAAGATTTTATTTGTGCAAGACATGAAGTGATGAAACCTTGAAGGTTTATTTGACTTGTGTGATGTTTATTTTAAATTTGGACTTTTTAAAGACTTAAACTTTGATGTTTATTTAAGTTTGGACTTTGGAAATTGGAAGACTTGGATTCTCATCATGGTTTTGTTGTTGTAAACATGTTCTTTCCCGAAGTTGGTGGACCGTGGAGCAACTTTGGCATATCTTTTCTTTGAATATGAACTTTTATATTTCCAATTTTGTTATTTTTTGGAAGAAAAAAAAAACCGAAACCGAACCGGAAAAACTGAACAAAAAAAAACCGAAAAAAATTTAACTGAACCGAAATTTCGGTTGGATTTCGGTTTTGGGTAAAAACCGAACCCAGCCCTACCTGCTCTCCCGTTTCTCTCTCCCCCTAATATCCATTTCTGCAAATGATAAACCTTCATCTAATTGTTTTACCATGCCATAACATGTTTTACAAAAATCAAAGGTCCAAGATCCAATAGTAAAACAATAGCCCAAATAATTATTAAAAAAAAGAGAAGAATTGACATAAACCCAACAAAGATTAAACACTTACCCAGCTCCAAAATTACCTTGTCATAAGCATCTCCTCCAAAGTTCTGCCGAAACGACGACAAATCAGACAGCACCCAACACGGAAACTTCACCCTGTCGTGCGTCACAACTGAATCAATGGCGTATCTCGTATCCTTACTTGATTTTATCATCGCCACATTCCTACACATAAAAAATAATAAATAAATAAATAAATAAGTATTAAATTTAAGGGAAATTTAGTACCGATTTAACACGACATTACACAAAGCTTCAATCTCTACCCAAAATCTTCACAAGTCAAACTTGGGTTTAACCAAAAATTTAAAATTTACCTACCGCTGTTGCCCTCCAACTTGATCTGGCGGAGTAGGGCGGTGGTTTTGCCGGCGAACATGGGACCCATGATGACATGGACCTCGCCGGAGGTAGAAAAGTCACTGGTGGGGGAATGGAGGGCTTGAATGAGGCCATGGATTCGTGTTTTTTTTTGTTGGGAAATTTTATTTGAACTCATGTAATATCTTTCTACACCTAACTTACCCCCTACATCCATATTATTTTTAATGAAAAAATTAATATCACTTTAAACTCAATTTTATACTTAAATTACCCTCATAAACTCCATATACACATTTAAAAAATAAAATCCTAATTGAATGATTTGATGAAGTTTCTACTTGTTTACGAATTTTCATATACTTTCTTGATATCCATGCGCCCATGATTGTATTTGCATAAGCATAAAGTACATGCTTTCATATGTCTAATAATAACTTTTCATATGTCTATACTTAAAACACCATAGAAAATAAACTAATAATAACTTTTCTTTCTATGCAGAAATTGTGATCTGTGGCACTTAGGTGGGAATGCTTGGGGTATTGATGAAGCTGCCATAGGTATAGGTACCGTTTGGTACGCAGACGGGACAGGACAGAACAGAGGTTCCATGTTATGTTTGGTACGCGCAAGATGGAACGGAACGATTGCTCCGTTCTGCATTTGGTACGCACTGGACGGAACGGAACCAAAAGATTGAATGACTAACTTACCCCTATTCCATCTGTTGTTTGGTACATTGTTTATGCGTGGGACGGGACGGGACGGGACATATTTTTTTTTTTTTTTTTTTTTTTTTTGGAACTTGTTCATATTTGAACACATACATGCTTATCTATGATATATTTTTTACAGTAGCACATGGCTAAAGATATGTTATGCCATGATATATGTTATGCCATTTCTTGACTGAAGACATGGCAGAAGAAGCAAAACGAAAAACAATGGCAGAAAATTTAGAGAGAGAAAGTGAATGACTAAAGATTGTATTCATTGAACAATGAATGAATTACAGAGAGGTGTTTGTTATTTATACAAGTTTCTCCATAGCTCTTCTCAGAAGACTTCTTCTTACACAACCACTTGCGCTCCATCTACGGTTCAATTCTCCAACTCCCCAACTAGCACATCACAATGTGTTCATCTACAACACACAATTACAATTTTACAGAGTCATCAAAAACCCACCTCGAATCCTCTTCAAAGTTGCACGAAACAGAAGATGAAAGCCTTAAATAGTTAGCCAACAACGAAATCCTTAGAGACTGTTGCTGCACAACTATAACTCCAACTAATACAGCAAAGCCTTTCAAATTCAGGAAGCAAATTCTTTCCACCAAATCTAAAGCATTTAAGCAAAAAAAGAAAGACTTCGCTTATCGCATTCTCTCACATTTGCTTCAAATCCACTTCAAAAAACATCCAACCCAAAATATTATCACACTATATAAGAATCAAAACAAAATGGATCTGCAAACTTGCTCACTCTGAAGACTCGATGATATGCAGCTCTAGTAGCATCACATCCAACTCAATCAATTGCTTCTGAAATAGTGAAAAAACCATGACAATGTGCAATCACTAAATACCCAATTCTCGAAATCACAAAAGAAGAACAACCCAATTGATAAATTGATGAAATTTTGCAGAATACCCAGTTTCAGAAGCCAAAATTGCATGAATAGAACAGTGCTTGCATCAGAAAATAAAGGGGAAAAAAACCAAAATATCTAACACAAAAGCTCCAATTTAAGAGCAACCCAGAAACTCAAATTCAAAAAATTATCAAAAATTTTGAAGTACTAAAATTCAACTTAGAAAGAATAAAAGGAGGAAGACCCAGATTAAAGAACCAGCTTTTTCCATCATACAAAGCCAAGCTCACAACCAAACCCACTAAATCGCACAGCTCGGAACCAGATCCAATTCTTTACAAACCAGAATCGTAATAAACCTTAAAAATCAGACTTTGTTCATTTTCCCAAGCACAAGTTAAACCAGAGAAACCAAGAAAACTAACTTATTTTCTCATAATCATCCTATTTTGCCAGAAAATTGAAATTTTCCATTGAAAAATCAAGAAAATGAACCTGGAGATGCAGCGGCTACGGGAGAAGATCAAGATCGAACCTGGAGATGCAGTTGCTACGGGAGAGGATGAGGAGGAAGGCTACGAGAAAAGGCAGCAGTAGGCAGAGAAGATGGAACGAAGAAGATAGAATTTTATTAACACGAATATGAACTTAAATTAAATTTGAATGATTTTGCCTTATAATATTTAATTTAATTGTTCATTTTTCATGCTCAACTGGGGTTTCTTAATCTCCAAATTACTCAACTAAATGCGGCTTGCAATCTAGATCAGGTCGCTGAAGGAGCAAGAGCCAGAAGAGCATCTAAAATTATTGGTGTTGACATTAACCCCGATAAATTCATCAAAGGTTC
This sequence comes from Malus fusca, assembly GCA_035220775.1. NCBI lineage: Eukaryota > Viridiplantae > Streptophyta > Magnoliopsida > Rosales > Rosaceae > Malus > Malus fusca. Next base: position 14,306,790 of record CM069067.1, on the reverse strand, counting down.
TAGTTTATATTTAATCCAACAGAACCCAATCCAACAGAGGAAAATCCAAAACATAATCCAATCCAACAAAACCCAAAGACATCAGATTTGTAGATTTCAGCACATAAAAATCGAAACTTGAACACTGAAAAAAATGAATCCAGATAGAGAGATACCTCTGAATGCAGATCGAACCTGGAACGGAGATGCAGAGCTGAAGTTCACGGAGAGGCACACGGAAGATGATGAGGAGGAAGGTTGCGAAGGGGAGATGCAGGGATGAAGAACTTCAGCGGCAAAGAAGAGGAAGAGGATAGAACTTCAGCGGCAGAGAAGAGGAAGAGGAAGGATATGGTTTGTTGTATGATTTAGAAGGTGTAAATATTGAAAAAGCTAAGGGGTATTTTTGTCTTAAAATTTATCATTTTTGTGTTCCACAGGATGGAAAAACCCGTTCCAGGGGGAGGGAGAACCAAAATTTAACCCATTTTCGTTCCGTGGGACACGCGTTCCACATAATTTTAGCGCACCAAACGTGGGACGGAACGCGTCCGTCCCACTCTGTTCTGTCTCATCCCACGTACCAAACGCACCCATAGAGAATGGTGATGGACAATTTGTGTGGCCCGAAGTGATGGAGGATGAGCCTGCCAAGCTCTACCGTGGAGATGATGTGTTATACTCAAATGTGACTTATCGTCGGGAACACTCACTTCCTTCTCAAGTTGGGACACCATTTATTTTCCGTTGAAATATTCAACCAATAATAGAGTTCTAAGTCCAAGATGAGGCTTCACCACCACCTACACAGCGAAACCCAAACCCCCCAAACCCATCTTCTCAACTCTTAGTGTTGATGGCCGTAAATTGAAACTCAAAAACTTATCTTCTCAACTTTATAAAAAATAGAAATCAAATGAAAAAAATTACATTTCAACATAGGATCAACGTAGGATAAACATTACATGATGGAAAGGTTTAATGGACCTGACATTGATGAATTATATATTTATGGAAACCAAAACTTTCTGCCAAGTTTTTTGAGAAAATATTCCCGATGCTTGAATTCAATCGCTTGGTGGAAATTCCACCTTGGAATCATTTCAGCTTGGACCTGACAGTGAGGAATAATTTGGGGAGCTTCTGTTGTTACCACTTGAATGGCAAATTTTCAAAATTTTGGTCACTATAACAATTTATTTCAGTGATATTCCGCTGCCCTGCTCCTATGGAAGATTTCATTGCTAATTGAGGTGATCTTAAACTTCTCTTAAAACAGTGTAATAATTTACAACCAAATTTTGTAAAATTTACGATCTTTTTTTTTTGTTCACTCTCTAATTAATTAGTACTTATTTATTCTGGTAGGAAAAATAATTGGCTGTTGATCATAAAAATTTGTCAACAAGAGTATTCTACTGGGTGCATCATCAACTGCTAAACTATATATACGATTGATTATATAATTGTTCAAATTTTTAGCAATGTTCACTTTTGCTACGACACAATAAACAATAGAAGAGGAATATAATTAAAAAGAAGTCGATGGTAGAAAATAGAGAGAAAATGACCAACTTCTAGAACATTATTAATTACGATTAAATTGTTTAACATATACATCCCACTAGATAACCCAAAGACAAAAATAGCCTGATTTAATTACAAGTTATAGAGAATGGTCAGTAATTGCCTCCACCACCTCAAAATAATAAACTAAATGTTGTTGAGACTCATATCGAAATACTATTAGGCACACCACGACATGTAATCCCAGGGTCGGAACTTGGTACAAGCAACTCATATGGCAAAACTCCTGCTCCACACCTGTGTTTAAGATTTGGATCACTATTCCTTCTATCAATCTCCTTCTCAATCTCTCTAATCTCTGCAGAAAACTTGTAAAATGCCTCCACCACATCAGCATCCCCTGACCAAGTAGACGGTTGCTGCCTCTCCCCGAGGTACTCCTCATCCGGCGAATGTGTCGATAAAGTGTCCACCACAGCCATGTATTTTGTGGCTTCCAGGACGCTTGGCAAAGCTGAGAGAAAGAACTTTTGTGGATCTGATATGAAATTTGCGTATTCTGGGTCACCCTCTTCCGGGATCAATCTTCTCATCAGGGGTGGCCTGTTGGGGACGTAACCTCCATAAGGGTACTGTGCAAAATTAAGTGCAGCATGTTGAGCTGATGCTAGCCAGATCAATGTGCTGAGGATTGAGACTAGGTCATCTGCTGTGGACAGTAAAGGCCACCAGGTTTCATGGCGGAGATCAGCGTGACCTACATTGATGGACTCCCAGTACCATGCTTGCAGCTCTCTGTCTTTTCGGATTACACTTGAATCGGGGTAGTTGTGGTGCACGTAGGTTCGAACCCAGTTCTCGATTGCACCCCAGATGAGTAATCCGTCACTGCCATATGGGTAGTCTTCCATTACAAGTTTCACACCATGGGGTTGTGTTGGATCAGGCACTGCCATGCCCCTACATTACAAAATAATAAACCAAATAAATTAGACGAAGAACATAAAAACATATAGTATATGTAGGTAGCGTACGCTAACCAGACTTATATTGTCAAGCTGTAAATTGGAAGTTGGAACCATACATTCAGGAAAATAGTAAACCTAATGGAAACGCATACAACATGCTATATCTTTAGTCACCTACCTTTGTACAAGATCCGCAGGAAGGCTTTGATGGTCAAAGCGCCAGGTTTTGTACGCTGAAGCACTGATTTCCATGGCATACCGACCTGGAGTGAAGCATGACTCAACGACACCATCAGCGCTGATCAAGCTCTGGCGAGCCAGTGCATTGATCTCTAGTGTGTATCTCATGTGAGGATCCAAAAGCTTGTAAATCGGGTGCATTGCGCTCAACTGTCTATGTGCTGCCAAGATAAACGGCTCTAGGGTAGCATGGGTACGTAGCCTGCAACCAACGCAACAAATTTTAGCACAAACAACATTTGCAACAAAATTATATATAATTATAAAATAAGTAACTCTAAGTCAGTCACATAAATTGGTATGAATAATTTTGATAATATATAATCAAATATCACATAATAATATAAGCTAATATGACAAAAGAGAGAATTTATGTACCAATGGTGTACGAGTTGGTGGACGCCGGCGTCATTGGCGCAGACATGCGCCTTAGCAAGCATCCACATCCAGTTGGTGGTGGCGTCCACAGCAGGCGTCAAAACACGCTTTGATCTTGAACTTGGTCCTGTATTGGGGAGGGTAAGCTCAATGGCGATGGGCTTCAGAGCTCCAGTAGGTGTCAAAAAATAAATGGTACGAGTTGCATATGCTTTTCTCCCATCCAGAGCATTAATCCGATCAAGAAATGGAAGGTATACGTCATGGTAATCCACTATGTACAACTTGTTCTCATCCAATGCCTGCAAAATTAAACAATACAAAAAACAAAAATGAGCAACAACATTACAAAATATGGTTCATGAACGAAGTGTAAGGTCCCATAAAAATTGGAAAAAGTTATTCCAACTCCTAGTATGCCATATTTAAACTACCAACACTACAGATTGACGATTAGAATGTCAATAACAGCTTCCTTAAAAAAATATCGGAAGTATTAAAATAGAAAAAGAGATAATGAGCAGTACCTGTTGAACAGTCATGCCATAGAGATTCGGTAAGATGTGTTCTTCTTTGAGAGCAGACTCTAATGGCCCATAAACCACAGGATCAAGTTTGCTTTCCGGTGGAAAAACCTTAAGCCTCTGAATGCTTAATGGATTAACCCCTGCAACTGCTTGGCGGCCGAATTCGTCATCTCGCAACCAAACCAACCTGTCCTCTGCACATGGAATAATATCTAAGTTAATCAAAATATTAATCATGGCTTTTGAGTCATTAATTAGTTATTTAGAGTTTATTATTTTGCCCACACAATGACTGCGCAATCATATTTTTATATACTCAGTGGGCACATTGAGGGGTTTATATTGATTAAGAACATGTTGATCAGTGAAACTCACTGCTTAAGATCTTGGGGGTGTCATATTTGAGAACGCCCTGGTTATAGTCCTGGAATTTGCTGACCATACTTGGCAACGGAAGCTTCTTTAGGAATTCATCCTTCAAACCCAATTTGAGGAGGACGCCTTCACTGTAGAGGCTGTCGATGTCGGCGTATCCACGGAAGTCTTTGTCAGCTTTGAAGCTGGACATAAGGGTGGGGATCAAGTTGTGAAGAACACCCTTGAGCCTCCCAAATGAAAATGTGTCCATTTTTGACTCTTCAAATTGTTCATCTCTTGGCACATACATTGGTAGTGGCTTCTCAACCCTGCTCTCCGCTTGCATATCTGTGGTACAAACAAAGCAAGTAGACCATTTAAATTTAAGTTATCAAGATAGCAGTTTGGCAACATAATGTGACAGACAGTCTAACGAGTGAAACATTTCGTACCAGTATCTGTAGGGAGGCGACCGGTGCGACATCTTCTTGGGTAGGGGATTTTTTTACCAAGTGTAGGCCTAGCAAAGTCGATTCCCTTATCAGGATTTCCCAAATCATTATACAAACCATAGTCATAGATCCTATCTGATAATTTTCTAACTCCACTGCCATCACCCCTCAGATTCTTCAACTCCCTCTGTCTCAGTTCCTTAAGCCCCTCAGGGGTCTGGTCTGGTAAATATGGCTGCTCAAAATTAAATAAAAGTCAATAATTATTTAATGCATTTAAACATGCTAACAAAAATAAAAATTATGTCATAAATTAAGTAATATAGAACAAAAGGACTGGAATGATGGTAGTTGGTAATGCTCTGTAAGGCCTAATATATCAATCAGTATCTGTTTGACTGCCCAATGAGGGCTAGACAAAAATAAAAATCAGAAAATTAATAATATCTGTAAATGCTACAGGCCGCTTGCCATGAAGGTATGAACTGAACCATTCAACTTGTCTGACATAAATATACCCACCTAAATTATTAGTCACTTGCAGATATATTCAAAGCCTAAAATAAAAAATTGGGTTTGACTTTCCAACGTAGGCCAAGCAAAATCGATGGGAAATGGAAAAATGAAATCTACCTTGTTGCAGAAGACTATTCTTTTCCCAGGGTGATCTTTCTTAGATTGAATCCAGGAATTTACAGGAAAATGCAGTGGACCGCAGGCAAAACCTTCAAGGGTTATGGTCTCCAGAAAGAACTCGTTTTGGTGCTTGTTTGTAACTGTGATTGCTCCTGGGACGCCAAAATTTGAGTCCACCATAAACTCAGCTGTGTAATTCACCCTCTCTGCCTTTAGATTTGATTTTTTAGACCAATCTTTTACCACACCTTCACTGCTTTTCCTGGGAGCCTTTGTTCCTACAAAAATTTAGGGAAAAAAACCCAAAAATAAGGAAATAAAAATCTTAGTACAATTTTAAATAGTGTACTTAAAGAAGTTAACTTTAATATTTCTAAGTGATTTCCACACACTCACACACCCATATTTATATTTAGTATTCAAATTGAATAAACAAAAAAAATCAACCGACAGAGATAAGAGGAGAAAAAAAAAGTGTGAGTAAATCATTTTCTTCTAAGAAAACTCAGGTGGTAAAGTTGCTTACTTGGGTCTAATTCTGTACTGATAAGCTCCAAAACAATATTTCTACCAATTTGGTCAGCGAGGGAATCCAAGTGTTTGGAAATGGCCTCCTTAAAATCCTCCTTGTTCTTATTCCTCACAGTCACAACAGCTCTCACCTTGAACTTCACAGGCTTCTCAGCAGAAAAAACAGGCACAATCTTCACCAAATCTTCACTGATGGCCGCCAAAGGACCCCTCTGTGACCTTCTCAAATGCACCGCCGTCCTCTGTGAAGGCACCAAACTTGGTCTTGCCAAGAACAACTTATAAGACGATGAAAAAAACTCGGATTTTTCAATCAGAGAACTGCCCATGATTTGTTTAGTCAGTGCCATCTTCTTCTTCTTCCTTAATTCTCTGCAAACTTAAATTTGTTCGAGAAAGTTTGAATCTTTTTTTTCCTTGCTTTGTGCAGAGAAAAAAAAAAGAATGGTAGCTGCAGAAGAAGTGAGATGATTTATTTGTCAATGGAATACGCAGAATATGATGAGTTGGTGCTTCTTCTTTGGTATATATATAAAGAGAAAATGATCATGCAAGAGAAAAGTTCGATCGCACCACCGTCCACACGTTTATTTTAAAATATGTGCTTGTGAAAAATACTTGGACTTTTTACCTGACTTTTTAATGTTGGCTTCGTTTTTTGTATTTTTGTTTTTGGGAAACATTTTTCTGGGGACGAATTCAAAGAGAGAGAGAGAGAGAGAGAGAGAGAGAGAGAGAGAGAGAAACTAAACGGGTCCGAGTCAAAAACGAGTTTCAGGTTTCCGAGTAAAGACGCGGTGTGGTAACGTGGGGAAGGCAATAAGAAACTAAGATATGTTGGTTGCAAAGGACGAGTGTCTCCTTGTCTTCTGTAGAAATGGCAACTGCGTCCGTGTGTACTGAAAAGTTTCATGAGTGTGAAGTTGATTCTTGGAGAAGGGGATTAGCTTTACTAATCCATGGGCCATGGTTGATTTGATAAAATATGAAGTCTTTGAAAAACGTATTATAAACTAATATTTCATTTTTCTCTTTGACTTTGTTTTGTTCTTGTTTAATATATACACTTTTTTGTTACAAAATAGGAATTGGAATCCTAAATCTTTCGGCTATTCATAGTTTCATGCTAATTATTTTACTCACTACCGCTATTGATCACTAATTAACCTTGATAACTTTTAACATTTCCTCACGAGAAAAAGTTTAATTTTGTTTTATTATGGCATTTGATAACTTATAGTTTAAATGGTTAAAACATTTACTTTTATATTCGGAGTTCTATTTTGGATTGTCTCTCTCAATATTTATTGTTTGAAAGAGGTAAGCTTTTTTTTTTTTTTTTTTCTTTTTGTTCTTCAAGATTTATCAAGAACCTAGTTTTTTTTTGTCAAATATCAAGAACCTATTATTATATTTTTATTGAATACGTACATATATGTTTTGTGCTTGTTTCTGAAAGGCAAGAAACGTTTGAGATAAAAATTTGGAAATGCTTTTGACTCCTACAAACGTTTTTTTGGAAAGAAAGAAAAAAAAAACCTACTGTATGCTTATTCAAAAAGCATTTTCAAATTTTTTTTTCATTGAAATTTCAATGTGTTTATAACAAGAACACTAATAGAACAATCTCTTAGGAGCAAAAATATATGATATGGAGTAAAATATCATATAAACGATAATTTATTGGACATAAGGTAAACTGATAAACTTCATGAATTGTATACATGCAATATGGTGGTGTTGGTAGAGGTGGCGATGATGCTCATTGGAATGACAGTGGTAGCGATGATGATGTCAATGTTGGCGGTGGTGGAGGTAGAGGAGATGGTCATAATAAGGTGATGAGGTGGCATGATAATGGAAGTTGATAATAATAGTCATTACATTATGGTGGATGACAAAGTATACCAATAGAGAATTTAGAAAAATGAAATCCATCAAAATCTTAAAGGGAAGAGTTTGGATTTACTATAACAAAAACTTACAATGAAAGCACCAAGTCCATCGAAATTCATGGCTTTTAAAATCCTTTAAAGCAGATGAAATTTTGAACACCTAGACTTTTGCCAAACTCACAAAAAGTCGTTCTCCAAAAAAAAAAAAAAAAAAAACTCACAAAAAGTCATAATTAAATAACCCAAGATTTTTGTAGATATTTTAGATCAAAAAAGTCTTTATTTAAGGGAAAATTAGAATGCCCTACATATTTTCTATAGTTGTTAGATTAAACATTCATCCCTTTTAAAGATTTGATTAAGGTGCTTCAATCAATTGTCACCTCAATAATTTTCTATTTATTTAATTTCCATGTCATTAATTTAAATGCATTTATATAGAGACATAAGGTAGCTTAGCAACTAATTGCCTATAATATAGGAATTTAATTTCTTCAATCCCCTTCTGCACATTAAATGACATTTTTTAATAAAATAAAATAAAAAATTAATTAACTAATTCCTCTTTTCCTTATTATCAGTATTTAAAAAAAAATACTCTTTCTATTAAAATTGTATCAATAAAAAGTCTTCAATACATATTTTTTTCATGTATAGATATATAAAAAATATACTTAAAACTTATGGTACATTTGAAAACAAAAGTATCGACTTTTGGTACGTTTAGATTTCAAATGTACCAAGAAACCAAATGTACCAAAAATTCAAATGTACCATAAAACCAAATGTACACATTGTTATGTAACCTTTTTGGTACGTTTAGATTTCAAATATACAGTGAAACCAAATGTACCAAAATTTCAAATGTACCATAAAACCAAATGTGCCCATTGTCAGGTAATCCTGTTGGTACGTTTAGATTCCTATTGTACCAAAAGACCAAATGAACAAAAAATCTCAAATGTACCACAAAACCAAATGTCTCTATCAGATAACCCTTTTGGTACATTTACATTCCAAATGAACCAAGAAATACAAAAAATCAAATCCACTATAAAACTAAATGTGTCCATGTTATAGGTAACTAGACGTAGCTATATAATCAAACAAATCTTTACTATGTGTTGGGTCTTCTAAATAATAAAATTTGACAATTTTTTTTTATAAATATTCTACTATATTCACAAAAAAAAAGTAAATATTATAACAAACAATAAAAAAATGCATAGAGATGGATAATAAATGCATAAATATAGGGATAATAGGAAAAGAAAAAAAAAGAAAACGAAATGCCCAGGAGATGGATAATAAATGCATAAATATAGGGATAATAGGGATAATAGGAACTGAAATTAATAACCAAAATTTTAGGAAAATGTTTGATCAAATTTTCAAAAGGAGTGTATGTTTAGTCTAAAAAATTAAAAAACGAGGCGCCTATATCAAAATGCCCCTTTATTTAATACAGGGTGACTTATCGACATTTTAGACCATCATCAAATGAAATGTCAATTTATAAGAGTCAAATTACAATTGATGACTAATGTGGCAATCTGAAGCATTATGTCAAATTTTGTATTTCTCCAGCCAAATTGTCAAATGTTATTTTATTATTTAAATAGAGTTTTAAATGATTGTAATTATTAAAAAAATGTTAAAAAAGTTGGAATGTTAGTGGAATAAAGGACACCATTAAAATGAATTAAAATAAATTTGACATTGATGCCAAATTTGATTCCAAATCATAAAGCCTTCAAAAGCAAATAACACTTTGGTTGAAGAGACTTTTGTGTGCACAGTGACATATTACCTAGGATTTTAACATCTCATTTGGAAATACTCTTAAAAATCTGTATTAAATACACTTGAATTTAATAGTCAAGTAAAGTCTACCAAATTCTATATACAATACGTCAACTTAATTGGCATGCATACACAGTGAAGAATACTACTATATTGTATTTAGTGGCTGAAAATTTTGGTAGAAATATGAGTAAAGTAGTACAGAACTATAGACGACAATGACATGGAAACTTCATGTAAGCATACTGCAATTTATTGATCAAAGCTGACCGAGTGGGATATGGACCACGTCCAACTCAACTCGAATCAACCTTTGGGTGGATCCAAAACATAATCTTGTATTTGACAACAAAAAAATGGTCTGAAAAATTGTGTACTGATCTGTCCCCTTATATCTTAAACATAGTGATTCGCGTCAATCTGTTCGACTAACCATCTAGCTACCCAGAAACTGCAAGAGAATCAACACTATTTAATTTGGCCACGACCACATTGACCTCCATGACATTTCCCAAGTGCAATATTAGAGCACTTGGTAACTCGTAATCAGATTTATTTATATGCGTATTAATTCCTGCTTCTGAAGACTTCAAATTGAAACTTAGGAGTTTGGCCGCAGATTGATCAAGTTAGATATACTATACATTTCAATAATTCATGCACGTAGGTTACTAGCAATCATTCATGCACGTGTTATAATTGTGTTTGCTAGTGTAACCAATCATGCATGCATATGTAGATACTATATTTCAACCATTCATGCATGTAGGTCGTATGTTCATATCCACATGCAAGCGTGTTATATTTACGATTGCCAATTATCTATACGTACATAAATGACTGTAGTCTGTTGATAAATTGTAAGCCTTAAAAAGTTGTGACCAGTATATTGTATATTGTATATTGTATATTCATGCGTCATTCTGCTAGGAAAGCTGCCATACTTTGAAGTTTGCTTTTTGTTACCAAATATACGTGCGCGTGCAAAGTTGCAAACGTTAATTATACCTTTAGGGCTCGTTTGGTACTCCATATATAAAACCGGATAGTACTAATAATACAGAATCAGATGTTTAATGCTCTAACGTATTAAATAGTACCCGGACTAAATATCCAACCCCACCCCTTTAATACTCATCACACCCGACTAATTATCCTCCCCAAAATCGGTGTATTATTAGTCCGACTCTTTGCTTTGCCAAGTTCCTTTTCTCTCTCTCTCTTCTTCTCTCCGTCAGAGGAACGCCCCTTCCTCCCTTCCTGATATCCGTTACGACTTGCGAGGTCGATCCATGGCTTCCAAGCAAATCTTGAAAGAGTTCAAAGATCTCCAGAAGGACCCCCGCATGTTTCAAAGTTTGATCTGGGAATTTTCTGTTCTCAGAAGGACCCTCGCATGGCTTCCAAAAGGATGTGAAGGAGCTCAAGATCTCCAGAAGGACCCTAAATCTCCAGAAGGTCAATCCATGTTCATTTTTCATCGTCCTCAGCATGTTTCGAAGTTCAATCTGGGAATTTTCCTTTTGGCGATATGGGTTGTTTGTAAAATGGTAGATTGTGATATGGGTTGTTCATATTTTGGGTGCTTAGTTGGTTCTGTGTTTGTTGTTGTTGAAGTTACATTTTTAGGTGAAAGAATATTGGGAAATTAGAAGAAAAGTTTGCGAATGCAAATTAAAAATTTTGTTTTTCTCCCTTTTTCTTTTTCATTAATCATCATTTTTTTCTTAAAAATAATAATATATTTTCGAAGTTCTCTTGTCGTGCAATGCCACCACAGTATAAATAATACGATATCAATTCGATATGGAACCAAACAACCCATTAATTTAATCCGTACTATTTGATGACTATTTGTTTTATTCAACTGAAATAATCAATACAGACGAGCTGACAAACGAAGCCTTAGTATGCATCTAAAAGTAACCCTCATTTGTATTGCTTTGGACAGGGACATTGTTGCCACTAAAAGTAGAGTGGGCCGGGTATCTAATTAGTGGATTTTGCATGGTTGTATATTGTAATGGAAAACCAGAAGTATTAGCAAATTTATAGCGTGCTGCAATTGTGACATTCTGTAAGTAAAATATTTCGGTAAGCTGGCTGCATACCTCACCTGCACGAACTTTCCTCTAGTGCTGCTCATAAGAACAATCTGATGACTCTTGATTCAAATCAACCTTATTTTGATAACAACTCATTTGCAAACAGTCAACAATAAATATGAATTAAAATCTCACTAGAATTTGATTGATGGAAATTGTAATTTCTATGAAAGCTCAGAAGGCTGTATTACTTTGAGTTTTAAGTTAAGGCTGCATGATTACTAGTTAATTGGTCAATTCTGTACAACCCTTATCTGTTGAATTATTGGAGACAGTTCAATAACGCAATCAGTAGTTTAATTTGAGAAAGAAAATGAAGGTGACGTGTCATGCATTTGAGTGAAACTTTAGTTGAAAATAAAGGATTTAGGGAAAATTCAGAATTCTTAATAATCTCATATACTTCGGAATATTTTATTCTTCTTCATAATAAGGTATTTGTAAGAATACAATGGAGCAATAATAGAAATAAATAAAATCAAACCTTTGTTCACAAAACAAGGAAACATAGACCAAATCAAATCATATCAAATCTCTAATTAAATCAAATCACTAATTAAATCAAATCATATTAGTCCCTAACTAAATCAAGTCTCTAAGACCTAGTTTGGGAGTGAGGTGCTTAAAAAAAAAGCACCTATGAAAAAAAGCTGTGAGGGTTTTAGGTGTTTGGTAAACTGAAAAAAAGGCTTATTTTGGAAGCTGCTGTGAGAATAAGCTGAAATCAAAGGAAAAAGCTGAAGCTGCTATTTGTAGCTTTGGAAAACTGGCTTTTTTTTCAAAGCACACGGAGCTACAGTGCTTCTTTAATGAAAAGACCCATTATTAGACTGTTTTTTTTTCCAAAAGCACTTTTACAAAAAAGTTTACCAAACACTCTGCTGATTTATTTCACAGCCGCTTATTCTCACAGCACAGCCGCTTATTCTCACAACAGCTTTTTTTCAAAGCACATCAATACCAAACCAGCCCTAAAACACTCAAAGGAGGATAAGGGTGGGCTTATGAGGGACTTTGCTGGATTGCAACAAGCGGCAGGTGGGAAAGCGGGCTTGGTTTTCAATAATACGGCGATGGCAGAAGTTGCTATGATTCGTGTGGCGTTAATGGTATGTATTGAGATGGATTGTGATAAACAGGGCCGGTCCAGAGACTTTTGAGGCCCGGGGCGACGTAAAAAAAAGTGCCATAACTTCATGTAAGAAAATTATTTATTTTCACACATAAGACATCAAAAAAATTATACTTAGAAAAACACTTCAAACTCAATAATTTAGAAACACAGAAAAACTAATTTATTTTGTATTGAGAGAGGGAAACAAACAAACTTCGTGCTTACAAGTATATAGATGATGAGCTTTGTTTTCCATATGAATTTTGAATGTGTTTTTGAATAAATCGTGAGGTTTTTTTCTTATTTACTAACCTTGTCAATATGAGACTAAAAAATAATGATGTTTTCGAGTCTTTAATTGATATATATTATTAATGAATGGGCACTAAATTAAACATTTTGATGACATGTCATATAATTTGCAAATTTGATCTACAGATTATTCTTTGTTGAAGATTAGACTTGAATTAAAACAAATATTTAAAAATAACAACCCACATAGCTACTAGATAGTAACTAAAATAAATTAACAACCAAACAAAAATTTGTAAAAATTGAAAAGAATAAACATGCACATAGCATTTCGAACTTATGACCTCTTGTTAATTTTAAACAACAAAAATCATTGTTTCTAATTAAACTTCTTGATCCTTTAACCAAATTTTATAAATTTATACTCTTATAAAAAGAAATTTGTAAAAAATGGAAAGTAAATAAGCACACATGGTGTTTTGAACCCAAGACCTCCTCATTATTTTCAAATGACAAACCACCACTTCTAGTTAAATTTCTCTATCTTTGAACCAAATTTTATAAATTTATACTCTTATAAAAACATATATAAATATATCATCCTAATAATTTTGGTGCCCCTAATGTTTTTTGGGCTATGGACGGTCGCCCTGCCTGCACTGGGTCTGGGCCGGCCCTGGTGATAAAGTGGAGATTGAATCTGACTCTCAGGTGATAATTAGTATGCTTAATAGGGAGTATGTGGTATATGCTACTTTAGAGTGTCTTATCCATGATATTGGTCATTTGGCGTCTCAATTAGGAAGTGTGAGGTTTGTGTTTGTCAAGCGGAATGGAAATGCCGTTGCTCATGCTGTAGCCTCGTATGTTGCCTCACATGGAAGTTCTTTTCATTGGGATGTTTTTGGTCCCGAATTTTAATTTAATATTCTTAATGAAGACGTAAACGTTTATATTAAAATTTAATAAAAGTTATACTTAAAAAAAAACAACTTTAACATTTTACTCAAAGTACATTTTGACATGGTTCATATGTATAACTGATCTTTAAATATTAAATGATCTCAGTTAATTATTGAGCATGTTCATTCTTTTTGGACAGAGATGATACAAATCCACATGAAGTAGATATTTTCTCTCTCGTTTAATATTACATTGGAGAATTCATTGCTCTATTCACCATCAACACCAGATTAATCTCCATGATTTGATGCTTTTTATTATAAGAAAAGTGAGCAACAACCACCAAAATTAACTATTTAGTTATTGTTGTTGACGTAACAATGATGTTACAAAAAAGAAAAATGTGGTAGAAGGTCAAAAAATATGTATTACTATTATGGTGCGGTTATTACTTACTTTTAGTTTTTTTTTAATTATTAATAACATCATTGTTATGCCAAAAACAACGAAATAGCTACTAATCTTAATAATTGTTGCTCGCTTTTCTCGTAATGTTTTCTTCTTTGTTGGTGCGAATGATTTGCCTTTTCTCAACCCACGGTTTTGAAGAAAATAAAATTTATCTATGAAATGGTAATATAGGTCTTGAAGTGTTTTGCAGTGCGGAAACAATATTCAAATGTCCAACAAACTAGAATTAATCTTGCAAAATATTTAATTGGATTATTTAATGTTTAGTAAACGGTGGATTCTACTAGACCTAATTCGTCCATACATTGAGGGATTGAGTGTCATAGCTAGCCATTGACCGTAGAACCACTCCTCTTGAAATTTGACTACGACCAAATTAGAGAAGACCAAATTAGAAAAGGAACAAAAATAAGTACAAAAAGACAGACTTTTGTTACTTATTAGGTTGGTTAAACTTTAGTAATCAATATTAAGTTGATTCAATCAACATATGTAATAGAATAATTCAAGTTCTAGTTTTACGATTGTATTCGAAGTCCATGAGTAAATTAAATTAAATAATGGAACACTGCCGCTAGGCAAGTCATAAACTTCTCAAACTTAGATTTAGAAATTGTTATAAGCATAATGCTTGTGTTCTTCACAGGGCCGGCCCTGAAAATTTGGGGGCCCTAGGCGAGTCTTCGAAGTGGGCCCTAAAATTCTTTGATCTTTGGTTCTTTGTATATTGATTTGTATAAAAAATAATTCGCTAAATACATAAAAAAGTTATATTTTCACATCAAATATCATTAAAAATTAATATCAAAAGAAGATAAATATACAAACATTATTTAAACATTACACGATTCATGTTTTTAGACACAAATGTACTAAATGTTTGCAGTTAAGAGTCTAAGATTGAGAGTGAAGAACAATAAAACTTGATTGACGAATATAATAAATTCAAAGTTTTGATTACCTTAAAGTAGAATCTTTAAGACCATATGATCTTTGGTTTAAACATTCAATATAAATGAAGAGAATGAGAAGTTGGTTTAAACATTCGATAGAAATGGAGAGAATGAGAAGTTGAAAGAAAAAAGATTACAAAGAGAGAGTTTTATAACTTTATATGCATTTGGACAGATGGATTAGCAGTAAATTTGAAAAACAAAAAAAATCTAGTGACTGAAAGGCAACATCATGTTTCGAACTCAACACTCCAAAGAAAAATGAAGCCAACATTTTCACTGCACTAACAAATGAATTATGACATTTCTTACTTTTTTTGAATTTATATGTTAATTACAGGATATAAAATTTTGTGGGGGCCCTAGGTGGGCGCCTACTTGGGCTACCCTCAGGGCCGGCCTTGGTTCTTCATGTACTCCTACCTATACTAGCAACCTAGAAATTTTCAGGATCAATGATTGTCCTAAATTTTTGCTCGCCCCTCACTGTAATAATAGATTTACAGCGGTAACTTGGTATATCTACTATACAACCATTGACTAAAATATGGTTGTGGTTAACTAATTGGTGGGCTTGAGGAATAGTCGAAGACATACTCAATAGAAAAAGAATGTTATTTTTTTATCATCCAAGCAATATAATTAGAACTGTTCATTCTCTTTACCATCATTTAAAAATTATATATGCAAATGATTATTCAATTTGGAAATCTTTTAGCCATTCATATGCCTAAAACAAATGGACAGTTCATCATGATAATGCTACTTGTTACCATAACCGTTGATTGGTTTAACACTTATAGATGACTAAATGGTTTCCAAATTGGATGTTTTTTTTTTTTTTTTTTTTTTTTGGCAAATATGATGATAATAAAGAGTATGAACAATTCGATCATAATGTTCAGACGGTAAATCCGTTAACCGTATTGTAGGATAAATTTTCAATATGGTATTACATTAAAAAGAAGTTCAATTTTTAAGAGAGAATTTTTACTTTTCAAGAAATAATTTTTTTTCTACCACTAAATTAATTGCACATACACTATTATTTTCCTCTTTTGTTTTCCTGTCATGACTTAAACCCTATTATTTTCGTCTTCACTTCATACATGCATCCTTGAACGACACTAAAAAAAAAATAAAATACAATTTGTACATAACATGCATGCATATGCAGTTATTTACGAAACATATTATATTCACCTTTTTTAATCAAACCTTCATAACATGCATAGGCAGTTATTTATTTTTCATCAATTTTTTTTCTCAATGTTTAAATATGAAGTCAACTTATTGTTAAGATTGTCTTAATTTGTACTCTTTCCATTGACTTTAATTGTCAAGAAATTTTTTTTTTTGGTCGAACTTTTATTGTCAAGATTAAAACAATAACAATGTTAGGATACGCTACCCTTTTTATTAGTTGTTTTTAATACAAGCGCTATTTTATACTAAGTTGATGGGGGACGAAGAAGGGAGTTAAATTCCTAACACAGTAGATTGAAAAGGAAGATCACAACCAACATGACAATTCATCACTTGTTTCTTTATAGTTTATTTCATTAGCTCATTCCATTACTTATTAAATCATTTAGCTTCACAATATTAATCTTGTGGTAAATATTTTCTCAATCATCAAATTCTGTATAGAATGCTCGATTTTGCATTTATTGAAAAATGTTATAACGCTTGAGGCGTGGTATATATGCATATATAATTAATATTAGAAGACAATTCAATTGCTCTATATTATGAGAGTCAAGTTTTATGTCCTATCCTGACTAGATAGAACTTTCTTTTTTGTTTTAATGAAATTCTCTCATATCGAGGTTTCTCTATAAAAACAAAAAACCAAAAAACATACTAGAAGACAATTAAGGTTAGAAGCAATGCCTTCGTCTTCAGCTTCATATGTATTATAATATACAAATGCGTGCGTCCGTGCGTGTGTGTGTGTGTGTGCATGCATGGTCCACGTATACGATTGAGAGACACATATAACTAGTACAGTACACCAAACAATTGTAGGCGGCCGAATAATTGTTGCTATAAATCTTTTCTGGTCATGCTCAAATCCCATTTGGTTGCAAGGCATACTTACCAAATCTTGACCAACGCTAGCCGATAATTAGAAATGTTCAAGGCGCTAACCTAACACAGCATGCATGTCACCATTGCACCGGCCAGGAATCAGCGCTGGAAATCCAAACAACAGATTCTGCAAAGACTTCCAAGTCCAAACATTAACCAAAACAAAATTTATTGTCCTTTTATAAAAGTCCATGCATCGTGCATGCATGCTCCACCGTCCTGGTTAGCACTGGGGTTAATAGCCAATAACTTTGTGCCATCTATGTACGTAAGTTTTGTTAAGACTTTAAAGTCGAGTCATCTGTCCACAATTGATCATATCAATATTATTTCATTTTAATTACCTACACAATCTGACAAGTGTTGAATTTATCACAAAAAACATCGATTGCAACTAGAAGTGAAACTTCTTAATATATAAATTGTAATTTAATTTGTGAAAATTTTGACCTGGGACTCTATTCTCTTACGATTTTTTTGATATAACATTATACAACTCTCATCCCAAAATACAATTAACTAGGAGGACAAATTAAACTTGAATTATTTTCAAATGAAGCTTCATGGGAAACATGTGATAGTCCTTGGTCGGTAACAAGATTTGAGACCCCCCCGCAACTTTATGGATTTCAAGAGCCTAATGGACCTTAGTTACAAAGGACCAAGCTTCACTTGGGCTAAGATTGAGGATGGATCTAATGTTTTACAAGAAAGGTTTGACCCATGGCCCAACAATTGGGTCTGATTATTGTTCACTCATCTTTACCTGCAACCAAAACAAGCTAGACCCAAGAAACTTTTTAAGTTAGAAGCTTATTAGGCCATTGATCGTGAGTGTGGTGATATTGTTAAACATGCATGGGATAGAGGTACATGCGCTTTGGTCCACACGAGGTGGTTTTCCAGACTTGGCCATTATCGACGCCACCTAATATATTGGAGTAAGCTGAAATTTCCAAACAATTCTGCTAAGAATGGGGAGATTTTGGGGAAACTATCAGCTATTCAGGCAACCCATTGTCACACAAGCTATGAACTCCACTCTATGTTGTCCTTTTACCATGGAAGAGGTACGAGATGTCACTGTCCAACTTTGGTCTTTGAAGACTCCTGGCTCGACGGCTTTCTCAGTCTACTTTCATAAATTTTGGGAGACCGTCTATGATACCAACGTTGATACCAGTTTTAAGAGGGATGGTTTTGCTCCAACAACTTAACCAAACTCACATAACCCTAATTCTCAAAAGTTCCTAACTCCGAATCCAACTCGCATTATAGACTAATTAGCCTTTTGCAATAACTCCTACAAAATCTTCTCCAAGATACTAGCCAACTGACACAAAGCCATACTATTACTACTAGTAGAAAATATTATTTTGTCGACAAATTCTAAGCCGACAGAGAAAATTTTTATCGGCACAAAAGCTCTCTCCCGATGAATATTTTAATTTGTCGGCTGAACACTCATGCCAGATCCTCTTTTGCACAATACCTCTATTGGATTTTCGGTTTGGGTTTCTTTTCAATCTTTCAACTGACTCTTAATTTTGTGTTGGTGTTATGTTTTCTTATATTGAGTTTCTGGTGAAGCAATTTTCAGGTATGTTATTTTTCTCGAGAATTAGTGTTGGATGAGTCGAATTGGGTGATGCTTTGTTAACAAAAAAGAAGAAGAGACAGTGGCTTGCTCTTGTTAGTTGAATGTTGGATATGGCCTATTTAACCCAATAATAATTGACATTTGGAACTAATTGAATATAAGGAAAACTAATGAAAAGGGATTGAAAACTTTGAGTTTTAATGATAAGGACAAAATAAAGGGTAAAGTGAATAGTACCAGGTTTGACTTTTTAGTGTAAAAATGTGGGTTTTCATTAAAGTGAACAGTACCGTGGGCTTTTCGTTAAAACTCCCCTTGAATATATCTGTGGAGTTTGTCATTTGGATCCATCTTACTGCGGTACTCTGGCCTTAAATGAGATCATGTTCATTTGAATATAATCAGTTTTTACAAGCAATAATGTAAAATTTACAGGCCTTTCTAGTTCATGATCTCCATTTAACACTCAACATCCTAAGTAGTTTAATAGTTTTACGGCTTCATTTGAGCAGCAGCGGAAGTGTGTTTATTTTAACAATCCATGCTTACAGATTGAGAACTTGGAATGTGATATCCATGGAAAGAGAAGGAAAATGAGGGTTTTGGAACAGCGAATTAAAGAAATTGGTGAGCCTTCATATAACAACCTGTCCCAGAATTTACGGAACATAAATTTTCACTTTGGTTGGGTTTTTATTTTTTAAATATTTCTTTTTGGGATTGGTTGGTGTGCCCAAAGGGCCCACCCTTAAGCTTGTCCCCCGATCTCTCTCATTCTTGCATTGCCACGTGGCAGCCTTCCTTTCCTCTCTCTCTCTCTCGCCCTTTCTCTCGGACCTCTCACTCCCGTTCTCTCCGGCAACCACTACACCCTCCACCACTGCCCTCAACTCAACCACACCTAGATCTGGTCTCTCATTGACCTTTATTCTCTCTTCTTCCATGACGGTGCACGCTGCACATGAAGCAGATACCACCTCGACGTCTCCGGAAAACTCCAAGCTCTCGACGATCCCGGCTAAGGTATACTTCGGGAATGCCCTAAATCTTGTACATTCATCTTTGTGGTTCGATTTTGAGCATGTTCGTGTATTTTGGATTGGTTTAGGATAGAAAATAACTCAGGAATGCTATTCAGTTATTCCGGTGAAGACTGAAGGGTTGCAGGAGTTGTCCGACCATATTCCGGCCACGTTTGGCCACTACGAAGGTATTTTTCGAATCCTCGTCCCTCTAGTTTCATTTTGGGTATTTGTCAGTGAAATTTGGGTGAGAATCAAGGTTGGCCGGAGCTTGGGAAGCTCTGGCTTTCGTCCCCATGAAACCAGTCTGAAAACTAGGTCGTTTTGACCCATATCCGAAGACTTAGGCCCCCCAGCCCAAACATTTGAGCTGGGCTACTAAGCCCAACCCATATACTAACCTAAACACAAACCCTTTCAAATATGGGCCTAGGCTCGTTGGCCTAGCCCAACCCCTTTTTACCCCACAACCTTTAGCCTTATTTTAACCCAGGTCCTTGGGCCTCCAACTCGGGCCTTGGGCCTAGGAACCCCAAAACCCGGGCCTTGCGGCCCAAATAACGCAAAACTTAAACCCTTTTAACCTAGGGCCATCGGCCCACTAAACCCCTAACCTATTAACCCAAAACCCTTAAGACCCAAGCCCAACCCGGTGGAATATTTCAGAAATATTCAGAGGAATATTCCAAAGAATATTTTCGTGTTCACTTTTTTGAAATTTAATCGGGACCCTTCTTAAGGTAATTCGACTTCCTGAATCCGTTTTTTATGTTCGTTTTCCCAAATTCAATTGTTATAGTATAGTTTTATTAATTGGACCCTTTATGTGCTTAGGTGCATTCATTGTGACGATTCCGTCTTCACTAGTTTACGTGGCTCTTCGGCGGCGATGTATCTATGAGTGGACCCCTTCTAAAATGTATGTTTTAATAGTAGAAATGCATACATGAAAAACATGATTTAATGATTACGTTTTCTGAAACGATTTATGACCTATTATGCTTACTTAGAATATTTTGAATTACCATATTTTATCAAACTCATGTTCTTTGTAGTATAGATGATTGATGACTTTATACT
Organism: Malus fusca; assembly: GCA_035220775.1. Taxonomy (NCBI): domain Eukaryota; kingdom Viridiplantae; phylum Streptophyta; class Magnoliopsida; order Rosales; family Rosaceae; genus Malus; species Malus fusca. Next base: position 14,285,906 of record CM069067.1, on the reverse strand, counting down.
GTTTATGAACATGCTTTTGCACACTTCTTTATAGTACATATGATGGATGACTTTATACTAGATGTTTTTGAGATATATATATATCTATGTTTGGAAAGACTAAATTCAATGTTTTTGTGCGTATCTAGTGGTCACTGTTCTACCTACGGGTGATGTTACTTATATCTAGTAGGGGCACTGTTCTGTGCATATGGGAGATACTGATACTGATACCACTAGTTAGCACATTATATGCAAGATATGTTTATGAAAGGTTTTATGGCATGATAGGGTTTTCAGCAAATCTATCACCTATTATGTTATTAGTTTTCATAAAACTTTGGAGGATAGTATGTTGATGTTTTAGTATTATATATATATATATATATATATATATATATATATCAATTTGGTCCACTCATGTTTGTTTTGCGCCCCTCAGGACTTAGAATTCGAGGCGTACAATTAAGGCACTTCCGCATCGGCATCTTTTAGTCCTCTCGGTGTAGGACCCACTCCTTGTTCATTAAACTTTATATTATTTCTTTTTAATGTTCTAGTTAGTTGTGTGCTCTGAACACGTTTCTAAGTTGCATATTCATTGTATTTAAAATTTTAAGTCTTATTTATTTTCTTGTTCTCATGAATCCTAATATGGCTTGGTCACCTTCGGGTGTCGGCCATCACGTACCTACCCTGGTGTTCGGGGAATATTGGGATCGGGCGTATCAGGGAAGGAAAAAATGAGGGTTTTGGAACAACGAATTAAAGAAAGTGGTGTGGCTTCATAAGTAGTAGTACAATTTTGTTTCACTATTTGCAACGAGTAGCTGAAACTTTGTTTTAATTACTTATAATTTCTGCAAAAGACTGTTAAGAGTCTGATGACCTAGTGCAATGAGAAGGGATTTGAGTTGGAAGTGAATGCATTCTTTATTTATCAATTTTTTGAGTGAGTGTATGCTTTATTTATCAGTTTTTTTTATCGACACAAATGGGCAATGTTTCATTCCTAAACTTCTCCTATCACTTTAGCTATCATCTGTGTTTGGGGCTATAACATTTGCTCAGTACATTCCAATTGTCGTGGAACTCATCCTTTAACTATATTTTTCATGTAGATAAAATCAGTAGACAATCGTATTCTCCAAGAGCAATTGCAAAATAGGGTTAGAATGCATTCCTTAATTCCTTTCGAGCATTATAACTTTTTCTTCCATTCAACTGATTCATTTTAAGCTTTGTTTTGTATCAGTGCATGCTTTCATCCTTTAGTATATTGCTCAGCTTTCTGTGTATTTGCAGGTGCAGATGTGGTGTGATGCTACATGGCAGTCAATTTTGAGGAATGACAGTCAATTTGGAGGAATGACAGATAATTTTATTGTGCGACAGATGCCTTTGTATAAGCACTCTAGATGTACATTCGAAATATATCAATCAATCAAATATTATTTCTAACAATATGTAGTTTTTGAGCATTATAGCATATTTTTTATAAATTAAAATTTTCCCGATGAAGCCAATTTTGTCAAGAGAGAAGATTGTGTTGAGGAAATATCCATGGTGATGAACACATTTTGTTGGCTGAAAAGTTTCATTTGTCGGCTTAAAAGCATTGTACCGACAAAAGTATTTGTCAGGAAAGATGGATATGCCGACAAAAAAGAGTTTGTCGGGAAAAGTTGAACTTAGCCGACGAAATACCACAATTTGTCAGGAAAACTCTTAGGCGACATGCTTTAGGTGACAAAATGGCCGATGAATTTTTTCGTTGGGAAAGACTCTTTGCCGACAAATTTTAACCTTTGCCGATAAACTAATTTTGTCGGTGAAGTCGAAATTTCTAGTAATGTACCTGACATTGTCTCTTAACACCATAATTCTTTTGTCCCCAATCGACAATACAAGATAATATTTTAATAGCCCATGAATCATTATTTGAAGATGAAGAACATTACCAAAGTTTATGAATTGGGGTTAATGTTAGATATGAATGAGGCTTACGATCGAATGACACTTTTTGGAAGTTACCATAAGAAAGATGGGGTTTGATGAGAGATAGATTAGGCTGGTCATGATGTGTGTCACTACAGCATCTTCCTTAGTAGTGATCAGTGGAAAGTCAGGGCCCTTTTTTGATCCCACCAGAGGATTGAGACTGCGGGATCCCCTCTCCTCTCTCTTCCTTCTTGTTAGTGAAGTATTATCCCAAAAGTTTTTTTTGTTCAACTAAACAACAATTTTCTGTAGGGAATTATACTTTGAAGAAGAGGCCCTACCTTGTCTCATCTTTTGTTTGCGGATGCCTTTTTGAGAGCAAGTGAGACAAATTGCAGCAGATTGATGCAATTTTTTTTTATGAATATTGCATGGCATCTGAGCAGAGCATAATTACGAAAAATCCTCAATTTATTTGAGCCTAAACACACCTATTTCTCTTGTCAATACAATATGTTCTATTTTGAACATTTCTGCCTCTGACGATCCAGGGAAATATTTGGGTCTTCCTTCAATATGGGGTAAGTTAAAACAAGATGCTCTTGACCAAGGATATGGTTTTGAGCAAGATACATGGATGGAAAGAAAATAAACTAACGATGGTTGGTACGGAGGTGGTCCTGAAATCAGTGGTATTGGCGGTCCTATACTATGTCGTGCTTCAAATTCCCCATCTCTACTTGCAACTCCATCAATGGAGATCTCGGGAGGTTTTGGTGGGGTGATTCTGATTGGGCGAATCACATCCATTGGTAAAGCTGGAAATACTTGTGTCGTTCTAAGATGTACAGGGGAATGGGCTTTAAGAACCTTGAAAACTTAATATTTCTCTTCTTGCAAAGCAGTGCTGGAGAATTTGGAAAACCCCGACACTTTTGGGTTCATGTTCTCAAGGCAAAGTACTTCCCAAGGTATGGTTTTCTAAAAGTTTCTAGTTTACTCGCCCTTCATGAGCTTGGTCTAGCTTACTTAAGGGTATAAGAATTAGACTAAAGGAGGTGAAATGGCATGTGGGAAATGGTGAATCAGTCATGATCTGCAAGATAATTGCTTGCCTATTCCGGGTAGCAGCTGCCCTCGGCCGTTACAGGTAAACTAAAGAGTTCATCTCTTTGTATATCGGAATATGGTGCACGATACAACTCTGGTTTTGGGACGTAAACTCCTTAAATGATTCGAAAGTGACAACAACTAAAGAGTTGCACTCAACACTAATGCACTGAGAGATTACAACTAACATGCCATCGGACCATGGACTAAACGATTTAATTCATCTTCAATAATACTTCCAATTCCAAGATTAGCATACCTATCCACCATCAGAATTTCTTAACACTACACCTCTTGCACAATCTGGTACTTTGAAGGCCACCATCCATATTGAGTTTATACATGCCAATAGAGTGAGATTTGTAATTAACTTTAACAATCTGCTTAGAAGGCTTAGTATTCAGAGACAGTTTTCCATCAAACCAAAATTGAATCAGAGTATATTGAGGACAAAATGCCACAAAGAAGCTAATACATCAATAGTTATAAGTAAGGGGATCAGAAAGGGTTATTGATAGGATTTTTACCACTTGCGCAAAAGGGTTAAAAACTCCTAAAATACTTGCAAAAGAAACAAGGTTATTGTAGCATAATTGGCTCAAGTAAGGTCGTTCTCCATAGGGATTAATTTAAATAGATTGACGTGAAATCAATTCCCAACTAATTAATTAAAACAAAGTCTTTGAAAAATGTGATTTAATGGCCTAAATTAAGAAAAACGAATTTAACTAAAAAGATTACTTAAAAACTGCAACTTTAAAAAGGAGAAAGAAACAATTTTTAGAATTCAAAGTGAGAAAATACTAGGGTTCCGCCATCCTCTTAACAATCCTACGTAGATTTACTATTTACTTATGAATTATTCATGCAACTTTGAAGGTTAGGTTTTCCTAATGCATATTCTACTCGTGGTATTCAAGGTAGAACGTATATTAAACATGCAATCCGTCTGTGGTATTCAGATCAAATATTACGTTTTGTGAAAACTCTTTGAAAAACTATGCAACCCCTAAGACGTGGTATTCATCCTAGGTGAAATTACAATGATTAATCACAAGAAGCAATACTCAATTCCCCGGTGGTATTCTGACCAAATGCATCCGATTACTTATCTAAACATCCTAATGGTCACGAATCATTAAGACACAAAGATGTTTAAGCACAATGATTAATAATTCAAAGTATGCATGCATAATATCATAAGCAATTAAATAAAAACTACATATTCATGCTAAGGCTCAAGGCATCGCCCTAGCAAATGGAAAATTAGTTGCGCATATTCATAATAAAAATCATAAAGTCTTTATTGAAATAGAAAAAGAATGAAAACACCTTGAAAGTATAAGTCTTGAAATCTCAAAGCTTTGTCCCAAATCTTCTCTCCAAAAATTGCATGCGTACTACCCTCTAAAAAAAACCCTAAGTATGCCAAAAGGCTTATTTATACTACCCTCATTAAAATCCTCCTAATAAAAGGAATAAGACTAGGAAACTAAATAAATTAAAATAAAATAGGAAACATAATCCTAAATTGACTTGGTAAATTTGCCCAAAATCTTGCACAGCCACGTTTTAGACCAATATCAGCTCCAAAACCGGCCCAAAATAGCTTGATCTAAAGCTTTGACTATTCTGAACACTTTTCCAGAAGGCCACAAACTCATCCGAAGTCATCTTGGGCTCCAAAAGCGCAGTTTAAGCTCAGAAACGTCACTTTCCAGCAACGCGCACTGCTTCTTCATTTAATTTCCAGAAAATAACTGCTTGGTAGAGATTGTTGAGATTTTGATACCAACAAGGAACACACGAACGTCCTCCAATTTGAATCACTCCAAAATTCGTCCTTTTGGACACGTTTTGCTCCAGAGGAAGTCGAATGTCCTATATTGAAAATATAACGCAAAATATCAAAATTCTACCAAAATAATTATCAAATTATACTAAGAATAAGGTGAAATATATAATATAATATTGACTCATCAGTTATTTTTGAATAAAATTTTGGAACACCGAAGAAATGAGATAAACTCTGGATTTACAATTGAGTACTGTGATAAGATGCTCAAATACAAGCCTAAAAGTTTAAATAGTCTTAGCAAACCTTACGTCTAAAAGAAAAAAAAAATTTAGAAAATCTTGAAAGGGATGTGATATCCACACACTATTTTTTACTTCTCTCACACCCTTTTAATTTTCGGCCGTTGGATCGGATGTATTGAAGAAGATCAAAGGACAAAAATTAACAAGGGGTGTGAGAAAAGTAAAAAGGAGTGTGTGGATAGCACACCCCATCTTGAAATTCTAAAAACTCCTTAAATATTACATGAAACACGCAACACAAATTTTGGTGAAATGCACTTGTAAACAAATTAATCACCTAAACTTATTTGAGCCGTAAAGGACAGAACTTCCTATTCGTTAGAAACTGATCCTTCTTAGGCTTACACTTGTTTATTTGAGGCAAGCAAACCCGATTGCTCATCGATTAGTTCGTTTTGTTCTCCATTGTGAAAATGATTGTACTTGGCTAGATGAACTTCCGTCCATAATTAGTGATCTTCTTGTGGAGGATGTCTCATTACCTTGTACTAATTAGCCTTTTTCATGCCGTGAATGAAATATATGCCGTCTTTTATTCAAAAAAAGGCTTGCACTTGTTGAGCTACTTCATGGACTTGTCTGCTAAACATTTTACATCAATGCAGACGCTTCAACTCTAAGTTATGCGAACAACTCGAAAAGTCCAACCAACAACTTTTTTAATATACCAGTAGCAAATTAGTAACCTTTTAACTTGTGAATTACCAATTCTTTAATCACTAATTAACTTAATTAAATGTCATTTTCTTCTTTTATTTACCATATCTAAAACAACTCAAATATCTGTCATACGTCACAAGCAATGAAGACTAGTCTCCAAGAAAGATGATGATTTGTTAAGATTGATCCCGAGTCTGTCCTCAAAAGACATGGAGAAATCATGTATGACCTCAAAAACCTTCATAACATTCCACACATTTTTTTATTTTTAATGAAATAGTGTTCAATTTCACACTCACAAAGCAAATATACAACTTCTAAGAACATGTTCAATAGTTTTAGGAGCTATAATTGATTTATGCTAACGTAATTGCTTAGTTTTATTCATCTTTGTTGGCATGATATGTCTTCAACAATGGGTTTGAATTGGGATGCCTCGTATATACACACTATGAAGCAAGCTTTTTATATTGTTACCAAGTTTTTTATATTGTTACCAAATGAACCGAAGAACATAAAATTTTGCAGCGTGATTTTCCTCGTGTTTCTCAACTAGAGTTTGAGTATTGTCAATGATTTATGAAATTGATAGACTAACAAGATAATATAATACTACTTCATAGTGCCATTGAATCCATCAACTAATTGCCAAATATGTTGTTCTTGACCTTTTCATATAGGTTGACATTCTTGAGAATACTTTTTGCCCGGCCTAGTTAGTCAACTATTTAACTTATTGACTTGAGATTCAGTGAATAATTGACCATATTATTTTCCTGGTAATTCAGGGGGTGGATGTAGGGTTTATCATTTCTATCATTTGTATTTCTTAGTAGAAAGAGGGTTTAGGGTTTATCAGAATTGACTTATGACATTTAAACAACTGTAACCATTTATCTATTGCATGCATTATCAGTTGGGCTTCGACTTGAAACAAACCTTTTTTTTTTTTTTTCACACAGCCAGTCATATACTTGTTAAAATTTATGTGCTGATTTGGATTTTAAACTTCAAAATGCTCAAACTTTAATTCCAAAGTTGACGTGATATTGTGGTGAATATGTAATTAGTAGAAATTTCGGACTTTGTTGTCTTATACAGCGGATGGATCTTTCAGATCCAGTCATCGTAAATAGTACTCACTATCTGCATGTCGTCATACGAGCAGGACTCGGGATTTTAATAAACTCGTAATCTTTTTTTTATGCTGTATAATATATGAGTCTAACCTCAATTTCCTTGTCCTAATTATGCTGCTATCTAACTTCAAGTTCCTTGTCCTAATTATGATGCTATGTAATAATAGAGATGAAGCAAAAACGCGAGTTGCGTACAAAAGCTGGAAATAAAAGTGGCAATAATTTAAATGTATCTGTTGTAGCCATGGTGGAGTTAGGGGTGGATTTAAAAAACTAAAAACCAAAAAAAAGAAGGGAGCTTTAATGAAAAGGGATTGAATTAACTTTTATTTAATGAAAAACCAGCCTAAACTATTATTTAATGAAAATGGCTTAAATTTTAATCATAAGGACACAAAACTTTTATCCTAGGCCCTACAAAACTAAAACACACGGGCTCACCAAAAAGCCCAAACCGCATAACAATTAATATTCCAAAATTGCCCCTAACGGAGCCTAACCCAGGCCCGTTAGCCGAAGTTACTAAAATTCATCATCCCTCCCAACGCCATTAATGTTCACCAACCCCTTCACACCGTACCAAAAAATCGAAACCTCCATTACTCCAAACGTCAAGATCTCAAAGCGTTTTCAAGTTCGATTCAAGTTTTCAAACAATACTCTACACATCAAATCCGGAATTTCTCAACCCAAAAACTGAAAACATTCGAACTGTATGTTTGCAGAGTCGAAATCGGACAAACACAGGTACGAACCTATAATTTCTGATATTCTTGATGATTTCTTACTTTAATTTACTAAATATGTGCATTTGCATGTTTGAGATTCTAAAAAATGAATTATGTTTCCAGTTCACAGTTCTGATTTGCATCCACACGAAAACACACAAAAAATTTGGGAAATAAAAGCAACAGAGAAGAAACAGAGGTACGTACCACAAAATTTCTGATATTTTTGGTGATTTTACAGTAATATGTAAGTTTGCATGCTTCGAATAGCAATGTTTCTGCAAAATGGTATATTTTTACTTCACTTTGATAACTGCTCGTTTTCTTATAACCTTTAAATAGTATTTTCTTGCCCTCATATGTTGTTTTCTTTGCTTAAATAACTTAAATATAATCAACATTCTATTCCGTTGTTGTTTTAGTTTAATAGATAGTGTTTACAAAATAGTTCACGATTTTTAAGTTTAATAAACAGTGTTTACGAAATAGTTTACAATTTGCTTCATTTGTAAATAGAATTGAAATGTAAGGAAATAGTAAAATCTGGGATGCATTCACGAACGAGTGTGGTTTTCTACTTCAGTTTGCTAAATGGTTCAGTTTGATAAATAGTTGAGTTTGCTAAATAGTTCAGTTTGATAAATAGTTCAGTTTGTTTTGTAAAAAAGTGTGGTTTTCTAGTTCACTTTGATAAATAGTTCAGTTTGTTTTGGTAAAAAAGTGTGGTTTTCTAGTTCAGTTTGATAAATAGTTCAGTTTGTTTTGGTAAAATAGTGTGGTTTTGTAGTTCAGTTTGCTAAATAGTTCAGTTTGCTAACTAGTTCAGTTTGCTAAATGGTTCAGTTTGATAAATAGTTCAGTTTGCTAAATAGTTCAGTTTGTTTTGGTAAAAAAGTGTGGTTTTTTAGTTCACTTTGATAAATAGTTCAGTTTGTTTTGGTAAAATAGTGTGGTTTTGTAGTTCAGTTTGCTAAATGGTTCAGTTTGATAAATAGTTCAGTTTGCTAAATAGTTCAGTTTGTTTTGGTAAAAAAGTGTGGTTTTCTAGTTCACTTTGATAAATAGTTCAGTTTATTTTGGTAAAAAAGTATGGTTTTCAACTTCAATTTTGATAAATAGTTCAGTTTGCTAAATGGTTCAGTTTGATAAATAGTTCAGTTTGCTAAATAGTTCAGTTTGATCTAGTAAAAAAAGTGTGGTTTTCTAGTGTACTTTGATAAATAGTTCAGTTTATTTTTGTAAAAAACGTGTTGTTTTCTAGTTCACTTTGATAAATAGTTCAGTTTGTTTTGGTTAAAAAGTGTCGTTTTCTACTTCAGTTTGATAAATAGTTCAGTTTGCTAAATAGTTCAGTTTGCTAAATGGTTCAGTTTGATAAATAGTTCAGTTTGATAAATAGTTCAGTTTGATAAATAGTTCAGTTTGCTTTGATAAAAAAGTGTGGTTTTCTAGGTCACTTTGATAAATAGTTCAGTTTGTTTTGGTAAATAAGTGTGGTTTTCTACTTCAGTTTAATAAATAGTTCAGTTTGCTAAGTGGTTCAGTTTGATATATAGTTCAGTTTGCTTTGGTAAAAAATAGTTGTAATAATTAAACTATGTTTATTCTTACAGATGGACGGAACAAAGAAACTAAGAATAAAGACTTTCGCTGTAAAGAGTCCACGTAAGAAAGAGAATAAAAGACCTGCAACTTCTTATGTTCAATATAGATGCAACGTTTTCGGGTTTGCAAATGCAATGCAATTGTACAGACCAATGCTTCAACAACGCCAAGATGTCATCAATCATTTGGCCGAGACACCATTTTGGAGTCTGATCAAGTTCTACATGGATGATGAAATTGTTGCAACGGACAGAAAAAAGAAGTCTGATATGGATCTGATCAAGATCATACAATGCTATGACTCCAAGCAACAACAGTTCAAATTCGAAGATCATGAGCCAAAAGCAATAACAAGTGAAGACGTCGTTGAAATATTTGGATTGAACAACCAAGGGGTTGAACTACCAAACACAGACAAATCCACAAAGAACATGAAGGACAGCTTTGTCAAATCATACTTTGCAAAGCAAAAAATAGTGAAAAGAAAGGACATTGTTGAAGCATACCAAAAATCAGTCCAAGACAAAACTCCTGAAGGGGCAAAAGCTACTGCTTCAATTATATGTGTGCATCTGCTACAATCACTGTTATTTGCAACATCTGGAACTTACATAGCGTGAAGCTTCATAACAATTTGTGGAGCTTTGGACCAAATCAACAAATACAACTGGGCAAAAGGAGTGAGGGACTACTTGTTCAAGAGGATTAACAAATCGAAGAAAAAGAGGAAAAATGGAGAAGAATCAGCAACAACAAGCGGATGCACTGCCCTTATTTTGGTAAGAAATAAGAACTATATTTAAAAAACATGAATTATGTCTTATAAATTACACAAGAAAGTAATTCAAAGTTCTTATTTCATGCAGTATTGGATTTGTCTTCACACCAATCTGGTGGAGACAATAAGTGGGCGAGAAAACATGATTCCTGTCATTGGAAGATGGGACATAACGAAAATCCACAAAGCAATCAGAGACATTCGAGTTGAAGAAATTGAGGTAAGGACAAATAATAAAAGTATTTCAATAAACAGTATATTTTTGCACTTTACAGTTTCATAACATAGTGATCTTTACAGTTTAAAGTTTCAGAAGTGTCAGTTATATAAAACAGAAATAGTGTCAAAAAGAAAAGTCTATTTCAATAAATAGTAACATATATTACTCTATTACGCAAACTAGTGTGATTCTCTTTTAATAATTTGTACATTCAGTAAATAGTTTGCGTTTTTTAAAGTTTAATAAACAATGTTTACGAAACAATGACATTATTAAGTAATTTAACAACTATTTAATGTGTCACTGTGCAGATTGGTGGAGGTATTCCTTGTTCTGAAGAACCAACAAAGGAGCATTCCGACATAAACCAAGAAGAATGTAATGCCATTCCTGATCCTCAACAAAATAATGAGTCTTCCAAGAAAAAGGAAAAGAAGACAACGGGAAGGAAAAGGAAGAGAACTGAAGTTGGAGCTGAAGAAGATCAAAGCATCACCATCACTGAAGCTCAGTTACAGTTTGATCAACTGTACCAAGAAGAATTCATGAAATTTGATGCAAGTTATCAAAAGGACTTCATCGAGATTGATAACACATTAAGTGTCGAAGATTTTGAAAAGTTTAGAAGATGTGCGAGCATGGATCAAAAGAGGTATCTAGTCCTCAGTCACATGATGATATATGCACTCGACAACCTACACACAGATTCAATTGTAATGAATCAAACAACTGGAGCCCTCAACAGAAACATTGAAAAGCTTCTGCAAGAACGACTTGAGGACAAGCAGAAGATTAGTTCAATGAATTTTGAAATGATACAGTTGCAATTAAAGAACACATCAGCTTCTATGAAAGTAAATAAACTTTTGGATGAAATTGGAAGTTTGAAGAAGAAGCTACTGGAAAATCAAGCAATAGTACCAGATCTAAATGCTTCAACCAAGGAAGATCCAGAGGAGGATGAACCACCTAAAGAAGATCCAGATAATGATGATCAAGTTGAAGAGCATACACATGATAAGGATACTGCTACTGAGGATCCAGTTCAAGAGAATGCAACTGAAAATGATGTGGCTATGGAGGATCCAAAACAAAGGCATGCAACCGATCATGATCCAGATGAAAATGAGGAGGATCAAGCTGAGGAGGATCAAGAACATGAAGGAAAAGACACTGCCACTGCAAAAGGAACCTCCAGAGTTCAACAAGATGTTCAAATGCAGACTCCAACTATCAAGGATGCTGAAAAGCAAGGAAAAGAGACTGCCAAAAAGAAGACGAGAACACTGGTAAAAAATATTCGAATGAGGGATGATCGTAAACCAAATGTCGATCCACATTATGATTATATCCCCATCCAGAGAAAACAAAAGAAGGCAAAATACATATATGTTGTGAGTGACAGTGAAAGCCCTTCAATTTTTCCGTCAGAAAGCCAACCAATGGAACCAATAATTGAGAAAGGAAAGGAGGAGCCCAAGGTTGAATCACCCTTGAATCCAATTGCTAAAGAAATAGAAAACAAACCTGCAAAGAAGGCTGCAAAGAAACCTGTAAAGCAAAAGCTTGACAAACGCTATCATCTACTTGCATCAACAAGGGCGTACAAGTTACTTGAAGATGAGACAAAAGAAAAATTCAAGGAATATTACAGACAAGAGAAAATGTAAGTTTACATTATTAATCATAACTTAATACATGTGTACACACACACACATATATACATAGATATATAATATGTTTTATTTTCTGATACAGGGACTACTTCTGGATGCAACCAAGGCAAGGGTCCATGGCGACTGACCTTATTGTCCTAAAATCAGATCTGACATCATTGTTTGTGGATGGAGCAATCGACGCCAACATAATTGATGCTTCATTCTACACAATGGCAGAAAACGAATCAAAAATGAGGCAACAAAAAAATCTGTATCTTCCTTCATTCATCTTTGTAAGTGCCAAACAGTTTTGTTTACAAAAAAGTGTGGTTTTCTAGTTCACTTTAATTTGTAGTTCAGTTTGCTTGGGTAACAAAGTGTGGTTTTCTAGTTCACTTTCATATGTAGTTCAGTTTGCTTTGGTAACAAAGTGTGGTTTTCTAGTTCACTTTGCTAAATAGTTCACTTTGATATTAGTTCAGTTTGCTTTGTATACTTGCCTCCTCCAAAAGGCCTTGCATTCACTTTAAAACTTTAAATGTGTATTCTTGGTTCAGAATGATATGGAGATTGAAAAAAAAAATGTGTATTTTTTGGTTCAGTTTAAGAATTAGTGTTACTCATTAATTAAGATTAATAAATACATGTGTATTCTTGGTTCAGAATGATATGGAGATTGAGAAAAGCAAGAGTGATCAGGAGCACATTGACAAAACATTGAAGACACTCTTGCAAGATAATGTGGATAAAGTAGGAAAGGTCTTCATATTGATCAAGCATTACTTTCACTTTAGCTTGGTAGTTTGGGACATTCAAAATGGAAAAATGACACACTACAATTCCAAACTACCAAGGGTACATGGGAATACAGACCTATACTTTGATCATGCTGTGCAAGTGGTAAGAACAAAACTATAACTCAATTACAAACTATATTCTTATGCTGATAGGAAAAATCAAACTTCATAATACAATTTCTTTTTTTGTTGTTTTTTATGTTTTTTTTTTTTGTTGTTTTGTTTTGGCAGAGAGACAAAATAGAAGCACTTTACAAAGATTTCAAAGGAGACAGCAATCTCACAATAGATATTGAAAGGTGCTTAACTTGCGCACAACAAAAGGAGGACTCGTAAGTACAAACAACAAGTTGATCTCTATATTTTTCAATCAAATTTATACATTCAAACACATAAGAAGGACCATGAGAATCATATATTCAAACACAAGACTCATACTTGAAAAAATAGTTTGCAGTTTGCAAAATAATGTCATAAGAAGTTTCAGAAATAGTTTATTTTTCACTCTTTACACTTTACGAAACAGTATTACAAATCAACAAATAGTTCATTTTTTTCAGTAATTATATGTCATATAACTACAAATATATGGAAATGAGACACAGAAAACAGAAAACAAAATCATTCTAGGAAAATATACTATAAATTTAGACTTTGCAAAATAGTGTCATAATATAGTTTCAGATATAGTTCCAGTTTGCATAACAGTGTTACGAACAAGAAATAGTTTCATTTTTCACTTTTAATATGTCATCGAATGTTATAATATGATCTCATTATCAAAGAAATAGTTTGTTTTGGTAAAAAAGTGTGGTTTTCTACTTCAGTTTAATAAATAGTTCAGTTTGCTAAGTGGTTCAGTTTGATATATAGTTCAGTTTGCTAAATAGTTCAGTTTGCTAAATGGTTCAGGTTGATAAATAGTTCAGGTTGATAAATAATTCAGTTTGCTAAATAGCTCAATTTGCTGTGGTAAAAAAGTGTGGTTTTCTAGTTCACTTTGTTAAATAGTTCAGTTTGCTAAGTGGTTCAGTTTGAAATAGTTTGTTTTGGCAAAAAAGTGTGGTTTTCTACTTCAGTTTAATAAATAGTTCAGTTTGCTAAGTGGTTCAGTTTGATATATAGTTCAGTTTGCTAAATAGTTCAGTTTGATAAATAGTTTAGTTTGCTAAATGGTTCAGGTTGATAAATAGTTCAGGTTGATAAATAGTTCAGTTTGTAAATCAGATTAGATTGCGGCTTATACATGATGAGCTTCATTGACCAACTATCAACTAACCGGAAGGTTCAAGGATGTATGAAAGATTATCAAATAATGAAAGCAAGGAAACATATCCTCGTGGATTTGATGAACCATGATTTCAGCTGGACAAAGGAACAAGAAGCATATATCGAAATCTCACAACAACTCACAAACATTGGACATTAGAATAAAAAATAAAAAATACGCATTATATGTAATTTTGATGCGGATGTACTTTTTAAGGTTCAAGATGAAAATCTGAGAGATGGTGGAAAGTATTGGTCTAAACTGAAGCAATACTTACATGTTCAAGCTTACTTTTGCTATGATTTACAAATGTCATTGTCAAACATGTTTGACACAACTCTATATATATATATATATGTTTCATGACTTAATCTAAATTTTAATGTATTTTGATAAATAGTTCAGTTTGCATTGTTAAAAAGTGTGGGTTTTTGGTTCAGTTTGATAAATAGTTCAGTTTGCTTTGATAAAAAAAGTGGTTTTCTAGTTCACTATCATAAATAATTCATTTTGATATATAGTTCAGTTTGCTTTGGTAACAAAGTGTGGTTTTCTACTTCACTTTCATAAGTAGTGTGGTTTTTTTTTCATTTTCTCTTGCCTAAAATGGAATATTAACTAGATCAAGAATGAAAACAAACATACTTGCCTCCTACAAAATGCAACACACAAACTTACATACAACCTACAAAACAGATATTGAAACCACAAAGCCATAAACATAGATATGTATTCACTGTTTATCAAACTCAACTATTTATCAAACTGAATTATTTATTAAACTCAACATACTGTTTCGTAAAACTGGAAATACTAAAACATTGAATTCATATTTATTACTCGAACGTAATTCCAAATCAACAATTACATACTCCCAAACACCAATTGAAACAAAATAAAAAAAAATATCCAAAATGAAAATCTGGTACATATCACCAAAAACTCCCATCTCTCAAAACAAAAAAGAAAAAAAATCAACCCTCTTGTATAACAACTTTACATGAAACCTTGTTATGTCCCGAACAACCACACCTACTACAAGTGACAGTCTTCTTACTCCCACTGATTTCCCCAGCAGTTTTGATCCTAGTTTTCTTTGGTCTTCCAGACGGAATCTTTGTAATTGGAGGCCTCACACCATTTATGATAGTATCAACATTTGGCTTTTCCAAATCTGAAAATGGATGCATGACAAATTGATATGTTTTCCGATAAAAGCTTGTTTTCCAGTAATCATCAACGTAATAAAAAACATCACGATTATCATGTTGCAACACCTGCAAAGCATGAGAACATGGGAAACAATTATGCTGCCATTGCACACAAGAACATGTCCTATCATCCAGACAAACAACAAACCGATTCCACTCTGTCCTAACTTCAAAAACATCCACATCAGAACGACTAATCCTCCAATGCATGCCCTCCTTCAACATCAACTTCATCTCATTTTCTTTCTTTGGACACAAAATCGTATGAATATTCTGACCAAATATTCTTGTCTCAGCCATACTACCCATCAACCGAACTCTAATGTCTTCAAGAAGATCCATAAGTGGCATACAACGACTATTCGACACCATGGCATTAAAAGATTCTGAAAGTGCATTGCTCATCGATCCCCATCTCTTACCAGGAAAATGGGCAATAGCATAGTTCTCTTTTGGCAAATCACACAAAAAATTCTTCACATGCCCTTGCCCATTATCCTTGAATTCAGCCATGCAATCATCAAAATCAGATGGGGTACATGCGTACGCACAATTTGCCAACAGATTCATCATTTTCTTCTTTAGTCCTTCACCAGCAGCCTTTGGAAATAAAGTACTCACATTCTGTTTCAAATGAACAATACAAAATGAATGTGGACACTCGGGAAAGAATTCTCGAATGCTCTTCAAAATACCATCACGTCTATCCGACATAAATGTGATCACCCTCCCTTGAGGCCTCAATATACCAGATAATATTGCCAAGAACCATCTCCAATTTGCTATCGTTTCTGAATCAACAATAGCATAAGCAACCTAAAAAATCTCTGCACAGCAAAAGTGAAAATGCACTATCAAATGTCAACTAGTTCAGAAACTGTAATTGAACTATTTAGTATACTTTGTTTGAACTACTTCTGCAACATTTTTTCTTTATTTGAACATAAAATCAAAGACCAATGCACCAAAAAAAAAACAGATACAGTCAAAGTATCACCTATTTATGAGACTGATTGAACTATTTCTTAAACTGTTCTTCAACTAGTTCTGGATATGTTTCTTTTGCACAGTAAGAAAACAGAAACAAATAATATCCAATATACAAGTCAGAAATTATTAACTCACCATCGTTACCATTTTTTGCACAGCAAGACAGAAGTGTTCCCTTGTATTTGCTCTTGATAAAAGTACCATCAATGAATAATATCGGGCGACAAAACATGAAACCTTTTATCCATGCATCATAAGCAATAAACAAACGAAGAAATCTATTGCTCTCCGGTACAACTTCAAGCTCAAAAACAGATCCAGGATTGCTTGAACGAGCAGATTCAACATACCAAGGCAAGAACTTGTAAGCATCAACATCATCACCATTTAACTCAAAAACTGCCATCTGTTTGCCAAAATAGGCAGTAGAATAATCGATATCTAATCCATAAAACTGTTTTAAATTTGAAATTATCTCCTTCGGTTTAATAAGAGGATTTGACTGAACCTTATCCTTGATGAGAGAAGCAACAAACTGTCGGCCAACAACTTTGTTTTTCTTCTTTCGAATCATACCCTTGCATGTATGCAGATTATGCAACTTCCGAATAACAAAAAAGTTATTAATATCACACTTGCATGCATACACACGCCAAAGACAGCCATCAGATTCCTTCCTAGAACACTCTGCAATAATGCGATTCTTATCATTCTTCAAATACTTCAAATCAAAACCACATTCAACAGAAAACTTCTTCAACTTATCTCGGAAATCAACACAACCTCCCCTAAAGACTTGCCCCTCAGATTCTATGTAATTGTCCAATTCACATGACATATAATTGTGCACACCGTAAGAACCATACTTTCCTAAATGATCATTTTCACTAGAAACAATCATAGAGTCTAATGTACGGCAAGAAGAAGATGTGCTTTCTGAAGGTAACTGAACTATGGAACCATCACATTTATCTATAACCAATATTTCTACAATCGATTTCCCAACAACATCAAGAACCATCAGCACGTTCAGAACATCGGCATCACAATCTAACACGCAATTAGGATTTTCATTCAAACCATATCGCAACTCAAAACAACCAACTCTCAAACCCTTAAACCTAGAACAAAGATCAATGCAAATCTGATTGAAGGTAGAAGATGATGAAATAGAACTAACGACGCATAAACCACCATATGTAAACCGAGCTAGTTTACCATTCTCCATAACTGTTTATTAATAAACAACAACTGTTTATTAATCGGTTGCAAATCTTAATTCAAATCTTTGTAAAACAAATCAGTACCTAATAATTAAACAAAAAGTAAACTGAAATATCCACTGTTTCGTAAAAAAAGAACACTATTTCTGAAAAATGTTAAAAACATAAAATGTGATGAACACCTATTAGTTAAACAATATACATATAAAGTGAACAAAATTACACTAGTTATAAAACACAAGAATCACAAAAACAAAAAATAAACTGAAATATACACTGTTTCATAAAAAAAGAACACTATTTCTGAAAAAATGTTAACAACATCAAATGTGTATAACACGAATTAATTCATAATAAATTTCTGAAAAAGAAAAACAAAATCAAGATGACCAACATACAATATAAACAAAGTGTGGTTTGATAAAAAAAGTGTGGTTTTAACTTTGATAAATAGTTCAGTTTGCTTTGGTAAAAAAAGTGTGGTTTTCTAGTTCAGTTTGATAAATAGTTCAGTTTGATTTGGTAAAAAAATGTGGTTTTCTAGCTCAGTTTGATAAATAGTTCAGTTTGCTTTGGTAAAAAAGTGTGGTTTTCTAGTTCACTTTGATAAATAGTTCAGTTTGTTTTGGTAAAATAGTGTGGTTTTGTAGTTCAGTTTGCTAAATGGTTCAGTTTGATAAATAGTTCAGTTTGCTAAATAGTTCAGTTTGTTTTGGTAAAAAAGTGTGGTTTTCTAGTTCACTTTGATAAATAGTTCAGTTTGATGAACACCTATTAGTTAAACAATATACATATAAAGGGAACAAAATTACACTAGTTATAAAACACAAGAATCACAAAAACAGAAAATAAACTGAAATATACACTGTTTCATTAAAAAAGAACACTATTTCTGAAAAAATGTTAACAACATCAAATGTGTATAACACGAATGAATTCATAATAAATTTCTGAAAAAGAAAAAAAAATCAAGATGACCAACATACAATATAAACAAAACAAAACAAAACAAAACAAAAAAAAAAGAAAAAAAAAAGAAAAACTTACCTGCGATTCTTCGAAATAAGAAACTCCTAACTGAAAATTTCACAAACCGGAATCAATCTGCTAATCTGAAAACAAATCAACAACAATATATAAGTCAAATAAAAAGCTAAGCATAATTCATGCAAAAAAGAATTCAAAATCGAATTCCAATTCAAAAAAAAAAAAAAAAAAAAAACAAACAAACAAATCAAAACTTACCTAAGATTCTTCGAAACTCCTAACTGAAAAGTTCACAAACCGAATCAATCTGCTAATCTGAAAACAAATCAACAACAATATATAAAGTCAAATAAAAGTGAAGCATATTACATACAAAAACGAATTCAAAATCGAATTCGAATTAAACAAAAAATCGAATTCAAAATCGAATACAAAACTGCAAAAACAATGTCGATTACCTCTAAACGAAAATCTAACCAAATATGCAAGGGGTTGAACTCCAGTTAAAATATTCAAGCACAACGAACAACACCGATGACAACGATTCAATAGAATCTCCAAATATGCAACCACTGCGAATCAGTTCTGAAACAAATGTTTATTCCGGAAAAATCCCCCTAACAGGGACGAAGAACAACGGCGATCACGATTTCAAAATGCGCTCTCAACATTCGTCGGCAAGCATTACTCAAACCACTCAACCAGATTCATAAAAAATTGAAAATCCCACTGAAACTGGTCGGCAAAAATTAAAATTCAATTAGTTTATATGTTCGGCTGACCCCAAACCGAGTAATCTAACAGAATAGTTAAATTAGGTTAACCACATCCGTTAGGGGTAAAATTGACAAACCACCCTAATATTTAGTCTGGACTATTGTATTTGGGCTGATATAATAATGGGCTTTGTACTAACCATTAAATAAACTTTCAATGTGGTTTTTGGTTAAAAGTTAAATTTTTCAAGCCCTTTTGGTTAGTTTTCCTAAAGAAGAAAGGAATTGAACCCCGAAATTGAAAAAAGCAAACCAAAAAATGGAACTAAATGTGAGAACTGAACTAAACCGAAATTGGTTGGTTTAGTTTCTGTTTTTATAGTTCGAAAACCGAACCGACTGTTTTTATAGTTCGAAAATCGAACCGAACCGAATTAAATATATATATATATATATATTTTAATTATTTATGTTGGGTATTTAATTGTGAAGGACAATGTATGTCCGTAAAGCTTTTTAACAAAAAAAAGAACTTTAGAGAACATTCCATGGGAAAAGCTGTGTGTTTTTGCACAACGTTTTTTGAGGCACAAGTTCACAAATTAGGTTTGAGTCGATATAGTCCACAGTTGACTAGACTCCAGTAACATTTTGTAATTGATGGAACAATTCCATTACATTATTTCCTCATATACCTTTTTAGATTTTTTCTCTCATTGATCTCTGATATATACAGTTACAAAGATATATTTTCGACAATCATTTCAGCCCTAGAAGAAAATGGGTCAGTGTGATACTAGTAGGAAAACAAAAAACCATCAAAGAATGTTTACACCAACCAAAATCCCTCTTAGTGTGCACACACACCAATTCCTTTTGTGCCTAAATAGCCTCTACTGCAGCTGCTAATGCAAAAATTTCATAATCTGAACAAGTTAAACCGTGACCATGACCACTTTCACAACACTCATCCCTCCTTTGCAGCCTTCTGTTTCTCTTTCTCTTTTCCCGTTTCCACATGATCTGCTTGAACTCGAGTCTTGATTCCTACTTGCAGTTTAGGAGGTTTGGCACCTTCAAGAGCGTGTCAGTAGAATCACATTTACATACATTTTGCATTGGCTTGGATAAATAAAAAACTCCGCCAGTTTTTAGATAGCCAAAATTGGTGCTTACTCAGTGTAGCGTTACCTCTAATTAATGTAAGGGTAATGCATCTGTTCGCGCAGGAAATCTCGCGGGGAGGGGTCCCTGGCTCGAGCACACAGCTCCCCGAGGAGTTGGCACTTTGGTTGATTGTCGGGCTCCGGCTTGCTGAGATGCTGCAAGAGGAGGACATAGTTAGTTCTGAAATGTGCCTTTGTGGGGCCTTAAGTGTAGGTCTTGAGACTCGCAATCAAAACTAACTAAGTGCTAAGGCGTGCCAATGCCATCTGTATGGCAGATGTTGAATAAGTGTATTTAAGCCGATTACTTGTGCCCCAATTTATTCTGACTTCTTGTTATCAAAGGATTGTCGTAGATGGGTTAAGTCTACATTAAGTTCTTTTATGTGCCTTGAGATCAAGGACTTTTAGTTCTTTATCTTATATGCTTAAAGGGTAGAGATCAAGATCTGGTCAAGTCATCAGTTTTAATTACTTTTAATCTTCTTATGACCATAGAACTACTAAATGAACCAGATTTGAGAACTGATGGAACTTTGGATCATCAAAAGACTAGAAATGACTTGAATATGTAATGGGGAATACATTATAACAATTGATCTATTAATTGAAAGACAAAACAAAGAGAGGCGGACAACCTTTCACCTTGTCGGGCAAGGTTGAACGTCGTGCAATCTCTTTGTTGTAGTTCTAAAGGGTTAGATACTAAAAGAGGGATGAAAGGTAAATGAGTTTACACAAGAGAATCAATACTACAATATTTGAAAAGGGTAGTAGAGCTTTTACATAGACAAAAGATGTATTTCTAAAGGAAGTCTAAAACTAAAAGGGTGCAAAATCTGGACAAAGCACAGTTTTCTGGATATTTGCTTGACTGAGAGGCAAGTTGTATGTTTGTTTGTTTGATTGGTTGAGTGTCTTTGTCTCTGGGCCCTCTTCCCCTATTTATAGGCGAATTAGCCCAACTGTGCTGCTTCTGCTTTTGCCCCAAAACAACTGGAGGGTAGTGAGTCATCAACATTTTTACATGTTCTGCCATTCGAAAAAATGCTTTTGGGCCTAGAGTTGGTTGATTTACATCGGTTGTCACTTCCCTTGTAAGCACCTAACCTTTGTATTTAATGGGGAGCAGTCATATGGTCCTGAGATAGATATCTGGGCATGACTCTGGGCCTCGGGCAAAATCTCCTCTATTGAGCTCTTTTGGGCTTCCTTCCCTTTAAACCCAAAGTTAAATATTAACCCAAACAACATCATTTCCTGGAATTAGTTCAACTATTTTTTGTTTAGATATCCAAATATGATGCTCTCTCAAGGTCCTCACCCCTCCCCTTTTTTCCAGTTCTCTTGAAGACGTTGTTTAGATAGTGCTTTAACTTCCCGCTGCCAATCTGTTTATTTTCCATTAAAAAAAATCGAACCGAAACCAAATAGAAAAAATTGAATCGAAAATAAATCCAACCGAACAACAGATAAAACAAAAAAACAAACCAAACTAAATTGAACAATGATTTTGGTTCGATTTAAAAAAAATGGAACTTTAACGAAAAGCTTCATGTACTGTTCACTTTAACGAAAAAAAATTTACACTAAAAAATCAATCATGATACTATTCACTTTACCTTTTATTTTGTCCTTATCGTTAAAACTTAAAGCTTTCAAATTTTTTTTTTATTAGTTTTTCTTTTAAAAAATACCGAACTGATTGGAACTGAACTCACCTGTAGGTGGAGAGCAGCTAAAAGAAGACAAGTAGCTCAAAGCTATAGCTAGGTGGACATGCAATGCGAGAAAACGTTGGAATCTCATGACAGCTTTGTGTGTCATATGAGGTCACACCTGTTGGACATGCAAATGGTAAGTTCTCTTCAATATTTATGCCACCGCTTGTGATAGGGCTTTTTCTTCTATCCATTGTAGTTCGGCTTCATATATTTCTCTCCCCTTAGTTTAATGTAGAATATAAATATCGTTCGGAATCAATTGCTTAATGTATTTTAATACGGAGTTTTCAATATATTCTGGTCTTTGTGTACTAAATTCCCAACTGTCAAACAAAGCATAAACGAAAATGAAATCCAGCACTAAGTGGTATTCTAATCAAATAAGCAAAATTGCATAGAGGCACAGACTAATTTAATATAATTTTGCAACAATTGTCAGATATATAATTTAATTAGGTTTTGGATTGAAATTTTCTAGTCATGGTTTAGTTTGATAAAATTCAGGAACTAATGTAGATCTGCTAAGCAAGATCAAGCAGATACACAAAGTACAAGACCAAAAGCATATATTATCATTTCAGACAGACAAAAGCATACAATGTGCTAGCTATTGCAAGTTGCACTTCAATAATTCATCGAGGAAGATGAAAATTATTGAAGAAGTTATTGGATCCCATCTCATCCTGCTATTTGAGCACTAGATACCAATCTAATTTCACCGTCATATATGTAGTATTACACATCTCTTGCATGCTTTCTTAATCTGTCACTTATCTTTATTTGTCAATAGTTCTCTATCAGCAAGGTTATTACTTTCTGGCTTCCTAAGATAATTTGCCCCTACTTTCAAGCTAACATCAATTTCCGCTCGTTGCGTAGATGGTCGGAGTATGTGCTTGGTATAACCGGTCCTCTATCTTTTTGTGTTTATCTCCCATCTCGTATATATAAGAAATATGTTGAGAGTGAATTTCATGTCAGGAAAATAAAAGACACTGCATGTGCTTATAAGTAATTGGATTACTTTTTATATTGTCAATCGGTGATATGGTAGAATCTCAAAATTTTTATAGTATCAGAGCAGATTGTATCATGTGTAAAGCCAATGATCATCGTGCTCATGTCACTCAATTTGTGTTGTTTATATGTTAGGCTCGAAAATTCCATACGTGATGGAATGTGTTGAGAATAAATCTCACATCAGAAAAAGAGAGACGTTGCATATACTTATAAATAGTTTAATTACTCTCTATATTGTCAATAGATTTATGATGACATGTCAACTTCCATCGATGATATATAGCAAAGAATCTTGTGCAGATGCTCTGCTTAAATGTTTTGATTCCCAAACCAGTCAGGGTGTACCTCCCAAAGTTCTTAGTGATTTGTAAAGGAGTTATTTTACTTCATTGATTTAAGCCCGATTTAAAGGTGCATATAATATAAGTTGAATTGTGATCAGGCGCCACATACGTAATAACTAACTAAGATCTTCTCCTTCCAATGTACATTAAATAATAACATAAAGTAACTCCAAACTTGGCAATGCGATGTTGTATGTGTATGTAACTTGTAACTAAGAGCATCTTCAAAATAGATGTTAAAATGTTCAATTACTCAAGAACGGTAAAAAAAGACAGCAGTAATGTTTTCCAACCGAGAAGCCAAATCTGATGTGACATGACATCAAATGACATTGCTGTCAAATTTGATAGCAGCTTCAATTTTTAATTAATTATTAAATGCTTATTTTTAATTTTTATTAGTTTAAAGCCTTGCCTTTTAATTTCTTTTTATTACCAATGCAATGCTTAAATACTTTTATACCTTTTAATTCATTTTCTTTCATTACCAATGCAAAGGAAAAAAAATATGAATTTTTATTTTATGTTTAAAATTTGATATATCAAATTGAGAGTAAAACTTTAAAAGATATCAAAGTGCAACATATGTTGTCAAATTTAGCTTTATGTTTAAAATTTGACACCTCCTTTGAATATGGTCTACTTATGCCAAAATTTGTATGCACTGCCTAAAAGTTATTCGGTGCAATTATTTCACTAGAAAATTCTATAATCACGTAGTAAGAAAGATATATAATTACGTAATAAGAAATATATATAATTGTACATTGATCATGAGGAGAAATATACATATAATTGTGTACAACTGTTGATACTGCAAAATTGGTTTATTTATGATTGTATTAACTAGGGATTTTATCTCTGACACAAAATAGTTCCGCAAAACAAAGATGCATTCTATAATGGGTAGTGTTAGGTAAACCAAATTTTTAAACAAAATTTATAAACTAAATAATGTGGTACCAATAAGAAATAAGCACGCTAATCAACACTTAAATAATAATCCAATCATCAATAACCACATAATTTAGTTTATAATATTTGGTTAAAAATTTTGATCTACCTAGCATTGCCCTTATGTAATATATGGTTTTTCTTTTCGAGTAATGCTAGGGAGCTACTAAGTGTAGACTAAATTTTGTAAATTAAATAACATGAAGTTGATGATTGAATTATTAAGTCTTGATTAACGTGCTTATTTCTTATTGATGACACATCATTTAGTTTGCAAATTTAATTCATAAATTTAGCTACCTATCATTACTCTTTTCTATAAGATCGATGTACTCTCGAGACTAATATTTTGGTATATATTATTGTATATTGACAGAAATAAAAAACAATGTTGATATCTGTTTGATTGCAAATTAAAAAGTCGACAAAATAAAATTAAGATCCATTGCACACAAACAATCCCTCCAAATTAAAACCGAAATAAACTATACATTTTCATCAATTTGTTACTCTTAATACAGAGGTCGAGATTAATTCAACAAAATAAAATAACAAATTATTTTTAAAACGTACAAACAGAAACAACAAAAGGGTAAGATCTACATGAAATGCATGTGCTGAAGCTTGATGATATTTGATTAAAGAGGTACATCTACATGAAAAGGGTTCGAGGCCGATCTGATCCAGCAACAGAAGGGTAGCTAGAGAGAGAAACTCCCATTGGAATAGCAAATGTACTCTCCATGAAAACCCTCTGGTGGAAGGTCTCCAAGCTCGCCCCAGCTTCCATGAGGTCCTTGACCATGTTCCTGTAAGACTTCTTGAGCTTCTTCAATATGCACAAGTAGTGAAGTTTCAGCCACCTTAGTCTGATCTTCTTAAGCATTCTAGCAAACACAACGCCTCGCCTCGGCTTTGGCCCACCAAGACGGACCAAAGGGAGTTTCCGGCGCCGGATGGGGAACCCGCGTCGTATAAGCGGCTGGCTTTGGCGGTGGAGATCATGATCATGAGCCATGTGGTTCTGTTGGGGTGAGGGGTGTGGAAGGCGTGAGGAGCATAGAGTAGGGAGAGGTTTTTATGAGGTTATGCATATAAACGAATGAGTTGACTAAATAAGAACAAAAGCATCCTCTTTTCGGTGGGGTATGTGGGGCCATTAAATAATTAAGGTTTGAGATTTGTTTTGGAATCAAATCTGTGAGTATTTTTATTGAGAGAAAAATGATCAATTTCATAAAAGTGATTTCTGTACATACATTTTTACGCATTTATTTGGACTTCTTGTTCTGGATTTTTTTTGGATTTGAGAAAACTATTTAAGCACACTTTTCTTTTTTTTGCACATCTATATTTATTTATGTCGGTTATTTTTTTGTTTTTGTTTTGGTCGATCTAAAGCTAAAAACAAATAGAGGTGTACATGAAGAGAAAAACAAAAGTGTACAAAAAATTGAAAAAACTTGTGCGCAAGAATTAATTTCCTATATTTATGAAGTTTTGTTTTGTCAAGATATTTAAGAGGACAATATTGTCCATTACATTAGATTGAATGACTTGAACAACATGCATATCATGCTTGTTTATGAGATCATATGTTAACTTTTTTTTTGCTTTATTTATTTTGTACAAAGTTTTCTATTTTTATCCCTTTTTATTGTTTTTAAGAAACTTATGAAATTCTACGTGCAGATTGAGCACTGCACTTCTATGCATGCGTGCAACACCTGTACCGGAGTAGGAGTTTCAATATGCCACAACACCAAGACTCTCTTCTTCTTTTTTTCTCCTCTTTTCCTTTTCAGATATTTCATGTGAACGAGCAACATGAACATGCAATGCATGTAATGTAAATTACCAAGAAAATGTATGTTATAGAAGAGAGATAATGAGAGTTGTAAAAACTGAAATTCAACGACTAAAACTTAAAAGATTGAGAGGAGCATAATTAACAATTTACGAATTTCAGTTGACAAATTCTGGTTTTATTAAAGAATAGCATAGAGATCGACAAGAATGAGTACTAATTAATTTTAACAAGCTTAACTATAGGTCAAAAGCGCGCATACGTATTTTTCCAAAAAAAAAAAATAGTGTACATAAATATTTAGGTAGTAGGTAATTTGCGACCCAAAAAAAAACTAAAACCTTTTCTCCTCTAGCTGCTGGCCCTTTGACATGGTTTGGGGTCAGCGGCAATCCTTTTCTCTACAATTGTTTTCTCCTTCATGCCATATCCCGTGCCTCCCCCTTCTCCATCTCTTCACCCATTGTTTTGGAGCAACCCTCCATAATTTAATGGAGCTCCATCTCAAACCCTCCTGTTTGGATTAATATTTGAACTTTGGACTTAACGGAAACAAAGCCCAAAAGAACTAACATGAGGAGACTTGCCCGAGGCCTAGCACCAAGCCCAGCCATCCATCTCAAGACAATATGACGGCTCCTCATTAATGCAAAGACTATGTGCTTACAAGAGAAATGATAACCGATGGAAATCAACCTACTCTCAACCCAAAAGCACTTTTTAATGGCAGGACATGTAAAAAAGATGATGACTCACTGAAGTGCTTTTAGGCAAGGCCTGCAACAGCCAAGAAAAAATGCCTATAAAAGGGAAGATAGGGCCCAAAGACAAAGACACTCAACCAATCAAACAAACAAGCATACAAACTCTGCTCTCAAGCCAGTTCGTACCTTCCAACCCCTGTTTAACAATAGTTCCCTTAGGAGGACATCTTTTGTCTGGTGTAAAAGCTTTGCTACCTTCTCTAGATGTCGTAGTATCAATCCCCTCAGGTAAACTTGTTCACCATTCATCCCCTTTTAGCACACGACCCTCTGTAATCACAAAGAAAAGAGGCTGCAAGACGTTCAACCTTGCCCGACAAGGTGAAATCTTGCCCGACTCTTTTGTCTTGTCTTTCAATTAATAGATTTGGTATTATGATGTGTTCTTTAATATGTATTCAAGTCATTTCTAGTCATTTGATGATCAAAAGTTCCATTAGTTCTCAAATTTGGTTCACTTAGTGGTCTGAATAGGAACTAAAGCAATGGCTTAGTCAGATCTGGACTTCCACCCTTTAAAAGCATACAAGATAACGAACTAAAAGTCCTTGATCTCAAGGCACAGAAAAGAACTTGATGTAGACTTAACCCATCTATGACAATCTTTTGATAACAAGAAGTCAGAATAACTTGGGGCGTAAGTAATTGACTTAAATACACTTGTTGTACATCTACCATACTGAGATGGCAGTGGCACGCCTAAGCACTTAGTTCGTTTTGATTGCGAGCCTCAAGACCTACACCTAAGGCCCCACAAAGGCACCTTTCAGAACTAACTATGTCATCATCTTGCAGTCTCTCAACAAACAGGAGCCCGACAACCAACCAAAGTGCCAACTCATCGGGGAGCTGTGTGCTCGAGCCAGGGATCATCTCCAGAGAAATTCTTGCCCGAACATAGTTTTGGCACGCTCAGTGGGACCACAAGTCTTGTATGCCAAGAAGACGAAGGAAATAGCAAACCTTCAGGTGGAAAACAGAACAAAAACCACCCCAGTATATACCAAGATCAAACATGGCAAATCTCCTCGAAGATCTACAAGGACTTGTCTTGATGGAAAACTCGACTCCTTTTGAGAAATCAGGAGCAAAGGTCACAAATGAAGACCTGAAGGCTACCATGGTAGCTGTGTCTCTCTAAAAACCAGAGGGGAAGTAAGCAGACTCTGTTCCCTAACAGGGAATCTGCAAAGAGGGCTAGATATAGAGTACTCTACCCCAGAAAATAATCATACTAGAGAGATAATGAAAGAAGCTAGCCTTGTGATGGAGCCAGTTATTCATCTGTTTCCTTTACTTGAGGAAAATGGGAATAAAGGAAAGAACAAGGAATGATCCAGAATTATACAGCCGGTGTTGGAAGAAATTATGGAAGTAGAATTGCCCGACCCTCAATTTTCACTAAACAGTAGAGGGCAAAGCGGGCAAGAAAAAACGAAGTATGGGATTCCCCAGTTGATCGGGGAATCCAGCGGGACGTGGGAGCTTACCAAGGCAGACAAGCCTCCTCCTTATAGGCCACCACCATTGGCATCTAAAGGAGGAGAGGCCAAATGGAGGAAGCCCGAAGCAAGAAATGAGATTAACTCGGGCAACGATTGTAGCCCGAAGTGGGAACTTCCTCATACCTCGCCTAATAATACAACCAATTAGCAACTCAGAAATGAGTTGGCTGAGTTAAGAAGGATGGTGGTGAGAAATGCTCAGCCACAAGCTCGCCTGCTGTTTAGGGTCACCTATCATAAGCCTTACCTGGAGTTCGTTGATGAGCAGAATCTCTTTCCTCTTAACTTCAAGATGCTCGCATTCTCAACATTCAGCGGAAAAGATAACAATGTGCCTTTCAAGGATCACATCTTCAAGTTCTCCAACTATTGTGTGGCATTTGAAGACAATCCTAACTATAAGTTAAGGTTGTTTGGGAATTCATTGACAGGGTTAGCATCTCATTGATATTCTCTTTTACCCCCAAATTCTATTGCTAACTGGGGGCAAATAGAGATGGCTTTCCACGAGCAGTTTTACAAGATGGAGCCAGAGATGACCATCAATGATCTGGTTGAGGTGAAGTAATACGAGTATGAGTCTATCGAGGACAAGGATAAGGTGCCAGTTTCCTATCAACCATGTCCAGCTTATAACTATTGCTCAGAAGGTCTTGAGGTTGCCCTTAAGGAAGAAGTTTTATGATGTACAGTTTAATGAGTTGTAAGAACTGGTGATTGCTGCCACCAAGTATGAGAAATTGTTTATCGATGAACAACAATCAAAGCATTCCTCCAAAACACCCGTATTCTACAAAAACAAGGCTGCCATTCATCAAATGGAGTTCGAAGGGATAGAGCCAAAATAGAATGATGGTTGTGGAAGATATGGGATTGATATGTGTGTAGCGGAGATGACCACTCCCTTCAAGCCTTTGATAGTGAAAGGATTGGTCCAGCCAGTTAAAGACCAGAAGATGGTTATGAATGATAGTGGATTTGTACCAATGAAACCCCCTAAGTATCAAAGCTATTCATTCGATCTAACCAAGGCAGCAGATATCTATGAAGAATTGGTGCGGGCAAGAGTGATTGTGCCCAACAGCACCAAAAAGCTGCCTAAGCCCGATAAATTGAGGGAAAAAAAGCATTACAAGTTGCACTACATCTTCAACCACTCAATTACCAACTGTGTCCAGTTTAGAGACTGGATACAAGACCTCATTGTCAAAGGAAAGTTGTTGCTGGAAAAACCGTAGGCTAATATGATGGTTGATACTAATCCTTTTCCAGAAGCCCCAATAAACATGATCAACTTGACATGGTCCGAGAAGGGGAAAGGGAAAGCCACCTGAGAGGTGAAGGCAAAAAGGAGGCAAATTGATAGGCCAACTGAATGAGCTATCAAGTTGCTCGAGAAGCCCAAAGCGGCCATAATCAAAGGAGTGTTGTTGTGTAGTAAATGCCAATGTGAGTGTGAGTTGAAAGTACCAGCAACAGAAGCCATCATTGATCATGAGTTGATCAAAAGAAGAGAGAAAAAAGAACTAGAAGCCCGCATAAATATATTGTTGACAGCTGAAAAAGAGACCTCAGGGAATGTCTTCCAAAGGTTGGGATAAGACTCAACCAAAAGAAGAACTAGAAGCCCGCATAAGTATATTGTTTAGAAATTACGAAGCTTCTGAAGAAGTGGAGGACATGGAGGCCAAGATACCAAGATGGGTAGATGTAAGGCTACCTCAACCAAGTTATACCGGTGGAGATATTAGAATGAAAGGGAGGACAGTGAACACGGTCACGAAGAAGAAACCTGCCCGACTCGAACGAAAATGGTATATAGTTGGAAAGGATAGGAGACCTATCAAAGAAATGTGAGCCTCTATGATCAAAAGGGTCCAAAGGCAGCATAAGACCTACATGAACTCATTGAAAGTCCCAACTACTTCAGAAACCTTGAGAGAATGTAAAGTTCAAGAGTGTGCCTCATGGAGGGAGAAATCAACTTCATTGGAGGAGTAAAAAAAAGTGAAGAAGGTCAATAGCAAGACCGAATGGGAATGAGATAATGTGCCGCAAACTCTTTATCCTGGGAAATACAGAATTCTGAGAATGGCTCAAGAGGATATGATGATGATACCAACCCTGAGGTGGAGCCTAGAGCCAATCTGTTTTGGAATTATCTCGCCCGAAAGGGGGATACCTTTACCATTACTGGTTGATACCCTTTATGAAGATATGGACCAAGTACAGAATTTTGGCACAACTCAAGGAGGAGGTTTGCCCAAACTAGTGTTACCAAAAAAAGCACAAGACTGGTTGGATGAGTTCGCAGAGCATATCCGAGGCAAGAGAGAGGACTTACCTGGACCTAGCAACTTCCACGTAAACATGACACATGTTTTATCTGCCATGTTTTACGCCGAGCATGATTAACCCGCCATAATGAAGGGTGATTACTTGACGACAGAGTATAATGGCACATGTTAGTTTTGAAGAAGCAGGACAAGAAGAACTCAGCCAGACGGGTTTGCCTGAGTAATCAATGAAGAACTCAAAAGGGTGTATTCTAACAGAATGGTCTTCAGCCGCCCGAATTTGGCCTTGGCCAACCATCTTAAACCCATATATGTACCTGCTCATCTGGAGGGAGTACCTTTCAAGAGGGTCTTGATTGATGGTGGAGCTGCGGTCAATATGCTACCATACAAGTAGATGAACAGAATGTGCAGAAGTGAGGAAGATCTCATCCCTATAGATCTTACAGTTTCCAGTTTCTCGGGAGCCATTATTAGGACTCATGGGATACTGCCATTAGAAGTTGACTTGGGTTCTAAACAAATCATGTTGGCCTTTTTTGTTATAGACAATACTTCCACTTATGGAGCTTTACTAGGCAGAGATTGGATTCATCAGAGTTTCTCTGTGCCATCTACCTTACACCAACAAGTGGCTGTCTACCCTGAAGAAGGGGAAGCAAAACCTGGATTTTAGGAGATAGTGGAAGCCGAATCACGGCCATTCCTTCCTACAGCTAACGTTGCGGAAGCCAACTTCTACAATCCCAGTGTTGGGATTCTTCAATGTTCAGGAGATGATGAGAACGACCGTCTGACTAAGGTGATGGCCCAAAAACTTCTAGAGCAAGGATTATCTCTTACAAGGGAAGAATGGAATCGGCTCCATATCATCCCAACTCCCCGACACCAGTAATGTCAGAACAGAAATGAATGACTAAGTGGTTGCAGTCAGGTTTTTAATAAAAAGACTATTGATGTATGGGAGAGAGAGAAAACAAGAGAGGGATAACTCAGCCAATGAAGCAAAAGATTGAAACAGAGAATCTTCAAGCAGCCATAGTAGAGAATAGTTTTTTGGAAATGTGATCTGAATGGGCCAGAGGATCTGCCCGAGAGTCCAGAGTTGGTTGAATTTTTGTGTGCAAAGCCTGACAAATATGCCCCAAAAGTACAAGACCCCTTGGAGACCATTAATTTGGGAATTAAGAAAGATCTGAAACCCATACAGATTAGTGGTTTGTTGGAAACTAAGGATCAGGCAAAGATTGTTAGTCTTCTGCATGAATTTAAAGACATTTTTGCTTGGCATTACACTGAAATGTCAAGTTTAGATCCAACCTTAGTAGAACATAGGATGCCTATTAAGGATGGGTTTAAACCTGTCAAGTAAGCACCACAGGGGATGTCAAAAGAGATAGAGGAATAGGTCAAAGAAGAGATCGCGAAGTTGGTGAATGATGGATTTATTAGGCCTGCCAAATATGTCGAGTGGTTGGCCAACATTGTACCTGTATTAAAAGTTATAACTAATGCAGTTAAATGTTGTGTTGACTATAGAAACATTAATGGAGCTACACCTAAAGATGAATACCCCATGCCCCTAGCCGACTTATCCATAGATGCAGTTGTCAAACATAAAGTCTTATCTTTCATGGATAGGAATGCCGGTTATAATTAGATAAAGATGGTTGAAGAAGATATACATAAAACAGCTTTTAGGTGTCCAGGTCATGTTGGAGCATATGAATACTTGGTAATGCCATTCGGGCTCAAAAATGCCGGTGCAACCTATCAAAGAGCAATGAATGCCATTTTTCATGACTTAATTAGCCATATCATGGAAGTATACATTGATGACATCATGGTGAATTCCAAAACTGAAGAACAACACTTGGTAGACCTTAGACAAGCCTTAACAAGAATGAGGATCCGTAGGTTGAAGATGAATCCTATGAAATGTGCTTTCGGGGTAAGGTCGGGCAACTTTTTAGGATTCCTTGTTCACCAAAGAGGGGTGGAGATCGACAAAAACAAAACTCGGGCAATAATGAAGACACCTCCTCCTACCAATAAAGTGCAATTGCAGAGGTTGCTGGGTAAAATCAACTTCTTAAGGAGATTCATTGCTAACTTGGCAGGTAAGATTCAGTCGCTAACTTCTTTATTAAGATTGAAGGACAAAGAGGAATTTGAGTGGGGCCCACCATATCAAGAGGCTTTCGACAACATAAAGACTTACTTGACTTCTCCACCAGTGATCATGCCGCCTCAAAGAGGGAAACCTTTAAAGCTTTATATTTCTGCTTCAGAGAAGTCAATAGGAAGCTTACTGGCCCAAAACAATGAGGTTGGGAAGGAACAAGCAATATACTACCTTAGTAGGATCCTTACCGAAGTAGAAACAAGATATACTCCAATAGAAAGGTTGTGTTTGGCTTTATACTTCATTGCTTGCAAGCCAAGACATTATATGTTACCTTGCCACATCCACATTATTGCCAAGACTGATGTGATCAAATACATGTTATCAAAACCAATGCTAATTGGGAGGATTGGAAAATGGATTCTAAAATTATCCGAGTACAGTTTTCAGTGTGTGCCTCAAAGAGCAATCAAGGGACAAGTAATTGCAGACTTCTTAGCTGAGCACCAGGAGTCCCAAGAATAGATTATCAATGTCCCAGGAACTCTGGAAGTGGCCAGCGTGTGGATTTCGCCAAGCAAAGCCTTATCGGGCAAGGAAGAATGGATCCAGCAAGAGATAAAAATGATAACTAGCCTTTGGATTACTCTTTGAAGATTGTATTTTGATGGTTCTTGCGCTCAGAATGCTGCTGAAGTTGGGATTGTCATCATTGATCCTAGAGGTATTCACCACTATTATTCATTCCTCCTAGATTATCAAGAGACTACCAACAATCGGGCAGAGTATGAGGCATTGATAATTGGCCTAGAGATCTTGATAGAGTTGAGGGCAACTGAAGTTGAGGTATTTGGTGATTCAAAGCTAGTGATCAATCAGTTAAATGGAGAATACAAATGCAGACACATTGCCATGATCGGTTATTACTTAGCGGCCACTCATTTGTTAAGTTATTGGGGCACTGAAATATTAGCCATCTATATCCCTAGAGAATCAAATGCAATTGCCAATGAAATGGCACAATTAGCTTCTGGAGCACAAATCCAAGAAATGAAGTTTGAAGGGGATATAGAAGTTTAGAAAATAAATCTCCCTTCTATCTTTGAAAGATGATTCAGCCTAGATGTAATGACTGAAGAAATGGAGATGGAGGGTTGGAGGACACCTATTATTCAGTATTTAAAAGATCCATCATTCCCCATAAGCAAGAAAAATAGACGACAAGCGACTAAGTATGTCATGTGGGATAAAACGATGTTAAGAGAACTCCAGATGGACTTCTACTGAAGTGCTTAGGCCATGATGAATCAATGAGGGTAATGCCCGAAGTACATGAAGGAATCTGTGGTGCACATCAAGCTGGAACTAAAATGAGATGGTTGCTCAGAAGATATGGCTATTTTTTGCTCGAGATGGAAAAATGACTGCAAAGCTTATGCACGAGGATATGAAGAATGCCAGAGACATGGACCTCTCCAACATGTGCCCTCGGTACCCTTAAACCCCGTGGTCAAGCCTTGGCCTGTCAGAGGATGGGAAATGGACTTCATCGGGCAATTTCACCCAGCTTCTAGTAAAGGACGCACGTTCATAATCATGGCAACAGATTACTTTACCAAGTGGGTAGAAGCGTCAGCTGCGAAGACTATCACTTCAACTGCAGTCAATAAGTTCATTGAAACTAAGATCTTACACAGATTTGGGGTGCTCGAGACAATTGTCACAGACTACGGACCATCTTTTATTTCAAAAGAAGTGAATGAGTTTGCAAGTAAGTTTAAGATAAAGATGGTTTAGTCTAGTCTTTACTACCCCCAGTCAAACGGATAAGAGGAAGCCATCAACAAGATCTTGGTGAACATTATTAAAAGAATGGTGGCCGAGAGTCTAGAGAAATGGCATGAGAAGTTGGGAGATACTTTATGGGCTTATAGGACTTCCAAGAGGGCAGCAATTGGAAATACTCCTTATGCCCTAACCTTCGGGCAAGATGTTGTGCTCCCCATGGAGATTAATGTAAGTTCTGTTAGAATTCGATAATCAATTCAGGCTACACAGTGAAGAGTACATTCAAGCTATGTGTCAAGGAGTTGAAGATCTGGATATAGCCCGAATTGAAGTTCTGAATAAAATTCAAGAGAGGAAGAAGATTGTTGCCCGAGCATACAATAAAATGTGAAGTTGAAGAATTTCAAAGAATGAGAGTTAGTATGGAAGGCAATTCTGCCTTTGGGAGCTCAAGTTAGAGGCTTTGGGAAGTGGAACCCGACTTGGGAAGGTCCTTTCATTATTCACCAAGCATTGGATAAAAGGGGGATATTACTTAGCAGATTTGGATGGAAGCTTACAGAGGCATCCAATTAATACTAAATTCTTGAAGAAGTATCACCCAACCTTGTGGGATGTTAGAAATTGTTACATTAAAGAAGTATAATCATTACATAAAATCTAAAGGCAGTTTTGTGTTCATCATATTTGGGTCTTAAGAAAAGAAGGCAAGCTAAAGGGAATTGAAGAAGTCATTTTCATTTCAGTAAACATTGAAAGTTACATCAGAATTAGCTCAATAGTTTTACATCATTGACTAGGGCAGCTATCCTAGAATGGTGGGTCTACATTTCACCCGACTCCTCCTAAACAATGTTATTATTAGCTAAATATGTTCCAGTGTATCCAAATTCCATTTGTTGTCTTAACTTCTTCAAATCTTCTGAGCCTTTGTCCATAAGCTCGGCCGAGGTTTTTTAGTCTACAAAGTCATGGTAATTGAGCTCGAAGCATACATCTATGATGATGATCAAGAAAGCAGAAGTTATGGGGAAGTTTGGGCTTGTGAATATCAACACGAGCGGAATCTACCGGTGCGATTAAAGCTGCTCAACTACTCCTCAATGTCATAGAAGTCCTGAAACAGAAGTTGGATGCAGCACGCCTTTCTGAGGATACTATGGAGACCAATTACCGGTCATGGGTAACATCTACGGCCTTGCCTGAGGGCCTTGGTCCCAAGAAATAAACTCATCCCTTATCAAGGGAGAGCTTAGTATGCAGACCGGCCCAAGGGCGATAAAGACTGTTGAACAAACAACGCATGGTGGAAATTCCCTTAGCAGTCCCGTAGGGAGATTAAGCGAAGATAGTTTTTAGCGTTATTTAAGAAGGTTCGAGGATGAAGCAGAAGAATAAAAGAGTAAAAGAAAGGGAAATTTCTGGAAATGGTGAAGAACTTGTGAATGCTGGAAATTCCTGGGAATTCGAAGGTTTAAAATTGTTATGGTGCTTTGCCAAGAGAGTTAAACGGGGATTATATAATGAGCAGATAATTAACGGCAGAGTTTGTGGGTTAGTGCAAAAGTCCATGTTAACAAACAGTTGCTTTGAAATGGTGCGAGTCCCGAGTGAAGGTGTGGGCGGCTATTTAAACATTATTAGCGTCTTGGACAACAAACTCAACAATGATTAAATGGGGCATTGTTTGGGTTAATATTTGAACTTTGGACTTAAGGGAAAGAAAACCCATATGAACTAACATGATGAGGCTTGCCCGAGGCCCAGCATCAAGCCATCCATCTCAAGACAATATGACGGCTCCTCATTAATACAAAGGCTATGTGCTTACAAGAGAAGTGATAACCGTTGGAAATCAACCTACTCTCAGCCCAAAATCACTTTCTAATGGGAGGACATGTAAAAAAGATGATGACTCACTGAAGTGCTTTCGGGCAAGGCCTGCAACAACCAAGACAAAATGCCTATAAAAGGGAAGACAAGGACATTCAACCAATCAAACAAACAAGCATACAAACTCTGCTCTCAAGCCAGTTCGTACCTTCCAACCCATGTTTAGCAATAGTTCCCTTAAGATGACATCTTTTGTCCGATGCAAAAGCTCTGCTACCTTATCTAGATGTCGTAGTATTGATCCCCTTGTGTAAACTTGTTTACCATCCGTCCCCTTTTAGCACACGACCCTCTATAACCACAAAGAAAAGAGGCTGCAAGACATTTAACCTTGCCCGACAATGTGAAATCTTGCCCGACTCTCTTTGTCTTGTCTTTCAATTAATAGATCTGGTATTATGATGTGTTCTTCAATATGTATTCAAGTCATTTCCAGTCATTTGATGATCAAAAGTTCCATTAGTTCTCATATCTAGTTCACTTAGTGGTTTTACTGTCACAAAAGACTGAATGGGAACTAAACCGATAGCTTAGTCAGATCAGGACTTCCACCATTTAAAAGCATACAAGATAACGAACTAAAAGTCCTTAATCTCAAGGCACAGAAAAGAATTTAATGTAGACTTAACTCATCTACGACAATCCTTTGATAACAAGAAGTCAGAATAACTTGGGGCGCAAGTAATCGACTTAAATACTCTTATTCTACATCTGCCATACTGAGATGGCAGTGGCACGCCTAAGCACTTAATTAGTTTTGATTACGAGCCTCAAGGCCTACACCTAAGGCCCCACAAAGGCACATCTAAGAACCAACTATGTCCTCCTCTTGCAGTCTCTCAACAAGCAGAAGCCTGACAACCAACCAAAGTGCCAACTCCTCGAGGAGCTGTGTGCTCGAGCCAGGGATCCTCTCCAGCGAAATTCTTGCCCGAACACCTTCTTTACGCTATCTTCCAAATTTAGATTAATTCATGGGTTTTTATGTGGTATTATGGTTGTGGTGGTGTGAGCCCATGGCGGAATCATGGCTTGATCTATGGCCATGAAACCTTCCATGGCAGGAATGGCAATGGGTTTCCTTGCTTTGGTCGTGGTAATGCGGATTGTTCAACGTATGGTGATGTTGTTGATGGTCCGAACACGCTACCTTGTTTTTAATTGTGGAGATGAATTGGTGTTTGATTGTGCTGCCAAGCTGTTGTCTAGCGTCACTTCCGTCATGGTTCTGTGTTCCTCAATCTCGATTCTTGCATCTTTGATCCATAGTGGCAAATTTGCACCTCTTGTTTTTGTGTATTGTGTTATTTGTGGGGCCATATAAGAGATTTATTATGTTCTTTGTTATGCTTTACTCCCTTCAGATCGAAGTTTTGATCACTAGAAAAAATGCATCCAATATGTCACCCTTTCTGTAATCATGTTGTAACTTTTAACGAAACATCGCTATCACTTGGGATAGAAAAGAAGGTAGTAGGTAATTTGAGTTCATATCCACAAGCAGAAGTCGGTATTAATTTTTTTTTTTTGGAATTGGACAATGTCAAACAATGTGAACTTTTAATTTGTAATTTTATATATATGGGGTTGTAAATCTTAAGCGATAGCAACTTGAAGAATTTGAGATCAAAATATAAGATACGAACAAAATAAATTGACCATTAAATAACAAAAACTATTTTAAAATTTTACCACTGTTTAAAAAATTCCTTTGTATAATATAATGTGTAACGCCTGCACATATACTAATGTAACCTCCTAATAATACAATGACTCTCACGTAGGTCATTACTATGGTCCGCAGTATCATATTATTATCACATTTCTATTAAGGATGAGAATATTACAATATATGCTTATTTTTTGGAGAATTTTAATGAAAAACTATCAGTATTGTTCACTTTAACGAAAAATCATATTTTTACACTAAAAAATCAATGCTGGTACTATTCACTTTACCCTTTGTTTTGTCTTTATCGTTAAAACTCAAAGTTTTCAAGTATTTTTCAATAGTTTTCTTTATTTTTTGTTATGCCCGTTGAAACTCTACCTCAAATTCACTTTATTTTCTAAAACTCAATTCCCGTCAATTTATAAAAGTTCTGTTAAGTTTGCTGATGTGGCAAAATTGGTGCCCACTTATTTTAGCGTGATTCCATGTCATTGCCATGTGTGCAGAATAACATTAAAAATATTTTAATATTTTAAAAAGTAAAAAGAAAAATGAAAATTCACTCTTTCTTCCCCTCCATTGTCGCATCTGCCTACAGTATCTTAGGCCTAATCCAAACCACCCACTCACCCGCCCAGGGGATTCCTATTCACTACTATGTTTTTTCTTTTTTAGATTTATTATAGCATTTTCAAAAGATATGTCAAATATAGTATGTCCAAATTTTATTTAATGGTTGATGTAACAAATTGAATACAAGTGCTAAATCTTTTTCTTTTCCAATAGATGTGTCAAATATTTATTTTATTGGGCCTAGAGTTACATTAACTATTAAAAAATAATCAAAATTAGTTTTGGTTTGTATTCTATTGGTTGTTAATGGGACTCATGCATTAAAAAATTAAATTAAATATATTTGACTCTTTCTTTGTTTGCTGTAAAAAATGTCAGCTAGAAAGCAAGAAGTCAAATGACTCACATGCCACATCATATATGGCATATCTATTGGATAACACTTGAATATCTTTTAATCCTATTTGGTATATTTGACATCTCCTTTGGAAATGGTCTTATGCAGCCAAAGAAATCAACCTCTACTTTTTCAATTCCAGTTTATCTTAATATATTTATCGATTGTGAGCTCGGGATCACATTGGCCAATGTAAAGGAGAGTAGGGAAGTGCTTATGCTCACCTCATCCCAACGGAGGTTTGTGGGCCGGGTTTGCTATCCCACTTATTTGAACATTACAAGGGACATATAGTGTAAGAGAGAGGTTGCAACATCTCTTAGAACCACCACAACAACGATCGCCGTCACAAAATACGGTTATTTTCCTTTTTGTTGTTTTTTGTGTGTTGGGCTTCAAAATTGTTTTTGGGCCCTTTTTTTGTTTTATGGTCCATCTTGTGCTTACTTTGTTTCTGGACCATACTTTGTCTATAATATGTGTTGTTGGTAATAAATTGTCCACTTTGATCCAAAAAAAAAAGGACATATAGTGTAAAAAATTGTAACTTAGAGTAGTAATTGTCAATTTTTAATAAATATGGTACTAACTTTTACAAATCATACACTAGATGGATGTTATGTGTAATAAACCTAATCTTTTTTATGCTAACCATGTGGCATATAAATATAATGTGTCAATTTGGTTCATGAATTATTACCTGAGTACAAGTTAAGTTTTTAAACTTTTTTTTTTCTAAATAAGTCCTTAAACTTATTAGGACTTGTCAATTTTATCCTTGCTATAATACTCAAAGCTATTCTATTTAAATATTAATTAATCAACTAAGTCAAGTCACTTGAATGTGATACTTTTTAAATGGTAATTTGGCTATTTTTAATGAATTTTAAAACTTAACCTTACGAGAAAATAGTGAATGGAGTTAAAACTTGGAGAGTAAATTAAAAGCTAGATTCGCAATCTATATACAAATATTAATAGTTTATGGACGAGAAAATGACGATATTACCACTTGCAAGTCACATGACTTATATTGACTGAAAAAGAAATAGAGTATTAAAGATGAAATTGACAGTTTCTAATGACTTTAAGGACTTAATTCAATGAAAAATAGTTTAGGAACGTTTTCACTCACATGATAATTAAGTAGAAAATCGACAATATACTCTAATAATTTTAAGTTGAGTGGTTCTTTGTACACCATTTTTTTATGGGCCACAAGTTTTTCTTTATTTTAAGGGAAAACTAATGAAAATAGCTTGAAAACTTTGAATTTTAACGAAAAAGAAAAAATAAAGAGTAAAGTGAATAGTAACATGATTGACTTTTTAGTGTAAAATGTGGTTTTTCGTTAAAGTGAACAGTACCGGGAAACTTTTCGTTAAAGTTCTGACCATTGTATCCATCGTAAAATTACCAAAATACCCAACTAAATTTTAGGTAATTGTTATTAGCAGTTTAAAAATAAAATAAAATAATGAACGGAGAAAGGGTGTTGCAGCCACCACCCATCTATCTCTCTCTCTCTCTCTCTCTCTCTCTCGGAGTCAACGTTCCACGGTGTTTTCATCTTCCCTAGGAAGCTATGCAACGTCGCCACTCTTGCCCCGTGTTGTTCCTCTCTCCTGGGTACAGAAAGAGAGACCTCACGTGTAAAATCTTTAAAACCCAGTTCCCACTTTGGCCGTCCGACGCCGTGGTCGCACCATGGACTATGGTGCTCCTCCTCCTCCTCCTTCTCCTCCTTAGAGGGCAAGGGGACGGCATCGTCAAGATCCATCCCATTGTAGGTGGGTCCACCACCTCCTCTTGGTGCTCCAAGCCATAAGGACTTCAGAGGGTGCTTGAATGAGAGTCTAGAAAATGGCGTCGTCCTTTTCTAAGCAGCGATTGCGGTGGATCTTGTCAACCCCAGATGCAGTGGAGCGCCTAATGGCGCTCACCAGAGATGGACATGGGATCTGGACTGGACTGAGATTTGCTGTTTTTGAAAAAGAATGATGAGATGCAGAAGAAGAAGAAAAAGAAAGGGTATGGCAGAGCAGGTTGAATGGCTGTGCCAATTTTTTTTCTCTATTTTATAGTAGCAATAATTTAAAAATATTATAAATTTACATGAGTGTCCAAAACCACGAGTTGGTAGCTAGTGGTAAAAGGCGGATTGGAAAGTTTCATTCAAATTAAAAACTTGAGGTCTCAAGTTTGAAACTCGCTCTTAATATGGAAGCTAGATTTGTGGCCAGAGAAATGTTGAAATGCCTCTGTAAGTCTTTTTGAATTCCGGCCTCCGAAAGAGGTGTACGGTTTGCTACTAGTTGTCTTCCTTTAAAAAAAATTAAAAATTAAAAATAAAAATAAAAATAAAAAATTTAGGTACCTAAAGAAATAAGGAGTTCAAAGATAAAACTTAGATATACAAAGCCCACTCTTTAAGATTCATGGACTAGGTATTGGTTTTGGGCTTGATAACCCGGCTAAGGTTCAATTTAACAAGAATGAACAAATAAATTTGACCAAAAAAACAGAAAAAGATTTACGACGCCTGAGAGATTCGAACTCTCGCGGGGAAACCCCATGTACTTAGCAGGCACACGCCTTAACCACTCGGCCAAAGCGTCGTTGCTGTTAGTGACTTGTCACCTAATATATATATATATATATGACATTCGCTGAAAGGAAGATGACCAAACTAAGTAGAATATCACATATTAGCGGATCTAGGAATCCAAGACCATTTGCACTGTTTATGGCCTTGGAATGAAATATCTCGTCTTTTATCAAAAAAGAAAATCTTTTCCGAAATCTTTACAGACGCAAGTCTGTCAGCCACCAAATTAGCGAATCTAGGAATCCAAGACCATTTGCACTGTTGGAAGGCACCTTTCAGCTGCAAAGCTTGACTATGGTTTGACGGTTAAGACTTCTAATTTGATAGAGAATGTGTACTTAGGATTATGATATGTGTTATTGTGTTATTGGGGAAATAAAGGATCTTGTATGTGCTTATAAGTACTTATGCTACTCCCTATATTACCAATTGGTTTTTTGGTGGAACCTCAACTTTTTTCATGGTATTAGAGAAAATTATCCACGTATGAAGCCCAACGATCACATGTGTTCCACGTCACCTTATTTATGTTGTGCACAGTTATGCTTGAATATTCCTTGCATGTGAGGAGGCGTATTGAGAGTCTCATATCGGGGAAACAAGGGACCTTGCATGTGCTTATAAATAGTTGGGCTACTTCCATATTGCCAATTAGTTTTATCGTGGAACCTCAACTTTCTTCATGGTATCAGAGTAAGTTGTTCCATGTATAAAGCCCAACGGCCACCCGTGTTCCACGTCACCCTATTTATGTTATCCATAGTTATGCTTGAAAATTCGTCACACGTGAAGGGCGTGTAGAGAGTGAATTCCATATCGGGGAAATGAGAAATCTTGCATGTGCTTATAAATAGTTGGGCTACTCCCTATATTGCCTTTTTTTTTTTTTTTTTTATGTTAGAACCTCAACTTTCTTCAATTGGATGTGTCTTAATGTAATTATATGAGTGTATATTGTTGTAATTTATAAATACTCTCATTTGTAAATTGTAATTATAGCACCATTAATTGAGTGAAAGTGAAAAATGGTTATTCAGTTTCTTCTCTCTCTCTTTGACTTCTGTGATTTCTTCAACTTCTCTCAAGATTACTTAGTACATTTGACATGATTAAATGGATTGGGTTTTGATCTGAATTCGATGTAGGAGATGAATTGAGATTCTGTGCTCGACGATTAGATTCTGATCAATTTCGATACTTAGATTATAATGGATTTAGAACAGAGAATAGATAGAGATTTCAACCATATAATACAAGTTGGATGAATAAAATGGAAGAGTGCATTGGTTGTGATGTGTGATCATCGTATGCCACTAAAACTCAAGAGGAATGATAGGACGGCAATATAGCCATCGATGTTCATAGCACGGAATGTTGGGCGGTCAAAAAGCAACACATGCAAAAAATGAATGTAATGGAGATGAGAATGCTTCATTGGATGTGTGGGCACATGAGAAATTATAGGATTAAGAACGAGGATATCCGAAGTAAAGTGGGAGTGGCCGCAATTGAAGATAAGATGAAAGAAAATCTGTTAAGATGATTTGGACATGTGAACCGAAGACCTACAAATGCTTCGGTTAGAAGATGTGACTATGAGGCGAAAGCTCATGGAAAAAAAAAGGTGGATGAAGACCTAGAAAGACTTTGAAATATACTATAAGAAAAGATATGGAGTACTTGGAACTAGCAGAAGGCTTGCACAAAACTGTGCATAATAGTGTTCTAGAATAATACAGTTGACCTTACTTCCACTAAAAAAACTTAATGAGATAAGACATGGTTGTTGTTGACTATAATGGGGTTCAAATTTGTATCAAATCTGAGCATATTATATTTATATATACTAAAACCTAGACACAATGTTATTGTTCATTAACAGTAAAGTGGCAAAATTGCCCTTCAAAATTTTTTTTCCGTTCCTTTTGGTATGTGGGATGGGATGGGACGGAACGGAGTGGGATGAGGCGTTCCGTCCCACGTTTGGTGCACTTAAAATGGGTGGAACGCACAGTTCCACGAGACGAGTTTTAGGTGAATTTTCGTTCCGCCTCACCCCTCTGGAACGACGTGGAACACAAAATTATAACCTCTCCGTCTCTTTCTTCTTCCTCTTTGTTTCCCTCTGAGGGCATCTTTGCTCCCTCTCCGTTCTGTCCCGTCCCGTCTCATCCCATTTCGTTCTGTCCCGTCCCGTCCGCATACCAAACGATACCTTTCTTTCCTACTTTATGCAGTGACAAGAAGGTTATGCCCCTAGTGTCCATGCGTTTGTCATCACCATGTTCTCTTCGTGTTTCAGTTCCTTTTCACTGTTTTTGGTCGATTTTTTTTCCCATTGCTTTTGGTTATCTTCTTTCGTAGCCGTCTGCTCTTTCTGCTCT
Organism: Malus fusca; assembly: GCA_035220775.1. NCBI lineage: Eukaryota > Viridiplantae > Streptophyta > Magnoliopsida > Rosales > Rosaceae > Malus > Malus fusca. Next base: position 14,241,773 of record CM069067.1, on the reverse strand, counting down.
TCGCCTCTGTTGGTCTCAAAGTGGATAGTTTTGTGGTGAGTTCTTCTAATCTTGCATCTACAACTTTTTTATGCAACTGTATGGATTGTGTTCTGTCGGTCTCCAACCTCGCTTTCTTTGGCTCCCAAATCGGCTTCTCTCGCTATCCAACCTCTCACGAATTACAAACAAGGTGCTTTGTTGCTGGAAAAACCACTGAACCAGTAGAATTTTCCTCGGTTCTTCAATTCGATTTTTTACCCAAAAAAGCTAGTGTTTCCTGGTGAGTTTTACAGCTTTCTTAGTGTGGGTGTTTCAATTTCGTTTTTGTGATTTTGGATTTGCAAATTTGTTTTATGTTCAAATTTCCTTTTGTGATTTGGGGGTTTTGTTTATCGATTCTCTCACTCATCTCGCAGCTCTCTCTCTCTCTCTCTCTCTCTCTCTCTCTCTCTCTCTCTCTCTCTCTCTCTCTCTCTCTCTCTCTCACTCACTTTTGAGGTATATGCTGTTGGATTCCGTTTGATGCTGCTGATCTGTAGGTAAAGCTTCAATTTCCATATAAAGTTTCCATTTTTCATGATTTCTGGAATTTGGGTTTTAAACAATGAAATACTGCTAAATTCTTATCATTATGTTCTACTAAATTTTCAAGCTGAAGAGGATGACAAGAATAGTAGCGGTAAATTGTATTCCAGTTTAATTAGGGGAAGAACAAGTAAACTTATTCTACGTTTTCTTTCATTTTTCGTTGAGCATTTATTGGTATTTTCCACAAATTTTTTTGGATTGTTTGTGTTTGACTTTGATGATTGTGGCCTTTCAGATAAAGGTATATCCCAAACCTAATAATTTTGTTTGGTTTTTTCTTCCTTTTTCGCTTCTTTGTTTTGTGTTTTCTTATGGCAATTTTGAACCATTTTCTTTTCTAAATTTATATGCTTTATGGGTCATCATTTAATCTGCTTAATTATCATCGTGATCAACGAATATCACCTTTTCATACACTATAGAGTTTGAGTTACTGGTAGAATTATGAATTGAGAAGTGGATAATGCCATAAAAAATATGCTAGGAGTAGGAGGATGTTCTTGGCACGCTATAAAAAGTTTTCTTTTTCTTTTTGGCACGTTCTTCATATTCATGATTATGTTATCAGTGCATTTGTTTTCCCATGATTTCTCATAAATTGGACGTGAATGTATTTATAGATTTTTATTCTTTTTAGCCAGACAAAGGATTTGATTAAGCAACAAGTGCATCAACCATATATAATTACTACAACTGTATGAGGCCTCAACGTTACAAGGTCTTGAAATTACCTCTCTTGTTGTAGAAATGGATGTCCACTCAAATAATGGGCAAGTTGCCCTTCCACTATTTAGCATGTGATTTACTTCTATAAAAAACAATACTATGGAACACAACAAAAGAGAGAGTTTCATAATTGGTGGTGGAGTTCACGGGAGAGAAAGAAAAGGAAACAAGAGGAAGAGAGAAGAAAGAGGAAGAGAGAAAAGAGAGGAAGAAAAGAGGAGATAATAGAGAGAGTTATCTTTGTACTCTTATTATTCCAGATTATAATAAAAGCATCACTGCTGCCCCGAGGACGTACTCCAGTCACACTGACTGTAGAGGAACCTCGTAAATTTTGTGTCTTGTTTCATTTATTCCACTGCATCCATCGTCGATTTTACAACACGTTATCAGCACGAAAAGCTCTCATGTCAGTGGAAAGCACAACACCATAAATCTGGTGAAGCATTATCTACCTCTCACCTCCGTCAGCTAAAATCTCACAGAGTAGAGACGGCAACATGTCAAACAGGGAAGATCATCTTGTCACAAAAATCCATCAACTTTTCTATCACTTTTTCTTTTATCACTCTAACTATTGATGTGTTAATCCTTATCTCTGCTAGACCTGCAATTTATTTTCTCTCTCGTGGACAAGAAAGATGGAGAGATCTTACAGACAAACAAAGGTGCAACAAAACAAGCAAAGGTATGTCCATTTTTCGTTTCTCCCACCGTGCCAGAAGCGCCCCATCGAATTCCGGTGCGAATTGAAATTTACAACGACCTGAAGTCGTCACGAGATAAGAAAACTCGCACCTGACAACTGGTTTCCAGAGATCCAGAAGAATCTCATCAGACTTGGAAACCTAGATCGTGTCGTTTTTTTACGGATCTCGAGGACTCACAGTAATTCTAGCCTTGAGTTTTACACTGCTCGGCCTGGCGCCCATGGACATCGTCTTTTGATGGCGTTGTAGTCCTCTGAAATAAAGCTTGACGTTTCAGACCCTATAATTCTCTCTCTGTCTGAATTAAGCTTGAAAATCCCTAGAGCTCACTGTTACCTACAAGAAGTTGAGAGATAAATAAGTAGGATGTTTTCTGCTCAGGGCAAAGAAAAGCCAGCGCCATAAAGCTCCAGAAGAGCTCATTTGATGCGTTGGAATTGTGCACAGAAGAGAATAAAAAGGGAAATAAATGAAAGAAAAAGGCAAAGTTTTTTTTTTGGAATGGTGTAGAATGTGATTGAATAAGAAAATAATAAAATAAAATAAAGGTAAAGGTTTTTGGATGATGTTACACCATCTGAAAAGAAAGAAGAAAATATGTATATATTTATTTATGTGAATGGTGTTGCCTTAAAACATTTTCACAAGTTCTATTTATTTAAAGCAATTTATTTACAGTGGGTATAATTATTACCCTTTGCTTTAAAGATTTGATATTTATATGCATGGTGTTGGTTTAAAACCCATGTCACAAGTTTTATTTACTTTAAAGCAATTTATTTATCATGGACGGTTTTACCGCCTACTGCTTTAAGTTTGATTTATGTGAATGGTGCTGAATTAAAGCCCTTGTCACAAGCTTTATTTACTTAAATGCAATTTATTCATTATGGCTGGAATTACCGCCTATTGCTTTAATTTATTTATTGCACTTATCTTTTGTTACAATGAGTATATATAGGACCTAAAGTTCATTGATCAGATCAGAACCTGTAGTTTCTTGACCCTCATCATATAAAAATGATTGGACCTGAAGTTCCATCACTCAAAAAGATCAGGTATGAAGTCCATTGATCCTGAAAATCAGGACATGAAGTTCCTATATGAGTACCGTAAGTTTGAAGTGCCGCGGTGCCTTAACTTAATTGTAATAAAAGCCATAAGAGTCTCAGTCTACAGACTATTAAATAAGGACCAGAAGTTCCTCATGTCCATACTCAAAATGGTTTAGCAGAATCATTTATTAAGTGGGTGAAATTGATTACCAACGCTCTGCTCATGAAAACGAAATTGCCAGTTTTCTACATGGGGACATGTAAACTTTACATGATGCATTATTAATTCGGTTGAGATATGTTATCAACCATCAATACTTCTCAGTACAACTCGTGTTTGGGAACCAACCAAGCATTATACTTTTACGAGTTTTTGGTTGTGTTGTCTATGTGCCTGTAAGACTGCCATAACGTACTGAAATGAGGCATCATCGCAAATTAGGCATTGATGTTGAACACCATCTATCATTCAATATTTGGAATCCTTGACTGGGGATATGTTTACTGCGTGGTTTGCGGACTATTATTTTGATAAGACAATTTATCCGCTATTTAGGGGGAGAAAATAACATCATTCCAGAAGAACGATGAGAAAATATCATTCCAGAATAATGATAAGAAAATACCGTTCCAGAAGAACGAAGAGAATTTGTCTTATTTTGATTCACGAAGCAATCAATGAGAAAATGAAATAGGAATAATTGAATAATGTAACAAAAGTGATGAAATCATATATACTTGCTGCAAATGTGCCTACAAGAATTAATATCCCTGTTGGACAATATAGTGAGGCAGTAAATGATTTCTCTGTTGCACGCCTAAAGCATGGCAGACTTTTAGACTCAAAAGGTTTAGTTATTTGAAAGAAGAAGAATATGGCATTACTGAACTATTGCATTCCCGAAGCATAACTGTTGCATGCCAGAAGCATGACAGTCGTTGCATGGATACACGTCCCAGATATGACAATCCGCGAACATGGGAATGTTGATGTCTCATGCATGAAGCATGATAGACGTATAGGTTCCAATGACTTAACTCCCGGAAGTGGAGATTAAAATTCAAGCTCTATAACGCTCAATATGAGGTTATGATCCACATTCTCTAAATTATGACTATCCTGGAAGAGATAATGTCATGCCCTTGAAGAGGCAATGGATATCCAAAGAAATGAAAACTTTTATGCATGCGCATGCACATGAGAATATGGGATCACAAATTGATGATAACCAATGGTAATTTTGGTTTTTACAAGTAGTTACTAAATTCATCAATGAGCTGTGTTAATATTGAGTCACGTTCTTTTGTTCGTCGACAAAAGGAAAATTATTGGCCAAAATGGAGAAAGGCAATTCCATTACAATTTTGTAAGAACGTGGAAAAATGGACCTATATATTTGAATACAATACAAATAGCCAAAAGATGTTGAACCAAGGAGGTTACATTGGGCATTTGTAATATAGTGAAATACACTTGCATGATATGACACAAGGTTACTAATTATACTCTTGTAAACGAGTTTATATGAATGGAGAATTATATATAAAGGGTTATGAGTCGCCCACATCATGTCTCCATAAGTAAATCCCTCAAGTATACATGGGAGCAAATTGCTCTGTATAAATTCCAAAGGAAAATGTGTCATGAAGTGTAGAAAATCTCTGAAGGATTCAAATTGCTTGAAGTAAGCCCCCGAAGGGTAAATCATAAAATATGTACTCAATACCAATGGATGATATAAATTGCCTTAGTGAGTACTATCATTATGATATTGTTACAACATACTAAAATCTCTTGCAAGAGTCAATGACATTAAATTAGAACTCCTGAAGAGTTGATGATATTAAATTGAGACTCCTCAAAAGTCAAGAAAGATTATAAAGTGTTGAGAGAATTATTGTCTCGAGCTGCAGATCGAACAATCTACCAACACGAATATTATCCATGATGTTTATGATATTAAAAGAACCATATGGATTGAAGATTATGAGTTAAATACTCAAATAATGAAGACACTAAGAATAATCATTTATCTTCGTGAGGGTAAAGATAAATTAATATTTGGTCCAGAAGTACCACATCTTAGTGAAGTATATGCTTTATTGTATTTGGCACAATACATTGAATAAAATAAAGCTTATCTATTAATATCTCCAAGAAATTACAGATATGTACATACACATGAGTTAAAACAAACAAACAGGATAGAGCCTTCACAAAGGTTGCTCATGTGAAGCCTCAGTACTCGGAAATACCCCAGAAGGGGGATGCATTGGAGATTGATCATGTGGCACCCCAGTACTTGGCAAAACACCAGAAGAGGAAGGCATTAGTTGCTTTCAGAATCTAGCAACAAACCTCTGGTGATCACTTTGAATCTGACTTTCGGATTCCTGCAGTTGGTCGAGCTTTCTTTTCATGCTCGTCGAGTAATTATTTGCAAGCACGTGCAACACTCTATTCTCGTGCTTGAGCCCTCTGATCTCTTGTTTAAGACTTGCCACATCCGCCATCAATGATTCAACTTGGTGAGTTTGAGCAAGTAAGCGTTGGCCCATATTGGAAACAGAGCCCGCACATTGAACACTGAGAGCCAAAGAGTCTTGAACGGCCGACTCATCAGACCGTTTTGAAAGGATCCTGTTATCCTTTGGAGTGAGAAAATTCCTAGCTACCACAGTAGCGATTATGTTATTCTTCATCACAGAGTCCCCAACTGTAAGAGGACCATTAGAAGATAAGAAGGACGGGCACCATATATTATCTTGATGTTGCTCATCTGTATCACTCCTAAGACTCAAATCTAAGCAAATGTTAGATGGGCAAGTCATTTTCAGAAATGATGAAGGAAAATGGAGGTCCAATAAAATATCAGAAGTGCAAGATGGAGGAAATTTCTACATGCAGCAACTTTATGAGCATACTCTTGAACACAATCGATGTCTCTATAAAAGAAGAGGCAACATAGCCACTCATTCAGAGATCGAAGAGGCACCGCTCTCCGAATTTCAAAAGCCAGATTTTCCTGAATAAAGTTCGTTGGTATTTTTCAGACGCAATCTCAGCTTTTTCAGATATCGCGTGCAACTTTGTCAAAGATCTCTGACAAAGTTGAAAACACGTAAATCTTACTGTTCTATTTACACCACAGTTGCTGACAAGAGTAAAAGCACAGCACCACCACTTGCTATTGGGAAATCTCTATATATATCGACCTCTATTCTCCATAACAAGGCAGACCTGCAAGAATGTCCAACTCTTCCTCATCTCCGAGAATACCTCTTCAAACAAGTCACACCAGAGCAAGATTATCTCATATCTTCAGGGACGAGAGCAAGAGTATCTTATATCATGCAATCTCCCTGTCTTTTCCTTTGTTCTTGTTCTTACCTGCAAAGACAAGGATAAAGAAAGCAATATGTCGGAACCTCCACTCAAACTCCCGGTAAGGAACCGACTGCCTGGAACCTTTCCTGATTGCTTACCTAGTATTGCTCTCGAGTAGTCATCTTCAACTGTTGTTGGAGCTGGGTCCCCAGTCACCAAGAAGTGATGAACCATTCAAATGCAAGAATTTGCATTCCACTCCTGCATCAGGGGACAAATCCTACAAGAGAAGATGCCACACATGCATGGGGGAAAACCAGGGAAAATACTACTTAAGCCAGGGGAGCAAGTAAGGAAAGTGAAAATGATACATTGAAGCATGTGGAGACAAGTGCAATGAACACGTGTTGATTCATCCCCAACTAAGCCGAAGATCACTTGTCACGTGAAGCTCTTCATGGTCCAATTTCATTCAAGATCAAGCTTCGAAGGTCCTTAAAGAAATCACAAGTTCGATTCAAGATCAAATGTCCACCACCCTTGAATCAAATCTGCTCCAAATAAAAGGAGTAAATTCAGATCTTCGATGCAAGTCTAGCAGAAAGTCCTACAACCCAGTTCAAGAAAAAGCCTGTGGAAAGTTAACAACAAGTAAAACATCTCTTTCGGCAACTCTTCTTACTAAGAGACTGAAGCAGAATGATCAACGATCAGCCTAAATGATTTGAAATCAGGGGGAGATACTTATCAGGGGGAGCATCCAAAACATATCAAGATTTTAACAAGTCAATCGAAGACTTGTGGCCATCCAAGGGGGAGTGTTGTAGAAATGGATGTCCACTCAAATAATGGGCAAGTTGCCCTTCCACTATTTAGCATGTGATTTACTTCTATAAAAAACAACACTATGGAACACAACAAAAGAGAGAGTTTCATAATTGGTGGTGGAGTTCACGGAAGAGAAAGAAAAGGAAACAAGAGGAAGAGAGAAGAAAGAGGAAGAGAGAAAAGAGAGGAAGAAAAGAGGAGAGAATAGAGAAAGTTATCTTTGTACTCTTATTATTCCAGATTATAATGAAAGCATCACTGCTGCCCCGAGGACGTACTCTAGTCACACTGACTGTAGAGGAACCTCGTAAATTTTGTGTCTTGTTTCATTTATTCCACTGCATCCACCGTCGATTTTACAACAACTCTCTCTTTTTTGGTTTTTGACAGATTATATGATATTTTATTGCTGTTAGTTTGATGATGTTCTCGATTCATTACCATATATTTTTTCAACTTCTACTGTTTGGTTTCTGTTGGCTTTAACTCTGAGTTGTAGTGGTGTTTGTGTTTTCTAAATTTCTTCCAATAGCTTAGTTGTAGTTTGATTTTGTTTGTATATATCTCTTTAGAGCAATTCTTGGAGTTGCAATCTTACCAGCTACGAAAAGGAAAGTTATTGAGAAAATCTGTAGAGAAGGGCCTCCTAAATTATTATGGCCACCAGAAGCTGTAAGTCCTTTTTTAGGTCATTCAACAGGGAGATGGTATTCTCCATGACAACTGCTCCAAAACCAGTCTCTCATGTTCCCCTAGATTGACCAAAATATCAACTTCAAATCACGTTTTGTCAGGTGTAATGACATTTATAGGGCAACAAACATTTAACTAATCAGATTTAATTTAGGGCAATTTTGGATTTGCCTTCATTTGTTTTGATTTGTAATTTTATAAGCAATTTTGAGTTTGTGTAAAAAATTGCTGATCAACGATAATAGGTAGCTTGCAAATTTTTCTTAATGTATCCTATTAAATGGATTTGAGAGCTACGATATTACTTAATTATTTTAACAATTTACATTAGCAGCTTTTATTTTTTCACATTGTAACCGAGAAGCATGTGTATCATGAAAAATAAAAGTAGTTCTCAAGTGACGATCGAAGATCACAAAAACTACCTAAGTGGAATGTGTTGATCTGATATTTTAAGTGCATAGATGGCCAAAACTTCTACGATTTTTATGTGGAGTATCAATTAAATATAGCAATGAATTGTATTAATCTTTTATAATACGATCTTTTATATCTTTCAAACATAATGTTTTTTACAATTTTTAATCTCGCAACAGCGTGCAGGCAATAATTTATAGTAGAGGCCTATTGAGACATTTCGAATTACTTTCCCTAAGAAAACTTTATTTTGGTTGCCAATCCATGAGCTTTATTGATTAAGCAAAAGATCGATTACGAACGAATCCAATAGTCAGACGGTACGTGTAGTGAGGTTTGGTTCAAACCAAATCCAATCAAAATTTCGAGCAGTTTGCAGACCCTCTGAGACAGTTCTTTTGGTGGTTGCCAATGCATGAGCTTTATTGATTAAGCAAAATTTACATCAACGTAGGATTCAAGAAGGCCCTCCGGCCAAGGCATACAACGCCATACACACATCCCCAGCCCTTCATGTATACATACAAGTGGGCTAACTGATAACTTACAAATTGCACAAAACAAAGCAAAGTGATCACCCAAACGCTAGCCTAACAACCTTAATGCTAAATCTCACATGGAAGCTGTATACCGAGTGCTGCTCCACCTCACAGCAACCGGACTCCTCACCAGATGGCTACCGTCTGTCCACTCAATAGACCCGTATCGCTCTCCGCCATCATACCCAACTCCTCTCCTGAATGTAACCTCATAGTTCAGACTCTGGTTTTCTTCACTGAACTCCAGCTTGCTCGGGGAAACGCTGATCTCAACACCAGCCGGAGCAGTAACATTCACCTTATAAACCGCATCCACATTGCTCCCCACATTCGTAGCGACCCTCTTGTACTTAACCAGGCTTTGATCCGAGCTCAAGATGACGGAAAGTGAAGGGTAATTCAGATCACCAGGACTAGCCAAACTGTTCTTTGTGCATATATCAGAACCAGTAGGCTTTCCTAAGAAAACAGCGATTTGCCTTGGACTGTACCCGATTGAGCACAAAAATGCAACATAGTCATTCACATTGAGATCGTAAATCAACCCGGGATTGAGAGCTCTGTTGGGATCAACATGTCCTGCTCCATGAACAAAAGGAGTCGACTCTTTCCCTGTTGCAAGGTCCCTGATTTTCTTACCTGAATCGTCTAAAGTGTAAGCTGTTGTGATCAAAGCAGATTTTATAGCAGCAATCGACCAATTCGGATAGGCCTTTCGAAGCAATGCAGCAATGCCGCTCACATGCGGGCACGACATAGATGTCCCCGAAATTATATTGAACTCGGTTCTTCTAGGATCAATTTCCAAATCTGTGGGGGCACACGCCCCAGTCCAACCCGCCAAAATGTTCACTCCAGGAGCAATCACATCGGGCTTGAGAATCTCTGGTGTTAGAGAATTCGGTCCTCTGCTCGAAAAAGCTGCGACCTTTGGGGCCGGCGGCGAAGTCCCAACTACAGTTCCTCGGAAAACAATTGTGGCCGTCGGGTATTGGCTCAATCTGATGTATTCCCTTATCTGATCGGCGGCGATTTCACCCACCTCTGTTGCTGGGATAAGGTGAGCATCAGCGAGAAGCTCTTCTCCGCTGTCCGCTGTGTTGGCCAAGATAAACCCGAGCCCGCCGGCTAGCTTCACCGCGCTTCCCTTTCCGACTCTCGCATTGCCGCCGCGATCACAGACGACAATTTTTCCCTGGACTTTCGATGGCTTGAGAGCGCCTGCGTAACAGTACCTGCTTCCGGCGTCTCCGCCGTATATTAATGGAAGCTGGTGATCGACTAGAGGCTCACCGGAGTACAATGAAACACCTCCGAAAACCCGGTTATCGCCGAGGATAACATCGGCTGGGAACTCTCTGTCAACGGTGGAAGCGCCGACTGTGAGAATCCATGGAGCTATGTTGGTGGCCGTAAATGGGTTGGGCCCAGAATTACCGGCGGAGGCGGAGACGAGAACACCATGCTGGGCAGCCCCGAAGGATCCGATGGCTATGGAGTCTCGATCGTACGCTGGAGAACGACCGCTGGCTCCGACGGAGAGCGAAATTATGTCAACGCCGTCGGCAATTGCTTGATCCATAGCGGCCAAAATATCGGAATCAAAACACCCAAATGACCAGCAGATTTTATAGACGGCGATTCTCGCCTTGGTGGCCATGCCTCTGGCTTCGCCGCGAGCGTACGAGAACAAGCTGGCGTTAGCGACCGGGGAGCCGGCGGCGGTGGAGGCCGTGTGTGTCCCATGGCCTTCGGTGTCTCTCGGCGATTTCGACTCATTCGATTCGTCCATTAATCGTCCGATGTAGGCTTCGTAGCCGTCGAAGTAGGCTCTGGCGCCGATGATCTTGCGGTTGCAGGAGGAGGACGGGAAGTCCGGGGCACTGACGCAGGTGCCCTTCCATCGGGACGGAACCGGGCCGAGACCCGAGTCCGAGAAGCTCGGGCGCTCCGGCCAGATCCCGGTGTCGAGGACGCCGACTATGACGTCGTCGGCGTAATCGGAGTTGGGCCATAAGCCGAAGGATTCAGCGAGGCCGAGGAAGCTGGGGGTGTGAGTGGTGTGGAGCTGACGTGGCTGGTCGGGCGTGACGGAGAGGACGGCGGGGTGGGAGAGGAGCTGGGTGGCCTGAGAGGATGTGAGGGCGGCGGAGAAGCCGTGGACGGCGCGGTCGTATGTGTAAAGGAGTTTGGTGGGGTGGGGGGACGGGAGGGATTGGATGATGGAGGTGTACCAGCTCCGGTGAGAGGAGAAGAGGGCGGGCTTGTCTGATTTGGACACGTGGACGATGAAGGTTTTTGGAAGGTCGGATAGGTCGGGCGGGATGGAGAGCGCAGCAGGAACAAGAAAACAGAGGAGGAAAAGGAAGGGAAGGAGGTTGGAACCGGCCATTGCTATCGAGTGTTTGGTTCCCGAGAAAGTGGAGGAAAATCAACAAATGGGTTTGTCTGCAGAACTGCGAAACTGGGTGTGGGGTTTTCTAATTACCACGTGGCTCCATCATTTTTGTTCCGAATTTTGGGCAGGTTCATCCGATTGCCGTAGGTGATCATCTATCGGTTGGATTTTGGAGGATGCGAATGAATAATGTTGTCGCGATGATTGGCCTGCCACAGTACAAAGGGTGGGACCGGCAGGTAAAACGACGTCGAATGGGGGAATCAAATGGAGTTAGGGGGGCTGTAAATCGACTTGAACAATTTTAGTTTGCCTAGGTTTGTTGTAAAGTTTGGCTGATAAATGTTTTACGTCACATCCCCAAATTACTTCTCTCACACCTTTTAATTTTTTAATATTTTTCTATCAAGTGTTAGTGGTGTGTAGAAAATATTTAAAAATTAAAAAGGTGTAGGAGAAGTAATTCGGGGTATGTAAATATAATCTATCTTTACGTTATTACTAAACCAACAATCTTTCTCCTCCAAAAAATCATATCATTCGAGTTTGTTTCAAAAATGATTGAGTCAAGCAAACTACAAGCTCGAGTTTGCATTTGTGCTTACAAAGAGCTAAGCTCAAGCTTGAAAAAAGTTATTTGTATCTTGAGCACACGGCCGACCCTGAGGGTGTGGTATCTAGTGCCACTGCACTGGACTACTGATTTTTGTCTCTTCTCTTATTGCGTGTGCAAAATAACAAGAATGCGCCTATGGTGCAAACGTCCCGTTTATATTGTAAGATTGTAACAAAAACGACCTTAAACAAGCCTTCAGAAGGTCGGAGACAAACTCGAAATCAGAAAGGAAAAAAAATTCAAGGACCAAAAGGTAAGAACACCAAAAATTTAGGGAACAAATATGATATTAACAATACTCGTAAGAATTAGATGACAATGTGAGATTTATCAAAATTCGGTCTCTTCTTGGTTGCTGATTCGCTTCCCACCATAGTCGAGTGGGCAAAAACTGTTCTAGTCTCTTCTTAGTTGCTTGATGACCTCACAACATAACACAACACATCAAAGCTACCCAACAGTGGTGCAGAGACTAGAACACCTTTGCCCACTCGACTTGGGATATATCACACAACCAGTAACCTTAACACCATGCTTAGTTGCAGCCGACGCTACAAGACTCGACAGCTCTTCTACATCGGTTGAATTGTTTCTTACCAGATAGTTGCACTCGACGAGTGTTAGAACCAGAACCATATGATGTATTTTCTCTTACAAGATGGTGGGAGAAAGAACCTATTCCCTTTTCACCCTTCTAAACAAACAACAAGATAAATCACATACCAAATTTCAACTCCGACGAAGCAACAAAACATGGTAACTTTTAAGAACCAGAATTGTTGCTCAATAACAATAAGATGAGGTCAGGGAACAAGGAAAGCAAAAATTTGACACTTCAAACAAACAAAAATCTCAGACAATTTAGTTTAGAACGATTCCGTAACAAAATCTCAATGACAAAAATTAGGTCTATGATGCTAGTAATACCCAGAATTGGCAAAACAACAGTCATTCCCCAACAAACAGAGACATAGGAGCTTCGATAAACAAGACAATCCCTGATTGATCACCGCAACCTTCTTGCCTCCCTCTCGGACTCAAGCAAGGTAAGGATATCCCCCTCCCTCACTGGTCCCTTGACATTCCTCATGATAAAACGGTTCTGGTCATCCAGAAACTTGACTCTCACCTGAGTCACCTGCCCACGAGATCCAGTCCGTCCCATAACCTTGATCACAACAGCATGCTTAATCGTGGATTCCATTCTTCGCGGAAAACAAAATAAGAAAGAAAAATTTAGAATACACAAATATTTGATTTAGTTTCAAACCCTACAATCTAGTACATCAGAGTTAGCGAAATCCCGCCGTACTTAGGGAGGATACAACGGTATCCAAAGCATAACGAATTTACGAAATAAGTAAAACACAAGTTAAAATTCAAGAACCACGACAAAACAGAGCAAAAAACTCAATAGGGCTTCAAAATCTCATGGTATTTGGTAATAGCTGCCACTAAGAAGTGAGCACCAAGCTTCAAAGCAACTTCTTGAAGATTAAATTTCCTTTGAAACAGAATATACAGTAATATAAACCCTAGAAAATGAGATTACAGAAAATTTAATCATTATTCAACAGCTCCTCACATTTTACGATTTCAATAAATTAGATTGGGTTATGGGTACCAAATCTAACCCATATGTTTCTACGAATCAGGCTATAAAAACTAAATAAATAAAATTGTCAGGAACAATGAAAATTTCTCATTCATTCAGAAACCCAACAGAAAATTCAAGCCTAATTCTTATTAAAATAATATAACATAGGATTTACATTATGCGAAAGATAAAACCCTAACCTGGAGGCTGGATGTCCAGATGAGAGCAATCGAGGTCGGAGATGACGGGAAAGCGGCGGCGCGGAAGGGGAGGCTGAATCGCAAGACGAGTGAACGACGCAGTGCAAAGTAGGAGAAAGGAGAGGAAATAGCTTTTTGTATCAACTAGGGCTTGGGTTTTTACGTTAGGTTTACAATTTTACCCTTCATTCATTTTTTTCATTTCATATCAACCGATAATTTTTAGGGTCCGTTTGGTAAGAAGAGGACTCAAATTTTTTATTTTTCTTTCTTTCTTAAACACATGTTTTGATTTAAAAATTTTAAAAAGAAAACTAATGAAAATGGCTTGAAAACTTTGAGTTTTAATGATAAGGACAAAATAAAGGGTAAAGTGAATAGTATCAGGTTTGACTTTTTAGTGTAAAAATGTGGTTTTTCGTTAAAATGAACAGTACCATGAGCTTTTCGTTAAAACTCCCAATTTTAAATCCAAAACCTTATTTGGTATAAAACTTCTCAAAACTAATCCAAAACATCAAAAGTCAAGGCCCAGGCCCAAAACCAATTTCCACACCATTGCATCCCTCCACTCCCCAGCAGCTTCTTACCCCCAACTCGCGCTAACAAGACACATGTTGGTCAGGTCGACGGTCTCAAATTTGAGATCCAACAACCTCCGAAACTAGTGGCCATTCGTTGTTGTCGATTTATCTCGGCCGACCCCATGTCATGCTCAACTGCCTCCACACCACTCCGATGCCAATCAATCATGTCCCATCCAAAAAACAAGTAAATGTTTTAAGGCTCAGCGCATTAGTCTTGCAATGCTTCCAGAGCAAAACATTCTTTCACTTTCTGCTTGTCATGTTAATGTCGGGGTAATGACATATAGTTCGTTTGGAAGTTTTTTTATAAATGACTAAAAGAGTTTTTGGGAAAAATGTGTTTTTTTGTTCCAAAAGCACTTTAAGCGTATTTTCAGAATTCATATGTGCTTTTACTAAGGATTGATTCTAAAACTTTTTCATTAAAACCGTTTTCAGTAATTTTAAAAGCACTTTCAAAATGAGCGACCATATGTTTCGCCAGAAAACTAATTAATCCCTATTGATACAAAGACAAGAAAGAATGAATCATGTGACCATTAATTATAATACCATATAAAATAAGAGATGATGATTGAGTGAAATGTATTATCTTATTATTGGATTAGGTAAATGAGATATTAAATAATTGAGGAATATGTATTTTCTCAGAAGTTAGCCACCATTTCATAGGAAAAAAGACACTTAATTTCTTCATATTATATTTTCTGTCAGTCTAGTTGGCGAGTTTATCTAATTTTGACCCGCCGAATTCAAAGTTAATGAGTAATTTGGATATGCTTAATGCGATATACGAAGATACGAGATGATTGTTGATGTTATTGTGTTGGTATTACTTGACTTTTGGTATGATCAATCTAAATCATACTAAAAATCTTTAAATATATCATATGCGGTTACAATAAAAGTCATCGTGTATCAAGATTGATAATTTATTTCTTTGAAATTTCAAATTTATTTCTTTTCAAGTTTCTAGAAAAAAGGGGCACTACAAATTTTATTTCAAAGCGGCATATATTCCATGAAAATACTTAAGATCAAAGAAATCAATGTGAATGATTGTCGGTCGTTAATAAATGTAAGATCTATTTCAATCAACAGTCGACATTCAATCATGCGGGTGAGTGACCCTCCCTAACAAAACCAATAAATTTTGGAATGGCTAAAGCCTAGGAAACAAGTATTCTTCATACCAAGTTGCCATGTTGCGTTACACGTTTGAAGGCTTGAAGCTCAAGCACTAGATAAGTAAAGATCTACTGGTAATCAATGATTGAGTTACAGATACTGAAGAATATATCTAACGGACATAAAACTTGGTGTGGGTCCAAATCTGATGGGAAAACTAGTATAATTGTATTGTGGCCATTCATGCAGTGCACCAGATCCGATTCCCATATCCTTCCCTTGTTCTATCCACCGTCCAGCAGTCACTGAAATCGTGCCTCTGTGGCTCTGATTCTGGTGTTATTTTCTTAGTTGTCACTGCATTTCTGTGTTGTGTTTGTGTTGTGCCAGCCACTATGATTTATAAAACGGATAAGGATTCTCTCCCCTTCTTTTTTTTCTTCTTTCATTTTCTGTTTGAAAGCTCAAAATTTCATCTTTGTAGGGAGAGAAAGAAGAAAAAAAAAATGTTAGAGGAGGAGAGGGAGGGGAGTAGGGTTTGATGCCCCATGCATGATGTTTGGTGCATAATAAAGATAGTATAGGGTTTGATGCATGCATAATGAATTAGTATAGGGAGGGTTCGGTAAATTGAATAAAATTATATTATATATCAAATATATATATATACACACACAATATATTCGGGTCGGATTCGGGGACGGATATGGATTGGGGACCCCTATAACCATATCCAAAACCATAACCGAATAAAGTTCACAGTTTTTCCCCATATCCATACCATACCCGAATTTTCATATCCAAATCCAATCCATTCGGGCTGTTATCCGCGGTTATCGGGTTTAACAGTTAGAATTGACATCTCTAGAGGGGAGGGAAAAAAAGGAGGGGAGGGAATCTCCGTCCTTATAAAACCTCTTTGTTTACCTTTCATAGTCATCTTTTGTTTCAATTCTTTCTAATTTAGGTTGAATTGATAGACCTCTCATTGTTTCACTTCCATCTTTCTTAACATTAAATGTTACCGGCATTGGATAATCTAAATTCACGGGTTCACAGTAAAAATAGTAATCTAAATCAATGTATGTTATCTAATGCTGGTAGCATTTAACAGTAGAAAAAAGTTGTAGATGGGTGGGTATTTTCCATGTTGCATGCAGGCCATGTGTGGGTTTCCACATTTCTCTTGATTCCATTGCGGAATGATCCTTCCATTCTGTAGACAAGTTCACCTTCAAGTTTCATAAATATCAAAATTCTAGCAACATAACCAAAAGAAAATTAAAGGAAAAAAAAGGTTCTGTATTTCAATCTAATTAATTAAATTACGACTAAAATTAAACATCTACCCTTGACATTTAAATTCCTTGCTTTTCCTTTCTGGGTTTTTATTTTCAGCAAATAAAATTGCAAATTCGACAAACTTTTTCCCAACTTTTGATCCTTATTCCCAATGTATTCTGCAGTAATCAAATACCCTCAACCAGTCAGAGTCGGGAAGCAACTCTCAGACCTTGTGAGCCCTTTGCCTGCATTTATCTTTGTAGGACTACTTGGAGTTGATCTCAAACCCCCCCTCGGAGAATCCAAACTGCGCCGGAGAATCTGTCTCATGGCGGATATCAAGTGAATGGTAGGGTTTGGAGGAGGCCCTGAGTCCTTAAACTTTTTGCAGAAGTTCATGTGTGTGGCCATGGCTTCTTCCGTGCTGATCAGCCTCTTCTGCGACCTAACAATCTCATCTTTTATAGCTTCTGCACACAACCCACAAATCCAATGGCCCTGATATCTCTCCCTCACGTGCTCAATGTACGCAGGTGTGCACTCTTCTGTTAATCCACAGCAGTCGCATTGTACGAACTCGATTTCGATGGGGGAAACGAGTTTTGTTGTGGTTTGTTGTGGCTGAGTTTCCGCGGCCGCGGCCGGTAGAACAATCGTGTCGGTGCTGACGATAGTTGCGGACATTGCCATTATTGTTAAACCTGCAAACAATGCGAGCAATGCAAATATGATTTCTAGAATCATGAGCAATGTGTAACATCTGATGGGAATCATGGGAAGTTATGTGTGTTTTTTTTTTTATAAGAAAAACAGAATTCGGCTTTGGATAACAAAAAACGTTGAGCTTCTTAGCAAAAAATAAACAAGGTTTGAACTGGAAATCCCAACTATGTTCTTGAAATAGCTTTGTTAGTTTCCTTCTTCCTCAAAAGATAGAAAAATAAAATCATGGGTTTTGCATATTAATTCCAATCCTACATGAATCAAAAGAAAAGAAGAAATCTTGCACCATTTTTTCTTCTAAAAATAAAATAAAAAACATACTTGCAGCGACATGTAAATTGGTTAAAAACGTTTTCCTTTGAACTCAACGTATCACGAGTTCAGTTCCCCTTCCAATATCGCTTGTATCAAAACAAAAATGAAAAACATGTTTTTGAAAATGAGCTTCTCATTGAAAAGTGAAAACAGAGAAATATCTAGTTGCAATTCAAATGAAACAAGTTCAAGTTAAAAAGACGTGAAGATTTACCCGCAGAAACTGCAGAAGCAGATCAAAAACTAAACCCAAGATTTCCTTTTCGGTTATTTTCTTCTTCTGAATTTCTTCTAATTTGGGTTTTTTTTTTTTTTTTTTTTTTTTTTTTTTTGTGCGTATCCTCTATCGCTCTTTCTCCCAATCTCCTTCTTCAACCTTCTCTTCCGCAGCCATTTCCAAAAGAAAAAATATTCAAACCTCAAAACTCTTTTTATCCAAGCAGAGCCTTAATTTTCAGCTTTCACAAACTTTGCTAGCTGAATTCTCTTCCTCTTCCTGATGCTAGACTCAAACTTTGGTCTTTTTTTTCTCTCTCTGATCTCCTTTCTGTGTTTTTGGAAAGAACCCAACTCTTAATATTACGAGCAAACAAAGAGATTGCTTTTTGTTTCTCCTCCACAAAATCTTCTACTCAACAATATATGAATAGTCGAGAAGTAGAGATGCAGAGAGGAAAACACAACACACGTTCTAGAGAGAGAGAGAGAGAGAGGTGCAAGAGAGAGAAGACACAATGATTGAAGGCTTAAGGTGGCTTAAGGTGCTGGACTACTACAAGTAGAT
This sequence comes from Malus fusca, assembly GCA_035220775.1. Taxonomy (NCBI): domain Eukaryota; kingdom Viridiplantae; phylum Streptophyta; class Magnoliopsida; order Rosales; family Rosaceae; genus Malus; species Malus fusca. Next base: position 14,223,275 of record CM069067.1, on the reverse strand, counting down.
TCGACCTCAACAGCATTTGCTGTCCGGGAATTCTGACCGTTGATTTATTTGATTGCCAGCTAAGCATTATCATGTTTTCAGACTATTCTTACCCAATATGTGCTGTTTGGGGGAAGAGGATCCTCTCCTGAGCTCAGGATGGGGATCTTCCTGATCAGCTTATCTAGGCCGTTCAAATTTAATCTAATGATTGTAATTATTATAACTTTTAGAAGATCCTCCTGTTTGGAACCGTTGAATTAAATTTGAACGGTCCAGATTGGCTGATCAGGAGGATCCCCACCCTGAGCTCAGGAGAGGATCATCTTCCCTGTTTGGGGGAGGTTTTTCCATTTTCTTTGTTATTTAAACCAATTAATTGCATCCACGTGTAAGCCAAAAACGTGTAAGCTACGGGTTTAAAGTCTTTTGTTTTTTAATAACTAGGCAAACATACAAAACAAAGAGACTTCCAAAAGTCCTTTTTTCCCAATCAAATTACTGCTAAGCTTTCAGCTGATATGCACCACACAAGCCCTAACTAGGTCTTCCCCAGGCTGCTTATAAATGGTAATCTCTATATTTCCACTGCTTTTTGTCATTTCACAATGGAGCTATCCAACAATTTTAAAGAGCCACAAAAACAGTTATTCTGTTTGCATTACTGGTAGTGTATACTGTAGAATGCAGATGTTTTAGTATGGAAATAAAACATATATGAATGAATTACAAATACACAATACAAGAATGAAAGAGATTGGTAATGCCAAGGGAAATAAATTGCTTGCAACTACTTGTATACACTCCCTTAGTCAGCTTTCTATCTCTTGCTTAAGAATAGATTGGTGTCAAACCGACTGTCTTTCATATGTCAGTTATGGAGAGAAATAGTAAGTATATAGTGAGATGTGAGCTTATGCTAGTTGTATACAACTTAATACTATTACGTTTACAAAATTGTTGTTTTGTTTGATAAATTTTCAGGATATGCTCATTGTATATTACGACATGCACATGCATGCTCACATATCTAAACTCAACCCAAAAACTCAAAGCTCATACCTCTTTCTTCGAAATCAGGAAAATAACGTCATCACATGTGAGTTTTTACAATTTATATGTGGGTATTTCTGTAATTTCAGTTTTGTGCATGGTATGCATGGCTTGTCAATGGCCGGTTTGTCCTATTTCAGTCCAAAGATTAAGAACATTGGTCTTTTTTTACAGTTTCCCTTCTATTTTTCATGTGGGCCCCATACTGTCATGATTCCTCCATATCTTAGTAAACACAATAATGATCCGTAATCACAATCAGACTCCTTATTTTCATTCTAATTGCGAGTACGTAAACACGCTTAATGTATTTACAAGTAATTAAACTGCTTTGCTTGAAGCTATCGTCATATCCCATGCTCGACTCCACCGTAGCACGATATTGTCCGCTCTAGGCATACCATTACCTCCTGGATTTGTTTCTAGGAACTTAGACGAGAACTTCCCAATGTGTCACCCATCCTAGGATTGCTCTCGCCGGAACTCGCTTAACTTCGAAGTTTCGTGAGTTCCCAAAAGGCCTCGTGTTATATGGAGGTGGGCATGTACATATAAGGCACATCACCCCCTCTCTGTTGGTCGATGTGGGATGTTACAATCCACCCCCCTTAGGGGCCCGACGTCATCGTCGGCACACTCGCACCACATGGTAGAGTGGCTCTGATACCATTCTGACACATCTCAGTCTCGACTCTGCCGTAGCACGATATTGTCCGCTTTGGGCCCCGGCCACGTCCTCACGGTTTTGTTTCTGGGAGCTCAGACGAGAACTTTCAAGTGGGTCACCCATCCTGGGAATGCTCTCGCCTGAACTCGCTTAACTTCGAAGTTCCGATGGAATCCGAAGCCAGTGAGTTCCCAAAAGGCCTCGTGCTATATGGAGGTGGGCATGTACATATAAGGCACATCACCCCCTTTCCGTGGGTGGCGGTCGGCCGTCCTGGCTCGTCGGAAAATTCAACTATTTCAAAAAATTCTCAAATTTTACAGAAATGAAGATCTCAAATGGTAGAGCAAACTTTACACATGTGGCTAAGTCCAATTTGGTCAGGAAAAGCCCCAATTTCATCCAAACCCACCAGAACCCTAGAAATTGGGTGACTTCGATTCGGCTTCTCCGGTGCTCCGCCGCCTCCAAGGTTGTTTGGGCTTTGTTCTTTAGCTCAAGGAGAGTCTAATGGTGGTGGAGATCAACGGAATTTCATTCAAAATTGGTGGATTTTCACCAAGCACCTCACAGTGCCGTTGCCACCTTATTCCCCAAAACAGGTCTAATCCCGTCGAATATTTGATAATCAATGAAGGAGAAGGAACATGATGGTGTTTACAGGTGATGACAAGGTGTGGGTCGTCGGGAAACCGACGAAAAATGGTTGGAAATCATGCAGGTTCGATGGGGAATGCGGGTCAACCCGTTTTCCCCCTTTTCTTTTTCTCTTATTTCCTCTCATTTCCTTCCTTCTGATTAGGCAGCCTATTTCCCTTATCTCTCATTTCTCTCATTCCCTCTTCATCTCAGCCACACACGTGGCACTCCCATTGCTCCAAATTTTCTAGAGCCTTTCGAATTATTGGGAAAATATCTATTTTGCCCTCGACTTCGATCGTTAATAACTTTTTCGTTATAACTCCGTTTCACTAACGGTTTTCGCCTACGCGCTCGTAGGATCGAAATTTATCCAAATATGTCAAGAAACATGCAAAATATATGAGGATAAAATACGTCCTCGTCAAATTATGTTTATTCAAAGAGGGACATTTTTGTCATTCCACTTCCGGAAAAAAAAAATTCCACATAATCATATATTTAAATTTTTTCTAGGGTATTACATTCGACCCCCATTAAAATAAATCTCGTCCTCGAGATTTCTACCCTCGAATAACTAAAAGGAATTATCGCCAATTCCCCCATTCCATGTATAGTGAATAAAACCATAACCTCAATCTACGATTTTATTCAAGCCCCAAAAATAAATAATTCAACGAAGTAATCATCTATACTCAGATTTTCTACCACCCTCATTGGTAGAATAAATATCAGAAATTCTAGCCATACACATTGGCAAAATAAATATCAAACATCAAGCCATAATTCTCATTGGCTAGATAAATACCATAATATCAAGCCACATCTACCATTTTGGTAAAACTACTTACCATCATTGGCTATACGCAACCATTATCACGATTCTTCATCAAAATTTCTAGCCATAATCACTAGCAATATCAAACATCAGAAAATTTTGCCATATTCATCTTTGGCAAAACAAATATCATAAATTCTAGTCGTAATCCTCATTGGCCAAATTAATATCAGAATTTCAAGCCACATCTACTATTGGTAAAACCACTTACCATTATTGCCATTTTCATCCGTGGCAAAACAAATATCATAAGTTCGAGCCGTAAAGATCATCGGCTAAATAAATACCAAAATATCAAGCCATAATCATCAGTGGCTAGGCAAAAATCACAATTTCAAGCCAAATCATTTAAATTGGCAAATCAAATATAAGAAATTCCAGCCAAACCCATTGGAATTTCAAATCACAATCACTGGTAAAATCACTTACCAATATTGGCTATACACAGCCGTCACCACGATTCACTGCCAGAACTCGTGTGCCAACATAATCCAATCTGATGATCGGTCTCGCGGCCGATTACCCTCACTTCAATCTAACCACAACATCAAGAAGTAGGGTACCGATAATGTCCATTTAATCCTACATCCCAGAACTAAGGACCCTCCCCACGGGATATGGTACAAGTTCGGCCATGTAAGCCTCCAGAAGTTTAAGGGATCGAAACCCAGGGCAGCGCGCGGTGCCCCTCACTCCTAGTAACTCTCAATCCATGAGTGTCCATTTCCAATGGCCATACCACATGGACTATCCCTCAGAAGTAGTCCGATTGTATAACACCCTCTGAAGGTTTAGGGGATCAAAACCCAGGGGAACCTCACAGTCCATTCCACTCTCAGGTCATCAAAATCATCCAGGGAACCTGCATTTACAAGAAATTATGAAATAGTGCAACCACAATGCAAATCATAATTTCCACTTACAAAACTCCATAGTTGCCATGGAAATTGCACATGCCACATACGCGAGTGGTCCTCCATAAATATGTCACCTGGATGCCACTTTATTCACAAAATTTTTAAATAATGCATTCACAATTCATATGCATTTCACATAAATGCCTCATGATTCATAAAACTTGTGAAATATAACAATATCACCACAATCATAGTTCACATTATCAAAACAAAAGAATATAAATATAAATTCACTCTCATGTTAGTGTGATATTCATAAAACATATGTATTTGACGAGGAAATATTTTATCCTAATATATTTTGTCATGTTTCTTGACATATTTGGATAGAGCTCGATCCTATAAGCATGTAGGCGAAAACCGTTCGTGAAACGGAGTTATAACAAAGAAGTTATTAACGATCGAAGTCGAGGGCAAAATAGATATTTTCCCATTAATTCGGAAGGCTCCAGAAAATTTGGAGAAATGAGAGTGCCATGCCATGTGTGTGGCTGAGATGAAGAGGGAAGGAGAGAAAGGAGAGATAGAGGGAATAGGCTGCCCAATCAGAAGGAAGGAAAAGAGGGGCAATGAGAGAAAAAGAAAAGGGGGAAAACGGGTTGATCCTCATTCCTCATCGAACTCGTGTGATTTCTGACCATTTTTTGTCGGTTTTCTGGTGACCCACACCTTGCTATCACCTGAAAACACCATCATGCTCCTTCTCCTTCATTGATTATCAAATATTCGACGGGATTAGGCCTGTTTTGGGGTATACGGTGGCGACGGCACCGTGAGGTGCTTGGTGAAAATCCACCAATTTTGAATGAAATTTTATCGATCTCCACCACCATTAGACTCTTCTTGAGCTCAGAAAGAAAGCCCAAACAACCTTGGAGGCAACGGAGCACCGGAGAAGCAGAATAGAAGTCAACCAATTTCTAGGGTTCCGGCGGGTTTGGATGAAATTGGGGCTTTTCCCAACCAAATTGGACTTGTCCATAGGTATAAAGTTTGCTCTACTCTTTGAGATCTTCATTTCTGTAAAATTTGAGAGTTTTTTGAAATAGTTGAAATTTCCGGCGAGCCAGGGCAACCGACCGTCACCCACGGCAGCACGGGTGGCGGCGGTGGACAGATGGCCTTCAATGATATTTTTAGGCTAAATTAGATATCCTGAATTCATTTTTGAGATTCGTATGACGTAGGTTGATCGTTTGGACCTAAATTCACTACAATACGTTACTTGGTCAATGTAGGAATCGATGATCCGACCGTTGGATCGTCACCAAACTTTGAGACATTATAATACCTAATATTTTGGGACCTTAGGAACTTATGGATCGGGAATCCAACTTACGAATCTTCCCGAATTAGATTTCTAAGTTCGTAAAATAAAACGTCGACGACCACTTGAATTGTGATTGGTGGAGATGGATCATAATGAAATTTTAGTATGTTGTTCTAGAAGCGTAATGTGAACTACGAATGGCGTGATCCCTTTGTAGGGTACGTAGGCAGTCTAACGAGTATGTTAGATGCAGCCATAAAATAATCCAAATTTATTATTGTGCTGGATTTCTTCTAGGAAAGAAATTATTATGGTTAATAGCGTTGAAATTGGTCATGAATTTATTTTGGCCTATCACAGGATTTTAGCTTCCAAATAAGAATTTTTGTGTCGTTACAGGTATAAACTCCTTCAAATAATTTGTTTAAATAAATTATATACATAGTAACAATTAGTATTATCATATTGGAATGTCTACTTAATCCTATATCAAATTAATTAGCTAGAGAGTAAAAGTAAAATATATTATATATATTAGTTAAATTGAAGAACCTTAATTAAACCAGTCTTGCTATCCTAAGGTCCTCATTTTGAGGACTTTTGAGGATTAAATGCATATTAGCCACAAGATTATATTAGTTTAGATCCAAAGGCTTAAAATATTTTACAACTTAATAAAGCAAAACAAGAAAATGAGTTTTCTTATGGTTCGTGGATTTTAAGTTGACTAATATAATCTTGTGGCTAATATGCATTTAGTCCTCACAGATCCTTTAAAAATCAAGACCTTAGGAGAGCAGGACTTTATTTAAACCTTAGGAGAGCATGACTTTATTTAAACTAGAGTATGATATTTAATTGTTTTGTAAATTTTAATTTAGTGTGTTGAAATGAAACTTGTAGGGTTCGTTTGATATTATTTTGTTTTCGATTTTTATTAGTTTTTATTTTTCTTGAGATAGGGATTAAGAATGCAAGAGAAATGAAGAATGATGGAGGAGAGATGGTGGAAGAAATTATGTAAAAGAATGGAACATAATGAAATCAAAACTAAAATCAAAACCTAAAACAATTTTAATTTATTTTGTATTAAGGCCTATTTTATCTGACAAGGGGAAGTGACACACCCCGACCGAGATCAAGGCATGCTGGCCGTCACGTGAGAGTGACGTAGCCATATGCACAGTGCGGAAGCGATGATGATAAGAATTATACGAATAATTGAAAACCAAATTACTAGAGTGCACTACTAAACAGAAAGTGATAGGAGTTAGTTACAACAGTAAACACTCCTAATCAGAGCATAAAGTCTAGGTGCAATCCAGTAGGACAAGTACTAATTACACAGTACCAAGAATGTCCTACTATAATGTAGAATAGTCAGAACAGCCGACGTCCTCAAGCCACCAACATCAACTTACTTAAAACCTGGAGGGGCGCAAAACAGAAAACGTGAGTGGGCAAAAACAAATGTTTTACAAAACCATTTAATTAATCAACATATCTAACCCCTCGCTGTAAAACATGTATAATTTTCCCAGAATCAAGATGTAAGCATATACATACATACATATATATATCTGAAATCATATCACTTCAGTTCATGTTTCACATAATCATTTTCATATGTATGCCATGCCAAAATATAACTAAGTAAACAATCCAGGTAAGAATAATTTCATAGAAATGTGATATGTTAGCCGGAACCCCTGTGGTAGTCTGTACGGCTGAATTCATAGCTCAAACTCAATCTAGCCGGAGTCACTACTATGACCTATACGGCAATATACTGCACATAAGTCGGAACCACTACAAAGGGTCTGTACGACAAGGTTTGGTGTAATATAGTTATGCTCACTACTACGCCATCATGCTAGCTGTGCGATAAATCGTTAGTCACATATGAGTCGAAACCACTTATAGTGGTCTGTATGACAAGACTGTGCACCTAAATTGGATCCAATGTAAGCATATGGTGCGGGAGGTGACATAATATACAGGCCTTTGCCCACTCTCTCTGGCTAAATCGCAATCACCATGGTGCAGGTTATGAGTTCAATGTTCATCAATGCATTTATAATCATTCTATTCACAACTAAGGCCTTTGTCTTAATCACATCTCATATAGACAATCAACATGTTCATCTCATTTATTGAATGGGTGCATCTAACCTCTCGTTAGACTGCCTACGTACCCTAAACAGGGATCAAGTCGTTCGTAGTTCACCTAATCAAACATAACTTACCTGAACTTACATGTGCCTCCACAGCACCACATTTATATATATATATATATATATGCAACCATGAATGCATATTCAAAATATAAAAGCAATTGGCATATTAATTCAAAGCATACTTTTCTTAAAAATGCATTTCTGGGAAATATATCAAGTATATAATTATATACTGAAAACAAAAGCCCACTCACTGATATGTCAACGGGTTGTAACCCCCGAGTCGCCCGTGGATACGCTCGTCCTCGGAATAAGTCTCACCTATATGCGAATTAACTATAAAAACGTTATTTTAAATCATATAGGCAATACTAGCTAATAACTTCTCATACATTGCTCAAAATAGGTATATGAATATACCACAGTGATCTACACAACCTCACGAACATTGTGATATTTTTAGAAAAAATTAACTATGGCTCACGCGCCCTCACGCGCCGGGGAGGGCACGGCCTCACGCGCGGCCCACGCGCATCGTCTTCAACCTCCAGACGCCGGAACTGTGTCATCGGCGCCGGATTCTGGGCAGACCTGCAACTACCCATTTCTCACTCGTTTTTTCACCATTTTTCACATATTTTATACCAAAATGAAGCTCTTAACTTGTAGAACACAATCATACTAATTTAAAGTTCTAAAAGTCACGGAATCTCACCGGAGAATTCCAAGAAAACCGGCCAAACTTCGTCCCCACGATCTCGACGTCCAAAACCTTCAAACAAAGCACTCCGAGCTTCCTTGGGACCTCACTAAGCTCGCTATAAGCTTGGATTGTCCTAAAACACAACCATTTAAAAGTTCGTGAATAGTGCTCAACTCGGAGCTTGAATTTTCAACGTGATATCGAACGAGTTCTTACCTGAAATTGGTACCTTTAAACTCGTATGGTCCTCACGAACACAATGGTACTAATTTTGGCCGCGATCCGTGAAGTTTCAAGTGTCTTGGGTGCTTGTCCGTGCCATTTCGAAGGAAAAAGAGTGAAATCGAGAAAGAGAGAGCACGGGAGAGTGAGAGAGAAAAGGTATGTGTGGTCCAAAACCACCAATCAAAAACCAATAATTCCCTTACTTCCAATTGGGTCCAAAAACTTAGGGAAAAAATAATAAATGGGTCCAAATCCAACTTAAATTAGATAATACACATTAACGTCCAAGGGTATTCTCGTCAATTCACACCGTCGATAAATATAAATTTGGGATGGGTTGGGACAGGAAGGGGGCCGGCGGCATATAAAGAGAAAATAGAGAGAGATCTGTTTGTAGGGTTGTGTAGAGGAATGTGTGTTATCCTCCCTATGCAGTGCCTTTATTTATAGTAACAAGAGAGAAGAAATCCTTCACTTCCAAGGAATACAAGTCCATATAGGAAAAAAATAACTAGAATCAAATATAATCTAGGATTTGCACGATCACACTTAAACTAGAAGTTTATAACACTCCCATTTGAGTGTGTAAATACTCAAGTAGATTCGGCATCATGTAGAGGTTGAGGAAGTCGACTCGATGACACTGATTTTATTCTCAATAAGATAGGAACTTGCATAAGAAAGTAAGTCTCACAAAAAATCTAATGGCTATGGTAAAAACCTGAGTAGGGACAAAACCCATAGTCTAAGGAAAAATGCGTGAGAAATGCAAAGTCAAATGAAACGTCTACAGGATGTCATCAGGGATATGATCAACCTAAAGTGGGTGCCTCGTTAAAACCTAGTTAGGTAGCAAAAACTCAGTGGGAAAAATGCTCATAATCGTAGGGAAAAAGAGTACATTAAGATCAAGCAAGTATACTTTAGGATACTCCCCCTGAGTTTGACACAACTCCAAAGAGAACTAGCAATGTTACAACTCAGAAAGTTTACGCATACCAATTCCTTGAACAAGCTTTTGAAACGTCGCCTTCAGTAGTGATTTGGTGAAGAGGTCGGCTAGATTGTGTTATGAATGGATTTTCGTGACATCAATCTTCTAATGCTCTTGTTGTTGATGTGAGAATAAAAACTTTAGTGCAATATGCTTGGTGTTGTCTCCTTTGATGTAACCCTTCTTGAGCTATTTGATGCATGATGTATTATCTTCATATATCGTCGTCGGGAAATCAACGACGGGGTAAAGATCGCAAGAGCTTCGAATATGGCCCACAATTGCTCTCAACCAAAAGCATTCCCGAGTTGCTTCGTGTAAGGTGAGAATTTCAGCATGGTTAGACGAAGTGGCAACTAATGTCTGTTTAGTTGACCTCCAAGAGATTGCGGTGCCTCCAATGGTAAAGATATAACCCATTTGAGAGTGCGCCTTGTGCGGATCATATAAGTATTATGCGTCGTCATAATCGACAAGGCAAGAATCGACTCGAGCTAAGGAGGTGCGGCATCACTCGAGGATCCATAGGGATAGAACAAGCCCAAATCCATAGTACCCTTAAGTAGTGGAAAATGTCTTTAACACCAGTCTAGTGTCTGCGTGTTGGTGCATTACTGTATCTTTCCAAAAGATTAACAGCGAAAGAGATGTCGGGTCTAGTGCATTGAGCTAAGTACAATAAAGCACTTATCGCACTTAGATAAGGAACTTCAGGTTCCAAAATCTCTTCATCATCCTCATTCAGACGGAAGGGATCTCATTTTGCATTTAATGATCGAACAACCATAGGAGTACTTGAAGGCTTCGCTTTATCCTCATTAAAGTGGTGCAACACCTTATGGGTGTAGTTCGTTTGATGTACTAAGATTCCATCCAAACGGTGCTCTATCTCGAGACCGAGATAGTATCGAGTCTTTCCTAAATCTTTCATCTCAAATTCTGACTTTAGGTGCACGGTAGTTCTCGCGAGCTCTCAGGAGTTCCAATGAGGTTCATGCCATCGACATAAATTGCAACTATCACAAAATCAGAATATGACTTCTTAATGAACACACAAGGGCATAGTTCATTGTTCACATATCCCTGACTAGTCAAATACTCACTTAGACGATTATACCACATTTTTTTGGATTGCTTCAAACTGTATAGTGAACGCCTCAGCCGAATTGAGAGCATGTTCCGGGGTTTGGAAATATTTGATCCAATCACTGTAAGTCATTCGGGAACTTTCATATAAGTTTTCGTATCAAGATCCCTATAGAGATACGCAATTACTACGTCCATCAGCTGCATACTCAGTTTTCCGGAAACTACCAAACTGATAAGGTACCGAAAAGTAATCTCATCCATAACGGGTGATAAGTTTCATCATAGTTAATTATAGGCCGTTGTGAGAAGCCTTGTGTAACAAGACGAGCTTTGTAACGCATAATTTCATTTTTCTCATTACGCTTCCGAATGAAAACCTACTTGTAGCCAACGGGCTTTACATGTGGATGAGTATGAGCTACAGGTCCAAACACCTAACGCTTCGCAAGCGAATCGAGTTCGACTTGGATTGCTTGTTTCTAGTTTGACCAATAGGTTTTACGTCGACATTCACCAACGGAACGAGGTTCAATGTCATCGCTCAACATGATCTCAGTAGCTACTGCATATGCTAATGCATTGTCGACAATCATCTTATTTATACACCAAAGATCATCTGAGCTAGCATAATAGACCGAAATCTTACGATTCTCAGGAGGTGGATTCTTCTATTTAAGGACGCTTCCGTAATCTAGAATTTCATCATGCATTGGATAGAATGAGTAAGCGACAATTGAATTCATGATAAGCTCTTCAGGTGCTTATGTCGTGGGTTTCCTCTTCCCGGGGTGTGAATCATTTGAACCAAGAGGTCTGCCACGCTTTTATGTAGGGGCAGATGATTGGCTAGCCGTTAATGTACGTGGATCGGCTAAACTGGCGTCCTGGGCCTCCAAGAGGGAAGTACGTCGTACATTTGGTACATCCATCCTTGCAGGCATCGTAACTGGAATATGGGATCTTATCACTCGCGCTAGACTGGTAAAAGCATCTGGCATGCTCTGAGCTATGCTCTAAATATCTAATATGCGCTGCATTTCAGTCTCAGATTGAGCGGTACAGAGATCTAAATGAGATAAAGTGCGAGTCGTCCACGATAATTCGCGTCGTTTTTCAGGAACGTTGACGTTCTTATCTCCCCCTAACGACGAGAAAACTGTCTCATAGAAGTGACAATCCGCGAAACGAGTGGTAAACATATCGCTTGTCAAATGTTCTAAGTAGGGGTGGGTTCGGTTCAAATCGATTCGGTTTTTTGCCAAAACCGAAACCAAACCGAAATTTCGGTTCGGTTCGATTCGGTTCATTTTTTTTCGGTTTTTTTCGGTTCGGTTTTTTTTTTGTTCGGTTTTTTCCAGTTCGGTTTCGGTTCGGTTTCGGTTTTTTGTTTTTTTTTCTTTTCAAAAAATGAAAAACATTGAAATTTTAAATTTTAACATATCCAACACAATCATAACATAAGCATTCTAACTAGAATCAAAGACAATGAAAATAAACATTTAAAGTTGAATTAAAATCATCAATCAAGTCTTCCAAAGTCCAAACTAACAACCTCACAACACAAAAATCGTACAAATGACTTAGAAAAGTTAAATTGTATAATGTTGTTCAAAGATCAGTGTTGTTTGCTTGTAACTACATGTTGACAACTTGATTAGTAAAAGTAATGCGTGGGTGGATTTATTTAGTGTGTGTTGGATTATTTTCCATCACAAATTACCCAAGTAATCTACCCGAAATAAATGTTTATGGGTTCTGTTACATGTTATATGAGAGTAGATTTGGAAAAGAAAGCTGGGGTAGAAGTAGACAGTGCTATGGAGATGGATGTAGGTACTTGAGGAGGAGGTTTGGTTCCGGAATCTTATATGGGGGAGAAATAATAGGTTAGGGTTTAGAGCTTTTATAGGCCTTTTTTTAATATTTTGAGCTTAAAGTTTGGCAACACATTGGGTTTAGCACATTTTAACTTACAAATTGGGTTTAGAAAATAATACCCATAACAAATAATTAAATAAAAAATTTAATTTAATTAATTCGGTTCGGTTCGGTTTAGTTCGGTTTCTAGATCACTAAAACCGAACCGAACCAAAAGAATTCGGTTCGGTTCGGTTTTTTCAATTCGGTTTGGTTTTTTCGTTCGGTTCGGTTTTTTCGGTTTCGGTTCGGTTCGGTTTTCGGTTTTCGGTTTTCGGTTTTCGGTTTTTTGAACCCACCCCTAGTTCTAAGTAACGAATAATCGAAGGAGAATCATATCCGACATAGATTCTCATCCTTCGCTGAGGCCCTATTTTTGTAAGTAAAGGCGGCGAAATCGGCATATAGATCGCACAACCAAAAACGCGTAGATGTGATATTTCAGGTTCGTATCCTGTAACCAATTGAAATGTGCTATATAGTGGGGTCACAACAGGCCTCAGGCGAACCAACATAGCTGCGTGCAATATTGCATGGCCCTAAGCAGCGATCGAGAGCTTGGTACGTATGACCAACGATTGAGCAATCATTTGTAAGCATTTAATGAATGCCTCTGCCTGGCCGTTCTGGGTGTGAACATAGGGTACATGATGTTCAACTTCAACCCCAACCGACATGCAATAGTCATCAAAAGTTTTAGATGTGAATTCTCCAGCATTATCTAATCAAATAGATTTGATCGGATAATCAAGGTGGTGAGCCATGAGCTTGATAACCTGAGCCAACAGTTTGGATAATGCAATGTTCCTTGTGGACAACAAGCACAAGTGTAACCAACATGTGGAATCGTCAACCAAAACCATAAAATATCTAAATGGTCCGCATGAATAGTGAATCGGTCCACAAATGCCCCCCTGAATCCTTTGTAGAAAAATAGGAGGATTTGAACGAATCTTGTCATAAGAAGACTTAATAATAAGTTTTCCCATAGAGCAGGTTTCACATGCGATTTCTTGAATCGAACCTAAACTTCGGGTTAGTGGATGCCCGTGTGAAGATTTAAGGATACAACGCATCACTGTTTGTCCAGGGTGTCCTAAACGATCATGCCAAAGTGTAATTTCATGTGTGGTCCCAGAGGTAGGGCCGACCATATAGTGGCTTTCTACGGGGCGTATGGTCGTAGTATACAGACCACTCAAGATACGCTTCATCTTTTCTAAAATACGCTTCTGGCCATATTCGTAGGAAGTTATGCACATAAATTCAACTCCATTTTCTACATAGGTTTCAATATGGTAATTATTATCTCTAATGTCCTTGAAACTCAACAACGTTCTTCCGAAACGCGGAGAATAAAGTGCATCATCAATGGTCAAAATTGTACCATTGGACAACATTATATGTGTCTTACCGTATCCTTCGATCAGGTTGAAAGGGCTTGAGAGGGTTGTCAGATGTGCATTCTTAGGTATGAAGTTAGTGAAATAGATGCGTTCACGCAAAACGATGTGCGTGGTTGCATTATCTGCCAGACAATTAAATTCCCCACTAGTCATGCATAAAAGTTCTAAAAACAAATATCCATTCAAAATAATTTGAAGTGTTCAAGGATGGTAATTAATTAAAAACGTAATATCCAAAAAAAAAAAATCACCAACAAATAATCCAAACATAAAGGAAAATTGTTCAAAATTAAACAAAAAAACAAGAGGGGGTGATAACTAGAAAAATAGTTTATGTCTAAGATTCTAATCTTCCATAGGGGTGATAACCTCTTGAAAGTCAGAAACCTCCATCTTGGTACTCTCTTATTCGTCCACTTGCACAAAGTTTGATTTAAGCTTCTTACGCTTAGAATGATATTCAGCTACAACCTTTTGTGGAGCTCGGCAAACATGGGACCAATAGTCCTTTGAACCACAGTGATAGCACATATCTGTATCCATGGTTTCAGGTGCTTTGCCATTGTTCTTGAAGTTTGGGACCTTGGGAGCAATGTTATGGTGCTTCTGGGCTTTGTTTCCTCCCTTAGATGGGTCTTGGCTCTGTTGACCTTGACATGGTGGCTTCTGGCTACCCCAACCACGCCTATGTTGGTGATTTGGGCATTTGTTTATGCTATAATGTATTTCAGGCACATCAGTCGCCCTACTAGGTCGAGCTTGATGATTTTTCATCAACAGCTGATTCTGCTTTTCAGTGAAAAGTAAAACAGAGATCAAATCCGAAAACTTAGTCAACTTCTGAACTCTATATTGTTGCTGCATGACAATATTAGTAGCAGAGAAGGTCGAATAAGTCTTCTACAGGAGATCCTCTTCGGGCAAGGTCTCGTTACAAAACTTGAGAAATGATCGGATTCAACAAACTTCAGAATTATACTCATTCACAAACTTAAAGTCTTGGAAGCGCAAATTCTGCCAGTCATGTCTTGCTTCAAGCAAGAAGATGTCCTTTTGGTGATCAAAACGATCAGCCAAAGCGACCCACAGTGCTCGTGGATCCTCCTCAGCAAGGTACTCGATTTACAGTGCATCATGAATATGTCTTCGGATGAAGATCATGGCAGTGGCTTTCTCAGCTTCACCAACCGAATTGTCCCTCATCTTCAATGGTGGGACACAAATTCTTTGTAGTGAGGTGGAGTTTCACATCTTAAACCCACTTGAGGTAGTTCCTTCCAGAGACCTCCAAGGCGGTGAAGTCGAGTTTGTTCAAATTCGACATGTTGCTATCACAAAATAAATGGACAAGATGTGATTAGTGTAATGGAGAAGAATATCAATCCATTCACATATGAGTATAACATTCAAGTTCTAATAGACATGTATTGGTTTAAATTCGCATGAAAAAGCTTTGGGTTTTCATGGGTGATGTTTTTAAGGAAAACTTCAGGTTTTCAAACAAGGCATGTTTTTAGAAACTTCATGTTTCGAAATAATTATGAACTTCAGGTTCATATGTTCATGCAGACAAACACAAATATATATATAGAAATATGCAAATAGAACTTCATGTCTATAATTATAATTGAATTAATTATTTGGACTTCGGGCCAAATTTAAAGTGTGGGTGAAAAAATTATAAAACCCAAAAGTACCTAAAAAAATAGGCAATAAACACTTAGGGCCCAAAATGATAGGCTACAAAAAAATTAAGCCGTGAGGTCCAGGCCCAAACTTGGGCTGGAATGGGCGGATCAGGCCAAAGGGTTTCAGGCCTAAGGCAGCAAACATGCTGTCAAGGAAAGCCGGGCCCAAAATAGGCCCAGACGAGGCTGCTGATCCAATGCGGCAGGGAACACGGATGCACCATCGAGGCTGGGATCCGGTGTGTCACAGCGTATGAAGTCCACAACAGTCGCGTGGGCTGGGTTCCACTGCAGCGGAGACACGGGGACACCGAAGCCCAATTAGGCTGGTGTCGCGAGTGGGCCGAGAGAGTGAGGTTTGCAGTGGGCCGCGACATGCAAACCCAAAACCCAATGCTAGGTTTTAGATTGGGCAGAGAATAGCCAAAGCCCAAGAGGGCTGGGTCTTTGGGCTAGAAAAACATCCCAGCCGTGTGCTAGGCGTGCTCGCCGGGGAAGAACATCGGACATGTCACTTGTGGCGGCCGTCTGGGGTTATGGTTCACCATAGAACATTTTTCCAGGTGACGGAGAGTGAAATCTAGACGTTGACGAACCAAGAAACCCTCAAGTTCGAGTTAGGGTTTTCAAATTCCGATGAGATTACAAAAATCTCGGCCACGATTTTGACGGGGACAACTTCAGGTCGTCGGGAAAGGCATTTGTGGTTGCTGAGCATGGCTACAGGCCATGCTTTTGTCAGAAAATCAGTGGTGACGTCGGTGATGGCGTCGGGTTCTAAGTTTGGAGACTATGGGGCTCCATGGTCTCGGCTTGCTCGCAGGTGTGGATTCGAAGAACCCTTGAAAAAAAAATTCTTATTTTTTCTTGATTTCCATATTATAATTCAATGCATATTGACAAATAATTTAATGCATGAGCAGATGTAGGATGCAATTCATGGCGAATATCAAATTCACATAATTCAACAATTATGGATATAATGCATACACAATTTATGTAGAATCTAAAATTCGAAAAACGTAAAGTTGGGTCATGCATTATGGTAAATGTTCATGCTATCAGGACTGCAAAAATATTGAGATAAAAACCGTTGTTTTGGAAGAACCTGATTGCGTAATGATATTGGTGAACTGGTTTGATGCATAAAACTTCCACGTCAGATTCCCAAGCACAGCGGTAGGAGTGTGTTGATAATGTATTGTGGCCTATTTTATCTGACAAGGGGAAGGGGGCCAGTGGCATAGAAAGAGAAAATAGAGAGAGATGTGTTTGTAGGGTTGTGTAGAGGAATGTGTGTTATCCCCCTACGCAGTGCCTTTATTTATAGTAATAAGAGAGAGAATAAATCATTATCTTCCAAGGAATATAAGTCCATACGGGAAAGAATAACTAGAATCGAATCAAATCTAGGATTTACACAATCACACTTAAACTAGAAGTTTATAACATTTTGAGTACTTTCTTTCATCCTTATATATATATATATATATTACTTGTTTCCCACATACACATTCCCGTTCTTCTAGCACAAAAATATAATACTTATAAAGTAAAAATAGAATAGTTATCAAACAAACTAACTAGGTATTATATTTTTATGGGGTGCTGAGGGCCTTTTGATCCAATGAGCATAAAATAATATGGAAAACGATCACGGTGATTCCCCTCTAAATCATTGATCAACGTACAAAATAATCGATTGTTCATTTTTAAATCATATGAATTACGGCATGATTAATACGTATTTTTTATTGACAATCGTCTAAGCGTACATCTATCCATTAATTCGTTTATTCGAGTGCGTGAGCACTCACATGTTTAAATTGTGAATGAATAAACAATTAAAAGGGTGGGACTTCTGAATATAATATGTGCATTCGATCACGATTCACGCCTTTAATAATTGAAGTTTCACATTAGAACATAAGTACGTCTTACGCAACCCTCTTTAGTCCCCACGATCCATTCATTTTTTAGGCAAGAGGATATGCCAATTACCTGGTTGACCATTAATCCTCATGACTAGCAATTCCACAATTTGGTTGTTTTGGTAATCAATACCAACCAATCACAATCAAATTACATAAATATATAATTTTGCTTTCACTATTAACGAAGGGACCAGGCTTCCCCAGATCCTAAAAAATAAATTAAAAGAGGCTGAAATTATTGCAGATATCGATCAAGAAAAAGACCTTTTTTTCCTCTTTTTTTTCCAAGTGATTATTGTGAAAAGAGACTAGCAGTCGGCCACAGCTAGCGAGAATAGATAGGCAACCCACCTAAGCTGAGCAATTGTTCCTATCACAAAAACAAGGACCAAATTTGTTGCTCCTTTTAATGCGTCTCTTGAAGTACATTGAATTGGAACCATGCATGCCCACAAGTTCACATGGACATGGGCAGAGATACTCCAAATGATCGTGATCACGCTCGTGTTTTTATCTTACTTATATGCATGCATGCTTCACATGCAACTTAACTAGCAAGGACAGTTTGTCTTCAATATGTGTTTATGCAAACTAGGGATGATATCGTGCAAGCTAGGTTATAAGGGATTTGGAATGGAAAACGTGGCCATGAAAGTGGTTGTTTGGTTCAACATTTTCTGCGTGCATGTAGTTGAATCACTATTATAAACAGGTGCACATAATTATTCTACCGACATTCAGTTTTTACTTATAATTTGTGGAGCAAGTTAGTTTAAACTTCATGGATGACCATTGTTGATAAAAAGAAAAAAACTATGAAAGGATTTAATTGAAGTTCTGCCATACATATGGGAGCAGAGGCATATGAACCCGGGTGGTCTCAGGACCACTCAAAAGTCCAAAGAAGTGTCGGTGAGGACCTCTGAGGACCACCCAACAGTCTGGACATGTGGTGGAAGAGAAAAAACCACCATGGTTGTGCAGATGTGGTGCAACATAAGCTTTGAACCAATAAGAAAGACCAACATAGCTTTGTTGTTCTTGGACCTAAGTTCCTACAAAGAAGAAAGACTCTCTCTCTCTCCCTTTCCCACTTGACCAATTCCCCATTTTTTTTTATTGTTTTCCATTCAAGTTATGCCACCTAGGATTTTAATTAACAAAGGGATGGTGTATTACTCAATCAATACTTTTTCTACCATATGTTCGACACCGTTAATTCTTTTAAAATTCATTATAATTAAATACGATCTCTGAAAAATATTTCGTAAAGTACTACAAACTCGTAATCACTTGAACTTTCACCTCATACCATCAAATTCGCTAAAGTACTAAAGCAAAAGTTATAATATTTTTATATGTTATATGTTAAATAGTAAACCAGATTAAAATAACAAACTCAAATTCTCAATATCAATATAGTTTTTAAGTGTAAATAGACACTTATTTATATGATATATAATAAATTTACGTAAATTTGTTTAGTCCGCCTAGACCTCGTCTAGGCACATAGGCGCTAGGTCCTAACCCGTCACCCGAACGCCTAGCGTACCTTGATTATGACCACCTAATATATTAGAATTATGGATCTGCTAATGCATGCGATACCCCTATTGGTTTATGTTCATTTGATCCTAATTAGTAAAAAGAAGAGTTTATTAATTTGATTTCTTTCTTAAAGAATGTTAAGGTTATTATCAGCATATATTTCATATTTGAATCTCTTTGGGTTTTGTTGAATGGACACGTTCTGTTCAATTAGGTCAACCAAAAGCCAACTGGCATCCCTATCTCCTGTGGATGACGTGGTGATTACTTAATATGAAATCGTGACATGGCATCATAGTCAGCACTTACGTGTTGTACACTAATCATGTTGGTAAAGGACAAGGATTGTCTGTCCTCCCTTTTTCCATTGTCTATTTACACCAATCATGTTGCTAAAGTACTAAAGCAAAAGTTATAATATTTTTATATGTTATATGTTAAATAGTAAACCAAATTAAAATAACAAACTCAAATTCTCAATATCAATATAGTTTTTAAGTGTAAATAGACACTTATTTATATGATATATAATAAATTTACGTAAATTTGTTTAGTCCGCCTAGACCCCGTCTAGGCACATAAGCGCTAGGTCCTAACCCGTCACCCGAACGCCTAGCGTACCATGATTATGACCACCTAATATATTAGAATTATGGATCTGCTAATGCATGCGATACCCCTATTGGTTTATGTTCATTTGATCCTAATTAGTAAAAAGAAGAGTTTATTAATTTGATTTCTTTCTTAAAGAATGTTAAGGTTATTATCAGCATATATTTCATATTTGAATCTCTTTGGGTTTTGTTGAATGGACACGTTCTGTTCAATTAGGTCAATCAAAAGCCAACTGGCATCCCTATCTCCTGTGGATGACGTGGTAATTACTTAATATGAAATCATGACATGGCATCATAGTCAGCACCTACGTGTTGTACACTAATCATGTTGGTAAAGGACAAGGATTGTCTGCCCTCCCTTTTTCATGCCCTCCTATTTTGTGTGGTCACGGTTAAACCACGTTAACATTTTATATTTTTTTTAATAAAGATAATAAGACAAAAATAAATAGTAATATAAAATGTTGGAATGACTTAACCGTGACCACATAAACAGGAGGGCATGGAAGGGCATGGAAAAAGAGAGGGCAGACAATCCTTGTCCGTTGGTAAATTATCCAGGTGGGTCATAGTTATCATTTTAATTGAAAAGGGATTCTCTCCATATCCCTTCCACCTAATCATCCTTATCAAATAATTCATGTTTTTTAAATTTGATCCAACGGTTAAAATTATTATAACTTTTAAAGTGAGCTCATATTTTTAACCGTTTGATCAAATTTTAAAAATCCAGATTATTTGACAAGGAAGATTAGGTGGAATGGATCCTGAGAGGATCCCTTCCCATTTTAATTGCCAATTTTCCTTTTGTTGATTGCTCATGATCACCATTTTAATATGTATTTCTTCGGCTGAGATATCATCAATTTACCATTTTTAATTTTTTGTTATTGCATGATTTTGTTTTTAATTTTTGAGGTTGTTGTCTCCCATGTGTTGTGGCTCTTTGGCCCGGTTTAATATGGACTATTAATTTGAATAAGACTATTCATTACATTGAAGACATTTTGAAGATTACTCGAAGAAAAAATATCATTACTAGTTCTCCTAAAAATGATAGAATTTAAAAGGAATAATTTTTCTTTATGAGTAATCTTCAACTTGAACAGAATAAAAAAATTGTCATCTATTTTTCTCGTCAAAATGCTTTAAAATTGTAAATAGTATTATCAAAGATAGAAGCCTTTAAGTACTGTTTGGTAAAATCATTACTCTTGTGAAATTTCATTTCTTCATGAATCATGATCTTTTGCTTTTCCTTGGGTGTAGTTAAAATATTTTTAATTGGATTGCTTTAACCTATCATAATGGTGGATTATAAAGGAAAGCAAATGTGGTATTAGATGCATGCAGCAATTAGGGGTGGGCGTGGTGCGGTTTCGAGTGAAACCGCAATCGAAATCGAAACTTTTTTGTGGGGCGGTTCGGTGCGGTTTTGAAGCCAAAACCGAAATGAAACAAACCGTTTGGTTTGGTTCAGTACGGTTTCAAACGGTTTCGGTTTGGTTTTTAGGAAAAAAAATGTACAATTTAAAATAAACACTTATTTATGCATAAGACGGTCTGATTTTCCTCATATATTAATTAATGAATATGCAGCAAAGCCAAAAATAGCGACAACAATGCAGCAAAACTGCAGCAACAAACAGCGGCAAAACTGCAAAAAAAGAGGAAACATAAAATCTGACAGCATCTAGATGTCAATCTTCCTCAAATTAAGGGATTAGACTTAATAGAGAATCTCATGGAAAGAGGAAAACATAAAATCTGGCAGCATCAGTCATCCCATATCGTCTAATATCCATATGCAGCATCAGTTAGGGCTGGGTTCAGTTCAAATTGGTTCGGTTTTTTGCCAAAATCGAAACCCAACCAAAATTTCGATTCGGTTCAATTCGGTCCATTTTTTTCGGTTTTGGTTTTTCGGTTTTTTTTTATTTTTCACAAAAATAAAAAAAATTGAAATCGGAAATTTTAAATAAACTGAGACATAAGATTCACAATGTGATGGTGCTTATACATTCATCGAATGTAGAAAGGACAGAACATAACATCAAGGTCAGTGGCAAGTTAAAGGACAAATTAGTTTAGAGTTACACATTTGAAATTCAACAGTTTTCACTTTTAAGATTTACACCCTAGCTTATGTGTGATATGATGTCTATTCCATGTACAGGTTGAGGAGTTGAATGGAATCACAAGTCCGACCTTTTTCCTTGATAACTTATGAATTTCGTTCTGACTACAGGAAGTATGCCAACCATGGCATAGCAATCGGGTTGCAACAAACACATTCCTACCCATACCAATCTCCGTTATGTATCCATCAATCCATTCCCTACCCCACTGCCTATATCCCCTAACCTCCCACATGCAGATAAAACCCGAACAAGGCTAAAACTATTAGGCCTCAAACCCATCTCCAACAACCCGCAAAACGTATCAATAGCTTCTCTGTACCGGCGAGCTTCAATGTACCCACAAATCACGGCAGTCCAAAAAACAACGTTTTCTCCGGCATTTCATCAAATATATTATGTGCATGTTCCAAATACCCACATTTCACATACAAACAAAGCAAACAGGTTTTAACATAAACATCGAAGTCGAACCCGGTTTTCACCACAAGGGTATGAACGTTCATACCCAATTGGAAGTCCGATCACCTCGCACACGCTTTCAGATGTAGAAGCACCTCCTTGGCAGGATTCATCAGATGCACAACCAATGGTTACAAACCCTTAAATCAAAACCTCCCATTTTTTCTAATTGACAACCCCTTCCTCACCCATCAGATTTTTCTAATTGACAACAATAGTAAGCATTACTATCAAAGAAAATATGTAGAACATGAGAGACTGACTGACTAACCTTGCAAAGGAAGTCGTGGGTCGAGAGACTCGAGACTGGAAACGGTGAAAGGACTCAGAGCCAGAGGAGGTCGCGAGTCACGCCATCACGGGTCATGGGGTGAGAGATTGAGAGTGGGATGGGTCGCACCGTCGCAGGTCGCAGGTGCGCCGAGCGGCAGAGGTTAAGAATGGGAACTGGGAACTTGGGATTTGGGAAGGATAAGGGAAGGGTTTCAGACTGAAAGATGGAAAGCCCGAAGGGTACGGGTAGGGTGGGTTATCTTTCAGACTGAAATACGACACCGTTTAAGTAATAAAAATATTAATTTATAAGTAATTATAACTTCGGTTCAGTTCAGTTTTCAAACCCCAGAAAGCAAACCAAACCAAATTAGATTCGGTTCGGTTCGATTTAACAGTTTAGTTGGTTTTTTTTCGGTTTGGTTTGGTTTTCGGTTTTTTTCAGTTTTCGGTTTTTTGAACCCACCCCTAGCATCAATATGCAGCGTCAGTCACCCCACAAGAAAAAACAAAAGAACAATGAAAACAAAAAATCAGTAACGGACGATTTGCAAAACAAGAAAGAAAGAGAGGAAAAAGTTCTTGAGTGGAATAAGCTGCTTAACTTCAGAGTTTTCATTGTCCTATGAGTAAGAAAAGTTGCATTCATGAAAATTCTTGATTTTGCTATCAATATATAATGTGCTTTGCAGAACACTCGAAGAAAGTGCTAATGTTATTCCAACCCCTTCACTATGACCGATGCTCAGTGCTTACAACAGAAATAAACATAGTTTCATCTCGTCCCATATTAAAGATTCAATGGATTCAACTTCGATTTCACATCCAAGACTTTAAATTGAATCTTTGATTCAAACGAACCCTAACCCAATTCCCCTTTTGAATCTTTGATTCAAACGAACCCTAACTGTAAAATTAATTTAATTACAAATTATTAATTAAACTAACTAATACAAGTTCCAAGTTCTTACCATATTAGCTGGAACGAAGAGCAGGTGAATGATTTGCCAATTCTGTTTTGCAGAGTTTTTGATTTGCAGAGTTTGGGGCTTGCAGATGAAGGGGATCTGGGGATGCAAGCAATAAGGTCTCAGAGATGCAAACAGCCAGGTCCTACGTAGTGAGTTCAGGGCACTGATGTCGACTATGGAAGAGATGAAGATGGGTTTTGACTTTTGAGAGAGATATCAAGATGAATTTTAAGAAGATGAGTTTCAGCCTTCAGGACTCGAACTCGAAGTGAAAAAATGGATGATAGTCCAGTAACCTAGTTGAACTCATTAAAAGTTTAAAACATAACATGCGGTTTCGGTTTCGGTGCGGTTTTGAAAACCCAAAATCGAAATCAAACTGTTTTCTTTGCTGCGATTCAGTTTCGAAACAGAAACCGTTTCAAAATTGCAAAACCAAACTGTTCAGTGCGGTTCAATTCGATTCGTGTTTTAGTTTCGATTTTTGGTTCCAAGTGCCCACCCCTAACAGTAATACACAACTATCAAAAGTTGAAAATAAAGGGTTTATGATAGATTAGAATTCTCTACAATCTCAAAATTCTCAAAATACTATCTCAATAATTTATTCTTCTCCATAAGAGCAACTTCACCCCTAAAAAAATGCGCCAGCACCCAGCCCATTTAATCCACTCAGTGAACAGTGATAGACCTCAATGAACAGTAATAGGCCAAATGCATCTCCACCCCTACAAAATGCGCTGGCACCCAGCCCATTTATGATTTTATTAAATTTTTTATAAAATAATAAATAAATAAATTGTTTTAATTTCGGATAGGATTTTTAACCAATCTCGTCACGTTACGTGTCATTATCATAATAAAATTACATAAACTCATCAAATAAGCTTAAAAAACACACTAAATAAAATTACATAAATTCATCAAATAAACTTAAAAAAAACACACTAAATAAACTAAGAACTTTATTGTTCCACCACAAGATCCTTTTAATTATCTTGACCTTGTTGCAATCCCCATTGGTGCTCAATCAAGTCACTTTGACGGGTACAGTGCCAGTATGGCTCTTGCAATGAAGTGTAATGCTCAGCGATCAATTGATTGTAACGTCCATCTCGTTCCAATGGCTCGTGTTGCACAGGATCTTCTGTGCCGTCATGAGCACAATAGATACGTGTTCTTTAGTTGTTCATTGTGTCCAGCTCGTATTCGTCGACGGCATCATAATCATACTCATCTTCCACAATCATGTTGTGGAGAATGATACACGTCATCATGATGGATCGAAGTGCCTCAACATTAAACATTCTAGCAGCTGACCTCACAATCGCCCAACGAGCTTGCAGGATACCAAAACAATGTTCCACATCTTTCATACACCCCTCTTGACATTTTGCAAAGTGTTTTTCTTTTTCACTTTGTGGATGTGGGACTGTTTTGACAAACGTTATCCACCTTGGGTAAATGCCATCTGCAAGGTAGTACGGTTGGTCGTATGTATGGCCATTGACTGAATATGTGACTCTGGGTGCTTTTCCTTGTAGCAATTCGTCGAACACTGGAGATTGGGCAAGGACATTTATGTCATTCTAAGCTCCTGGAGCACCAAAAAATGCATGCCAAATCCATGTATCAAATGAAGCCACTTCTTCCAAAATGATACTTTTGGCTCTTTTTCTGTCACCATACACTCATTGCCACGCACTTGGACAGTTTTTCCAGGTCCAGTGCATGCAGTCGATGCTTCCAATCATGCCAGGGAAGCCTCGCATCTCACCCTTCCTCAGTAGCCTTCGCAGATCCATAGGCGTCGATTTCCGGAGGTACTCCTTCGTATAGAGGGCTTCGATTGCGAAGCAAAACCACAACAGGGACACCAGAACAATTGATTTTCCTATCCTTGTTATCTCATCCACTTGATCTGCAGATGCTCCATATGCAAGCATCTGCAATGCAGCAGTAACTTTTTGCTCAAGAAGAAGACCTAGAACATGAAAAGCATACTTTTTTTGCATAAAGTATTGATCATAGTTGCAAACAACACTCATGATTTTGTCGAACAAACTTCGTTGCATTTTAAAACGACGTTTAAAAACATGATCAAGGAATACACAGTTGGGGATGAAATAATCTTCCAAGAGATTTGTACCTCGTTTTTCCCTCTTTCTATCAAAGTTTGCAGCACGTCTGCGTTTGGATATCTGACCCACAGCTTCCATGACACGGCGGGAATGTGAGGCCCTCTACCTTCTATGGTAATCATCCTCATCCTCCTCCATTGCGAAAGCCTCATCTCCACCTCCACCTTCCTCGAGATTGACCAATTCTTCATGTTGTGCCAACAATCTTTTATGTTGCTTCTCAAACTGTTTATATACTCTCCTTGAAGAAGACATTGTAAGAACTCAAGATTTAAAAACGATGAAGATGGATGCAGGGATGTAGGGTTTATATGGAGAAAAAAAAGAAAGGATGAGGTTCTTGGTATTTTTTTCACACAAAAAGTGTATGAAAGCTTTGGTAGAAAGTGTTGAAAATATTGAAATATGGTGTAAGGTGGAAGATGAGGGTTTGGCATTTATAGGAAAAAAAATTAAATTAAAATTTTTCTGTATTTTTTAACAAATTTTAATTAATTTTTTATAAATTTTAATTTAGGTAATTAATCTGGACCGTTGGATTTGAAAAATATTAAAATCCAACAGTCTATAAGTTGACACGTGGCCAACGGTCATAATTCTAACCGTTATGCCTTTTTTTTTAAATTTTTGGGGGAAAAACGTGGATCGTTGATTTGTGATCGGACGGTCCAGATCAAAATTCAAATTCAAATTTTTTTTACCGTTGAAAATCCAACGGCCCAGGACCGGCCACGTGGCCTCCTTATCGGTGCGCTGAGTGTGCCTGTGCAAGCGGGCCCCGGCTCTAGATTCTTGTTGGCGACGCGCGCCCAGTTGCACGTGCTTCCCACGCACCTGCCGTAAAAAACAATTCAAATGGCGTCAACATGGCTTCAGATGGGCCGGTCAACAGGTCTATCTATTCTGGGCCGGCCTGTGGCCTGGATTGGGCTAGGGTGGAGTAGAAATGAGGGAGGCCGGTCCATTTTTTGGATGTGCCGGCCTATCAAGCCCCGGTGGAACTGCTCTAAAGAGGTATTTATAAGATTACAAAGAAACAATACTAGGAAATAAATCAAAATAATCATTTGTCTACAAGACAAGGAAACCTAGACTAAATCAAAACCCTAATTAAATCATATAAAATCACTAATTAAATCAAATCTTAAAATACTTTCCTTTTTATTTTCCAACACCCCCTCTTAAACTCATGATGTGAAATCATGAGTTTGCCAAGAAGGAAATCTTCATTGATACGCTGAAACTAACGCCAATTTTTTCGAAAGCTTAACAAATCACAATCTGTCAGAACTAACGCCTCTTTTCGAATGCCCAGTTGGAACTAGCGCTAATCTTTTCGAAAACCAAACTAGAACAAACGTCTCTTTTCGAAAGCCCGACGAATAAATCATAATCCTCGGAACTACGCCTCTTTTCGAAAGCCTAATTGGAACTAGCGCTAATCTTTTCAAAAGCCCAATTGGAACTAATGTCCTTTTTCGAAAGCCTGATAAATAAATCTCTTGATATGTTGGAACCAACGCCTCTTTTTGAAAGTCCAGTTGGAACAAACGCTAATACTTTCGAAAGCCAAACTGAAACTAACGCCTCTTTTCGGAAGCCCCAACCACCAAGTCTCTCTTTTTTATATATTTTTTCTCTTTTTTTTCCGTCCTTTTTTCTCTTCTTCATGGCAGCGGAAAATTATCTTCTTCTAACAATTGTAGACAATCTTCACCCTCAGGTTCATGGCATGTGGGTGCACGAAGAAAATTAGCTTCGTACACCCACAAGGAAGCGCTCACAACAAAAGTTCAATCGAGAATCGAACTCTGCTCTGATACCAAGTTGAAAATAAAGAGTTTAGGATAGATTAGAATTCTCTACAATCTACAATTCTCAAAATACTACTTCAATAATTTATTCTTCTCCATAAGGAGGTATTTATAAGATTACAAAGAAGCAATACTAGGAAATAAATCAAAACAATCCTTTGTCTACAAGACAAGGAAACCTAGACTAAATCAAAACCCTAATTAAATCATATAAAATCACTAATTAAATTAAATCCTAAAATACTTTCCTTTTTATTTTCCAACATTTTATGTTGAATCGATTTAGAATTTCTGGTTGAGAACCCTTCAAAAACTCAACAGAGAGACATGGCCATGTATCCTTAATTTGGCAAAAGAACCAAGCCAAGGACATGAGTATTTCAATTTCCCTATGCTTTATTGTTTCCTTTTGCTCGTAAGTATTTGTTCTTTAAAAATAAATGTGTAAGAAACTGCATCGCACGCAAGTGAATAAAAGCGGTTCATGCACTTGAAAGTTGAATTTATGTGTTCGGTTTTCCCCCTATAATAGTATTTACGTGATAAAGAAGCGTAAGTTTTTAACCATGAATAAAAGGTTCAAGTCCAACTAGAATATATTATTTGCGTCTAATTAGTACTCGACCAAAAACAATATCTATATATATATATATATGTCTGTATGTATATATATATTGTAAACAGATAAAAACTCCCAAAATGTGGTTGCATGCATCATTCCAAACCATTGCCTTTGATGATTTTGGCTTTTTTTTGTTTTATTTCAGGGGCTGCAAGACCCTTTCTTTGTTATTTTTGCAACGTGCTTCTAACTAATCGATCTCGACAAAGAAATCAAATACATGATCATGTATAAATTACAGCCCTTAATATAAATTAATTAACAAAAACTCAAAGATTTTTGGAGACAATCCGATGATGTGAGCTTAGATAGTGACTCATCAAATATTAATTATCAAACACATAGATACGTATGGTTTATTTTGAGAAATGGTAATTACGCACTATTTTTCTCTTTAACACAAGTTTCTTTATTTTTTGTCATCAGATTGAATAAATCAAACAAAAATTAAATATGAGTGTATAAAAAGAAGTTTTTTTTAGCGAAAATAGTCCCTGAGATTGTCGTAACTCCTCACTTTGGTTTTTGAGATTTAAAATAGATAGAAGTGGTCTCTGAGATTGTCCTGTTAATTATTTTGATCATTCTGTGAGAATGTATTTTGAAAAGAGAGATGAATATGAACCGCGTGGGGCATGAAGAGAAATGAAGAAGAATGAATGGAGCAAAATTTTGAATATGAAAACAAATTAAAAGTAATTTTAGGTTTTAGTTTTCATTTCATTATGCATCCCGCACGCATTTCTTTTATTTCTTTTTTACCATTCTTCCCTCATTTTGTCCCGTGTATTTTCTCTGTAACATACAAACGAAAGACGAAAATATTATCTAACGGACCACAAAATATAAAATAGCTTCTTTTAATGTATATAAAGTGGGTCTTTGTGATTTACTACAAGGAGTTACATACCACAAGTTCAAAATCGTGGTAGTGTTATTGGTAAGTTACTTGGACAAGTGGTAAATCTATGTGCATTATTATATACTAGCCTCCATGCACGTGCTCACGCGTATGCAGAAGGTATTTTTTGAATCACGGCGTGCTACGCGCGACTTACACGTTTTAAATGTATATATATGCGTAAATTGACAAAAGAAAAGTCAAATATTTGAAGTAAATGAATAATCTTAGATCATGCAAGAAGAAACCCCTCATAAACCAATTAAAGCAGCTGAATTCACATAATAAAATCGTTCTCTATAGAATTTACATTAAGAATAGAGAAAATAATATTTAATAAACACTTGATTGAATCACATTATTGCTAGCCCATTGTGAGGCTAAGCATATCTCCTCCCCCTTAATGTAGATAATATTGATTGTTAAAAAAAAAAAAATCATTTGACAATTAATTTAATCACATTATTATTCGAGTGCAAAAGACTTTTTTTATAACCGGCATTACACGCCTCTTAAGATGTTTTGAACGTGTTTAAAATGGAGAAAATAATATTTAATAAACAACTGATTGAATCACATTATTGCTAGCCTATTGTGAGGCTAAGCCCACCTCCCTCACCATTATAGTAGATAATATCGTTTGTTACAAAAAAAAAAAATTAATAATAAACATTTGGCAACTAATTTAATCATATTATTATCCGCGCGCAAATGATCTTTTTTATAACCAGCATTACACGCCTATTAAAATGTTTTGAACGTGTTTAAAAATATATAAATTGAATCACATTATTGTTAGCCTATTATGAGGTACTAATTAAAATAATAATAATTAATTATTAAAAAAATACTATTAAAATGATGAAAATGCCCCTGCCTTATTTGATGTATTATTATAGGATGCCTTTAAAAAAATTTGTTTTGAAGGCATTTTTATCTAATTATTTTTGTTGAAACCTGATGACATCAAAATACTATTCACCTTTTCCATTCTCTTTATATATAATATATCATCAAGGTTGGCCTTGTATTCATTAATATATGAACCTTTATTAGATATAACACCAAAAGCAAACAAAGCTAGTTATTTAATATTAAATTAATTGCCACTAGTACTACGGTCTAGTGGTATTCCTCCTCACTGATTAATGAGAGGTCTTAGGTTCAACTCTTGCCAAATGCGACACCCCCTCCCCTTAGTGTAGATAATATCGATTTGTTCAAAAAAAATAATATTAAATTAATTAAATTATGATGCAAGTTGGCATGATATTTGAACCGCAAAGAGTTGCTTTCGACGTGGAACTCCAATTCCACATAGCTCTATAATTTAGCTTTACAAGAAAATAACTATTGTTTGATTAGTGCACAAAGTAACTAATTTATGATTTATCGAGTTTTATGTGTTTAAATAACATTCTTAATTTAGCTTAACCGAACTCCTCCTCCCCTTGGTGTAAAAATATCGATGTACTAAAAAAAAATTAAATAAATAACATTACTATTGTCAAATGTCAATCATCCATAAATGTTTAAAAGGAACATTTAATAGAAAATCAGCAAATTTTGGCAACATAAAAAAATAATCCCAATACGTACATTCCCATATTTGCCTACTTCTGATATCACAAGGAAGATGTTTAAAATTTCTCTAACAAAATTATGATGGGAAACTCTGAGTGCGTTGCCTTAAATGCTAGAGAGTAATTTCCATGGCACGGGCACACAGCCGCCGTGGCATCTCATGCCAATTGCACAATGTCATGTGAAGAAAAACTTACCCGTGCCATGGAACCCTCTCTCTTACAACTGAAGAAACTAATGTCGATCAGGGCGCACAAAAAGCAGAGAGTTTAACCCACAAGTTCAACAGAGAGATGTTAAAAGTAGCCTACCACCTTAGTTTAATGAAGGAAAACGATAAAACAGAGAAATCAAGTGTAGCACCTCAACTAATTTACAGAAGACGAGGATTTTTGAAACTGCGTACAGGTTCATCCACCAGGTTCCTCGATTTGAAAGTCGCTGCATCAAAGCTATCACCGTTCTTCACAAATTGCAGCAAAGCAAATGAAGGAGGATTACCGTCTCTACGCAGCTCAGATTCAAAATTGATGGAGGCAAAAATCCAAGTCCGGTGCAGAGTGTATAGACAAATTGTTATTCCAATGTTTATCTCCCTATAATACCACCTCTCCGTTGGAAGCCATTTCTTCCTCAAGTTCTTTAATTAACTTCTCAATCTGCCTTCTATATACCGGCATGAAGTGATCACTAATCATCGTTTGTGACAACCTCAGCTTACTGTACAGAGATCTTGAAGTAAGGAAAATACCAACCCTAGTCTCTTCTGGCTGCTCATTGCCCGATCCACTCGAGCTAAGGCCACCGCTTTCACTATCAGCACCACCATGGTGAACGGTAACAATATGCATGATTTTCCCTGCAGGAAAAAATCTATGTGCTTCCTTCATGTCAGGAGCAGAGCTCTCTGGCTGACCATCACTTGCCTCTGCAATTGCGGCTTCTTCTTCTTCCCTTATTTCA
The DNA here is from genome assembly GCA_035220775.1 of Malus fusca. Lineage (NCBI taxonomy): Eukaryota > Viridiplantae > Streptophyta > Magnoliopsida > Rosales > Rosaceae > Malus > Malus fusca. The sequence continues at coordinate 14,191,745 of CM069067.1, read as the reverse complement.
TTTTCCGCATTCCTTATTTCATTTACCACATCGCCATCCTCACCTTCTGTTCTATCATAAAGCTCATGCTCAAGTTGTTGCCACAATTCAACTTCAGTCATCCGGTCTTCATGTCTATCATGGTCTGTGAGCCCCTCATGCTCATCACCGACATCACCATCAGAGTCTTGACGCATTCTATCAGAATAAGAACAATCAATCTCTGAAGTCCATTCCATTCCTACAGGTGAAGATACAGGAAGGTCAACGGTTTCAATGGCAGTTGAGCTTGTGATTCTCCTGGGGGATGTAAGAAGAGGGTCAGAAGTCTCTGTGTTGCCACCATAGGATCCTCCAGAACTTCCTTCATCATTTGAGTTTGAATGAGCAGCTGAGGCTCGGTGACGAGGAGCCATACACGACCATGATGACAAGCCAAGGGAAGGACGAGTCCATGCTGCCTGAGCCATGCTCTGGGCTCTTCTCATAACAACCTGTGAAGTCAGAAAGTTCCACAAGCTAATCAAATGATTAAGTAGAAGGGGAATACAGATTCCAAGTTGAAAGCTTCTATAACAAGAATGTCACAAGACATGACACATATTAGAAGTGGTATTCAGTTGATTACAAGAAGGTTGTGAAAGGACAAGAATACAATGCGAAACAAAACTACATTAAAAAGAAAAAAGGTTACCTGTGTACCATTGGAAACAGGGCGTAGAATCGCCCCTGCCCCAGCAACTTTTGCTTTTGCACTGGCAATGGAGGGAAGCCGTGATCCCAAAGCTGAAGCAGAACGATAGACAGTGCTAAGAATTCTTGTCTGCTCAATCTGATTTCTCAAGTCATTTATCCAAGCAGACGCCGTAACCTGTAAAAAGTTACAAAATTTTATAAAACAATACATTAGAAAGAGTCATAGTAGAACAATAAAAGGAATATCATAAGCATTTGCAATGTCTCAATGAAACTGCAGAAAGCATGCAAGTTTTTCAAGTACCAACAAGCCAGAGAACCAGCACTGAATGGCTGTACAGAGAAAATTTATCGAAAATAACAAGCTATCATGGAAAAAAACAATATTGGGCATATTCAACAAATATCATTAATCCTTGTCGAGAGCCCATTTATTTACTGGAAGGAAATATCACAATCACTAAAAGAGAAATGAGAAAAGAGCATGCAGAGATGGCGCTAGAGTAAGAGCTTTTCCTGCTCGCTTTTTATTCAACTTCATTGTCATAATCAGACTAAAATCACCAGTAATAACACAAACCATCAGAAGAACAAACAATGTACTGTAAAATGAAAAGCCTTATCAGCACTCAGCAGCAACAAATACAATCTGAGTACTACAAACTTTGTCCAAGTCAATTTATAGGGAGAATATACTAGTTATGACCCTATTCAAGAAGTGCCGTCCCTATTCAAAATCAGCATATTTAGTCAACCAGATAAGCATCATGAGTCCCACAACAACAAATATAGCAATCTCCCAAGGAGTACTCAATAACAGAGTTTAAGAACATAACCTCAGCACGCAAATCATCCACTGACGCAGCAGAAAACGTGGGCACTAAGTCAGCTCCATTGACAACGGATGTAATAAAACCACCTCCTGATTCTGCCAATTCCCACGTCATACAGGCAGCTGCGTTGTTATACGTAGTTAGTGCTAATAGAAATACTTAACCGAACAAAAAACAGTTACATAATGCTAAACTAAACAAATATCCAGATTCAGAACAAAATAATACAAGACAGAACTAAAAGGGTTTTTTGGTGTTGAGAATACAAAAAAAGAAACCCGACTTGATGCACAGCACTGAAATTCATATTAGGCCATGGCATCTAATGAACACAAACCTGGAGCAAATGTCACACAGGTGGTTGTTGAAAGTTCTTTTTGCTCTCGCAATATATATGTTAGAAGTGCTGCAGTGCCTCCACCCAAAGAATGCCCTACAATCTGTCAGAAACAATTATGTTATACATGTTTTGATCTTGTGGACCAAAATATTGTTCGAAGCTACCAAATGGTTTAAGATGAAACATTTGAACAATATGTTACACAAATCTACTTAAAATATTGTAAGTTTGATCAAGTTCCAAGAAAAAACTGTTGGTAGTCATACGGTATGTGTAATTCATAATACAGTTAACAGGAGAAGACTGCTGAAATAACTAATCTGATAATCCATAAAGCCCCACCCATCACCTGTAGCAGCTTTGCTGCTACAGGGGCACAGTTATAGATATGCAAAATAATAAAAAAATCAATAAAAATGATACTGGAAGGTATCAGAGCCAAGATGTCTACTGAAAAAAGTATACTTTCTACAAACTACTACATCAGAATCGTTTAGATTAACAACATAACAATATCTGCTAATTAGCCAATTAAGATGAGTAGTAAAATAGAGAACATCCGCACTTCATGCCACTACCTTAAGTTCATAGTCAGGATATTCTTCAAGTGCTTTTAGTAGGCAAGGTTTTGCAAGCTTTGCAATCCATCGAGCAGCCGCAACCATTCCACAATGTGCATAACCCAAAACTAAATTACTGACTCCTCCCTCATGTACAACACTGTGATGGAATGGTACAATAGCTCCCGTTGCAGCCGTCAGAGTGTCCTTAATACTATGGGTTCCACGAATCAGCAACAGAAAACACTTCTCATTATGATCAACAAGAATTGTAAAAGCAGGCTTCAAGATCTGCAAAACAATGTAAATACAGAATTTGATATTAATGGATAGTGCTAATTAATTTTTTATGCCATTGACAGTAAATAGTGCATAAAGACACCAACCAACGATCACTACAACAGTAACAATATGTAAGTAATGTAACCTACTCCTGCTTTGGGTTCCTGCAGAAGAACATTCTCTTCTGAATAGCCTGTCTCCTCTAAAAACAATGGAAAAGGTTTCTTCGAAAAATGCCAACACAGTGTCAATAAGTTTAAGAGGTATTTGAGTTCAGCAATTATTTGAGATCCTTTTAGCTGTTGACTGTCTATTCCACCAAATACACCATGAACGTGTAAGTTTCCCTGCACCATACAGACGAGCTATTATCAAATATCACTCTTCCAACCAAACCAAAGAAGAACAATGACTACTTGGTATATATACCAGATAAGGGCTCATATAATCAAACAATAAATACAAGAAGGATAGCATGTCATGTAACATTTTTTCTTTTCTTGTGAATCTATTTATCTCCAGAATGTCACACGCTTTTGGATAATTCCTGTCTTGGTTCTGTTATTATCCCAAAGAAGTGCTAATCATAGGTAAACTTCCCAAATTTTTTGTGAAAGCTGCAGAGTATAATGTCACATTTTTCACCATTCTGTTTTTAACACTCAGTTAGAAGGATGCTTTTCATAATTCAACCGCCCAGTTTTCCATCTCTAGATTGAGTAATATATTCAGATATAAGATACTAATGATTTTTGTAAAAGCAACATCCGTCTATCATGAATCTTAATACTAAAATCTCGCCACAATGAAAGCAACCATCTAAGTGACACAAATCCCACATGTGAAAGTTATAAAATCAGTGTAACCACTGTATTCAGCACATAAAGAAAAACCCACATGTAATGATCACAAAATCAATGTAAACACTGAAACCGACACAGTAAAGAAACTATGTACATGAAACATTTTACCTGCCTCTTTAGAAGAAAGCTAATCCCAAATGCCAAATCCCCTATAGGCCACTTCCCCAAAGTCTCGGAGTAAGTAAACCTAAGGGTTTCCGACAAAGTCGAAATGGTCTCCAGCCACGTAGCCGGGGCTTGAATTAACCTATGCGAAACGCGTTCAATTCCCAAAGGAGCATGATTGGGCACACCACCGCCCCCATTTTCGTCATCATCACCGTCCGATGTAGGGGACTGTAACTTACGATTCAATGTATAATATAAAAGAGCAGCTGCACCGGCTGCGGTAGCCATAGTTGCAGTTGCCATTAGCTTACTATCCCTACAACAATACAAAATTAACAAAAACATGATCAAAATTCAACTTCAACAAAACCCCTCAATCCAAAATCTCCCAAATAAAACAAAAATTAAACGAATTTTCCTGCTTGTATACAAAATCAACTCCCTTCTTAATTACCGCGAAAATTCTAGAAAATAAAACCAAAAAAAAAAAAAAAAAAAAGTGAACAAAATCGAAAACCCAATAACATGAAGAGAAAAATTGAAGAAAACCTGATTGAAATCAGAAATTGCTTAAGCGTTAAAACCCTAAAAATCCGAACTCCGAGAGACATTTTGGGGGTAATTAGATAGAATAACATTCAAAGGCAAACGGAAAGCGTACCTGAAGAGATCGATTGTGGCGTGGATAAAATGGTAATTGAATGAGATTATCTTCGAGCATAAGGCATCGAATAAAAGATTGATCCTTTGACGAGAGCGAGAGAGAGCCTATAAATTCTGCGATTCTTCCTCTTTATGGGTTTGGAGGAGTTTGGGAGAGCTTTCGCGCAGTTTTGAAGCAAAACGGCAGGCGGGGGCGTAGTTTTGGTTGGGGGACACGTGTCGGGCGACGGAAGACGGTGAGTGGGAAAGGATGTGGCAATTAGAAACCGACCTCAACTGTGATACGGGCAGATGGATGTGAAATTCCGCACACGCTGCCTCCCTTCCTTGTACTTTTTCTCTCTGCCTCTGCCTCAGGTGCTCAAACTGACTTATATTAAAATATTAAAAATTAATAATAACCCAAATATCATTTTTATTTTTTGTCTGTAAATTTTAATTATTTTATTTTATGGACAAACAACTTAAGCATGTTTGTAGTTTTAAGTTGTTAAAAAAATTAAATAAATAAATAAAATATAAATAAAATAAGCTTACTTCTAAAATAAGTAAAACTGTTATTTTGACAACTAACAACGCTTAGGCCTTCTCCAACTTTGGGCTAAAGCCCCAATTTCCCTCCCCCCCCCCCCCCCAAACCCAACCCAACCCAACCCAACCCAAGTGCTAAACAAAACCTAAAACTCAAAAGACGTTTTTAGGCCATAAATCATTGTGGGCCTCAGCCGGTGCGAGTGAACCACGGTGTGAGTTTGGGCGAAAGCAATCCTAGGATGGGTGACCCCCCCCCCAATGGAAGTTCTCGTGCCGAAACCTAAAAACAAAACCGTGAGGGAATGGTAAGCCCAGAGTAGACAATATCGTGCTACGGTTGAGTCAAGCTGGGATGTGACAGCCGTTGGTTAATCCAACGGTCCACGTTCAAGTTTTTTTTTTTGTTTTATATTTATATATTTATTGAATCCAATGGCTTAGATCGAATATAATCAAATCTAACGGTGTTTTGTATGTCCTTCACATGTGTTTTGTATGTGTTTCACATGTGTTCTGTGTGTCTAGTGTGTTTCACGTATTTTGTGTTTATAATCTCTATCATGATTTTCATATTCTTCCATAGTGTTTTATGAGTTTAATGTATCGATTTAGTGATTTTTCAATATTTATCGAATTTTAAATATTTTTAGATTAAAATGTTCATAAAATTAATTTACGACAGTCTACATAATTTTTTTTAAAAGTTAATTTAAGAAAAAAATTAGCCTAAATTCATTCTTTAATAATCTGGAGCGAAAATTTAAAGCCAGAAGGGTTGGAGCAGAAAAGCTGTTTCTGGGCTAAAAATTTTAGGTTTTAGGCCAAGGGTTGAAGATGGTCTTATAACACCAATGGTGGGCTAAAAGCCAAATTTCCCTATTTATTCCCCCCCCTAAACACCACCCAACCCATGCTAAAACATTGGGCTAAAAGCCAAATGCCAAAGCTAGGATAAATACCCCCCCCCCCCCCAAATTCCCCCTGTAAGATCCCACATCGCCCAGGAGAGTGATCCTTATATGTATATTTCCATCCCTACCTAGCACAAGGCTTTTTGAGAGCTCATTGGCTTCGAGTTCTGTAGAAACTCTGAAGTTAAGCGAGTTCGCGTGAGAGCATTCCCAGGATGGGTGACCCACTGGGAAGTTCTCGTGTGAGTTTCCAGAAACAAAACCGTGATGGTGTGGTCGGGGCCCAAAGCGGACAATATTGTGCTACGGTCAAGTCGAGCCCGGGATATGGTGGGACCCCGGACTGGGATGTGACAGATTGGTATCAGAGCCTAACCCTGGCCGTGGTGTACCGACGAGGTCGTCGGGCCCATTAAAGGGGGTGGATTGTAAGATCCCACATCACCCAAGGGAGTGATCCTTATATGTATATTCATATCCCTACATAGCACGAGGCATTTTGGGAGCTCACTGGCTTCGGGTTCTGTAGAAACTCCGAAGTTAAGCGAGTTCGCGCGAGAGCATTCCCAAGATGGATGACCCACTGGGAAGTTCTCGTGTGAGTTCCCAGAAACAAAACCGTGAGGGTGTATTCGGGGCTCAAAGCAGATAATATCGTGCTACGGTGGAGTCGAGTCCGGGATGTGGTAGAACCCCAGGCCGGGATGTGACACCCCCATGTGCGAGTGGACTCGCTGGCACTTGGGCCAGTCTCCGCCCGCCCATTCTCCAACGTGCCCCACGTGGTTGGCTTGCAAGGCTTTCCAGACAGGGGTGGGCCCCGCTGTCAGCTATGTGTCGGCCAACATCATCATTCCAATGGCTATAATTTTAATCCAAAGGTTGGGCTTTAAGGACAGTTGGTTGATCCAACGGTCCAGATTCAAATTTAATTTTTTCGAATATGTTATTTTAAAATACATTGAATCCAACGGCTGAGATTGAATATAATCAAATCTAACGGTAAAAAAAAGATCTCACGGCCCAAATTTAAATCCAACGGCTAAAATAATTAAAAATATATATTTAACTCAAAATTCACCCAAAAACTCTATAAATACCTATGTATTTGTTCAAACATCCACACAAAACTCAATTTCTCCTACAATTCTTCCAATTTATCTTTCTACCATTTCTTTCCATTTCTAAATTGTTCAACATGGCAAGAGAGCATATTAGAGGTCGTAATATAGAGGATGATTGATGAAAGTTTGTGTGATCAACTACAATTGGACATACAGGATGATTGGTGAATATAGAAGATGATTGAAAGTTGAAAGGTTGTGTGATCAACTAATATTGGACATATGTTTATATAGATGATGATTGATGAAAGTTGAACAGTTGGTGAAAGGTGAAAGTTTGGTGTTGAAAGGTTGGTGAATTGAAAGTTAGCCTAGGGTTGAAAGATTGGTGAAAGTTGAAGGTTTGCTTTTGTGGAAAATTTAATGATTTTTCAATATTTATCGGAATTTAAATATTTTTAGATAGATTAAAATGTTCATAAAATTAATTTACGATAGTCTACATATTTATTTATTTTTAAATTTAATTTAAGAAAAAAATAGCCTAAGTTCATTATTTAATAATCTCAGGCTAAAATTTTAAGCCAGAAAGGTTGGAGCACAAAAACTGTTTCTGAGCTAAAAGCTAAATTTTCCGGGCTAAAAAATTTGGCTTTTAGCCCAACCATTGGAGTTGGTCTAAGGGAAAAAAAAAAACCCAACTACACTTGGAGGTCGTGAAAGCTCCTTCTCTTCTGGAGTGCTTCCCTAAGACCATCTCCAACCCTGCCCTATAACCTAAAATTTCTCCTTTTTTTCTCCCCAAAATCCACTCCAACCCATGACCTAAAATTAACCTAAAACCTAAAACTCATTTGAGGGTCAAATACCAGCCCAGTTTTAGGCCACAAAGCAAAATGGGCCCCATCAACTGAGACTGAAACCGGGGCTGTGAAGCCCAGTTCCCTTTCCCAACTCGCCTACGCGCTTCACGCGCTAGGCATTTTCAGAAACCCAACAGGACCACGTGGGGGTGTTCCCCTGCCTGTCAGGCGCTGTCTGGGCACTAAGTAGCCCAACGGCTACTTTTTGTAATCTAACGGCTACGTTTAAATGAACCGTTGGTTAATCCAACGGTCCAGGTTCAAATTTAATTTTTTTTAGTTTTATATTTATTTATTTATTGAATTCAACGGTTTAGATCGAATATAATCAAATCTAACGGTAAAAAAAAATCTAACAGTCCAAAATTTATAATCGAATATAATTGTCCTTTTTTTTTTAAGTTTATGTGGTTTATCATGATTTTTATGTATTGATTTAGTGATTTTTCAAATTTTATCGGAATTTAAATATTTTTAGGTTAAAATGTTCATAAAATTAATTTAGGATAGTCTACATAATTTTTTTTTTTTTAAAAAAAAAGTTAATTTTTAAAAAATAGCCTTAATTCATTTTTTGATAATCTGGGGCTCAAATTTTAGGCCAAAAGGGTTGGAGTAGAAAAACTGTTTCTGGGCTAAAACCTAAAGTTTCTGGGCTAAATATTTTTAGGTTTTAGGTCAGGGTTGGAGATGGTCTAAGACCAAACCCAACCCTGGGCTAAATGCTATTTTTTAGCCCCCCCCCAAATGCAACCCAACACATGCTAAATGTGTGGGCTAAAAACTAAAAGCCAAATTTCCCCAAGGATTTAGCCCAGAAAATGGTGTGGGCACCACCAGCGGGACCCCACCCACATGGGCATGTCTCCCATGATTTATTGAATCTAACGGCTGAGATCGAATATAATCAAATCTAACGGTAAAAAAATAAAAGATCTAACAGCCCAAATTTAAATCCAACGGCTAAAATAATTTAAAAAATAATTTAACTCAAAATTCAGCCAAATTTAATGATTTTTCAATATTTATCGGAATTTAAATATTTTTAGGTTAAAATGTTCATAAAATTAAATTATGATAGTGTACATAATTTTTTTTTTAAATTACTTTTAAAGAAAAAATTAGCCTAAATTTATTCTGTAATAATCTCGGGCTAAAAAATTTAGGCCAGAAGGGTTGCAGCAGAAAAATTGTTTTTGGACTAAAACCTAAATTTTCTGGGCTAAAAATTTTAGGTTTTAGCCCAAGGGTTGAAGATGGTCTAAGACTTTCTCCAACCCTAGGCTAAAAGCTAAATTTTAGCTTTTATTCCCCCCCCCCAAACTCAATCCAACCCAAGTTAAATGTGTGGGCTAAAACCTAAAAGCCAAATTCCATCCAGAAAATAGACCAACATACAGTGTGGGCCCCACCCGTGTGACTGAAACGGGGCGGTTGTGCCCCAAATGCCCCTACTCACTCGCCAGACGCGTGAGCACTCAGACCGATTAGGCCCCACCCACGTGGGCATGTCGACCACGTTCCCTAGGCGAGCCAACGACTCTTTTGATCTGACGGATGGAATCAACAGGCCGTTGGTTGATCCAACAACCTAGATTCAAACTTATTTTTTTAGTTTTATATTTATATATTTATTGAATCCAATGGCTGAGATCGAATATAATCAAATCTAATGGTAAAAAAAAAAAGATCCAACAGCCCAAATTTAAATCCAAAAGCTAAAATTATTTAACTCAAAATTCACCCAATGATGTCAATGAAGTCAATGAAGGTATCAATGAAAGTGTCGATGAATTGACCCCAATTTCTTCTTTTGCAAGGCCCCCAGGAAGAGATAAGCAAAAGGAAGCAAAGAGAAAAGGGAAGTCCCAAGATCCGATGAGTGCACAAATTGCTACCGAATTTGCAAGATTGACCGAATGACATAGCTCTCGGCAAGAAGAAGCGGCCCGAATGCGTTCGGCCATGAAGGAAGAAGGGGATAGGGAGCAAGAAAGGTTTGAATGTAATTTCATGATGGAGGACCTCAACAAATACACTACAAAGAGGAATAAATTCTTATGTGAGAAGCAAAAGGAAATTTTGCGAAAGCATGCCACAAGGAGTATATTTCAAGATAATGAATCATCTCAAAGCTATATCCCAAGTCCACCACCAAGTCAATATGGTGGATATCATTATTAAGTTTATGTAGTTTATGAATTATCGATTGTATTAAGTTTATGTGGTTTATGAATTGTCATTTGTATTAAGTTTATGTAGTTTATTAATTGTTGTGTGTATTAAATTTATGGCTTATTAATTATTGTTTCTATTAATCTAGATGCCTTCAATAATTATTGTACTTTGATGTACAATAGATGCCTTAATAATTCAAATGGCATTCAATAACTTTGATAACGTACTAGACAAAAGACTTTGTACAACAAGACACTTCAATTTATTACTAGAAAATACTAACATACTACACTTAAAATTATTACATAAAATAACAAAATAGCACATTTAAATTTAACACAAGAACACGTTAATACACCAACATCATCAATGTTCGGCGCCATATATCCTCAACCAAATCCTTGGAGAGTGTGTCATGACCTTGAGGAGCTTGAATTCTATTTAAACGTCTCATATACTCACTCAATGTGACACTATCATGTCGGGTGTCATATGTGGTAGTAGCGAGATATTCAACATCTCTTGCCATAGCTCTCGCATGTGTTGGTTGGTCGTTATCCACATCTTCGTCGGAATCTTCTTCAATTTCGATGTACTCATCTTCCACAATCATGTTGTGCAAAATTATGAATGTCGTCATGATTGAATGGATGTTTTCGGCATGCCACAATCATGCAACCCCTCTAACAATGATCTATCGAGCTTGTAGGAAAATAATATATTTATAATAAAAACACTTCTAACAAAAACAATACAAGCAAAAGTGTTTCCTTCCAAACGAGCCCTTCAACCAGCCTGGTCACGTGGTGGGGATTAGGAAGAAATTGACTTGAGGTTCGTTTTCCAAAGTGTATAATGTTAGGGTTCATCTAAAAGTGCTTTAAAAAAAAAGCACCAAATATGTACTTCTTGTATGAAACACTTCAAAAGCTTTTCCAGGATCCACTTGATTTTTATTAAGGATTAGTTTTTAAAACGTTTTCACCAAAAACGCTTTCAATCATTTTCGATACACTTCCAAAACAAGCCCGTTGAGGACTTGGTTTGGCGTCCACAGTGAAAGTTATTAAACCTTGTATTTCCTCTGATCACCGTCCAAAGAAAAGTGGCCAACAGGAATTTGAGGTCTCAACAACTAATTCTGGAAAAAAAATGGCTACAAATCGTAAAAGAGTGAATTTTGACAATCAATCAACAGTAATTCAACTAAAAAAAGTTACAGACGTCGGAGTAAACATCCCGGCCAAATCGCCTTTAATGTTTTAAGTTAACATGATATTCTGAAAGGGATACGAAAATATGCAGCACATCATCAAAACCGAACATCTCCGGGCAGTATTGGCTTAAGGCCAGGACTCAGTCTCGCTCACTTATAGCAGTCAAGTGCTCATCAATCTCTTCGGTGGACAGCACTCTGAAGACTGGATTCTCCTTTACCACCACTCCAACCTGAAAATGGCAATGGAAAAGTACCATACATTTTATTTGATAAAAGTTACTACTGCTGCAAATGCATTATTATATCATCACCATCGCGATACTCAAAATTTACCATAAATTAAATTCCCAGTTGCAAAGGGTTTGGCATATAATGCCCAAATTTTTACGCATGTAGGGGCGTGACATTGGTAGAAATTAAGATATACAAAACCATTAAACATAGGATATTGAAAGTAACTTTGCAAAGCAGTTTTCCAGAGAGATCTCACACAACGACAATTTTTACCCTAGAAATGTAATTAACAGTACAGACTCCTGAGTAGTAGATAGTACACTTTGAAGGTATACGATGCCCAACTGGAAGCAGGTCGCTACAGAAGATGCCAAACTAGATTATTTTCAGACCCTCTTAGGCTCCTATGGAAAATGGAAGACTGAAGGGAAACAATTGACTTGGATCTTCAGAGGCCTATGGAGTAAAGCACTTATGATCCCAAAGTAACAAATTAAATTGCCTTAGTAAAAGTTATGTGATATACTGTGAACACTCAATAGAGTGCCATGTCAGGACAAGGTAAAACCTATGTGGGAATATAATGTCACATCATACGAGCAATGAAAAGTTTATTATCGGTATGTCAACAATGCATTTAAGGTTCCCATCACAAAACAGTAAAATTTCGAACACTGTAAGGGGGGTTTCAAATACCTCAATTTCAGTGGCCTTGAAATCCTCTTGCAGAACTGATTGCAGGGCAGAAATACAAGTCTAAAAATGAAACAAATATGCGAAGTTAGAGAAGGAACCCAAAATAGTGTTATTATTATTATTATTATTAGCATTGACATTCCTACTCTTGTTAACTATGACATAATCATAGTTCAATAGCTAACAGCCATCAAAATCTCCAGAATAAATTTAGTCTAACAATATAATATCTTATGCACCCTGTTCAAGATATTTTGATAAGAAACGTCCACCTGCACAGTCTCATCATAAGAGAATGAAGGTTCATTCTTCATTTTCTTCTCCAAGAAATTAATGGCCTCTTGCTCTTTCAATCCAGCACTTGTCGCCTAAGATGCATAATAGTTGATCAGTAGAACCATAGGGCGATGCTCTAAAACAGACTGATATAACTATGGCAGAGTAGAGCTAATAGTGATGTCTCAAGATAATACATTGTTTGATGTCTCAAGATAATACATTATTCACTCTTTGTTGAAACTATCTACATATTACAGTGGTGCAAATTAACCTTTGTGCTTTCTATAAATGGAAAAGTATGCACTAAAGAGGGAAAAAAACTGCATGAGTGTCTGTTAATGAGAACCAAAATACGGGTTGCTGCATACTTGAAACTTGTGGAGGTTCTGATGAAAAATTCATTGATATTGCATATTTTGAGTTCTTCATATTGAGCTAATGAAAAGAAATATTATTGGCACATTACCTTGTGACCAAAATAATGGCCAGCTGGATCGCACTTGTAGAGCTGAGGTCCGAGCTCTTCATCAATACCCAAAACCATAGCCACTACGAAAGCAAACATAAATTGTAGACAAATGATAGCATCAGTGGAAGTGCAAAGGCAATTCATCAAGTTATATAGGGTGGAAGATGGAAGAGAAACAATTAATATGCATTATTGCATGATGTACTTTTATGCAAGACAAAAAGGTTATTAACTGCCATAGGAAGGACTGGATACTGACCTACTCCCAGTGGTCTCATATAAGCATGTTGAGTATATATTTGTGATTTGTCTGCAATCCTGTCATACAAATGATATCAATAAAAGGTCCAATTTGGTGTCAGTCCTTGCTCTAAGACTTTGAGTACTTTTAGAGAGGATTTCCCCCTACTGGGGAGAAAAATGCTTTGCTTTTGGGCATTTTAATCTAAGATCCTTACCTTGAGATAACAAATGAGAACACATATGCCAACCAAAAGAGGATCACCTAGACATTGAAGCCAAAAAACTTTAACCTCGGGAAATGATTCCCTATCTTTTGACTAGAAGACGCAAATCCCTTGAATTCTAAGCTTAAACAGAAAATGCAATTGCCATCACCTCACTATGAATTCTTGGCACCACAATAATTTCTTTTATCTGAAGGCCAAAATTTATATTTTCTGAGGAGAAAGGAACTAGATTTTTAAGTAATGCAGGTATCACTTGCATACTTACATGAGAGAGAGAGAGAGAGAGAGAGAGAGAGAGAGAGAGAGAGGCATTTAAAATACATCCCTACACAGATAGTTTATAATGAAGTAAACCAAATAATAAGCTATCAGTTACGGCAACTATAGAATCAATGGGACCAGGGCATCCATTATGGTGTTCATCATACTACATATCCAATTAAGAGGAAGGGGTGAATAATTCTTACTTGAACTGGTAAACTCAACAAGACTTGCACAAAAAAAAAGGCCTAAATAAGTGCTAAACATAAAATGGATAAAACGGATAAAACTAAACACTCTAACTTAAAATATAATACAAGATAGGAATACTGACAAACTGTATGCTAAAAGTTCAGTTGTATTATAGGATAGCATAATAGTGTATAAACACTTAAGGTGATTACCATTTAGCCAACACATCCACAGGCATCTCGTATCCATATTTGAAACGAAACTCAGCTGCTTCATTCCTTGCTTGCGAAACGAGGGTCCTCGCATCAGCTACAAAATTACATGTCAAGAGGATGAACCAAATGTGAGTTTTTGAACTGCAAAAGAACCATACTTTCGCCCAAAAATCAAATGTTGGAGTTAGAGATTCCAACAAATTTCAAAGAAGAAGCAAAAAGGAAACCTGTCATGCCAGTAGCCAGCAACCCTAGGAACTTTGTGATGGGGAAAAGATGTGTGACACTTGTCTGATCCAAAAGCTTGTCCTGCATTAATTTCATGATGTATTTCCAACCAGCAGATATTCAGATCGTGGGATAATACAAACTCAGTTATATTAATCAACAATACTCACCGGGACTTTCTTCTGAGTCACAACACATACGGAGTCCTTTCCCCGGACACCAATTGAGGTGATCCCAGCAGCCTTAACAGCCTTAAAAGCATACTCTATCCAATCGTCAAAAAACCAAACTCAGAACACAATCTCCTTATATGCTATTCAATATTGACCTAAAAATTTATCTTAATGTTACACCCCAGGCACATAAAATCAATAAAATAGTGAGATTTAAGTTGGTAATTCTCCTATTTTCCTCAGATTTCTAAGCATCCAACAAAGGGATCAAGTTCAATAGTCAAAGTTAAGTCCACTATCTGCTCGTGACTCCAAGAAACCGAAACCCATACAAATTGAGCTACTTCATTTGACTGATGTATAAATTGAGCTAGCAAATTTACACACCGACCAGAACCCAATACAAACAAATTAAGCATTCGCTTCTATCCTTTTTCCTTCTCTTTCTAATCTGAACGAGATTCATAATCTTGAATTTCTCCCCTCTTATCCCCAGATTTCAGCATTAAAACAAAATAATAATAATTAAATAATTAAATGGGTTTTGATCACGGTGACCCATAGAACCCTAAAAAACCAAAAACCCACAAATATGCCCTATTTGAGGAACTACCCAAGATTCAAATCGGAGAAATCGCACAGGAGGTATTGGAGATTATCGCATACCGACTTGGAAGAGACGACCTTCGGGTGAGAAAATCGTGATGTGGCGATCGTATCCGCCTCCGCTTCCTCGACTCATGCTTGAACTGCTTCGAAATGCTGAGCTTCTGCTTCTTCTTCTTCTTCCTCTCTGGTTTTAGGGTTCCTCCTGCTTCGCGTATCAGACTGGAATGGCTACTGCGAGTCTGCGTGCGCGAGGGACTTTAATTAGATGAGGAATCAATGAAAGCTTTTTTCCCAAGTTAGCTGAGTGTTGAAATTCGATGAGCCATACGACGGCGTTGCATAGGGCGGGTTTTGCGTGATGGATCTCAATGTTACTTGTATCGCATTTGTTTGGGCTGAGCCCAGAAAGTAAACATGGGCTAAAACTTTGGACCAGCAAGCTTAAGAAAATACTTGAATCACAAGTCCAAAAAAAAAGGTTTCCTCTTAGGACGTGTTTATTAAATAAGAAATGAATGAGAACGTAGAAATAAAAGAAAAATAATTGATTTGATTTCTGATAT
This sequence comes from Malus fusca, assembly GCA_035220775.1. NCBI lineage: Eukaryota > Viridiplantae > Streptophyta > Magnoliopsida > Rosales > Rosaceae > Malus > Malus fusca. The sequence continues at coordinate 14,176,263 of CM069067.1, read as the reverse complement.
ATAGGTATTTAATTATGAGAACGTATAAATAAAAGAAAAATAATTGATTTGATTTCTGATATATAGGTATTTAATTATCTAAACTACATATTAATAAAATTCACTTTATCAACCAGTAATCAATGAAATTACAATTATAGCCTTTAATACATAACTAAAAAAATGTGGAAAAATAAAAAAAATGGGGGTATTAAGTAATTTCAAACAAACCACTTTTTGCTTTTTTTTTATATAAAAAAAAAACCTCACAACCCTTATAACTATTTCTAAAATTAAATATAAACAGTACATAACGAAAACTGACCATATGTACACTGAACAGACACAATTGATTGATCCTCCATATCTCTACAAAGAGAATCCGAAGATGATCCTCCCGTCATCTTCAATCAATCAAATGATGAGTAAAAAATGACTCGAATATCTACTTGTCTTTAGTGCCAAAATTCAATGGACCCATCGCTTGTGGTGGGTCTCCTCTTTAGTCAACATTTACAAATTTGACAGCCAAAAATCCAAACCTCGCTGGAGACGTAGACTTCGAAATAGGTATCACTCAATTATAAACGGGAAGAGATCCTCTTTCCGGATCTCTCCAACCAAAGTCCACCAATCAATTAATCTGTATTTTTAAAATTTGATCCAACAATTAAAATTATTATAACTTTTAAAAGTGCTCCTTTTTTTTAGCCATTTGATCAAATTTCAAGAGTTTGTATTAATTGATTGGTTGGTTTTGATGGGAGATATCTGGAGGGGATCTCTTCCCATTATAAACCTACACATGTCAGATGTTGTTCAATGCTCATTTGGACATTGTTACTTGTTAAGGAAAATTCCAATTTACCCAAAAAAGTAATAAGGTTTTTTAGTCAAAATGGTTCATGAAATTTGCATGACTCCTCACTTTGGTCCCTCATATTTGAAATCAATAGAAGTGGTCACTAAATTTGTCCACCATCAATCATTTTGACCATTCCGTGAAAAATTATGTTAAATAAGAATCAAAATGACAAGAATATCATCAATTTAATAAACAATATGCCAAAATGATTTGACAAAAATTAGGAAATTTTTATCATTTAATCCTTCTTTAATGAAGATTTTTCATGAAATGACCAAAATAATTGATGGTGGATAAACTTATGTACCACTTCTATCGATTTCAAATCTCATGAATCAGAGTGTAAAGTTATTCCAATTACAAGAACCATTTTAGCTAAAAAACCAAATAATAATAATTTATTTTTCATCTCTAGATTAATATGCATAAAAAGAGATGAAAAAAAAAGAGTGCTAAAAAAATAAAACTATAAGAACAAAAGTGCAACGAACGAAAAACAACTACTCTATAATGTTTCATCTCCAATGGTGAAGGGACTATATTTTATTTCCCTCAATATTTTATTATTTTTATATTAAAAAATATTAGGGCACAAAGATTATACATCTGCTACTGTGTATTGTTTATATTAATTAAACTACTATTTACACCTATATAAATACATTTTATAGAACATTTTTTATGTGCTAACAAGGTGTGAAGTTGTAGAATGTAAGATGTAGATTATGTGTTGGGGCGTTTACATTTTGTATTACAAAGATATGATTTGATTGAAAAAGAAAATTAAAAGCATAAGTGAGAAGGTTGTTAGTACTCTGCTCGTTGGCAAATTTCCACTGTTGGGCCATCACCACGGGCCACAGGGCAAACAACAGTGGCCCCATTTCATAAGTGACTAGTAACCACCATTCTAATCGCCAGACGGTATCATTGTGAGAAAGTTGCTAATACTCCGCAAGTTAGGCAAATTTCCAAGTGATGGACCACCACCACCGGCCACACCGCGGGCCCATTTCATAAATGACTAGTGACCACCCTTCTAATCGCAATTTGGCCGGACGGTATCATTGTGAGAAAGTTGCTACTAGTCCGCAAGTTGGGCAAATTTCCAAGTGATGGGCCACCACCACCGGCCATGGGGCAGACCACGGTGGCCCCGTTGATACATGATCAGTGACCATCCTCCTAATTTAGAGGTTTGGCCGGACAGTATCATTGTTGAAGACTTGAAGGTGGCATTATAAGATGTGGTCCTTCCCATATTTTAATCGTGAGGCTTTTGTGGCATTTTCTTAACCACATGTTTCGTGATTTTTAGATGTGCGATTTAATACTAAAGAAATATATTCTTTTATTGGATGAAGCTTTTGAGAAAGTTGAAGTCAAGTTTGTTGGGTTAAAGCAATTATTATCTTAATCCCACTAACAAACCATCATCATATTTTTTTGTAAATAATTTCAATATAAAATGAAATAATAATTGGCTTGGTCTAATAATCTAAACATAATTTTCATTGCATATAAATTATTAAGAAAACTAATGAAAATAACTTGAAAACTTTAAGTTTTAATGATAATGACAAAATAAAAGGTGAAGTGAATAGTACCATGATTGACTTTTTTAGTGTAAAAATATGGTTTTTTGTTAAAATGAACAATACCGAGAGCTTTTCATTAAAGTTCCTTAAATTATTATCTTCAGCAGATAGCGCTTTACTGATAAAGTGACGAAAGCAATAATGTTTATATACTCTAGTGAGATCTCCATGGATTTTACGTCTTAATATTTAACAATTTCACCTATTAAAGCAAATGCTTTGTAAGCTTTGTAGTGCATAAACGTTGTATTTCAAGTTTATACATACAAGCCCTTGCTGAGACCACTAAATTCTTGAGAAAAATATGTCACCTCAATACTTTGGACTTTCTTACGTTGCAATATGAGTATCACATCAAAGAAATTTTACAACTACGAATTAAATAACACATGACAACCAATAATTAAGGTTTTTTTTCTTCTTCCAATTAAACTCCGAATTAAATAAAACATGACAACCAATAATTGAAGTATTTTTTTTTTCTTCCATTTGAACTCCTTAAGTGCTATTTTATAAAACTTGTGATTGTCGCATACTTGAGCTTCAAAATGACTATAGCAAGTCTGCACTTAACTTGGAATCTCCTTCCCTTTAATTAACTTAGATTATTCGTTCACGTAGAAGAAAAAACTTATGACTGCATCGTGTTGGTTTTCTTATTTACTAAGGGACGTTTGACTACCATTTTATTTTTCAGTTTTTAACTTTTGCTGTTTTGACATTTGAAAATTGAATTTCTGTTTGGTAACATTCAGTTTTCAAAAAATAAGAAAACTTAAGCCAAATATTGAAAACTCAAGATAGTAATTTTCAAATTTTGGTTTTTTTTTAAAAAAAAAAAACTGAAAACTAAGAGTGGTTTGTCACAAAAAGAAAAATAATAATTACAAACAACATTTCAGTTTATAAAAGTGAAGACGAAAACTAAAAATAAATAAATTATCATGAGCGCCTGACATTTACAATTTATTTCTTGTCGAAAAATTGTGTGGTTGGTGTTTGTAGGGGTGACAATTGGCACGCCCGTTTAATTGATATCTTTATAATATAAAGATAAAATTAATAATTATTATGATAATATAAAGATGAAATCAAACTAAATACGTTTTAATACAATCCATTTACAATACAATAAACTGATTTACCACCTAATTGCATTCGATTGACAAATTATCACCCGGCATCGTAGCTGCTTGTGGCCCACCGATTTGTCGTTATGTCGTGGTAAGTTCAGCTACAGAAGATAACCACCACTCGTACCAGCGTGTCAGCCATTAATTGGCTCTTTCACCATTCAATGCTCCATTAAATCCACAGTTAATTAAAAAGGTTAATTTTCCCTCCACTGTGACTGTTGGTCTCCTCTTCGCCTTCACTCTCTTTCTAACTGCCCTTCAAAAGCCATAATCCAAAAGCTTCGAGCTTCCGTTATTCAGATGACCTTCAGAAACCTCACACCCTAACTCTACGGACACCACCATCGCCGCCGCAACCCAATCTCCTCTGGCGAAATGGCCGCCGAGTTTTCCAGCTGCGTCGAGTACGGCCTCGGCCTCTCCAAGCGGATTTTCTACGGCAAGGAGTCCGTCCCCGATCCGTTAGCGATGACGAGGTCGTCGACGTCGTTTTTGCCTGAGGCTCCGATGGTGTACGCGGTGGTTTCCAACCCGGAAATCGTGGAAAATCCGGATATTCCGAGCTACCAGCCCTACGTCCACGGCCTGTGTCAACCGCCGGCGTTAATACCTCTGCATATGCACGGGATAGCTATGGAGATCGAGGTTTATCTGGACACTGCGTTTGTTACCGTGAGCGGCACGTGGCGCGTGCATTGTGTTTCCTCCGCGAAGAGGTGCGACTGTCGCGTGGCCGTGCCGATGGGCGAGCAGGTTGTTGGAAATTTGACTAATGTTGACCATTGGAATTTCTGATTCAGTAAAAACAAATGAAAGAAATTTGTGCTAAGCTTAATGGATTTGAAATTGGAAACCTTTTTTCAATTGAAATTTTTTTTTTTTTTCTGACTCAGGTAAAAAAAGGGAAAGAAATTTGTGTCAGTAATTAGTCTAAATTAAGTTAATTGAAGGCTTGAAATTGGAATTGGAAGGACTTCATTAAATTTATTTTTTTAATATTTGGTCCATAATTATATGTAATTTGAAGTTTTTGAGTACATATTTTTAATTTCTTAAGCAAAAACATGATGTGGCTAACAGGGTTCACTTCTAGGTGTTGAGGCTGAAGCCGCCGGAAGATCATATCGGACTCAACTGATCGCGGCGGAGGACTCAACAAATGGGGAGAAAGTGGGCAAAGATGGTTACTTTCTGAAACGCGAGGCATACACTTTAAAAGTCCCACAGGTTGATGGAGGCTCCTTACTTTCATTCAAGATCAGATGGTCTCAGAAATTGTTGTATCATGACGGCCACTTCTCCCTCAGTGTACCTTTTAGTTTTCCGGCATATGTCAATCCCGCTGGGAAGAATGTTTCAAAACGGGAGAAGATTTTCTTGAATGTGAATGCCGGTACCAACATGGACATTTCATGTAAAAGTACCAGCCATCCACTTAAGGTAAACTATTTTTTCGTAAGTTGAAGTAAGTTAGTCCTCGGATACACGTGAAGTGATGTTGAATTGTGATTTTCCAGGATGAGAGGCACCAAAGCGGTAAATTGAGTTTTTCGTATGAAGCAGAGGTGCAATCATGGTCAAGTGCGGCCTTTAGTTTTTCATACACTGTAAGGCTTTGAATCATTGCTTGTGTTACTAATGAATTTCATGATATGCATCAGTGGGGAAAGTTTTTTGAGCAAATGATGGCCACAGAGCAATCATCATGCATGTGTTGATTATCTTGATTGGCAACTGTATTTACAGGTTCATACAAATGACTTGTATGGTGGCGTGTTCTTGCAATCTCCAATACTTAGTGATTTTGATGATAGAGAGATGTTCTGCTTCTATCTGATCCCCGGAAATACCCAGACTAGAAAGGTTCGTTTAGCCCTGACACCTATTTCATTCTAACTTTATATAATGTTGCGTTGAGGTTGTATTGACATTATTATTCGTATTAGATGGTGAATTTTCCAGTTTCATTTGGCTAAATTTCTTGCCCAACATCCCAAATCAATTTTTATTTTTAAACAGACTTTTATAGCCTTTTGCAGTATTAATTCTAACTTTGTTGTAAAACGGAAAAAAATTCTAACTTTATATCTCTGAATTTATAGGTTTTTAAGAAGCAAGTTATATTTATTGTTGATATGAGTGGAAGTATGCTGGGAGACCCTCTTGAAAATGCAAAGAATGCACTGTTGGCATCACTATCTAAGCTCAACGTAGAAGATACTTTCAACATAATAGCTTTTAATGGAGAGGTTCACTTATTCTCATCATCAATGGAGTTGGCAACAAACAAAGCAATTCTAAAAGCTAAGAACTGGGTTGACGCGAATCTTATTGCTAATGGTGGTACAAATATCTTGCTTCCCCTCAGACAGGTATCCCAATTGTTGAACACGCACCCCTAGTGACCACCGACCATTCATGCATATTCAAAATGATTTCTGTCTAATCGAGTTAAAACTATAATCTGTAATTGTTTGGAATGAAAAACGGAAAGGTTTGTCCATACTTTGATTTTGCATTTTTCGTCTTTGTACATGCTATATGTGATCTATAACTGGTTGTTTGCACGTCTAGCATTCAACAACATGCATACTCTTTGAAGAGTATCTGACTTTGTATCCTGTTGTCTGGTTTGTTTTAGGCTATGATGTTGTTGGCCAAAACGGTTGATTCGATTCCTTTCATCTTTCTCATTACTGATGGGGCAGTTGAAGATGAAAGGGAGATTTGCAATTTTATGAAAGGTTATGCTAGTGCAGGTTCAATTTGTCCTCGCATATCTACTTTTGGCATAGGTAAGGATGTTGCTCGTTTACTTGTTTCCTTTTTATGGATCAAGATCGTTTAGTTTGATAAGTATTCTACATATTGACAATCATATTACCCTTCCTTTCTAGAATTTATAAATTAATTTTCCTGACATATCATGCCAGGTTTATATTGTAATCATTACTTCCTGCAAATGCTAGCTCAAATTGGGAAGGGTTATTATGATGCTGCCTATGATTCAGGTCAGTTCCCTTCCTCTTTCTTTTTACTGTAATTTCATCACTGATCACCAAGATAATAAGTTGTCAATACAAAATACGATAAATATTTGTTTTGTTAGTAATGATGCTAAGCTTGTGATGGTAATGGTTCTAATCTTGTATGATGGTATAAAACTAAGGAATTTTTAGTCACACACAGAGACTCTCTCTCTCTCTCTCTCCCTACATTTATTAAGCTATTACTATGTACTTAAATATACTCTTTCGTTGCAGGGTCAATTGAATATAGAATGCAAAGGTTATTTACAAGTGCATCGTCAGTGATTCTTGCCAATATAACCGTGGAGGCCTTAGACTCTCTTGATTCACTTGAGGTATGCTAATCTTGGGCCTAATTTTGTGTCCCATTTTGTATCTTGAGGTTTAACGATATTCAAGTCTATTTTGCTTGGAGGACTTTGTATATTACAACTTTTTCTTCTAACAAGTTTTCTATTCCAATATCTAACGGAGTAGGATTCTCTACCCTCCAAATCCCCTCCCCTTCCCTCCCTGAGAATCCCACTCCATATCTAACCACATAGCGGCATGTTGTGTTTTTTTTGTTGCTCCTTGCAGCTGTGTCCATCTCATATACCAGACCTTTCATCTGGAAGTCCATTGATCGTGTCAGGCAGATACGAGGGAAGCTTCCCCGACTCCATTAAAGTTCATGGTACCTTGGCTGATATGAGCAATTTTGTTATAGACTTGAAAGTGCAAAGATCTAAGGATTTTCCACTTGATCGGGTATGGGCCTTGAAACATGGATTCTTATGAAGTTAACGCTATAAGAAATTGAAAATATTACGTAGAATCAGTCTTCAATGATTTGCTCTCCATGCTTACTTCCCTGCAATACTCTTGGTATTGATGAACTTATACCTTTTTTTTCTCTTCAAACAAATGAACTCAATTTTTCCTGTTTTTCTGAAACAGGTGCTTGCAAGAAGGCACATTGACATGCTTACAGCTCATGCATGGTTATCAGGAAGTAAAGAGCTAGAAGAGAAGGTTTGTTTGTTGGCTTTGGATTTTGATGAATCCCTTTATCATAGATAAGCAAGAGTGATTGGATACCCTTCTGCAACTGCACCGAATTGAGTAGATATATTTTTCAGAGTTGGTAGAAAGATAACGTTTTTCTTAATTATTTTGTTGTTAGAAGCTCTGATTTATGTACTTCTTTTTACATCCATTACAATTGTTCAACCTGCTTTGCTTGTAGGTTTCTAAATTGAGCAAACAAACCGGGGTTCCATCTGAGTACACTTGCATGATACTGTTGCAGACTAATGAGGGGAAGAAAGCACCGGAATCAGTTATGATCCAAGAGGTATGCATCTTCAGCTCTTCCTGTGTTAGCTAGCCAATCCCTACCTTGTAATTTTCTTGGTCGATAAACAGTTCCCCCAAGTTCCTTGTTAACGATCCGCAGAGAATGTTGTCATGAATTCTTTTAGGCTGGAAAGATATGCAGACTATGTGTAACCCTTCTAAGCTAAAGCTATTTAAGTTACCTTATTCCACCCTATCTAAATCCACCTCCTACCCGAGTCTCACCATCTATTGAAGCTGGAATTCACTATTCGTTGTCTAATAATCTCAAAATTGGTAACTGAGTTCCTGGATAACACTATAAACCAGTTTACACTCGCATTGAAGTACTCTTATTGCTTAGCAACAAACAATAGAAGTAATCTCTTTGTTTCCAACTTTCGTGTAGGTCTACAACAAAATTACTAAGTGGAAGATGACGCAGTCGAGTAGCCAGAAGATGATAACCCTCGGAAACCTGGGCATTGGCTTTGGTAACTTGACTGCAACAGCTCAGAACAAAGCACCGGGAAGCGAAGAAGAGAAGGCGGCTGATGCCACAGAGCTCTTGGTGAAGGCTGCTTCCAACTGCTGTAGCCGAGCACTCGACCGTGTCTGTTGCATGTGTTTCATTACGACTTGTTCGCACATGAACAACCAGTGCGCAATTGTTCTCACACAAGTCTGCACTGCCCTTGCTTGCTTTGAGTGCTTCAATTGTTGCTTCGAACTATGTTCAGGATGATGTAATGATATAGTATTTCAAGGAACTGAAGAGCAACGCACAAGAATCTTATGTTTGTATATAACATCTGTTGTTTTTTTTTAATATGTAATGGGATTTCCTCTTTCATTTGTGTTGTATTGTATTCCCTTTAGGCCTTAAATTTAGTGATCGTCTAGTTTAATCGTTGCCACCCAAAAGGCCCAACCACCATTTTAAAATAATCATCTTATGCTTGCCTTTTTCAAATCCCCTTATGATATGAGCACATGATGATTATTTTAAAGTATCATTAACAATTCTTTTTTAACAATTTCGATTGAAAATGGGTGAAATTCAGGCTAACACCTTATTTGAGAAAACTAACCTATACTAGTATGCTTGAGTCCCACGGCCAATATGATGAAAGTTCATAAGTACAATACCACTGGCGTATTGTTTTTGGAAGACAACAATATATTTATATTAAGAGGTGAACGATATGGGTTGAGCCTCATATTGAACATGTCATAATAATTTGATATCGAACTTATCATACACAAAAATCAAATCTAAAAACTCTCACCTATGAGCTAATAATGAATCTTAACTTTGATAATCCTCATCATTAAATATTTTTACTAATACCCGTTTTGCTTTTATTTATTTTTAAATTCAAGTCTTTCTATATTATTGTTTGTGAATGTGTCGAATTATGAATTGGAGCGAGTAGTGTTATCGAACTTTCAACCTAAGCACCACAATGAGAGATTTTTCAATGTGTTTGGAACAATCATATGTTATTATACAAGTAGAGAAAATATTTTTTGTAGTGTTCCTCCACTTGTGTAATGACATATGGCTAATGCCCTTGTCCCAGACACACTTTTCAATGTGCACAGATTGCACATTGAAAAATCTCTTAATGTGCCCACAACAATAAACTGATTGGTAGTCGAATAATATCAAGTCACGTTCAGAGTTCGGGTGTTGGATAGTGGTCATTTACCTGTCTAAACTACAAGAAATTTTTCATTACGACCGGAACACAGGTGGTATATCATGTGTTTTTATATTAGTGGTGGAAAAAATTATTTTTAAGTTATTAACTTTTTAGCACATATATCTCACAATTTGTATTGTGACACGTGGTGTCCCACTCCGTGTTTTGGTCACACTGAAAAAATTCTCCTAATTTTCTGGTTTGTCACTTTTTCTCCTTTCCCACCCCATCCTATTCCTTTTTTTTTTCTAGGGAAATTTTATTTAAACCTTTGTAACCTCTTTCTACTCCCAACTTATTATTTACACCCTTGTTATTTTTAATTAAAGGATTAATATTTTTTTAAACCCAATTTTATTACCTAGACTACCCTCCCAAACCCAATTCAAAATGTAAATTTATCTTTGCACTCATTTAAAAAAACGAAATCCCAGATTGAAATTTGCATTGAAGTTTGTATCTATGCACTAGGGAAGACAGATCTCCAATGTGTTCCTGAAAAGTTTGAATCTGTTGAGGAGTATGTTAGAATATATGAACCGCTTTTGTTTAAAGAATGCCGGCACAACTTTACAGCATCTAGGAGAAATTAACAGATAATTGTTCGTGTAAGACACTACTACAATATTAGCTTTAGGTGTCGGACGATCCTGCCGGTTAATAAGTTATTCTGACGGATAAAAGATTTCCGACACATAATTTATTTACTGTCGGATTAAAGTTACTTTCTGTCGGATATATCCGACATAAATTCCTGGCGGATTTTTCCTGACGGATTTTACCGCCATTAAATTATTATAACCCTCAGTATTTTTGAATTCTTTTTTTTTTAATATTTTAAAGATATTCTGGCGGTTTATAAGTTAATTGTGGCGGTTATAACCGACATAAATTGACTATTTTATTATTTTAGATTCTGATGGTCATTATTTTAGTATTTTGCCGGTTATAACCGACAGAAATTGATTATTTTATTATTTTAAAATGTTACATTGATTAAAAATAAATAAACAAATGGTGTAAATATTTTTTTTTCACTTACGGTCCCATTACCTAATCTCTGAATGTTTTTTTTTTTTTTTTGCGATTTTTTACACATGCTATCTCGGAGTACATACAAACATATTTGACGGTTGAATCGTTGAAATTAATTTCGTAAAATGCATATCCTATCAAATTGATAGATTTAACAAACACTTAAGAGTTAATGTTATACTTCCATTAAGTATAAAAAATTATCCACTAGTGTAAATATTTTAAATTGAAGATCGAATTTGTTCAATGCATTCTTATAGGGTCGAGGAGTGTAGCTGTAAAAAATCATCAAAATCGAAGCTAAAATAACCGTTAAATTGTGATTTTTTGTTTATAATCATTGAAAATTTATGTTTCGTTACCTAATCTCTTAATGTTTGTTTTTTACAATTTTTTACGTATGCAATCTCGGAGTGTGTAAAAATAAGTTTAACGGTTGGATCGTTGAAAAAAAGTTGCATAGAATGCATATTGCATCAAAATTGTAGATTAAACAAACACTAGTTAATATTATACTTCTATTAAGTATAAAATAAGATTTTGTAGTATCCACTAGTGTAAATATTTTAAATTGAAGATCAAATTTATTCATTACATTCTTATAGGGTCAAGGAGTGTAGCTGTAAAAAAATCATCAAAATTGGAGCTAAAATAACCGTTAAATTGTGATTTTTCTTTTATAACCGTCGAAAACTTTTGTTCCATTACCTAATCTATGAATGTTTGTTTTTTACGATTTTTTACGTATGCAATCTCGGAGTGTGTACAAATAAGTTTGATGGTTGGATCGTTGAAAAAAGTTTTGTAGAATGCATATAGCGTCAAAACGGTAGATTAAACACACTTAAGAGTTAATATTATACTTCTATTAAGTATAAAATAAGATTTTGTGTTATCCACTAGTGTAAATATTTTAAATTAAAGATCAAATTTATTCATTACATTCTTATAGGGTCGAGGAGTGTAGCTGTAAAAAATCATCAAAATCGGAGCTAAAATAACCGTTAAATTGTGAATTTTCTTTTATAACCATCGAAAAGTTTTGTTCCGTTACCTAATCTATGAATGTTTGTTTTTTACGATTTTTTACGTATAAAATCTCGGAGTGTGTACAAATAAATTTGATGGTTGGATCGTTGAAAAAAGCTTCTTAGAATGCGTATCACATCAAAACAGTGGATTAAACAAACACTTAGAGTTAATGTTATACTTCTATTAAGAATAAAATAAGATTTTGTGATATCCACTAGTGTAAATATTTTAAATTAAAGATCAAATTTATTCATTACATTCTTATAGGGTCAAAAAGTGAAGCTGTAAAAAATCATCAAAATCGGAGCTAAAATAACCGTTAAATTGTGATTTTTCGTTTATAACCGTTAAAAACTTTTGTTCCGTTACGTAATCTCTGAATGTTTATTTTTTACAATTTTTTACGTATGTAATCTCGGAGTGTGTACAAATAAGTTTGACGGTTGGATCATTGAAAAAAGTTTGGTAGAATGCATATTGTGTCAAAACGGTAGATTAAACAAACACTTAGAGTTAATATTATACTTCTATTAAGTATAAAATAAGATTTTGTGGTATCTACTAGTGTAAATATTTTAAATTAAAGATCAAATTTATTCATTACACTCTTATAGGGTCGAGGAGTGTAGCTGTAAAAAATCATCAAAATCGGAGCTAAAATAACCGTTAAATTGTGATTTTTCGTTTATAACCGTCGAAAACTTTTGTTCTGTTACATAATGTCTGAATGTTTTTTTTTTTTTACGATTTTTTACGTATGCAATCTCGAAGTGTGTACAAATAAGTTTGACGGTTGGATCGTTGAAAAAAGTTTCGTAGAATGCATATTGCGTCAAAATGGTAGATTAAACAAACACTTAGAGTTAATATTATACTTCTATTAAGTATAAAATAAGATTTTGTGGTATCCACTAGTGTAAATATTTTAAATTAAAGATCAAATTTATTTATTACATTCTTATAGGGTTGAGGTGTGAAAATTTATTTATTTTGCCTAAATTTTGAAGTGTGAAAAGTAATTTGTGCTAAATTTTTATTTATATTTTTCAAGTATTGATTAGACAATATTTAGTTTGTGTGATGACATTTTCATTGTACAATTATATTTTTGTTTCTTTATTGCATATTTTACATGGATTATTATCTATTAAACCAAACAATTATTTATTTTCAACAAAAAAAAAATTATTTATTTCATTTTAAAAGTATTATATTTAAATACATATTATTTATTTATTTATTACACAATTATTATTTTATTTTTTAAAATCGTAACAAAATTTTGGGGGGAATTTAAAATTTTGGGAGGGAATTTAAAATTTTGGTTTTGGGAGGGAATTTAAAATTTTGGGTGGAAATTTTTTTCCACCATTTTTTTCTGTCGGTTATAGCCGACAGGAATGAACAGTTTCTGTCATTTAAAAAATATTTATGTCGGTTAAAACCGACAGTAATGTTAATTTTCCAACATAAAACCCTCCAACTCTTCCTTGCGCCTGTGCCTTCTCCCTTCCCCCTTCCCCCTTCCTTCCCCCTTTTCTCCTCTCCTCATTTCCTTCTCATTCTCTTCTCTCCTCATTTACTTCCAGTTCAACATCCACACCCACATCCAAAAGAGCTTTCTCCAAGACCCACTTGGAAATGCTTCTCCTATGAAGAGATTTCTGATACCACAAATGCTTTTAGCTCAGGTAGGTTTTTGTTTGTTTTCCTTCAAAAACTGTTTGATTTTTTCGAGGATTTTTGAGTGATTGAAATTTATATAGTATTCATATTTTGTGATGTGGGTTTTGGCAGAAAATCTATTTGGGAAATGAGGGTATGCAGAAGTTTATAGAGGAGTTCTGAAAAATGGTGAGGTATGGTACTTTGAAATTTCAAGTCCATCGCTAACCATAATTACTTTTCTAACCCTAGATCTAGAAAGCCGGCGGTGCGATCCGAATCCAGGAGGATCCAGGTGCACCCGGCGGATGCGGCACCGGTCGCGAAGAGGTCCAGCTCCCACGACGACCTTCGGGGCTTCAAGTTCAAGATGGAGAAAGTCACGATCTTGAGGCGCGGAGAGTCGCTGGACTCGAAGATGAATGAAAATGGTGGTTTGGCTGGGACCAGGACTGCAAGGCTCCGGCCCGGGCCGGAAATGGTGCAGAAAACTGACATGTATGCCGGATCAGCGTTCGCGGTGTCACCGGAGCCAAGCTCGCTCCCGTTGCCGTCGTTTTCGAGGAAGAAGCAGGTGTTGAAGGTCGTCGACGACGACTCAGCGACTCGAGACGACGTACCTGTCTGCCTGTTTGGATCATTGTTGATTTCGACTTGATTAGATCTTGAATCATTTTTTGGATTTTGGTTTTCAGTGATTGATGTTCTGTCTGGCGAATGAATTTTTGAGTATTTTTCTTGTGAATGATCAGATTGATGAATTGAATATTGCTTCTTATTTGGTTTTTTTTTTTTAAGAAATCAAAAACCCAGTTTTCTGGTAAATCAATGAGAGACCCAGTTGCTGAAATTTGATGGATCGAGAATTTGATATATTTGATTGCATGGTTTGTTGATCATTTTGGGGCAGTTTGTTGATCATTTTGGTACGTCGTCTCTGCGAATTTGATAATTGCCCAATTGCTTGAGTGAGTATGCATGTAAAACATTTATTTATTATAAATAGAAAACCTGGAAAATGCAATGAATGCTGCAGAAAGTGGTTGTTATTATTATTTTTTAATTATTAATATATGTTCTGTCGGTTTTAACCGACAGAAAGTCTCTTATTTATTTATTATAAATATATATCCTGTCGGTTATAACCGACACAAATTCTGACGGTTTTTGTATTTTCGGTCGGTTTGAACCGACAGAAATTCAAATATTTATTTATTATAAATATATATCCTGTCGGTTAAAGCCGACACAATTACTGTCGGTTTTAGAGAATTTTCTGTCGGAAAATTCATTTCCTGACGCTGGCAATTCTGTCGCTTATTATATCTGCCACTGCAACCATTTTCTGTCGGATTTTGCTTAAAATCCCTCAGTAATAACCTTTTCTTGTCGTTTTTATTTGTGCCAGTAATGGGTAGTTTTGTAGTAGTGAGAAGCATTGAAAGGAGAAGGAGAGCGATAGATGTACCATGTCCAATTTTTTTCCTCCAACTTTAGTGATACATCTGGGTACAGATTTTAGAAATAATGAAAATAAAATAGGCTAACCATGAATTGAGGGTTGGCCAATGGCTAGTATAGCTTATAGTACCTGTGCTTTTTTCGTGGCTCTATGATTCGGAGGTGGATTGTCTGCCCTTCAATTTCCATATTCTCCCATGCCCTCCTGTGATGTGTGGTCACGGTTAAGCCACGTCAACATTTTATATTAATTTTTTATATAAATAATAAAACAAAAAGTAATAGCTATATAAAATGTTGACGTGGCTTAACCGTGACCACATAAACATGAAGGGATGGGGAGAGTATGGAAATGGGAGGGCATACAGATTCTGTGAACTGACTAAAGTGTAACTTTTGGTGGTTAGGGTGATATGATGTAATAGTCCTTCAAGTTGGTGAATGCAAGTAGACATTTAAAGAGGAGATGTGGCAATTCTCTCAACTCCACAGCCTGGATCAGGTCTGATAGTCTCCGAGAATTCTTCTCTATATATTCATATCGACAAAGGGTCAATAAATTCAAGAGGCATATAATTACCATCCGTCGATAAATCCATGTTGGCAAGGGGTTAAAACTTCAAAATCATCATCCATCGATAAAAAAAACTTGTCTTTCTCTACAAGAGTTATTAGGGTTTTAGCCGGAATGAATATAGGATAAACAATGAGTGATGGTAGGGTTTAATTATAGTATGTGGGTTTATTGAGAAATTTTAGTTTTATTATTAATTTCATCTTATACTTGATGGTAATTGTACAAGAGAGTAAAAAAGACAATTAACATTTAAAATTTAAATTATGTGTAAAAAGAGTTTACATGAGTTCAAATAAAATTTCATTTTTTTTTCTATTCCATACCAAACTTTAGTTTGGATGCCGAGAAAATTCAAATTCCCTCTTTGAGATTGAAAAGCATCAATCTTCACTGTAATTTTTCTTGGCAACCAAATGCCCGATTATCTGATTATGTTGTGCATAACATTGTGCAGTATATCATATTGTTAATCTTGTAATTTGATTGCTCCCCAGAGTGGTTCCGTTCCTTTCCAACTTTCTCCTCATCGTCTTCGTGGTCTCTCTGTCTCTCCCTTGCACGTAACCTCAAATGTAAAGTTTTCAACGTTCTCATCTTCTTTTGTGGTCTCTCTGTCTCTTCCTTGCACGTAACCTCAAATCTAAAGTTTTCAACTTTCTCATGATCTTATTTTTCTTGGACATTTCATTTGGTTAGAATGGTTATAAGAGCTTTCTGATTACCAAAAGCGCTTATGACAATATTTGACATAAAAAATGTCAAAAGCACTTCTTCCAAGTTCTTTATATACAAAATTTCGACTTGTTTCTAATAAAAGCACTTCCAACAAAATCGCATACGATACGAGTAGAACTGCTTCCTAGTCTCCTAGATAAGGATTTAGCAATTGTATTTCGTTAACCTTTATAACCTGAGCTATGCAAAAGTTTGGATCTGACAGTCTTCAATTTGATTTAAAAGCTTATGGGACACTATTTCCTAATTATCTAATGGCTCTTTTATTTAAACTTTCTAAAAGTATAGGTCTGATCGAATTACAGAGAAGGAGAACATAGCAATAATAAAGCCAGATGGGTTGTATGATAACTACACTGATAAGATAAAGAATGCTATCTCGGATTCTGGTTTTAAAATCCTCGACGAAAGGCTCATCCAACTTGACGAGGACGCCGCAATGAGCTTCTGGCGAAGCATTCTTTGAGGAGCTTCTTTTCTGACCTAGTCAAGTACATGACAAGCCATTGAACTCATGGAAATTATTCTTAGTTTTCTTGGCTAATTGTTGGGCCAATATGTTTGGATGTTTAGAGCTAGTTATAAGATAAACTTTACATGTCAATTATATCTTTCCGATTTTTCTGGTATCTATGCCCTACACAAGTAGATACATGCATTGCTAGTGCACAAACACATGTCAACGAAGGTGGCAGAACTGCTATACAAGTGTATAATTTATCTTCTTCACCTCTTTATCTCTCCATGTGTCATGGCCCCAAAAAATCATGGTCCCACAATTGCCTCGAACTTTGCATGTAACTATGCTTCTGAGAGTGTGCTCTACTTCAAAGATGGATAGTTACCAACGGACCATGAGTGAATCCTCCCAGAATAACTTCTTTGGAATGCGCATCAAAATAACTTTCGAACTTCTTGTTGATCCGGAACTAGCCAATTCCGGCTAGTCCTACAACGGTTCTTTTGCAGTTCCAAACCATATTGTAAGCCCCTGGTTGGAGTTACGGATGCATAGCTAAAAAACTGGATGTGAGGCAGATTGTGTTTGTATATTCTTGGAAGGACTTAGATGCCTTAGGAATATACTGCTAAGTTTATTTTACTGAAGTCATTAAGCATGTTACAGTCAAACACTTGGAATCCGCTTTCGATAATGTACGAATTTAATTTCTGTTATTTTGTATAAATATCAATTATATCCAAGATGTGGCTATTCTTTAATTATGTTGCACTTTTCTTTTTGCTTTGATATTGCATGCATTGTAATAAGGTTCATCCCACACTGTGCACTTTTACTTTATTTAACTTTAGACTTTGGTTTTAATTTGTTCGTACGTTTTACACATCACGTCCACATTAGGCTTCGTTACTCTTCGGGTGTCGGTCAGCATGCCTTGATTTCGGTATCCACGTGGATGTTCGGGTCGGGATGTGTGACCCAACACCTCCTCCATCTTCGCCACCATCACCCCCACCACCTCTCAACCACCATTATGACCCCTACCACCTCCAACCACTATCGATGTCAACATCAACATCGCCCCCACCGCCTCTCAACACAAGTAGATATATGCATTGCTAGTGCACGAACACATGTCAACGAAGGTGGCAAAACTGCTAAACTAGTGTATAATTTATCTTATTCACCTCTTCATCTCGCCATGTGTCATGGGCCCAAAAAATCATGGTCCCACAATTGCCTCGAACTTGCATGTAACTATGCTTCTAAGAGTGTGCTTTGCTTCAAAGATGGATAGTTACCAATGAACCATGAGTGAATCCTCCTAGAATAACTTCTTTGGAATGCGCATCGGAATAATTTTCGAACTTCTTGTTGATCCGGAACTAGCCAATTCTGGCTAGTCCTGCTTGCTTGTCTTCAACGGTTCTTTTAGAGTTCCAAACCATATTGTAAGCCCTTGGTTGGAGTTCCGGATGCATAGCTAAAAAACTGGATGTGAGGCGGATTGTGTCTGTATATTCCTAGAAGGACTTAGATGTCTTAGGAATATACTGCTAAGTTTATTTTACTAAAGTCATTAAGCATGTTACAGTAAAGCACTTGGAATCCGCTTTCGATAATGTAAGAATTTAATTTCAATTATTTTGTATAAATATCAATTATATCCAAGATGTGGGTATTCCTTAATTATGCTGCACTTTTCTTTATCCTTTGACACTGCATGCATTGTAATAAGGTTCATCCCACAATGCGCACTCTTACTTTATTTAACTTTAGACTTTGGTTTTAATTTGTTCGTACTTTTTACACATCACGTCCACATTAGGCTTCGTCACTCTTCGGGTGTCGGCCAGCATGCCTTCATTTTCGTATCCACATGATGTTCGGGTTGGGATGTGTGACCCAACACCTCCTCCATCTTCGCCAACATCGCCCCCACCACCTCTCAACCACCATTATGACCCCTACCACCTCCAACCACTATCAATGTCAACATCAACACCCCCCTCCCAACACCACCATAGCCACCACCATTTTCACACTATCTCTGTCACTACCACCTCCTAATATCAATTGCAACCATCACTCATCCGTTACCATCATCATCTTCACCACCATTACTCCAACCACCATTGCCTCCTTCCCCCCCCCCTCGGGCCTCCTAACATCAGTTGCAACCATCACTCCTCCGTAACCATCATCATCTTCGCCACCATTACTCCAACCACCATTGCCTCCTTCCCTAACCCTCCCCACCCCCACCCCCCGCCCCCCCCCCCCCCCCCCCCGCGGCCCAACCAATTTCAACATCTTAAAACTTATATTTACTAAACATGAACTTTTATTATTATTTTTTATTTTAGATATTGGTATTAGACACTTTTCATTGGTTTCTTTCCAAAAAATTCATTTTCGGATTAAGCTAAAAGACATGTTCTCTGATCACAAAAATGCAAACATAAATATTGGAATTGAAAAATCATTTTGTAAACATTAGAGACATGCCTTAATGTACCATTTCTAAGTTCCATTGAGAAATGGGTGAAACTTATGATAGATGAAATAATTCAAAATTGATATCGTGAAACAATATTGGGTCTCTAGCAATGAGGACCCAATATCAAGATTGCTCCCCTTGACCTTGCCATGGGGCTTCCGGTGCCTATGATATGACCTTGGTACCCTGATGCTTGTGACCACAATGCTTAAAACCCCATCACTCGTGAATTTAGTCATGTGGAGACTAAATGATTGTGATTTGGCCCCAAATCTAGCAACGAGATTTGATGGTAAGAACTCAAACTCAAGAAACGGCACACATGATCGCACCCTAGAATCCTTAGTCGGGTCTCGAGCATAAGAATCCGAGTAGAGCTCGTGGGCTAGTCTCTTGTGCAGCAAGTGACACACCTAACCCGGATATCCAGTGGGTACCGACTCCGAAGCGTTCTGGCCATCACCGGAATAGGTGACGAAGCCATGATATGCATGAAGTCATAACTAAAGTTCTAAATTGAGATAGTTCTACCGGAATTTCGGCAGAACTTCCCCTAAAATAAAGATAAGTCCAAAATAACACTTGCAAGTGACTGCCTTAATTACAAAACATCCTCAAAGGGCCACACCTAATGAGACGCCTATTGTCTATTACATGCATGATAATAGGGTCAGAGCATGGTTCACTTATACCAGTTATATGAATAAGCTGAGTAGATATCATCCTCGATAAGAATATGTCAAAGCATGTGCAGATGCCTCGATATCAAATATGCTCACAACAACGACTACTGATTCTAGTGGCATATCATATAGTATCATACACTAGCTGTAACTAGTGTCAGCTGAAATATAATTTTTGAGTAATCACGAAGTAATGACAAGCAAAGAGTGTAACCATGTCATTACTGAGTAGTACACATTTAGGGGGCGTTTGTTTGACCAGATTAGAGAGGACTGGACTAGACTAGATTGTAGTCCTGTGTTTGTTTCACGCCGGGACTACGTTTAATGAGACTCGCCTAGACTAAGTCGGACTAAAAGCTTCGTTGAAGGGTCTTCACGAGGCCCCCCGAAATTGGCCGGACTGCTAAGCCAAATCTGATGGATTCACCCCTCCCTGTTTCGTTCCTCCCACCTGCTTCTATCTCGTGTCCCACAACCCTTTTCAAATCCAGAATTCGCAAAATTCAAAAAAAAAAATACAAAAAATTTGCAGCGGGATGATCATGGTTGTTTCAATCACAAATGCACCCAGAAAAATTCGAACCCAGATAACCCAGAAAATCCCAAAATTCGAACTTAGAAAACTCATAAACCCAGGAAATCCAGAAAAAAAAAATGCAGTGGGATGATCATGGTTGTTTCAATCACACATGCACCCAGAAAAACCAAACCAGATCCAACCCTTATCCTCCACCTTTGAGCCAATCACACATGTAGCCCACCTCCTTCAATCTCTTTCTTGCTCTATTTTTTTATTTTAAGATTTGCAACTGATTTTGTGAGAGGAAGTGAAGAGGCAGGAGGAAGAGGTGAAGTGCAGAGGAGGCGAAGAAGATGAATTGAAGAGGTAGAGGATTTGCAATAAAAAAAGGAGGAACAAAAATGGGAGAAAAGGGGAATGGGGAGGGAGAGGCGGAGAGAAAAAATGATGCACAGAGATGGTTCTAGAAAATAGGGAAGAAGATATAGTAATGAAAAAATATTAATTGATATATTAAATTAAAAATAAAATATTAATAAATATAGATTAAATAATATAATATTATAATCCTGCTTCTTAGTTCGACATTGCACCAAACGCTTCACTAAGTCAGTCCAGCTTAGTCTAGTCTAAGCCAGTCCAGCTTAATCCTTGAAGCTAGTCCAGTCCGAGACAGTCCGGTGCAACAAACGCACCCTTAGACTCTTAGCTGTCATTACTTCAAGATTATTCGACAATGACATGATTATATTTCAACTTACATTGGCTACGGCTAGTTTATGGTACTGTATATGTTATGCCACCAAAATCAGTAGTCGTTGTTGTGAGCATATTCGACATCGACATATATGCACATGCTCTAACATATTCCCAGCGAGAAAGATATCTACTCAGCTTTATTCGTAGACCTGGTATCAGTGAACCATGC
The DNA here is from genome assembly GCA_035220775.1 of Malus fusca. Lineage (NCBI taxonomy): Eukaryota > Viridiplantae > Streptophyta > Magnoliopsida > Rosales > Rosaceae > Malus > Malus fusca. Next base: position 14,155,034 of record CM069067.1, on the reverse strand, counting down.
TTTGAACCTTTTATCATGCATGTAAATAGAGGGTCAGATACCTATTAGGTGTGGCCCTTCGGGGATGTGTTGTAAAAAGATGGTCACTTGCAGGTGTTATTTTAGGCTTATCTTTATTTTAAGAAAAGTTCTTCGAGATTTCGGTAGAACCATGTCAATTCGAAACTTTAGTTATGACTTCATGCATATCATGGTTTCGTCATCTATTTGGGTGATGGCCGGTACACTTCGGCTTTGGTGCCCACTGATTATCGAGTTGGGGTGTGTCATTGAGTCTTGTGTTCCAACAGCTCCCACGACCTCAGCTCCTTGAACCTCACCGGACCTCAACTTCTTAAATGCCCGTTCTAGACTTGAGATTCTAATGCACAAGACATGAACCAAGACCTCAGCGCCCGACACCAGATTCGAATTCAACCCTTATTACCTAAGATCCGACTTAGGATTCCAGTGTCATGGACCAAACTTGGGACCATGGCGCACAAGACGAGACTCGAGGTCCAACACTAGGGGACTCTTTAGCCCCTGATGTTTGGGACCCAACTTAGTATTTAACCTTGGGATTTCAACTTGAATTCCCATCACTTTGAAGTTCTTTGTTACTTCAAAAAACCTCATCTTTAAGCACATGGTAAGTTTTCACTTGAAAGAAGTTGAGGTTTCCCCATACAATTAATTAACAATATAGGGAGTATTATATCTCCTTATAAAACTTCTAATGTAGGACAATTATTCACATCATCACACGCTCCTCATGTGTGGTAAATTTTCTACCATAATTTGGGTGACATGAAGAAACTATGACCAATGGCTTCACGTGTGGGCGAATCTGCTCTTATATCATGAAAGAAGTTAAGGTTCCATCAAATTCAATGGTATTATGAAAAATAGCTCAACTATTTATAAGCCTAAACTTCCAATATAGGACAATTCTTCACATCCTCACCAACAAAATAATAAAGCACAACTTAGAGTTTCATACAAACTCAGTGTGCATCGGTACAGCTTGATGTAGACATGCATGCTATACTGGCCTTGAAACTTGTTTTACTCTTATCAAGCATGACCAAAACCTACCAATAGCTAAGACTAAACCAACAAAGTCCCAATTAGCGGCCAAAAATAGTGGGTTTCGCGGTGTTTCTGATAGACAGGCCATAATTTATTACTTTCATGACAAATAAGATAATGTATTTTGATTGTGCAATGTTATTCATACCATATTTTTATGGATTTGAATTGTCCGCTATTCCCATCTCATACCCTTTCCATGCTATCCTATATTATATGGTTACGGTTAAGCCACGTTAACATTTTATATTGATTTTTTTATAAAAATAATAATACAAAAAGCAATTGGAATATAAAATGTTGACGTGTCTTAACCGTGACCACAAAAATAGGAGGGCATGGGAAGGGTATGGGATGGGGATGGCAGACAATCCATATCCTATTTTTATACCACATTTCTATACCACCTTAGATGACATCTGATGTAGACATCCACATCATTTGAAAAATTTATAAAACCCAAGGAAATGAAGGAGAAAGACTCCTCGTATACCACAATCATCATTTAATTAACTAATTTTTCTTAATTATTAGTTTATTAAATAATGAACTAAATTTAAAAATCTGATTAATTCAAATGATGTGGCTGTCCACATCAAATGCCACCTAAAGTGGTATAAAAATATGGTACAAAAACATGGTATGAATAGCATTACTCATTTTGATTAGTGAGGACCCTAAGGACCTTGTTGCAAGATGAAACATTTGCCTAGTCTTAATGCAATACACATTGCTTATTAATTTAATTGAAGATCCAATGAAAGAGGAGCTAGTCAATAGACTCAATACAATGATGGCACCACACCCTTCTAGTGGATGGAAATCCACATCTCACAAGACAGGTTTATGTTGGACTGAGTGTAGTAGTTTCCAGATTTAGAAAGTTTAATCCATACGTTTGCGTAACCCTAGACATCTACTAGATGCATAACCAACATGGCTTCTTTTCTCTTCTCCATTAAAGTTGAATCTTGGTGGGAGTGATTTTTCTTTTGAACTCCCTTTGCATTGGCCCTCGCCCTGCATCTCGAGAATAAAATTTCGAATCCTGAGCAACTTTCTATGCATATCTAACAACGATGACACAAAGTTTTGAATATTTTTACTAATGAATTCTTTCTTGAAACCGCTATATAGTTTTAGTGGCGTTATTTGTCCAACAAATGTTTCACGTGTATAAAATACATCATCGTCCAATAAACACTTGTAACATGAAGAATTAGTTATTAGAAGAGTATCTCTCTTTTTGCTTGCATTTATATGGTATTACTTTGAATACAGTATGTGATCACCATTCACTGACCATATATTAAGAATTAGGGTGTGGTTTAGCGGTGTTAATTGTGTATCAAATATATAAACCACTGAACATCCTACGCATAGCTCATTGAGTTCTTCAACGTGAGAGTAGTAATTAAGCATTGTAAAAATCGTACAAATCCCATCTCAGAGGCTGCACAATCTCACATGTTGGTTTGTCTAATTAATGTTAATTTGCACCAATGAAAGGGTTTAGTATAGCTAAAAGTTACTGTTTAATTAGTTAAAATAGTGTAATGCAATCATGCTTAATAGAGATAGAGAAGATGGTAGTGATCTAGGCAGAAGCAAATTATGCAGTAGGGTTTTTTCTTCTCTATTTTTGACATTTTTGGTAAAGTCAACCCCCCATCCTTGGTACACGTGTTGGTCCGACAACACATGATGGGTTCACTTTGTCGTGACACGTAGCCAATTCCACTGTGGTGATCCACAATAAGACCATGCGGATGTCTTCATTGAATTGGATACTCTCTTCCATCTAGCAGCTGCCTAACTATATTTTTAATTTATTTAATAAAAAGATCAGAATAAATAAAGGGGTCTGATATCCACACACCCATTTTTACTTCTCACACACCCTTCTAATTTTTGGCCGTTAGATCGGATGAAATGAAGAAGATCAACATACATAAATTAACAAGGGGTGTGTGAGAAGTAAAAAGGGGTGTGTGGATAGCACACCCCTAAATAAAAATGTACAAATAACTCATTGTTTTATCAGTTTTGGGATCCAATGGGGACATTTTAAGTACGAATTTGAAGAAAAAAGGGGCAGTCGTGAGATTGTTTGGTATGTTGGATTCAAAACAATTAATATATCTAGGTTTCCCTTCATAAATCACAATAGGGATTTGTAGTTGTGGATTTTTCTGTATCTTTTGTTGCAGAGAAATTTCTTCTGCTCATGTTCCAATAAGATTTTGTTTCCTAACATGTTCTTCATCTTAGATATGTATTTCCTGCATATCTGAGGACGGTGGTCAAAAGATGAGATACACTTGAAATATTTCTTGGGGCAAAGTCCAAAATCCAAATCATTCTAACATGTGTGGTATTATTTGTTGTGTGGCTTTTTCATGTATGACAAGGAAAAAAATGTACGTTTACATTGCTATAATTAACGTAAAATAATTATATTTACTACAGAATCCAACTTTATTCTTTTGATGCCCCATATATATGTATGTATGTATGTATGTATGTATGTATCGTTATTAGTATATTTGTTGGCTTCGATATATTTTTATTGGCTACTTTATATTTTTTTATAGTCGATTGTCCATTAAGTTTTAAGAGATACTCGCATATTCTAACATATAATTTCAATAATTTCCGGCAGGGTGGAGTTGCACTTATCTGTATACATTTGTCTACCTCTCCGTGTGAATGTTCATAATTTGGTTGCCCCTATTCCATTGCAATTGTGTGCCTGTCCACATGCAACGAAGGATGCACGTGTCTATCTCGCCCTATTCTCAGATAACTTGAGCTTCTGGGGTCTAATCTAATGGTTGTCTTACATTTTTTTCGTTTTACGTAAATGAAAATTAAGGTAAAAAAAACCACTAATTGCAGAAAGGGGTCCATGAAATTGTGAGAGAGTTTTCTGTGCCCTACAATATTAGAGGCAGGTGAGATAATGAGGCGCCAGTCCGGTCAGTGAGGGACATTCCCACGCCAATTTGAGATCTTTCTTATAACTTGATCGAAGATTGATGGTCTATTATTTATGACCCCATACCCCCCCCCCCCCCCAACCCATTTTTTTCACCTTTATTCTCATCCAACATAATATATATTGCTAATCCTGCATGCTGCCCATACCTTCAAGTTCCTACTTTTAAACTGTTTGCCTTGATCTGCCATTAGTATTTCAATTTATCCTCGTAAATTTTGGTCAAAAAGCTTTTGGCATGTACATTGTAGGCTCCAACTGTTATCTGCTGGCCTACTGAAATTTGTTATATATATATGATTCAAAACTGAATTATGTTATGGCGAAGGAAAAAACAAAAGCACTTTTAGAAGCAGAAAGAATATGAGTGACAAGCGCATAGTAATTTGCTATATATGTTTATAGACTGGAATTTTTTTCATTTTTTATTTTGAACAAACGATATTATGTACGGTGGGCTTAACCTCATTTAATTAAGAAAAGTAATTGGAGAATTGGTAATTCACGGGTTAAAAGATTATTTACAGTTGTCATATATCTTGAAAACTGAAAGTGGATGTTTTGAACTTTATAGGCTACTCAGGTTAACCTACTTTCATTTGGCATGTCAGTTTTAGGCCCATAATATATGGACTCGAAGAAAATGACTAGATCTACAAGTTTGTAAACGAGCCTAGTCGAATTTTAGGCGAATTATCATTTAATGTGTTTAATTCGATCGTAATTTAATATTTTAGGATCTTTTTTATATTTTGTTATTTGTTTAATTTATTTCTTATTTGAATCTAGGGTTTGTTAAGACTGTTTAAACAACATTTAGGGTTGTATTTTTATTCATCTTATCATATCATTCAATTGAAAGCAAGAGTTTCTCTCAAATTTATGGAGTTCCAGAATTCTTCCAGGGTGATTGTTCATGATCCGTTTATTGTGACACATCGGAAATGGTAATATTAAAAAGGTTTTAAGTAGCAATTTGATGCAAATGGCTGGGCAACATGCGAAATTGCAGCAATTTTTAGTCCAAGGTACGACTAATGTGCATGTAACCACAAGTAGATAGTCAAAAGGGTTTAAGTTGTACACAAGTAGATAGTACAACCACAAGTTGTTTAGCAACGCCCTTGTATTTGGAGAACTAGGTAGATTGTGTGACCCCCTCACTAAGAGATTGATCACTCCTCTGTGTTTAGATACAATTCGCATGTTGGTTATTCTAACGCAAAGACTTCCACCCTTTTGTGAGTGGATCAGACTCAAGAATTTCTCTTGTATTGAGGACAATTTGGCCCCATATAGATATAACTCTCAATATAAAAATCTCACCTCTTTAAAAGTAGACTTATTTCTAGCTACAACTTCTGAAACTCGATTTTAATCTTATTTTGCTCATAGTAACTTAAAATTCGTCACTTTACGCTCTGAAACTCAAAGTTCGCTTCATTTTGCCCCCTGAAACTTGAAAGTCATCTCTATAAAACTCAAAATTCGCTCCACATTGCCTTGAATATGTTAATATCTTATGTGAGTTTGATTTGAGTGCACTAGGCTAATTAATTTTTTATTTTCATATCTTCAATTTCTTTTAAACTTAATATTCTCTTATTGTTGAATGTTAATGCATAATGGTGATTTATAATCAAATTTATTGGGTGTCGGGTTGCACAAATTTATAATCAAATTTATTGGGCATAGTACAGTCTTGTTAGCTGTTGGATTCCACATATGTTAGGAGGCGACCTATAAGTTTCAGGAAGAAAAGAAAATCTACGAGTCAAAGTAAAACAAATTTTAAGTTTTAGGAAGTAAAATGATGACTTTTGAGTTACATGGACAAGGTGAGATCAAAATGAAATTTTAAGAAGGTAGCTAAAAGTAAACATTAAAAGTAACTTGACAAATTGATTAATCAAGATACCTGAACGAAGTTTTTTTCATGTAACACACCACAAAAATTCTATAGAGATTGATTCCAACGTTTAAATGAGAGGATAAAAAGGCTGCCATGTCGATCAGATGTTTCAGAATATATAATGTATCCGCAAAATCAGATTGACCCATGTGTCTTTAAGTATTTATACGGATTAAATTAGATGAGCAAAGAATTAAACAGAATGTTTTATAGTTTTTATATATATTTTACTAACATTTGCTTATACATTTTGTATGTATGAACACAATTTTTTAGAAAATGAGAATGAGAGAGGGAGAGAGAGAACGTGGGGGGAGTGGAAGATTTTATTTTTTTTCCTTAAATATTGGAGGTAGTTTAACATCACATCATATGTAGATGAGGCTTCAATAAAAAAAAGTAAAATTTGGACCTGTAAAATTATATTATTGCCCATAAGTTTTTTTTATGTAATAGAAAATTAAGTTGTCTTTTCACCATTTTTTTATTGACAAAAAGTATTTTATTAATTAATAGAGATTAATTAGTAGAGATGTGCTAGTGGGTTTATATAAGAGAGAAAAAGGTGGGAAAAGATTGGCTAGATACAGAGATATGATGCCACCCTTGTGTTTAGGAACTTGAACCAGTAGAAATTAATTAAACAAATCCCTTCTCATCTGTTCTTATTTGATCAGCTTGGCCATGAAATTCAACAAATCCCATTTTTGTTTAGTATTATAATCCCAAAGTTCATTTCTCATTGGCTTTTAAGATCTGCCCTCCAACACCTCACTTCTGCAAACAAGTTAACTTCCACCTCCACTACTCTCCTCCTCCAACCCATCTCCTCCACCACTTTTCTATCAGAGGAGTCCAACCACTCACTTGTATCTTAGAAAATGAAGGTGAGTCTTTGTATCTGTTACATACTTTCACGTGTACTGTTTATGTTTGTGTGTGTTAGAGAGAGAGAGAGAGAGAGAGAGAGGTTGGTCTGTTGTTTGAGCTGAAACATGCTTGGGAAGGCTGAGAAGTGGGGTTGTCTAATGTTGGTGGTTTCTGGTTTTTTTATTGCAGCTTTTTAGTTGGATGCAAAATAAGATCAATGGGAAGCAAGGAAACAAGAAACCAAATACAGTTTCTACTACAACCCGTAAGCATTCTTCCTCTAACCAATAAATTAATCTATATGTTACTTTTAAATGCCATGGTTTGCGTTTTAATCTGAATGATGTGATTTGCTTCCTATAAAAGTAGGATTTTTTCTTCAAGAAGCTATGCATGTTATAGTATCTTTTAGTCATTTCAGTCCAATAAGGATCTTTGTTAAAGAGTTGTGCTATGAAGAGTCACTCATGCGTGTTACATGAGTTGTGAATTTATAAAAGAACTTACATTTATTGCATTGACACATATAGTTAATGACACTGATATTTTTATTTTACTTCAATGAATCCATTACAATAGAAAGAAAAATTAAAAATCAACTCAGATCATGTTAATAAAGTTGACATGTACTAGATTTAAAAAAATCTAGATTTACAATATATGCAGAGATGAGGTTTCATTAGTTATATATTAAATAGATCAACCTCCATTACAAAATAAAAAGAAATAAATAAAGCTGCACTATTTTGAATGTCCCTTAATTCTTTATTTCTTAATATTATTTTTGTGATTTGTTATTTATGTATTGTGTAGATTCTGCAAAACAAGAGCCACGCGAAGAATTCAGTGACTGGCCTCATGGATTACTAGCAATTGGAACTTTTGGAAACAATGAATTGAAAGAAAAAAAAGCTGCTCAAAGCCAAGATATTCAGGAAGATCCGTCTTCATCCGAAGAAATCCTAGATAATTTCACACCAGAGGAAGTAGGTAAATTGCAAAAAGAGTTGACGAAACTCTTAACGCGAAAACCAGACATAGAAAAGCAAATCGCAGATCTTCCGTTGGACAGATTTCTAAATTGCCCGTCGAGCTTGGAGGTTGATCGGAGAACCAGCAACGCCCTTTGCTCCGATTCATCAGATGATCACAAGGATGAAGATATTGAGAAAACTATTAGTGTCATACTTGGTAGATGCAAAGACATTTATGCAGACAATAAGAAGGCAATTGGGAAGAAATCAATTTCTTTTCTTCTTAAGAAGATGTTCGTTTGTCGAAGTGGATTTGCACCAGCATCAAGTTTGAGAGATACACTTCAAGAGTCGAGAATGGAGAAGGTATGTGCAAATGCACATGAAACTGAGTTCGAATCCCTCTCCCCGCAATTCAGATTTGTTACAAAAAAAAAAAAAAAAAAAAAAAACCATCATAACACGCATTATAAAATATGTTAACTATTTTACTTAGTTCCATTAACATCTCGATTGATCATCCATTATATGATTTTGGCTTTACAGCTTCTTAGGGTAATGCTTAACAAGAACATCATCAATCCGCAAGGTGCTTCTCGAGCATCATCAATGAAGAAATACCTCGAGGACAGACAGAATCCAACAAAGAAGGGAAATAACAATGAAGATGATACAAAAGAGAAGATTAATGATGGATGTAAATGGGTCAAGACAGATTCTGAATGTAAGTTCATTTTTCAGTTTTTCTCAAATAGCTTGATTTATAATTAATATGCTCAAACTTTTGGGGAAAAAACTTAATTTAGGGAACCAAACTGCACAAAATCTGGATCTGATGGTTGCCTGTTTTTCCATGGCAGATATAGTACTAGAAATTTGAGGTGCCTATGTTTACCACCATTCTTATTAGTTATTACAAGGTAAGAGAAACCCTTTTTGAGCATGCAGTTTATCATGTATATCATCTTCACCACCTTAATATAAGCTAATACAACTTTTTTTGCAGCTTCATAAATTATGAAATCAAATACTCGAAATTTCAGAGGGGCAACAACGAATCATCAATAAGTTCGTCCGCGGTGGCCTCTAAGATGATCAGAAAAAAATTGCATATATGTATGACTGGATGGCTTTTCTATTTTGGTGTCGGTGTTGATTCCCTTTTTTTCATGGTTGCACCTGTGGAAACACAATGCAATGCCATGTTTTGAAGTTACAAAGGGACAAAGGGATTTTCTGTAGTCTCTGCTAGCAAATTAAGCTAGACAATCTCTACATTTTTCATCCTATTTTCTACACATTTTTCTCTGTCTTTCCTTTTCTTTTTTTGGCTGAATTGCTATCTTTGTAATATAATTTGAGGTGAATAAATATTAGATTGACATGAACTTATATGAAGACTTTGTTCATTATCAAACAACATATGCGCAAGGACTGAGTTTTTTTTTCCCCTGCTAATATGGAAGAAAAAGTCCATGCATGACTATATAGATTGTAAGTTGTAACGTTTTCTTTATTTTATCTATATACAGATTACTATGATTTTTCCATCAGTAAGGTGTATATATGACATACTTGTTGAGTAGGCATCCTTGAATTCAAATGACACCTTTGAAGTGATAGAATCTGCCATAGACAATGGATCGGGATATAATCCTTGTGTCTACACTCTTCACATATTGAATTTATAGGAAAAGATAGATTGGCAGAGCGATTGACAGATAGAGAATTAGTGCAGAAAAGAGAGAGGCCTGCATTTTGGGAAAATATCTGGATAGCTTTGTTCACTAGCGGAGCCAAAACGGGGGCATTGGCATACCTTGACCCCAATAACCTTGTCAAGTTATCCCTTTGAAAATTTTATGAACCCGTATAGCAGCACTGCAGCAGCATGCTGCTTTGTTAACTTATCCCAATAACCTTTTACTTCTAAACCTATCCTTAAGAAAATAAAAAATACTTTTTAATTAATACTTTTTTAATTTAATGAAGCTACTGTGTTGAAAGGAATTAGTAGCCTTGTACAAAAGTTGATGGAGACAAAGAGGGATAGACAATATCCCTTGGTGTACTTGTTAGTAAAATTAGCATTAATTTTACCTATTGCAACTGCTTCAATTGAAAGAGCTTTTCGATGATGAAAATTGTGGAGAATCCACATCGTAATAGGATGCGTAGATCAATAGTTGAATGATAGTTTGATTGTGTACATTGAGAAAGATGTATTTGATTCTATTGATAATGGTTTTGTGAGACGACGTTTCCAAAATATGAGAACACGTCGTGAACAATTATAAATGAAAGTATAATCGATTTTTTAAAGCTACTTTTTGACCCCATCACTTTAAATTCATGACTCTGCCACTGGCTTTGTTTACTATATTCTTACAAGATATATACAATTAGTATTATTCTAAAAATCCCCGCCTAGGCGTTAGGCGGCTGACCACCTCTCCGATTAATCCTTAGGCGTTTGAAAATTAAGAAAATGCGCTAGACATGCTTAGGCGCCCGCCTAAACAGCCTAGGCGCCCACCTAAACTATCTAGGCGCCCGCCTAAACCGCCTAGGCCTCCTAAACCCGCTAGGTACGCGCCTAGGTCGCGACTTCCACTTAAACAAAAAATAGATAACTTACATTTTGTATTTTTTTTTTAATAAATTGTAAGAAACTTGTTAAATACTTAGGGGAACACGCACTATATGCATGTTCCTTATGTTTTCATTAATCATTATGTTCTAAAACTTTATAATCTATATGTTATTATATTTTGCAGTTTATGTATCACAATGAAATTATGTATTTTTTAAATATAAGCAGACACTTATTTATAAGACCTATAATAAATTTACTTAAATAGCCAGGTCCCAGCCAGCCGTCCAACTAGTGCCTAGTATCTTTTAGAACCTTGACATTAGAGAGTTGACTGTATACAATACGGAAAACCCTATCATTGAGGACATAATTATCTACCTCTTCAAAATTAGTTGTATTCATTTCTATCTTAGATACATTTTGCTTAGAAAATTTTAAAGTCTTCTTATGATATAGGTATGTTACAATTGGACTCAACAACTTGGGTTTTTAGACCTGGATCTAACTGACCAATTAATTAAGGATTTTTTTATTCACCCCTCACGTATTGTTGAATACACTCCACATATTGAGTACTCCTCATATCTACTTTTTCAATTACAATTTATCTAAATACACCCACACACTTTCCTATATTGCGCTCACACCCCACACACTATATTACATTGTCAAATATTGTAAACTTTTGGATCTAAACTAAAATAATTGTGTGGCTAATATGTATTTGGTCGTCACATGTCCTCAAAATGAAGACCTTAGAAGAGCAGGACTCCATCAACCTTGCCTATTCCATATTTTTTCTGTCTATTTCAAAACAAAAATAAAACTTTAAAGCTCATAATATAGAGAACTATGAGTAAAAAAACTCCAGTCAATGAACATTGTTCCTCGTAGGGCTGGGCAAACGGATCCTGGACCCGCGGGTAGGGGCGGGTAATACGGGGACGGGGCGGGTACGGGCCGGTTCTTAGTTTTGTAAAAATAGATCGGGGCGGGGCGGGCCGGGTAATTGAAGTTTTAGGGGCGGGCCGGTTCCAAAATTATAGGATCCGCGGGTACCCGGACCGGCCCGTTTGTGTTAGATTGGACGGATGAGATTTAATATCATCTCTCCATCCAATCTCAACCGTCAGTTCAAGTTTTCAACTTTCAACCCTAGCCAACCTTCCCCGAGTCCTGAGTTCCAGAAGCATCCTCAGCAGCCTCAGCAGCCTCAGACCTCAGTCTCTCGGATTCTCAGACTCTCCCTCGACTCCATCTCCCTGAGTCCCTATCCCTATCCATCTCCCTCGAATCCATCTCCATATCCCTTCCCTCGACTCCGACTCACAGTGCTCACCTCACCACTCTCACAGCGCTGTCGCGAGTCGCGACCAACATCATCACCCCCCATCACCACCTCCGCCGTCGCAACCACCATCATCACCTCATCTACCCACACTAATATTCCCAACAAATCGTCTGGCCGTCTCCATTCTTTGATCAGGTATTTCTCTGATTTTTTTATTTTTTATTTTTGGGTATTCAGTACATTTGCTAATTTTTCTTCTGATTTTTGGATTTACATTATTATTTCTGCATTATTAATTCGGATTTTTGAGATTAAGAGTGTGGATGGTTGATTATTTTGTGTTATTTGTATGATTATTTGTGTTGAATATTAGGCTAAGTAGGTATGGTTGGCTTGATATTTACACTGTATTTGAATTCAAGTGTATTAGAAAGGGCTAGATATTTTGTTTTTGAATATCATATGGCCAGTTTTCAGTTAGATGATAATGTTTTTCTGTCTAAGCAAGAAAATTTTGATGGGGGATGTCTAAATTGCTTGGGAAGTTGATGAGATTCTTATGTTTCTGTCCCCTTCACTCGTTTTCAGATTTTCTTTGTATATTATCACATTTGCTCGTGTTTGTGTTTGTTCTTGGGATGATTGAGCTATAAAAAATATTCCTCTTTTGATTTTTTTCAGAAAGATAGGAAATGCTTACGATATTATAGATATTTGAACTCTTCCCTGTGCTGCTCAATGTTTTGTGAATTTTCTCCTGTGATTGATGAAATGAGGTTAAAGGAATCCGTAATAATTGGCTTTGCAATTCAATTTCAGTGCAATAAAAAAAAGTCTCTCGGCTCTCTTGTACAGTACGGAGTGAAAGAGCAAATATCAAACAAAAAATTAGTCTGATGCAAAGTTTTACTGATTTGGTTATTGTGGAATGGCTATGCTTGTCTTGGCATAGCATCAAAATAACTTTCGTCATTAACTATCTTTGCTATCTTGTTTCATGTGTTCCTACTAGTTATTCATATGATATTTGCTTATACATGCGCGGTTGGCCAGAGATTGCCAATACATGGGAACCCTTAGATAATCTCCAGTCAATTGCTGATGTTGTTGAGGCCTTTGAAGAAAGGTATATTTTGTTTGGTTTTCTATCTTCCCGTAGTTATTCATTTTGTTTCAGAAAAGTTGGGCGAAAGGACCATAACTTTTGACAGTGTTTAAGTTTATAAAAATCATAGAAACTAAATCGTTTAAGATTGAGTTGATTGGGTTCATCTTTTGCTAGTAGTTTTTTCTCAAAAATAAAAAACTTTATATTTTTATGTAGTTATTCTTATGTCTGCTACAAAGTTTACAAATATCACATAAACTAATCCTTTAATATAAGTTTTTCTTATGTCATTTATAAAGCTTGCGTTCGGTAAGCATCGGAAGCGCAAGAGAAAGCAAGGGACTCCTCTTTCTCAACCCAAGAAGAGGCAGCAGCGTTCTAGTGATCCTTTGTTTCATGTGTTCCTACTTTGATGCAAAGTTTCGTAAGTTGCTTCAAACGAATGGCTTTCCTCTATAATAAAATCCTTTTTCATTCATTTGGATTGTTATAAAAAAATATCAATTTTTTAGAAGTCTGTTTTGTAACTTAGTCATCTTCTGGGATAAAATGTGAATAGGAAATGTTAAGAGCAACTGCTCTTGGATGCTTATTGTCATTCTTGTATGTACTAGCATTTGAAAATTTGAGTATTTTCGGTGGAAATTTCAAATGTTATTGGCAATTTAAAATTGCTTCAGTGAATGAGATTTGAAAATCCTTTGTAGGTTACACATTCGCCTGAAGGGATGGAGACACTTCGAAACTTTTTGTTTGATATTTGTCAAGTCAGTGCAGGATGGAGTATGGAAAATGTTAAGAGAAACTTTTTGTTTGATATTTGTCAATTCAGTTTCTTCTATTGTACAAACAAACCCCTTCAAATTCGTTTCATTGATTTAGATCCTTTTTATTATGTTTAAAATGTGCAAAGTTATGAATGATTCAAATTTTTAGTAATGAGTTGACGTAGTCCCCTAGTTATTCATCTGTGCAGTAAAAAACTGCAATCTGTGCAGTTTGAGAAACTGCAATCTGTGCAGTTTTTTCAAACTGCAATCTGTGTGCAGCAAACATTTTTAAACAGGAAAAAAAAAAAAAAAAAAGGACCCGTGTACCCGGACCGAACCGGCCCGTTTCAACCGGGCCGGGTAAGGTACAGTTCCTATTTTCAGAATTGTAATGCCCGGCCCGGCCCGCCCCGTCTCCTTTAATTCCGGGTCCGGTCCGGTCCCTTCAAAAATGGGCCCGGCCCGGCCCGTGCCCAGCCCTAGTTCCTCGCATATAAAACCAAACGAGCTTGAAAGGGAATGAAGTTATGGGTTATGGCATTTCTTAACACCACTTAGTCTGCAAAGTACAAACCGGAAGTAAATTAATAGATTGGATTTAAGCCCAAGCTGTCAAGATTTGTTCGGTTTTCTTATTTATATTTTTGTTGACACTAAACCGACAAGAATGTTGTAATGTAATTATTTAGCCGTAATTTATTACAAACTAAAGGATAATATACACTAAATTAGGGGAGCGTTCAAACATAAAACGCAGTAGATTGAAGAGAAAATATCTCAACCACCAAAGATATTCACTACCTACTATTTAGCTGTAACTTTTTGCTGTAGATTGAAGAGAAAATATCTCAACCACCAAAGAGTGAATTGACGAAAATACCTAGAGGTGAGATTATTGACTTTTGTTGACCGTCTTTTCGTAACATGTACGAGCTACTATTATACCGTATTCTCGAAGTACTTGACTGTACGAATGCATAGGCGCAAGCGGAATTGAAATCGGAACTACGAGAGAAGTTTTACTGAACTATGAATCAGAAAAATACTGTTGTAAAAATTACTATTTTATATTTTATATTTTATATATTTTTCATAATTACTATATTATTATTTTAATAATTCTAGTGGGGTATTTTTAAATATTTTATTAATTTTTCTGGCCCGTGGGGCCCACACATCACCCAAACTCTCCTCTCTTCTTCCACCACGTGTCCTCTTTCTCTACCTCTCGAATTCCTCTCTTCTCGTAATCTCTCCCTCATCTCTCTATTAGCTCATTCTCTCTCTCTCTTATCTCTCGCCCTTCGTCTGTGAAACCCAGTGAACGCCGAGGACGACCACCACCACCACACCGTTGTTACTCCGGCAAGCACCACTATAAAGCCCACTTGACAACCTACGTCATAAACCCTAAACTCGGGACTGGACACTGTCTATCTCTCATCTCTCTTCATAGTGGCACTGCCACCATTCAAGATTCTTCCTCGACGATTTCTCACCGTCCCTGGTGAAGGTAAACTTTGAAAACCCCAAAATGCTCCTTAGATTTTGTTTTGGAGTATGATTAGGATGTTTTTGAGATGTTTTAGTTTTGTTTGGATGCAGAGATAACTCGGGGGAAAAACTTCCCCAGTTTTCCGGCAAGGAAACCGGCCTTTGCAGACTTTTTCCGGCTGATCCCGACCTCGGCTCAACCTCATTTTGGTATACTCTTGCTCATGATCTCCTAAACTTCATTCTGACTTTTATTTCATTGAAAATAGTTAAGAATCAAGCTGGAACAAAGCTCGGGAAGTTTCCCGGCTAAACTCGGCCCAATTCTTGCTTTCTCCTTCTCTGGGTCTGGCCAACCCGCGAGCCTAAAAGGATCAACCCGACCCGAGAAAAAAAAGCCCAGATCCGTGAATCGGATCCGAACCTGGGATCCAGCCCAGCCTATTTCCTGATTGGATTTGGAATATTCTTAGAATATTCCTTGTGTTGACTTTTTTGAATTTTTGTCGAAAACCCTTCTAGGCTAATTTCGATGTCCCTAGTCCGTTTTTAACATTCATTTAGTGAAATTCCAATGATTTAATGTAGTTGATTGGCTCGTTTGACTTTTTGGGGTTGATCGTTGACTTCGTTGACTTTTACGAAAATTGCCCAGAACCCTTCTTAACGTATTTTGACGCCCTGATCCCAAATCCACACTCCGTTTTTCCAAATTTAATCGTTTTAGTTGAGGTTTTACTAACAGGTCCCAATATCATGCTTAGGTGCGATTACTATCGGAGACTCCGGCTTTCTTAGCTCGAAAAGATGTGACATCGCAAGTATTTGTGAGTGGGTATTTTCTTTTATAAAGTATATATATTTATTTAGTTTCCATATATATAGATATATTTAATAATGAATTTTCTACGTGATTGCCATAATTAGTTTAACGTTTATAAGAAATGTTGTAATGTTGAGAATTATGAAATTATTCTGAATCCTGCGGAATGCACAGATATGCGTACTATTATGGGATGCTTTAATTATATTTGCGGCCATGAATAATGTTATGGTTGACTAGAATTATCGATTACCGTTATATGATCATAATTATATTATCTGCTCATCGTGACACACCCAACCCTGATATTCACCAAACACCAGGGTAAGAACCTGTTGGCCGACACCCGAATGTGACAAGGCCATATTAGGATGCATGATGCGAAAATAAATTCACGCACAAATTTAAACCCTATTTGTGACAGTTGTAGTATATGGATAAGTAGGGATCGTTCTAGGCCGGGGATTAACTAGGGATGCTAACCCAAGTAAAATTAAATTAAAAACGTAAAAACAAAATTTAAAACACTAAACTAGACTCAAAACACTTAAATAGAAACACTCAAAATAAAACTAACAAATAAACTAAAACAAATCAAAAGACTCAAAATAATTCAAAACTCAAGAAAACATAAACTAAATTAATTTCTAACAAACCTAACACTTTAAAATAAATGGGGGATTGATTTTTGATGAAAAGTAAATTAAACTTAAATAAATTACAGAATTGACAAAAACATGAAATTAAGGTGAAATGATAAATGACGGACTGGCTAGAGGATTATTCTCCACACATGACACATATGCAACCTAAATTGATTTTCAGTTGTTCTTTCAATAAATTGTAAATTCTCAACGCCCCAAGTTAATTAGGTCCGCTTAAATTAACCTTCAGATTTTCCTACTTTTATTAGGTTGGATGATTGCATACGACAACCCAAAACATTCCCTACAAGTTCCCTACATGAATTGCATAATAGAGATACAAGCAAGAATCATTAAGTTTTATGAAAATCATAAGCATTGACGAGGCACTTGTTACTATGAATTGCATGAAACTTATGCCAAGAATTTACCTAACGCGATCGTTTATAAGCGACCTTCACTACCTGTGAATATAAGTTCATAACGATTAGGTGAAATTCACTTATATTCTAGCATCAAATTCATGCATGTAAATTAAGTATGCATCCTTAATCGACATACAAAAATAAGTTATCAATCAAGCAGTTAAGCAAATTAAATCACAACTCAGAAATCACAACTTAAGGTAATCAATTCAAATTACAAATATATCCATGGTTTTGAATTAAACTCTAGCCAAAATAAAATTAGTTACACATTATTAAAATTAAACAGGAATAAAACTTGAGTTTAGGAACGTTAAACCGAGAGAGATTGACAGCTTGTTGTCCACTGTGCTTCTGCTGTGCTGACTGTCCAAAGGTGCTGACTTATGTGCTGACCCAAGTCAGCACTGCTCCTTTCTCTTTGCTGCTTGTCAGCGTGGTTGCGTCAATCCCCCGCGTCTCCGCAAGCTTCACACGCAGCCTCCTCGGTCTTCTTGCGAGCTGACTGCCCTTCTTTCCTCAGCTGCCCCAAGGCCGCGACTCCTTGCTTCACTCCAAGCTGCCAGCTCTCGTGCGCGCTGCCTGCTGCGTGAGCTGCTCCTTCTCGTGCACTGATTGCTCGAGAGCTCCTTCCTGCCAGCTGCCAAAGGGCAGCTCTCGGCTCGCTGGTTCCTCGCTGCTCCTATGCGCTGCCTAAGGCAGCTTGCCAATTCTGCGTGCGTTGCTGCCAAGCAGCAAGCCTTCCCGAGGGTTCTCGCGTTCCTTAGCTGCACCAGGCCGACAGTTCTCCACGCTGCTAAGGCAGCTGCTGCCCACTGTTTTCCTTAGTCTTCTATTTTTCTGCTTTCAAATAAAAGGGAACAAATTTATTAACCAAATATAATGGGTAAGGTTGTTTTAACGAATTTATTACTTAAAACCTCACTAGTGTTATTTTTATTTTCTAAGCTAGATAAATTCGATAAAATACAAAAACAAAGTAAATAGCACAAAAATATGAGGAAATAACTAAGAAAAGACGAGAGAATTTGAAGTAAAAATATATATAAATATGATCCGATCAAATACCCCCACACTTAACTTTTGCTAGTCCTCGAGCAAAACAAACGAAAACAGAAAAAGTAATAACATGAAAATTATTAGTTCCCCCTATGTGACCCTCATAGAATTTCATTTGAGAACACAATCATCAAGAACCATAGCTAACACCAACATGCTAATCCAAGTTCATTTTCCTTACTCAAATATTAGCAGTAATCTTTGAAACATCCTTGAAGTGTAGTGTGTGAGATAGCCATGCTAATGCAATTTCAAATTTTTTTTTTTTTTTTAAAATCACCATATGCAAACTAGCGACCTTCTCACGGGATATGCACTCAATCACACATGTGTTTAGTTTTAATGTGTTTCGCTCAAAGAAACAAATGTGAAAGTTCTACCATAAGCTTGCATAAAGATCACTTCTCCACAATCATAATTGCAAAACTTAAATCAAGAGGACTTTTATTGGATGTAATGAGGCTTAGGGATAGGGTTATTGAAACGAAAGAATAGGAAAACAAAAGTTCCAAGCTACATTGCAAGCAATTATTTTCTTTAGATTTATAAGAACTCAAGCTCTCCAACGATTCTTCAGACATCTCCAACCACACCCATAAACTGAAACTTTAAAAACTTTTTATTTTCTTTGTATACAATCTTTCTTTTTCTTTTCTTTTTCTTTTTTTTTCTTTTTTTTTTTTTTCTCTTTTTTTTTTCAAACAGAAACAAATATGAAAAACCCCCACACTTATTCTTTTGCCAAACACCTTCAAAGTACTTCAAAAACATTTCTCATAAGACAATCTCGCATTGCTCGCTTGGAAAGGGTAAGGAAAAATATTTAATTCAGGCATAAGGGTAGACATATCTGGTGATAAGAAATAAAAGGCTCACAAATACGGCTCAAATTGGCAATCTAATGATATCATTTTTCTTTAGGAAGCAAGGTTATTTGGGCCATGGTGGTAAACCTAATGCCTCTATCATTTTCAAGTTCATGCAATCAATGACAAAAATTTCGAAAGATCGTTATGCAAGTTCTAGAGAAGTATCTCACATAAGTTCATCACACATGAAAGAATAGGAGTGTATGAAAAATGCACACACTTTCAATAGGCTCAAAAACTCACATAGGATGTATATGGTCACTAAATTCACATATGGAGCTTTAAATCATGCTTTAGTTTCACATCAACACGGCTATGTGCATTTAGTTTTTCAAAGATGATCAAATATGTACAAACTAACACGAGAATTAGGAATTTCACACAACGCATGTTAACTAAGTTCTTGATCATCATGGTTCAAATTTATCCAATTATATCATTGGGTCGGGAAACTAACAAAAAACTAATTCAAAACAATAAGGAAAACAAGGAAATATTTTTGAATTTTTTAAATTTTCCGATTTTTTTTTTTTTTTTCATTGTTTTTTTTTATAAAACAAAACTAATTAAGAAAACAAAGCAATAACATGGAAACAAATGAAACCAGTTCAAAGTCGAAGGTACAAAAAATTTTCAATTTGGTCATTTTTATACTCTATACCCCCACACTTAAACTAGACATTGTCCCCAATGTCAGAAAATGTAATAAAATGCAAATAAAAATAAAGTAGATAAATATAACGAAATAAAATAAAGCAATAGGACTGAAAACTTCCCTAATTTGCAGAAAAAATCAAGCGATGACCCCCAAGCTAAAATTCTGCAATCAACTTCAAGGGTGGAAATAACCAAAAGTTCCTGCAAAGAAAAGAAATAAAACAGTTAAGCACGCAAGAAAATAAAAAACAAACAAACGAAAAATTGAAAATGAAATTAAAAGACAATGAATAAAACTAATAAGTGATCATTGGTCCTGTTTGGTGACTTTCCACAGCTTTGAACTTGAATTGGCCTCGGAACTTCTTAGCAAGGAAAATGAGACTTGATTGGTGTTGTTGTTGAGGCTTCTCGAGCTCTTGGTTTCAACTCGGACTCCTTCTGCCGGGTTGATTGAGTCTGCAGGCTACATTCTTCTCTTTTTGTTCTTCTGCATGGCAGGTAGGCACGAGGTAAAGGTGGTGGTCTGCTTCTTTGTTCAATCTGTCCAAGTGCCGACCGATTTCCTTTCTTTCACCCTGACTCGTAGCCAAGAGCAAGGGTAAAGGAAAAGCGTGCCATGAGATATCTTTGCCTCTGACTCTGATGATATGGGATACTTTTGCTTTTGAAGAAGTATCGTTCCACAGGTGTATGCGTGAACTGGGCTGGGGAACTTCTTAGCAAGGAAAATGAGACTTGATCTTGAAGATGAAGCAGCACCTTGTCTCCACATGCTTCAAGTATCATTTTCACTTGCCATGTCTGTTCTCCAGGCAAATGTGGCGACTTCTTCGGAAGTACATCAGTGGTTGAAGAAGAGCACTCGAGAGCAATGCTAGGTAAGCAATCAGGAAGGATTTCCAGGCAGTCGGTTCTTAGATTGGAAGATTGACACCGAGTGCTGGCTGATTGCCCGCTTTCTCCTTGCCCCAAAGACAAGGAAAAGGACAGGGAGAAAGCGTGATATGAGATACTCTTGCTTTCAACCTTCATGATATGAAATACTCTAGCTCTAGATGACTTGTTTGTAAAGGTATCCCAGGGAATGAGAAACACAGAGAAACTCGAGAGGGTTTGTTGGAAAGGCATTTTCGGAGATGAAAAATTCCGGAGATGAAGAAGTGTTGAGAGAGTTTGCCTTTGCTGTTGAAGGCGAAGGTAGACGTTTATAGAATTTTTCTTCACAACCGAAACTATTCCTTTACCCTGTCGGCAGCCGGTGGATGGATGAACAGTACAGGTCACGCGCTTTCTGAAAAAGCCACCCGTAATTTGCGCAAAGCTGACAGCGCGCATGACGAGTGACGACAAAATTGGAAAAGCTGTTCGCCTCGTGATTCCTGACCGCTCCGACTTTTGAGAGAGACGCCCGACTTTTGAGAAAGGAACCGACTTTTGAGACGGAGACGCCGCTTTTGAGAAAAGAATCCGGCTTTTGAGAAAGGAGCCCGGCTCTTCGATTTGCGAGAGGGCGCCTCTTCGACTGCTGAGTGATGCCTCAACGATTTCTTCTTCTTATAAGAACGCTCATTTTTTGTTCCACAACACACTTAAGCTCCCCCTGTAAACACTCCCTCCTGTAAACATTTCCTCCTTGCATTTCTTTTAATCTTGATCAGTCCGACTCTTCATTCTCAACACCTTCAAATATGTCTTGCCCCTCTGACCGTCGCCTTAACTTGAATGTTGGGGAAGATAGTGATATATCTTCTCCAACCAACATTTGGCAGCCATCATTTATATCCCCGAATGGTCCTCTTACAGTTGGGGATTCCATGATGATGAACGAAACAACCGCATCGGTGGTGGCCAGAAATCTGCTCACTCCTAGAGACACTAGGATACTTTCCAGGCGGTCCGACGAACTGGCTGTTCAGGACTCTATGGCCTACAGCGTCCGATGCGCAGGCTCAGTATCAAACATGGGCCAGCGTCTTCTTGCACGAACTCGTCAGGTGGAGTCGTTGATGGCTGAAGTGGCTAGTCTTCGGCAGGAGGTCAGAGTGCTTAGGCATGAGAACAGGGATTTGCACATGCTCGCAACCAATTACTCCACAAGCATGAAGAGGAAGCTTGATCAGCTGCAGGAGTCCGAAGTGCGGATTCAGAGTGATCATCAACGGTTTATGACGTTACTCCCGAGGTTTGTGTTGCCTTCGTCCTCGGGAGCAGCACCAAGTATTGAGGCTCCGAATGATCCAGCTCTGGCGCTTCGTCTTTCAGGGGCTCCGTCGACCTCCGAGGCACCACCTACCAACGACCAATAAAAGCTATTAGTTTTACATTATTGTAAAATATTTATGCTTTAAGTTTATTTAATTATAAATATAAATAAAAGTATTTTTGTTTTGTTTTGTTTTTTTTTTATTTTTTTTTTATTTTTTTTTTTATTTTTTTTTTAATTATGTGATGTTTATTATTATTATTATTATTATTATTTTTTTCATTTTTTTTTTTTCATTTTTTATTTTATATAAATGTAAAATAAGTAAATCAAAGTAAAAAAAGACTAAGTTTAATCTCCTAAACAAAAATCACAACTAAATAAACAAAACAAAAATCACAACTAAATAACAAAACATAATGAAATCAACGTAAAAAAAAAAAATCAACGTAAAATAAATTCACACAAGAGCAAACAAACAATGAAAGAACTAAACAAAGTAAAATAAATTCAGTAAAGAGAAGGGATTAGGAATGCAAATCTGATTGTGGGTGATTCCTAGGCCTCCCTTCATTATTCAAATGCATGGGCTTATCATTAAACGGACGGTGGTACTTGAAATGATCCGACAACGGTCTAAGTTCTAATGACGGTGCCTGAATCATCAAAATTAGATTGTTAGTATAACAAAAAATTAAAAATGGAGAAGATGGCTTACTATCACGTTCAAACTCAATTATAAACACCACGTCTTGGAACGTTTCAGGGACTTTGAATTTGGCCAGATTTACTATGATGGTTGTGGCTTGTCCCGTGTCATCAAACTCAACTGCTTTGGGCTTGATTGTCTCATGCACAGCCTCTTGGATGTATTCTTGAAATTCTCCGGCCACCTCATTTTCTGGAATCCCTCTTCTTGGTGTACAAGTTTCTTTGATTGTTTCAACATCATCGGGAACATGATTTTGTGCACCAAAAATTTGGATCTCATTTTGCACCTCTGGAAGATCTTCCACAACGTATTTTTCATTCACTTCTTCCTTGGGATTTAAAAACCTGCAAGGAAAAAGGACATTTGGTGGAACGATGTTAGAATGAATTGAACTTAGAACCTCCTCACCTGAGGTGGACGGCATAAAGACTTGAGGGGTTTGCGATAAGAATTCTTCTAAACTGCCCAAGTCGTCATCCTCATCTTCTTCTTGAATCGGCAATTCATCCATGTCCGGGCTATGTTTGGAAGGTTCTGGGACAACTTCATACTCCATGTCACCTTCCAAAGTATTGACTTCATCGATTTCACTTTCTGCCTTTGAATTTGCAATGTTTGAGTTGGAGAGTTCACTTTGATCTCGAATCTGTGCCATGAATTCCATAATCTGCCCAATTTGCTCCTCCAATGCATCCACCTTGTTGGCTTTATTTTGCATCTCCTTGTTTCGATTTTCTACGTCCTGGGTCAAAGAGGTGAGTAAATTATTAAGTGTATCATTATGCAAGGATGTACCTGAATTGAATTGGGTTGATTGTTGTGGTGGATGTGACGGTTCATATGGCCACTGATAGAACTCTTCTGATGGCGGCAATTGTTCTTCTTTTTGTGAACCCTGTACCGAAGAAATTAATTCTTCAAGCATTTGATTATAATCCACGGGCATACTTTGATTCGATTGGAATTGTTGTGGGGGATGCTGTGGTGGCTGCATAGGTCTTGAATAGAACTCGTCTTGCTGCCAATATCCACCTTGTTGAAATTGTTGAGGTTCATCCCACATATACTCTGAATTACTTCTCCAATCCGAATTATAAGTGTTGGAAAACATGTTGCCCCTTGATTGGTTATAGCCTTGATATCCCCAAATGTCTTCATTTGCAGAAAATTGAGGACCTTGATATCGTTGTCCATAGGGCACATCAAGTGTAGGGACACTTGGCATTGTGGTCCGTTCGGCATTATGAGTTAATTGAGCAGTGAGCTGTGCCAATAGATCTTGAATGCTAGTAGAATCCAGGTCTTGCTCCATTTGTACCTCAATTCAAAGAAAGAAAAATAAATCAAATATCAAAAGTAACATACACAAACACAAATAAACATAAGCAAAAACAAAAATAAAAGGATTAGCAAATTTGCTAATCCTCGGCAACGGCGCCAAAAATTTGATGCGAAAATAAATTCACGCACAAATTTAAACCCTATTTGTGACAGTTGTAGTATATGGATAAGTAGGGATCGTTCTAGGCCGGGGATTAACTAGGGATGCTAACCCAAGTAAAATTAAATTAAAAACGTAAAAACAAAATTTAAAACACTAAACTAGACTCAAAACACTTAAATAGAAACACTCAAAATAAAACTAACAAATAAACTAAAACAAATCAAAAGACTCAAAATAATTCAAAACTCAAGAAAACATAAACTAAATTAATTTCTAACAAACCTAACACTTTAAAATAAATGGGGGATTGATTTTTGATGAAAAGTAAATTAAACTTAAATAAATTACAGAATTGACAAAAACATGAAATTAAGGTGAAATGATAAATGACGGACTGGCTAGAGGATTATTCTCCACACATAACACATATGCAACCTAAATTGATTTTCAGTTGTTCTTTCAATAAATTGTAAATTCTCAACGCCCCAAGTTAATTAGGTCCGCTTAAATTAACCTTCAGATTTTCCTACTTTTATTAGGTTGGATGATTGCATACGACAACCCAAAACATTCCCTACAAGTTCCCTACATGAATTGCATAATAGAGATACAAGCAAGAATCATTAAGTTTTATGAAAATCATAAGCATTGACGAGGCACTTGTTACTATGAATTGCATGAAACTTATGCCAAGAATTTACCTAACGCGATCGTTTATAAGCGACCTTCACTACCTGTGAATATAAGTTCATAACGATTAGGTGAAATTCACTTATATTCTAGCATCAAATTCATGCATGTAAATTAAGTATGCATCCTTAATCGACATACAAAAATAAGTTATCAATCAAGCAGTTAAGCAAATTAAATCACAACTCAGAAATCACAACTGAAGGTAATCAATTCAAATTACAAATATATCCATGGTTTTGAATTAAACTCTAGCCAAAATAAAATTAGTTACACATTATTAAAATTAAACAGGAATAAAACTTGAGTTTAGGAACGTTAAACCGAGAGAGATTGACAGCTTGTTGTCCACTGTGCTTCTGCTGTGCTGACTGTCCAAAGGTGCTGACTTATGTGCTGACCCAAGTCAGCACTGCTCCTTTCTCTCTGCTGCTTGTCAGCGTGGTTGCGTCAATCCCCCGCGTCTCCGCAAGCTTCACACGCAGCCTCCTCGGTCTTCTTGCGAGCTGACTGCCCTTCTTTCCTCAGCTGCCCCAAGGCCGCGACTCCTTGCTTCACTCCAAGCTGCCAGCTCTCGTGCGCGCTGCCTGCTGCGTGAGCTGCTCCTTCTCGTGCACTGATTGCTCGAGAGCTCCTTCCTGCCAGCTGCCAAAGGGCAGCTCTCGGCTCGCTGGTTCCTCGCTGCTCCTATGCGCTGCCTAAGGCAGCTTGCCAATTCTGCGTGCGTTGCTGCCAAGCAGCAAGCCTTCCCGAGGGTTCTCGCGTTCCTTAGCTGCACCAGGCCGACAGTTCTCCACGCTGCTAAGGCAGCTGCTGCCCACTGTTTTCCTTAGTCTTCTATTTTTCTGCTTTCAAATAAAAGGGAACAAATTTATTAACCAAATATAATGGGTAAGGTTGTTTTAACGAATTTATTACTTAAAACCTCACTAGTGTTATTTTTATTTTCTAAGCTAGATAAATTCGATAAAATACAAAAACAAAGTAAATAGCACAAAAATATGAGGAAATAACTAAGAAAAGACGAGAGAATTTGAAGTAAAAATATATATAAATATGATCCGATCAATGCATGAGAACTAAGAACAATTAGCCGACATAAATAAAACTTGTAAATTTAATTATAATGATTATGCATTTGTGGAACGTATTCATAGCATACAACTAAATCGAGACACTAAAAATGAATAATATAAATTTGAATAAACAAGGAGATAGGTCCTACACCGAGATGACTCAAAGATGCTGATGCGGGAATGCCTTGACGCCAGGATTGTACGCCTCGAATCTAAGTCCTGAGGGGGGCGCAAAACAAAACATGAGTGGACCAAGTTTATATATAAGTAATACCGGAACAGTTATTCATCAATGTACTAACCCCCAAAGTTTATGAAAACTCATTAGTATAAAATGTAATAGGTTTTCCGAAAACCCTAGCATGCCATAAAACCTTTGCGTAAAACATATATCGTATATAATATGCTTAGTAGTGTTATCATAATCGACTGAAGCCACTACATAACCCAACCGAAGCCAAATATAAATATCTTCCGACCGAAGCCATCTACAAACACCCAGCCAAAGCCATATAAAAGTATCTTCCGACCGAAGCCATCTACAAACGCCCGGCCGAAGCCAAATATAAATATATTTCGGCTGAAGCCACCAACCTACGCCCGGCCGAAGCCATATATATCTTTCGCCCGTAGGCAAGACCATTCGCCCATAGGCAGTATCATTAAATAACCACTAAGTAAGCACATAAGAACATCAACATAATATTTCTAATATATATATATATATATATATATATATATATCTCAAATCGGAGCTCAGTACTAAAACGTCATATCGTA
This sequence comes from Malus fusca, assembly GCA_035220775.1. Taxonomy (NCBI): domain Eukaryota; kingdom Viridiplantae; phylum Streptophyta; class Magnoliopsida; order Rosales; family Rosaceae; genus Malus; species Malus fusca. The sequence goes on along the minus strand of CM069067.1, from coordinate 14,128,565 downwards.
AAACCACATTCATAAGTAGGTATATAGTCATCAATCATATATACCACAAAGAACGTAAAGTCGATAAAACATGATATATCATATTATGGAGTTCTTCGGTGTTTGATACGGGGTTTTGGAAGCTTCTCCGTCCAAGTGGTGGTGGTTTGGGGTTGCTCTGTGTGTGTGGTTCAGAGAGGAATGGGAGAGCTTGCCGAGAGAGAGAGTTTGAGAAGGTGGTTAGAGAGAAAGTGAGAATGTGAAGGGAGAGAGAGAAAGAGAACTGTGAGTTTGTCACGGCAATGGACGAAAGAGAAGGAGAGGGAAAGTGGGTCGGGGGACAAGGTTGTAAGGGTGGGCCCCCAAGTGGCTCACCAATTAAGACCCAAAAGTAACCATTTCAAAGTATCTAGCCCAACAAGGAGAAATTATCAAAATGCCCTTCTGTTCCAAAATCTGTAAAATGATTCGGGACGGGTTGTTACGCATCATGTGCTACACTGGTGTTTGTATTTGCTCAGGTCAGGGTCAAGCTTCACGTGTATGTTCACATCGCACCGTACGCTCACTTTGTCTTATAGGCAATTATGACTCGTATGTGATGCACATAGCGCCAGTCTTCACGTGATTATAGTACTATAGATTAAATCATTATTACGCACAGTCATGGTCATGTCAGAATATCTCTGCATGAACTCATGTCTCAGCATATGTCGATGATCATTCGATTTGATATTCGTTTATGCGAGTTGTTGTGATTACCGGATTATTATGTGTTTATTTATGAGATATTGTGAAATGTTGTATGCTCATGATATTACGGTTTATGGTAAGTATTTTCATACTATATGTATTATGTATATTTTGGAAACTATACTTATTTTACAATGAGGGGTTATTATGTTTTCGAAAAGGTTTTTACAAAGCTTTATTTTTAGGCCCACTCATCCTTGTGTTTCGCCCCTTCAGGTTTTAGTAGCTGAGCTTTCATGTCGACGATGATTCTTGGCAAATCTTGGTATTGGAGATTACCTTCGATGGTATAATTCTCATTCTACTTTTATTATACTTTATTTATGCTCTGACATCACGTGTGAAATGGGTTCGTTCCCACTCACAAGCGTACTCTTACATTTAGGCACTTTTAGGTTTAAATTTATTCACATTTTCTACCTCACTACACTTTATGGCTTCGTCACCTTCTGGGTGTCAGCCAGCACAGCTCGATTCGGAGTCCAGATGAACATTTCGGGTCTGGGTGTGTCGCATCTATTGAGCAAAAGAAACAAGGGTATTTTTGTCCAATCGTCAAGTCTCCACGTCAGCGTATTCAATCATTAACTTGACGGAATTAACAAAATTTCATCAAAATAGAGCGAATCTTGAGTTTTAAGATGTAAAGTAATAATATTTGGCTTTCTAGCCAAAATAGTCCCTTAGATTTGCATAACTCCTCACTTTGGTCCCTGAGATTTGAAATCAATACAAGTGGTCCCTGAGATTGTCCAACATCAATCATTTTGGTCCTTCCATGAATAGTCATGTTAAATAAAGATTAAAATTATAAAACTACCCTCAATTTAATAAACAATAGACCAAAATGATTTGACAAAAATTGAAGATACTTTTGTCATTTTATTTTTATTTAATGGAGATTGTTCATGGAATGACCAAAATGATTGATGATGGACAAACTGAAGGACCAACTCTATCAATTTTAAATCTCAGAGACCAAAATAAGGAGTTATACAAATCTCAATGACCATTTTAAATAAAAAGACAAAAAAATTTGTTTCGAATAGTAAAGTGGACTTGAAGTTCAGTTGAAAGTAATGGTGGGCACTTGAAACCGAAACACGAACAAAATCGGACCGCACCAAACGGTTCGATTTTGCGATTTTGAAACCGACCCGCATTGTAGGAAACAATTTGATTTTGATTTTGGCTTTTGAAAACCGTACATAAACCGAAACCGCACCTCAAATTAGATGTCATATTTTAATTAGTTGTTTGTTAGAGTCCATACATTTAGTATGTATATGTCATAATAATGATAATTTTTTTCCAAGTTATATCCCTCATCAAGTTTGGCATCTCAATGTTTCTTTACAGGAAAAGATGGAAATTTTATTACCAGTAAAAGGACTTCAGAACCCTAATTTTCAAGTTCAGAATGACAACCTATATAATAGACTAATTAGAAGTGCAAATGAAAACTCAAAAAGAAACAATGAGCATCAAATAAGAGTAGTCACATAAGGAGAGATGCAAAGACCGAATATCTAATCAAGTAATAAGCCGCAACACTCCATTTGGGTGCTTTTTCCTGCTCACAGACTATCGTCTGTGCAATTAGCTAGCTAGAGTAAAGAAAAGAATTCTCATATGGGTTGGTTAATTAATGTATTGTGTGGCAAATGAGACGGTGTTATGTGTAGATACGTATAAATTTTAAATTGTATATTTTTTCTCAAAAATTAAACCGAAATCGTTTGAAATCACACCGAACCAAACCAAACGCTTTGGTTTCATTTCGGTTTTAGTTTCAAAACCGCACCAAACTGCACCACAAAAAGTTACGATTTCGCTCAAAAATGCACCGAACCAAACCGTGCCCACCCTTAGTTGAAAGGCCATCTCAAAAAATAAGCCAAACCCAAAATAAAAACCAACAGGGGAATTACTAACACATTCCTAAGTACCAGTTTGGCACAACTTAAATTATAAAAAAAGCAGCTATGAAAAAAATTTAGGGTGGAAAATGTGGTTGGTAAATGTAAAAACAAATGCTTCTTTTCAAAGTTTCAGCCAAAATAAGCAGGAAAATGGAAGCAACATTTTGCTGCTTCTCAAAACCAGCTGTTTTTTTCAAAGTAGGCGGATGAACAGTAAAGTTTAATGAAACTTTCTTAAACCCAATTATAACCTCTTTCTCCTCGCGATCTCCATCCGGCGCATCAACGTCATGTCGTGGAAGAACGTCATAAGCTCCTTGGAAGTGGTCTCGAGTGTGCACGACGGCGGCTCGTAGTTGTGGGAGGTGAAAGGGAGGGACGTCTCGATCGTGAGGGTGGTAGAGTCATGGCGGCGGATGAGATGGGACGGCAGAGAGATGGGGTGAGGGATAAGGCTTAGGTGAAGGGACTCAGGAGATTGGAGTCGGAGGAGGAGGAACTGGGTTTCCCGATTGGTCCAAATACCCCAGAATCATCGCCGCACAGCTTTTCGGCAAATCGTCGAGACCGGGTTTCGATGGCAAAGATCCGACTGCAACTGGGTTTTCCGATTTGAAGACAGATCCTCAAGGACGAGGTTGCCCACATCAAAATCCCATAAATTTCACAATTCGTTTTCGGTTTTTGTTTAGTAGAACCTTGGGAGAGAGATGGAGATGGAGGAAGAGAGGGCGGCGGTGGGGTGGTGATGGAAGGTTGAGGGGGACACGGGTTGGGGGGTGGAGGACGCGTCAAATCCCAGAAATCCCATTTTAAAAAATTATACATTTTTAGTCGTTTAACATATTCAAAACAGTTTTATATAAAGTTTACCAAACACTTGAACAATGTTTTTTTTTTGTTAAAAGTACTTTTACAATAAAAGTTGACTAAACATGTAAATGCTTTATTTACAGCTACTTATTTTACAGTACAAAACAATTTTTTTTTAAAGTACAGAAATACCATCCTAGCCCTAATACGGGTTGCCGAACTGCCATCCCACCACCATGTCACTCTCCAAAGTCCAAACCCTAGACTTGTGATTCTCCCCTAACAAATAAAATCACCCTTTGCCTCAATTACTCTGCATTTTCTCGCACTTCGCCTCGAACCCTCTCTCTTTTTCTCGGCTAAATCCCCCCTCTCAAACTCTTCCGGGCCGATTGGATCTGAGTATTTTTTATTAAAACTCTATCCAGTCCCATCAATCCGGAAGAGAGACCTCCAATCCTCTGACCTTCCTCAAATTCTAAGGTTTTTGGATCTGAAAAGGCTAGGATTTTCTTGCTCAGTTCGTTAAAGTTTCGGTCTTTTGTTCAAATTTCTGGTTCTCGGATTAGGAGTCGTTATTTTGGAGGAAAATTGAAGGGTCTTGGGGAGGCATCGGAGAAAAGGCTGAGCTGCCAATGCCATTGTTGGTTTGGAAATTGGTGAATTTTTCGGTGATTTTTGAGAAACCGAAAAAGTTTGAGTTTTTGGAATTGAGAAGAAGAAGCATCAATGTCTTGGGCAGGCCCAGAAGATGTCTACCTTTCCACTTCTCTTGCTAGCTACCTTGACAGTATGCTCTCCCTCTCTCTAATTTATACTCTCTTTTTTCTGGGGTTATAATTTTTCATTAGTTGTATGAAGTTGATGGTAATTCTTTCTAGTTTCTAGTTGTTTTTATTAATTGTGTTCTGACATAGTTGAAAGATTTGTTCTTTTTACCATTTGGGTTTTTCTTCTGGTATTTGTTGCTTAAATTCAGATTGGTTTACAGGTAGGGTCCTGCAGAAAAATTGTTTTCTTGTATTGAAGTTTTGCTGTTTGAGTATTCCTTTAAATCCCGGTTTCAATGTCGATTTTGAGTTGAGTACTAGTGAAAAGATGCTGGAGTTTAGGAATGGTGGTTCAACCAATCATTTTTTCACTGTTGAGGTGTGGTGGTCTAATGCTATTATTCATGCTGCAGAGAAGCTTCTTGTGCTGCTCCGTGATGGTCGGAAACTTTTGGGGATACTTCGGTCTTTTGATCAATTCGGTACTAACATTATCTTCTCTGTTGTTTGAGGGCAAATTATATTGTAAGTTTAATGAAGATTCTGAAGTAATAGTTATTTCTGATTTGTAGCCAATGCCGTTCTCGAGGGTGCATGTGAGAGAGTCATTGTTGGGGATCTTTACTGTGACATCCCCTTGGGTCTTTACGTCATCCGTGGGGAGAATGTTGTTCTAATTGGCGAGCTGGTATGGTACATTATTAGTTGCTTTGTCATCTATAACTCAAAATATGCATCATTGAATAATGTTTATATCTGCACTTGATGTTTTAGGATTCGGAAAGGGAGGAACTTCCACCACACATGACTCGTGTTTCAGCTGCAGAAATTAAAAGGGTAAGTGTTGCCAGCTCGATAATCTTTATAAATGGTGTGTTGATATAAACTACCGCACTCTCTTCCTTTTTCCTTATTATCTGTTTTGGTCTTCAATTGTTCAAGTTTATAGCTCTAGTGTTAAGGTATGTTTATGAAGTTGGAAAGCTGTATGGTTTTAAAACACTGGTTTTGACATAGATATTAAGAAGATTTGAGACTAAAATCCTCGATGGAAATTAGTAGGTGAATGGTGCAGTTTTGAAGCAAATAGTTGAGCACGTTTAGGAAAGGACTTATGGGATGATTGAACCACTCGATTTAGTTGCGCCTTAAGCATTATGTTCTGAAGGTACGCATACTATGAGAGGCGGGTTAGTGCCACTTGTTCTATCTTTATTTATGTACACATAAAAAGCAAAGATCATGCACATGCAGAAGTATGAGTGGAATCTCCAACTGTGCTAGAGTAAGACTTGGTGACTATTACCCCAAATATTTTTTGTGAAGAGTTTCCGTTGGTAGGTGGAATTCTAAAGACCATTGAGGTCTAATCCCTTTTTTTTTCAAAATGATTTTTGGAAAAATGTTTCCTGCTTTCCTTTTTTTCGTTAATGTATTTGGAATCACTAATTGGTTCTAGGTCAACCAAAACTGGGGTCAAGTAAATTTTTGAACTTAGAGGCCGAATTTCTTGAACGGGTTGGTTCTCGCGTGAGTCTGAATTAGGGGGGCTTTCCTGATGGTTTGTGACAGTGTTTTTGTGATTTTTGGGTCTGCTTTGTTTGTTATATTTGGACGCACTTTGCTTTATTACTTGAACGGAAACCTGTATTGATGATTAGCTTTGTAATTATGCAGGCACAGAAAGCAGAAAGAGAAGCTTCTGATCTTAAAGGTACAATGAGAAAAAGAATGGAGTTCCTTGATATGGATTAAACGAGTCGCTCGCCCGTCCGCAAATATTACAGCGGCTGCTATTCCTTCTCTTCTTCTTCCTGTAGTTGGCCGATGTTCGTAGATGGTACATGTCAAATCTTCGAAAATTAGAATTTCAATCAACAGTTGTTCAAATTTCTTTCTGTAATATTTGGCTGAATTAGTACAAGTGTCCCTTTGCTTTAAAGGCTTCACCATTCTTTGTGGATTCAAAAGTTCTAGGGAACCCTAATTTAGTTTGTTCATAGACCTTTTGACGAAATAAAGAACATCAAAGAAGTCTACTGGACAGCAAGAATATTTGTCTTTTGGGATTGCTCGTGTTTTCGGCCTGGACCCTTTACAGATTGATCACTAATACAGGAAATATAGAGACTCAATCTAATTGCTTTATGGGTCCAGGCCGAGGACACTTGCAATTTCATCATGGAATTGAGAATTATCTGACACCTAAGTATGGCAAGAATATATGATAATAGCCGATTCTCTTTTACTGTAACGCATGATGCGTTTTTACTATTTCACCATCCTTCCACACTTTTATAATGTTCATATGGTGCTTTTTCAACTCCGTCTATAATTTATGGTAGAGTCCAGTTTTATTAATGAAAAAACTATTCCACCGCCACACTGACTTTCACGGCATCATCACATAACTGCCCAAAACTAACAAACAAATCATTAATAATAAGACGATGAAAAGATATTTTTATCTTCTATCACAACAAAAAAGTTAAGGACATCAACATAATTTCACAAAACAAAATCTTGCTTTTTTTTTGTTTAAGCCTGATTTTCTCCTCTCTAATTTAAAAAATTTAAAAAAAAAACAAGAGTAAATTACATTTTACCCCCTCAGGTTTGGGGTCGATTTCAAATCCTTACAACATCTTTAAAACATTTCACTTTCATACATTTACTTATCATTTTATTTCAATTTCATACATCCGTTAGAAAATCTGTTAAGTAAATCGTTAAGTGATGATGTGGTAAATAAGGGTCCCTATTTGTACTGTCGTGACTGGCACATTTATGCCACGTGGCTAAACACTTAATAAAAAATTAAAAAATAAAAATAAAAATAAAAAATAAAAAAGCCAAAACCCAGTTCGTCTTCCCCACCCGAGCACACTCCCAACCCAAAATCCCCCTCACGTTCACACTTCTCACCACCCTCACCGAAGCGCACAACATCACACGCCGACCCTCCTCCACTCTCTTCACTCTCTCTCTCGAACCCCAAACCCCCCAAAATATTTACAAACTGGAGATTTAAGACAAAAAAAATGTGTATTGTACGAAGATGAAATAAAAGAAAATGTAGTTTTCTCGTTTCCTCTGTTTTCTTGACAGCCAAACAGACGACTGCATACTTGCTTGCGAAAATTCAAATCGCGGATGTCACATCCCAATCTCGACTCCACCGTAGAACGATATTGTCCGCTTTGGGCTTACCATTCCCTCAAGGTTTTGTTTTTGGGTTTCGGCACGAGAACTTCCTAGGGGGGTCACCCATCCTAGGAATGCTCTCACCCAATCTCGCTTAACTTCAGAGTTTTGATAGAATCCGAAGCCAGTGAGTTCCCAAAAGGCATCGTGCTATAGGGAGGGGAGCATGTACATATAAGGCACATCACACCCTCTTTGTTGGTCGATGTGGGATCTTACAATCCACCCCACTTAAGGGGAACCCGTCGTCCTGGCCACCACATCTGCACCGAACGACATAATGGCTCTGATACCATTATGTCACATCCTAGTCTCGACTCTGCCGTAGCACGATATTGTCCGCTTTGGGCTTACTATTCCCTCACGGTTTTGTTTCTGGGAACTCAGACAAGAACTTCCCAGTGGGTCACCCATCATAGGATTGCTCTCGCCCGAACTCGCTTAACTTCGAAGTTTCGATGGAATCCGAAGCCAATGAGTTCCCAAAAGGCCTTGTGCTATAGGGAGGGGAGCATGTACATATAAGGCACATCACCCTCTCTCAGTATGTCGATGTGGGATCTTACATCGGAAGTTTACAATCATATCAGAAACTTTTATTTTTGAAAATATAATGTAAATTACGATAATCGATGTCAAGATCGAGCTCGAAGAAGTAAGGTCACATGCAACGCAATCAAATTTCGAGCAAAACAGAACGATTTCAAAATCGCAGCTCCGATTTGAATCCGAATTACTGAATTCTCAACTGCGTGCATGTAATCGTACAGATATAAGCTCAATTACAAAGAAACGGAATTAGAATTGAAAATAATTCAATCCCAAGTCATCACTTCCATTTGAATTCACGATTCATGAGCTCAAACAAAACAAACACGATCAAATCCACTCGTAGAGAAATAGGACCAGCAGAAGGAAGAGGGAGCGGAGCTGCGAGTGAAACGAAGGGACCTGCAAGAGCAAATCATCTTGGCTCTTCGCATGCGCTTTTGCATAGGCAGAGGCCATGGTAGAGCAAAGGTGGTTCTCTTCCGTTTCGGAGGCATTTTCTCTGAGTGCGTGAATGATACAAAACCCCAAAATCCCCAGTTCTCGACCTTCAACCACTACCTCACCCTCACACACCTTGCCGCCGACATGATGACCGCACCACCATCACCGTCTGCGCCGTTGACAACTGGGGAATGTCGGCCCTTCTCTCCAAGCATCAGTGGATTTTTTTTTTTCTAAAGGTTTCATACAAATAATCTGGATTTTTTTGGGTTTTTTTTGGGGGTGGTGGGGTGGGGTGGGGGGGGGGCGGTTGCAGTTGCGAAGAGGTCAGGGAGGTAGAGGTGGGGTGGGATGGGGGGATTTGGGTTGCAAGGAAGGGGTGGGTTTTTTGGATGGGAGGGGAGGTGAGGAGAGTGGAGGAAAGGGAGAAAGGGTCGGGGAAGATGGTTTCAATGTTTTTTATTTTTTATTTTTAATAGGGTAAATTATTATAATATTTTAAATGCATAAAAAAAATTACCACGTTGCATAAATTTGGCAGCCATGTCAGCTTTTAACAGACTATGGATGGAAAATGTAACAGATTTATTATATTGAAATAAAATAATACTTGAGGTATGAAAGTGAAATGTTTTAAAGATGTTGTAAGGAATTGAAATCGACCCCAAACCTGAGTGGGTAAAATATAATTTACCCAATAAAACAAATAAACCTCTCTCCCCACTCTCATGTTCTCTCTCACTCTGTTTCTCTCTCCTTCAATTTTAAAAACAAAAGTAAAAAATTTCATACACACTTTGTGCGTAGTCATATACTAGTAATCTAAATTACATACTAATGAATCCTTCTTTGTCAACCAAAAGAAGTAGAAAAAAACATTTTTGTCTTCTATTACAACAAAAAAATTAATAACAGTAAAATAATTTCACACTCCCCACTTTTTCTCTCTAATTTTATAAAAAATAAAAAACCCTCTTTTCGTCACTCCCCACTCCCGTGTTCTCTCTCACTCTCTTCATCTCTTCTTTTATTTTAAGAATAAAAATAAAAAATTTCACACAATGTGGACATATACTAGTAATAATAATCATCAGACACTGTCACCGACGTTTATGCTGACTAACCGGCTCTAAACCCACTCACATGAAAACCACCCCATACGTGCATTCCACACGAAACTCTCTCCACCTAAAACGTTAAAACACTAATTAATTAATTAAACATACTTAACATGATCCCAGCAGCTCCTAAGTTGAATTAGCACACACTACACGCACAGAGAGTGAGTATACAAAAACAGATCCGATTTCATTTCACAGACCACACACAGAGAAGCTTCCACTTCCTTCTCCTCGAGGGCTCTCAGATTCGAGATTTTTGTAGAATTGGGAATTAGGGATTTGAATTTATGATGCGGTGCTCTCCAGCTCCTGCTCTCCTTGCGTTCCTGCTCTGCGTTTTGAGCGCGGAGGCATCGGTCCACAAGTACGCCGCTGAGAGATTCGCCACCAAAGGCAGCGCCTTCGTCGTCCACGGCGGCAGCGAGGGAATTTACTCTTCTGCCCCTGCTCAGTCCGCCTCCGACTCTGTCAACGGCGACTCTTTCATACGGTAAAGTAAATCATAGAATTCCATTTCCCCATTTCACTCTCTTTACTTCTCCAGTTTTAACTTGCAATCGGCTAAGATCTGATGCACAATTGAGTTCATTTGAGTATTTGATTTATTGGGTTCGTAAATTGCTTGGTTAGTAGAAAGTCAACAGCTTTTTTACTGGGACTATTCCAAGTGATTAACCCAATTCATGTGTTATTGTTGCACCCTGTTTTTACAAAACTATTATCTGATTTGCTTTTGTAATTCGAAACCAGCTTCGAAAAGGTTACGTTTCGGAGGAGCAGAGAATCTGCAAACCTGAGCTCATGGCCAGTCCATGCCATTGTTTTTGAGGTGGAAGATAGAGAGACCATTGGGGGTTCAGCTTATGGTGGTCAAAGAGCAGTATGTTGCTCAGGAGATCTGGCGAAATTGGGGGTGTGTGCACAAGGAGAGATCATTCACCGCCAGTCGACTGAGAATCCAGGTTGGCCCCAGGTTTTTGGTGTCTCATTTGAAGAATATGAGGAAGTTGCTACATTGCCGTCCAAATCCATACCGATTACGAAAACCGGGATGTACAATTTGTATTTTATTCATTGTGATCTGAGTATTAAGGATGTGGTTGTGGAGGGGAAAACTATATGGAAAAATCCTACTGGGTATTTACCTGGTAGAATGGCTCCCTTTATGAATTTCTATGGGTTTATGTCCTTTGCCTTTGTCATACTCGGGATCGGTTGGTTCTCACAGTATGCAAGATTCTGGAGAGAAGTTTTCCCGTTGCAGAACTGCATCACTCTGGTAATAACACTCGGTATGTTAGAGATGGCTTTGTGGTATTTTGAGTATGCTGAATTCAACGAGACAGGCGTCAGGCCAACTGGGATAACTGTATGGGCTGTTACCTTTGGGACAGTCAAGCGCACGGTAGCACGTGTGATACTTTTAATGGTCTCTATGGGCTATGGTGTTGTGAGGCCTTCCCTTGGTGGGCTTACATCAAAGGTGATTTTGCTCGGACTGACCTTCTTCCTAGCATCTGAGGTTCTTGAGATGGTAGAAAATGTCGGTGCAGTAAGTGATCTTTCTGGGAAGGCAAGATTGTTCTTGGTTCTTCCTGTGGCAGTATTGGATGCGTTCTTCATTCTTTGGATATTTACTTCCCTCTCTGCAACTTTGAAAAAGCTTCAGGTACCTTAATTTTCATTCCAATGATATCAGTGAATTATTAATTTTTCAAATATAATCTGTTCAACTTATGTTTTCCGTTTCACCAAAATGAAAGAATAAAGGTGCTTGAAGTTGAATCTATGGGAAATATGAGAACCAACCTTTACTATTCATCTATAGATGTGGTATATGCCGGCTACATCATACATGTACTTGATTGTAATTTACCCAATCATCGCCATCAGGTCTTAATAGTTGATCCTGTAACTTTCATGTTTGTGCCTATGCAAGGGATTAAGCGTGCTGCGTATTGTGAATCGAAGAGCTTTAACATACAGCTACCTTGTTGATTACTTTTTCTTGCTATTGTTTTGTGACAGGCTAGGCGAATGATGGTTAAACTAGACATTTACAGGAAGTTTACCAATGCGTTGGCAGTAACTGTCATTGTGTCTGTGGGTTGGATATGCTATGAGGTAATCTTTTAACCTACATCCATGCCCTTTCCTAGGAAGAGAGAAAAGTATAAAGTATTTGTGATTTGGTGGTGGATTTAACATGGTCAGGATAATTTTTACTTGCGCAAAATGATTTGCATCTGTTGAATCCATTCACACGCAACTTTCTTTGTTTTAAATTTGTTTAATTCAGTTATTACACGTTTGATTTTTTTCAACATTGTACCTGCAGCTGTATTTCAAATCAAATGATGTTTACAATGAGCAGTGGCAGAACGCATGGATCGTCCCTGCCTTCTGGCAAGTTTTATCTTTCTCTCTCCTATGTGTCATCTGCATTCTTTGGACGCCATCGCAGACCTCAACAAGGTAAAATACATGGCTTCCATGATTCTTCTTCGTTCATCCAAACATACAAAACTTTGTTCGTGTTCAACATGCCACATGGGACGTTTCCCATAATTTACTTGAAAACTCTCGAATCCTTCGGTTGGTACATGAATTATCTCTTTTATTAACTGCCATCCCAATCACATGTCTGTGGTGTTTCAACACTATTGAACGCGGCCTTGGTCCTTGTTTTATCTAATGACCATATCCCCACACTATTTTCCTTTTTTGACAAGATATGCATACTCTGGAGATAGTGAAGAGTTTGACAAGGACGACACGACTTTGACACTCATAAAACCGGCCCTAACGCCTGCTAAGGATGCTGGTAGTGCGCTGGAGACTAGACCGGTGAAAGGCAGCAATGGGGCCTCAAATGGCAACGATGAAGAAGACAAGATAGAGTAAAAACAGAACCCAGCTGGAATATTTGTTGGCATTGCAACGATTTCCAGCTGCTCGGGAACACATGATACGCAGAGGAGCACGGATCATGGCATAGAAATTTGTATGTTGAGATTATAAAATTAGTTCGCTTAATTTAATGTTTGCTTTTTAGTCCTTAAATGTATTTGTTTAATTGGTTCCTGAATCTTCGCACGAGTAGAAGAAAGGTGGGTAAAGGAGATTTGTTGTGTTTCTTTGTGATAATATCATTGGCGGTTTGCAAGTGGTCGATTGTTCTGGTGGTTGTAGCCTTCGACTCGTGATTATGGCCTTCGACTCACTGCGTCCTGCGTTCAAACTCACTTTCCTTTCCCAATGTAACTTTAAATAATAGTATCGCTTGTATTCAAAAGTAGAAATTTCATTGGCGGTTCACGTGCTTTCCCTCGGTTTGAGTTCAGGGCTTAAATCGGTGTTATGCTTGCGAGGTAGTACGCAAATTTAGTCGAAGACATTTTACTTTCGAGCAACGAAAGAAGCAAAATCACCAGTTAATCTTGTGCGCTTTCAGGTGTTTGCGTAATTGGCAGCTGTTTCAACAATGGAAAGAGCAACATCGCTACACTAAGAGCTAGTTGCTATACTAAACCAATATCGTTACACTTTCCATTATAAAATCACCCTATCCAAACATTGCTGCGTTTATGGAGCGAAATTCAATCCGTAATTATCAGTTTAGTAAGATACAGAAAACCATCAAGTGAACTTAATCAGCGTATTACATAAGAAACAAAACCAATACAAAGAAAAGCTGAGTCATTTAGCATACCGAAAACCGAAAGAGAGATGGCATAGGCAGCTTAACCTGAAAACCGAAGGGGATAGAGGGACCAAACCCGAAAACCGAACTGTATGTAAATACGCATTTCGGTTGAAATTTATGCGTATGCAGAGTGATGGCGAATATTTATACGAACAACATTCGGTTAACATAAAACTAACTCATTCATTTTCAGAAAAGTTATAAATCTGAAGTGTGTTTCGGAAATCTGCCTCATTGTTTCGGAAATCTGCCTCATCAAATGCTGAAATATATGACATGGTATACAAGTAACCTGGAGCTACTACTATAAGAAACGGCTTCTTGATATTAAAACAAAAAATGGAACAACGCACACGCACAACAATTCGAATATGAACAAATGAAACAAAATCTAGATTGTGGTAGTAAAAATAAATAACATGCTTACAGGGCAGAAGCATTTGGGCGTGTAGACTTGGCCGCTCTGTAGAGCTACAACCGAGATCTTCGTAAAACAATCTGACCTCCCCCAATCAACAGAATATTGAACTATGTAGGATTTTTAATGAAATGGAAGGCTCAATGAATCCCAGACTGACCAGCACCATCATCACCCAAAAACTCCCCAAAAAATTCAAAGAATGTGTCCTAGTTTCTAAACTTGCAAAACTTAACTTCAATTTGATCACATTCACTGAGATCTCCTCCTCAAGTGCTGGGATACCGAGTACCCCTCAAAGAAATCCAATACAGCCGTCTCCAAATCCTCGGTCGAATACTTAATGTAATTTTCTGGATGCTTCCCACTTTCTATATGGCTCCTGAACCGCCCAAGGAACGACCTGTATGCTGGGATCAACTTCTCTGAAATAGATATCCTTAGCTCCTCCCTAAGCTGAGTATCCGGTATCAACCACGTAGCTTGGGTCCTATGAACCTCCTCAAACATAGCATTGAATGACTTGAACCTCTCTCTCAATGCACTCTTCGACACCCCGGAAGAAAAACTCCCGCTAACATGTAACCCTTCGTCTCTCAAACAATACAACACCCCTACCCAAGTAGCTCTCTGGTAACTAGTAGCTGCCTGGCGGAACTTCCCGGTCAACTTCCTCAAGTAGTCGTCTCCGATCATTTCCCTCAATTCCGGGGACCCTCTCACCTTTTGGACAATGTAATGAACATTGTTCATCATAAACAAGTGAGCTATTGAAGCATCCTTATAGTGCTTAGACTTGCCATCCAAATTAAATTGCAAAATCACAATAATCCAAATCAAATGCAGAGCCAGAGGGGTCTTCTCCTCTAACTCGGCAAACTCCATATCCGGAGTCGTGGGGTCGCCGGAGTACCGCGACCCCGTGGAGGGCTTCGACACAATAAGCTCATGCACAGTCTGCTTATAATCCGATATCAAACTGATGTAATTCATCACATACCGAGTCAATGGATGAATCGTTCCGCCGGGGACGGGAACCCTGGACGGTTCGCGAAGCACGGCGTTCTCAAACTCAGATAGAATTCCCCTCGCTGCCTCCGCCAGCCTCGACAAGATCTCCACCGCCTGAATCCGAATCGACTCCGACGATTTCGATTCGAAAACCGATTCGATATCTGGCATCAAGTCCATCAGAGCATCGTGCAAGTCGAGAATCTTGAAGAGCTTCTCGGGCGACCTCCGGCTGATGCTGATGGCCTCGGCAAAGTTGAAGAGCTGAATCGCGGGGCCCTTGACTGTCTCCATAAAGCAAGCGTCGTCAATGGCGGTGCCGATGCCATTGAAGATTTGCTCGCAGAGCTTCTTCTCGGAGGCGAAGACGGTCCTCACGCAGACCTTGGCGGCGCGTATCCACCGTCGGATCTTGGTTTCCAGCTGCTCCCACTGCAGCCTCTGAACGTCTCCGATGCTCAGCTTCTCAATCCCCAGCTTCCGGAAACTCGAGTCCACCGCCCCCTTCCTGACGCCGCCGTAGACCTGAATACACTCGCGGAGGTAGCCGGCAGCAATCATCCGCTCAGCGATGTTGCGGAGATCGAATACCGCATCGGAGGGAATGAGATCGAGCTCGCGGATGCTGCTGGCGGACCGGTAGCTGCAAGTGTTCGACGAATCGCCGCGCTGGAGAAGCTCGTCGACGTCACCGGCAGAGACGGAGGAGGCCTTAGGTGTGGTCAAACCGCCGTCGTCTTCAGCCGAGTAATCCTCGAACTCGGAGGTCGAATCGGCGACGTAGGAGTGAGTTGACGAGCTCGGATCGGCGGAGGAAAGCGAGTCAGGCTCGATGGGAGTGGTGTGGCTGAGGAGGATGTTGCGGAACTCGTCCTCCAACCGAGCCATGGCGATCTGGATGGCAGAGTTGAGCTTGGACTGTTCGCCCTCTGAAGCAAGCGTGGCTGAGGACAGAGAGCGTTGGATTTCATCGACGGCCTGTAAGTAGCGATCGATTTCGTCGCGGTGGCCGTCGAATATCATTCGCTCTCGGGCCTCCTCGGAAGCCGTGGAGTCCCAGAGGAGAATAATATTCTCCGCCGCGTCTAGCTCTTGAAGCGAAGGCGGCGGCGGTGGAGATTCCATGAAATGAAACGCAGACTTTCGAGCTTGCGGCGGCGGCTGCGGTAATGGTGTTGGGGGGGGGGGGGTGGTGAGGGGGGGAATTGAAATTTTGGGGGAAAGAATGGGGAAGTTGAGGGAAATAGGATGATAGTTGTCCTACCCTTCAAAAAAGGCAGCTGTGGGATTTTGTTAAATTTGGACTTTTCCTTACTTCGAGTAGCATGACTGTCCGAGACACTTGGGGAATTCTTTTGCCGCCGGTGTTCTACTCATAAAGGTGAATTTATGTTGTGCGTCGAGAGAGACTAGCACGTGTCATTGTATTATTGGTTCAAGAGTTTGAATAGTGTTTGTTAAGGCTTCAAAAAGATGCGTATGTAAATCTTTTTTTATTTATAGATGTTTAGTGTGATGATCACGAGTTTTGGTTACGGTTGGTTGCACGTAAATAGACTGTGCTTATTACTGGTCGTAGATATGCATAGGCGCGGTGAACCCCTCTATATGTATCTACAGTCAGAAATCGATCATTCTACATGTGACTAATCATAGTATTTCTCTTTCTAATACAACTATAACTTAGGATCAGCATGAATCCCAATTGTATCATGGAGATGTACAACACATGATTAATCTTTTTTATTCTATTGTCAAATTATTAAATTGTTGAACGAGTACTACACTTTACTAATGTTCATCTTCAATTGTAAGTGAGAACATTTAAGTTTGAAAATAGTAAATAACAAGTTTGATGTCATATTTTCCATTATGTAATCCTCCTCACAACTATTATTGTAAAACATCATTATATTACAAAAGAAAATTGGAAATTTGAGAAGTGTTTGTGTTAGTGTAAGGCAAACGCATAGGCGAACACGAGAAGATTACCGCTAAGACGTAACCCAAGAGAACAAGATAGAAAGAGTGAAGAAGAACGAAAGGAAAACGGATGACAACATATAGACTTTGATTAGGGTTGAATTTTGACCATTCCATTCAAACTCTAAGCAATCAAACACGAATATTACTCTTCCGTCTTCAACGTATGTATATTGACGCCCGTGTACTTGCTTCTTCAACCAAGGCATTTGAATAAATTGTCCCAATAATTCACAACACACAAACGAACTTGGTACTTCAAAGGAAATTTGGAAAGTGACATTTTTGTTGAATCAAAGTGAAGTTTTAGCCTTTTATTTACTCATTTAGAAATCATCATATATCAGTTAGGGCCTTTTTTTTTTTACTCACTGTGTCTTGGATTCAATTTCTTTCCCCTCTCCCTTAGTGTTTTTGGACTAGCTAGTAATACAAAAATAAATAAATAAATAAATCAGCACATCTTGACTTAGATAAGTTGGTCAAAGCAATGTGACCCTTTGCTCCCAAAATTTGAATCTCTCTTTTATTAATAGAAGAATTAGTGTAGAATATCATTTGCATTCAAAATTATTAAAAAAGAACAGAAAGACAGTCAAACTCTACAATAGAGAAACATTTGAAAAACATGAAGAATGAAAGTACCAAGAAGCGAAGCGTCAATCCATGCTAATTCCTCCTCGGTTACATGTTAATTACCAATTAATGTGATCATTTCTTTTTTTTTTCTTTTTTTTTAATACATACGATATTATCTACATAGGTGGGGGAGTGATCTAGGTCTCACATTGGGCTGACCATAGTAATTTGATTTTACTTCGAACCTTAGACATCTCACCTACAAATATAAAAAAATATAATTAGACCGTAACACTAAATAACCAATGTGGCAATTTCTTATTTGTTATAAGTAAACAAGGTTCAGAGTTGGCCTAGAAATCGAAGCACTGGAACATGTCAACATGAAATACCTAAAGAACTAGACAAAATTGTAATTAAAATGTTTAAATAATTAAATTTGTGTATATAATGCATCCGCAATCAAGGCCCAAAGTAAGAGCACCACTCTTCTTCGACTTGGGCTTGGGCCTCCATAAGATACCAGCCCATGTATGTTTCGAAAAAGGCTTTCTAATCGCTGACAGACGCAAGCTCTGCAGAATATATCATACATGCCAGCGAAGCACTGGCTGGCCTAAGTTTTCTGTTGTCTATGATTAACTAATTATTATTAATAATAATAATAATAGTAATAAAGGACTTAATGATGAAATTAATGAAGTTAACTAATCTACTGACGACATTCACGTGCATGCATGTTTTGCACGTACACATGCAACATTTTGCACCTCTTTAAGAATATCAATCGTATGATTGCATTATTAGTAATTTTATTATTTATAGGGGTGGGTTCGGTACGGTTACCGTACCAAACCCCTTGTACCAATTACCATACCAAACTTTCGGTTTGGTAAAATCTATTACCATTACCGTACCAAACTTTCGGTATTGCCAAAAGTTTGGTTGGCATGGTATGACAATGGTAATTGCCATTTTGTTTTGGGAAAAAATCCGTTTTTGTTTTTTTAACCCAATTCAAGGGCAACACTTTTTTTTTTTTACCTTTATCTCATACATTATAGATTAAATTCATCTATTATTCATCATTCACAATTCACACACATAATAATTCAAATGATGCATCAAGATTCATCATGAAAATTAAGCTTACAATCCAAATAGAAGTTAACAATCAAAACAAATAGAAGTTAACAATCCAAATAGAAATTAAAGTTTCAAACCAAATGAAAATTGGAAGTAAACTTCAAAAAGGAGAATTCATTGATCAGTTATTCAAGCTTAAGATGTCGAAGCTTTTGGAGGAGGCATTGAACTTGTAGAAGATTGAGTTTGTGTAAAGCCTACATTACAAACAAAGAAAACATATTAATTAGTAGCAAGAAGAATTAAAGTTGAAAACCATTTAATAACAAATTTACTAAAAAAATTAAAGCATATATTTCTTGTTTTCTATTCTTCCATTTCCTTGTAAAATTGAAGCACATCTTCCGTTGGTTCCTTGTAGAAGTTTACTTCATTTGCCCTAAGCCAACCACTAGTACGCACTAATGCCTCCATTATTTTAGGAGTCAAGGATACCCTAAAGGGTCCACAACCCTCCTCCCTAGGCTAAATGCATTTTCACTAGGAAAAGTAGAAGTGGGGGTTACAAAGATATTTTGGCTATTTGTGAAAGAATTAGGAACTCTTTTGTGTTTGATTTCCACAGTTTCAAGAGATCAAAGTCACCAACAACAATGCTAATATAAGTAGGGTTTTATTTTCAAATTATTGGAATATTATAAATATGTGTTATATAATTATCTATTATATAATTTATAAATTATATATTATATTGTATTTTCGGTATGGTACGGTAATACCGTGGTAATGGTATCCATTACCAATACCGTACCATGAAATTTCGGTACGGTACAATACCGTACCATTACCGATTGGTACAAAAAATTTGGCACAACATCGGTATGGCACGGTTGGCAATTCGGTTGGCACGGCAATTTGGCAAAAAAATCCACCCCTAATTATTTATACAACGATATTCTTATTCTAAATGAAGGGGATTGAACATAGTGAGCCAGCTATTGACAAGGTATCGAACTCAAAAAATACAAATAGAAAACGTCGTTATTCATGTGAACAAACTTGCGTAAACGAACTTGCAGTATGAAGAGTACAATACTGTTAGATTATATTATTAGTTGATAATCTTAAATTAATAAAAATTAATGAATTGGTTTTGAAGGGAGCGTAACACAATACTTTAAGCTGTAACAAGATCATGGAGCATATTTTTGTGGAGTTTTGTCTTTTCAAAAAATAAAATATTAATTATTTTAGTATTTTTGGAGTAGTATATGGTGTGTGCGGTTGGCTACGTAGAGGTTACCAGTACAGCACACTATTTGCTAGGAACAATCTAGAAGGGAGAAAAGAAAAAAAGATTCAATTTTCAGAGTTGCACGAGTCTTGCAGGCAGTATTTAAGGAGATCAAGCAAATGATTTCCTTGCTGTCTAAAAAGTGCATTATTCGCCACTTAGTATCACAGTCTAATAGTATTCTTCTCGATTGATAAGTGAAAGGTTTTAGGTTCGATTCTCGCTAGAAACGAATTTGAACCGCATTATTGCTAGAACCAAATTTGAACCGCATTATTGCTAGAACCGTTGTGAGGCTTAACCCACCTCTTTTAGTGTAGATAATATCAATTGTTCACAACAACAAAAAAGTGCATTATTCGTTTAATACATAATTTTCACATAGTGTCTTTAGTTACAAGTGAGTTTATCTCCTAATAGTGATCTCTAGTTTTGCTCGAGCAGTTGTGTTTTTTTTTTTTTTTTTTTTTTTTGAGGAAGTAATTCATTCGAGGAGAGAAACTCCTTGTAGAGCTGGTTCCAATACAATCAAACATAAAAGCATTATACGCCTTATCAAGAATACTATACTTTCAAACATGTAAATTTTGTAACGAGTGAACTTGTCTAGTTAAGGCATTAGCTACAAAATTTGCTTCCCAAAAGAGGTGAAACCACTTTATCAAAATTAGGAAAGTGGCGTATCCCAGTCAGCAACCACGTTTCAAAAATAGAAGTTATCTATTTTCTAAGTGAGAATCGTAACCTCGGCGAGTGCTTAGATTGGTCTAGGCAGGCGCCTAGGCCCTTCCTACCTAAACCAGCTGGGAATTACTCGAGACGGTGGACAGCGGCTTAACCCCCAAGTGATGTCTAGCTGACTCTAAACGAAGAGTTTTAGAACGGGAAATGGAGGAGAGAGAAACGACATCCGAGTGAGAGATTGGAAGCTGTCGGGCCCTTACTTAAAATTGGGCCAACCGGATTTGGGACCTTGATTCTCTACAAATGGGCCTTAATGTGTGAACTTGAAAAATAATATTTTGTCATAGAATGGCTCAATTCTTTACAACTGTTTCATGACATTTCTCTTGTTTTTATTTTTTATATAAAAAGAGACGCTTTCGTCAAGGCAGTTCATTATTTCGGAAGTCGATATTTAATTGGACTTTGAGTTTTCTTTGGCAAACCTATATTTCCAACTGTATGATGTTCATTTTATTTTATTTTAATTTTTGTTGTTTTGCAGCTGTATGGCCTGTAAAACAGAGAAGGGTTGACTTAAGTGGAAATATAAAAATATTTGTTTGTATTTGTGTAGAAAAAATGATTCAATTTCGGAGGAATCTAGCTTGAAATTATCAAAGAATTGGTTAACCATCTTACTCATCTGTACGAATGTGTTAGAATGGAATTCTTAACTCCGAATCCTATTTCGTAGTTATCGTTTTGTATATCAAAGTAATTATTAATTCTAATTAGTACATGATTAGTTCGACAATAGGGATTGCTCTAATAATTTGATTCAAACTCGTAATAACAATCATCGAACATGAAATCTCTCACTTATAAGTGGAGATAAATACGACTACACATTATTCTTTAACAATCATTTCGTTGAAAAAAATAGTTTAGATATAGATGATAGTTCAGAGAAATAAACGGCAGTCTACTAAAGCCGCGTTCTACTTAAGGGTCGTTTAACAATCATTTATTTGTAAAATTTTGTCTCACGCTTTTTGGAAACTAAACAAATTTTCATCTTCTAGTTTTCGAAAAATAAAAACTAAAATGATTATCAAATGGTAATTTAACAAACGCTAGCCCACCACTAATTATCCAACAGCTATGGAAATCTTGTAAGCCGTGTTTTGTATCGTTTCTATGCTTGCCCAACAACTATGGAAATCTGCCCATCAAGGTCTGCACAATCCAAAACTACACACAAAATTCGGCCGCCCCTTTTGGGATGGGAATGAGTCGGATCGGGAGATGACAATACCATATATGCCATGACGATTATAGGAGAACTTCATTGGATTTGTGAGGCACCATAAGTTATAGCGAAACGTTTTTTCCTTGTTAGAGTAATGAAAAAAAATATTCTAATTACAGATAGAGACACTGCTTTCTGTATTTCATTACTTAATGAAGAAGTAAATTACGACTGAGTATATTTACACTTTGCTAAGTAAGCTTAGTGACTAATTACACTTGATTAACTAAATAACACAAGGATTAGTTACATAACAGTTGTAACCAATTTACAGCTGTCCAAACTAACTAAAATACTAAGTATGAGGTGTCCCTTTACACCCCCTCAAGCTAATCGGAGGGCAACCCAAAGAAAGCTTGGACTGTAGAAACTTGAATCTAGCATTGGATAGTGACTTAGTATGAATATTAGCAATTTGATGCTAAGTACCGACATACTGAACTTTAACCAAATTTGCCAAAACTAGTTCTCTTATATAGTGGTAATCTATTTCCACGTGTTTTGTGTGAGCATGACATACTAGATTAGATGCCAAAGAGAGGGCAGAGACATTGTTACACCAAAGTTTAGGAACGTTAGAGGGGCTATATCTTTGAAGATTTTGCAGATCCATGTTAATTATGCAACAGTATAGGCTAGTGAACAGAGAAGAGATTTCTTTTTTCTTTTTCTTTTTCTACTTTGGTCCTTAGATGTCACTTTACAAGAAGGTAAAATTGGTATTAAAAACGATTGAAAAGTGAGTAGGGAGAAGAGAGCGGGGAGAGTTTATCATCACTCTAGGGACATTTTGCTTTGTGCCCAATCACTTTGGGACAGTGGCAAAACCAAGAATTGTTGAGGAGAGGTGCGAAATTTGAAAGGGCAAAAGGTCCTAGAAAATATTGACAACCGTTCGAGGTCTAAGTCCATGGTCTACAAGAGGATTAGACAATACTTCATTCACCTAGGTGACGTCACTTTATAGAGAACTATCCAGAGTATTTGAATGAGTATTTGTACTAACCAGAATATTTGAATGAGGATTTAGATTACCCGAAACATTCGAAGGAGAATTTGGACTAACCAGAATATTTGAAGAAGGATTTAAGCACCGTTTATATAGTATAATTCCATTATATAATTGTCTAATGAACAGGGTTCTACAAGACGTTATGCGCTAGTCGAGTAGCATGATGTGCCCTAATGCCTAGCGCCTAAACAGACTAAGCGAATTTAACTAATTTATTATATATCGTATAAATAAGTGATATTTATTATATAACATAAATTACATAAAATATTATTAATTATATAACATATAATATATAAAAATTGATAGATTTTCCTTAATATTTTGGTCAATTATAGCATGATGATAAAAGCTCAAGTGATTACGAGCTCGTAATACTTTACGAAATGCTGCTTGAAACTCGTATGAATTTGTATGTAACCTAATTGCAAATACATTGATAAAAGCTCATGTGGCCTAAAACACATTGACAAAGGAGGACACATAGAAGCGCGCAACTTAATTGCAAATAACTAAAAGAACAAATTGGATAACTTGATTAGACAACAATTGAAAAACAAAAACAAAATGGTCAAATCGCGTGTGGAAGTGGGAGAGAGTTCTTATTCCTGATCTCTTCTTAGTTGGAACTAAAGCTGCAAAAGTTGCAGATTTAGTATTCTCTGGTTTTAGAAATTAAAATAAAACTTTGATTCCGAATTATAAAATAATCGGGCTAAAAGATAAATATGGCGAGAGCAGCGCAGTAGCAGCGACAACATCCTTCATTCAAGTATTTCTTCATACACTTTCCGTGCAGGAGGGGCGGATTCCTCACTTATCTATGAATTCCATAATAATCAAGCATATGTTAAGAGTTATTTTTTGTTTTGGACTTAGTCAATCTTATGTTTATTAATTAACTATAGGTCAATTGACAAGCCCTTGATTTTCAGACCTTTTTAATTGGAAAAAAAAAAACACTTTTTTCATAAAAAAAAGAATAAAAACCTTGACTCCACACCCTTGAAGCTCATGATGTATGCTACATTGCAGCTTTTATTCTGCAATTTCACAAATTCAAACTGTGAGTTGCGGTTTTAATTTTATAATAGTCAAATTAATTTTATTTTGAATACTACTATTATATCATAAAAAAAAAAAATTAGAAAACCGGTGGTTCTTTTACAATTTTTTTTTAATGGGAGGTGGCACTGAGGGCTACGAAAAATAACTAGTTGAGATAGAAAATTGACAATTGTGAAAATCAAATCGAACGACTAATACACTCATATTATTGAGTGCTACGTAGCATTACATTATATTTGGATGGAGAAATTTAAGATTACTAAGAAATTTTAAAATGACAGGATTTTATTTTCTAGAATTTGTGAATTTTCTTGTTTGGTTAACCTAAAAAAACAATGAAATTGAATACGAAATTTGTTATTTTTAAAGTCTCAATTTATAAATTGAGAAATAACATCTATTTACATGAAATTTAAACTTAAGAATTTGATGTCCCAAATTCCATTTTTTTTCCATACGAAAATTCTAAATTTCTTATGAATTCAAACAAACAAAATTGATGCATGTAAATTTATAAATTCTAATTTTTATTTAAATTTCAAGTTTTTTTTCTTTTCGTCCAAACATAACGTTAAAGTTGTACTCGTTTTTTCCAAACACATACTAAGAAGAGACCACATTTTATAATACCAGACTGAAAACCAAGCATTCAAACCCGAAAGTTGAAAAAACGAGTATGGTGATTTGTCCCTGTCACTTGGCGTTTTCTGATTTTCTACGATGTTGATTCAAAAGACTTTGAATGTTTCATGCCAAACTTGTAGTGCAGTAGACAGACACAAGGAAATTTCGTGCAAGTTACCACTAACCAACCAACCATATGATATGATATGCATGCCTGCTGGCTTTGCTAATACGACACTAAATATTAAATAATTAAATCGATGATATACAAAATCAAACGACTAACATGTACCATGTGATGTGCCCTAAAAATTAAGAGGTATTCATCAATTTACCCCCTAAACTTATAAGGATTGGCCAATTCTCCCTCTCAATTTTAATTTTGACAAATTTCCTCCCTCAACTCTCATCATCATTAGTCAATTTGCACCCTAGTGTTAATTTTTTTTTTAATTTTCCATCTATTTTTCCTTTGTAGGTATTCGCATGAGCTTTTAAAGGGCAAAAAAGTCATTTTCCCTACACCTTCTATCTTCTTCCTTTTCTTTGAACTTTCTCTTGTTCTTCCTTTTCTCCAAGCCGAGCCCGCGACTGCCGCCAACGCCTCCCTCCTTCACTGTTTGCAACCCAGTCCATTTGATATGCTGCTTTTGTAGTTTGCAGCTGCCCACACCTCGTCGCCTCCTCCCTTGGCCTCGTCTATCTTTGTTAAGGTGTAGGGAAACCTACTTAACGGAAAATGACAATATGGTGCAAATTGATTTTTTTTTAGGAAAACTAATGAAAATGGTTTGAAAACTTTGAGTTTTAATGATAAAGACAAAATAAAGGGTAAAGTGAATAGTACCAGGTTTGACTTTTTAGTGTAAAAATGTGGTTTTTCATTAAAATGAACAGTATCGTGGACTTTTCGTTAAAACTCCTTTTTTTTTTTGCCATTCAAAGGCAGTCATGCAGATACCTACTTAACGGAAGAATAGATGGAAAATTAAAAAAATTAACAGTAGGGTGTAAATTGACTAATTATGAGAGTTGAGCAGGGAAATTGACCAAAATTAAAGTTGAGGGGGAAAACTGGCCAATGATCACAAGTTCAAAGAGTAAATTGATGAATACCTCAAAAATTAAAAGAATTTCCAATTTTCTTACTTTATTCGGCAATATTTAATTATTTATTGTGATGGGTTACGGGTGATGGGTGACCTGACGTTCCATCAAAGAGTAAAGAATGATATGAAAGGTACCACGTTTTCTCCGTGCTTGCTACTTTGTCAATTCTCTCTCTCTCTGGATTTGGCTTGGTCAACAGACAGTAATATGTACAAATGTTTTAAGTGGAGAAATTTCTGTGCGTTTTTCATTCCCATAACAACCGGCTGACTCCCTAATTATTTGCTTTAATGTGTTTCATGAAACTAGTTATCTAAAAAGTACTCTCTCTCACGGTATAAATACACCCTATATCATTTTATTGGCGTTTCAAACTAAAATTCATTATATTTATTATGAGTAATTTTCACTTTATTACTGTCAAGTTTTGTCAAAATCGCATTTTACTATACTTTTTTTTTGTCTTATTTTCATATCTGAAGTTTGATTTTTCTGTCACTTTGATACTCTCGTTAGCCTAGCTGTTAACTATTTTGTTAATTGATGACGTGACAGGATCTAGCCCCACTTTACTACTCACACGCATTGCGAAATTCACACTTTGCTACCCTTAGTTTTTTTTCGCCTCACTTTCATATTTACAGTTACGTTTTGCTCACATATTCATACTTCTATTTTTTATATTAAATAATTGATTTCTAATACATATTTATTTTGTCACTACACGTGTCAAATTAAGTTGGGCAAAAACTATGACACATCATCAATTTAGGTATGAAGGTGTGGTGAAAAAAGTAAATGTAATAAAGTTCAATTATGACGAAACTTGAGAATAGTATAATGAGAATTACTTTTTTTTTTAAGATTTGTGAGCTTATGTGGCATGAATTAGTGGATAAAGTTTTTACCACGTCACCGATTAACAGAAAAATTAACAACTAGGCTAACAAAAGTATCAAAGTGGCAAAAAAAAAATCAAACTTTAGGTATGAAAGAGAGACAAAAAAAGTAAGTGCAGTAAAGTACAATTTTTGCAAAACTTGGCGCTGGTGAATCGCACGATGGTGACTAGGGTGTGGCCGAAATGCCTATGTGAGTCTTCTTAGCCCCTAGAATGATGACTGCAATGACGAAGCCATCAGATGATCCCCTTTTTGAAAAAAAATAAAAAGTACTAAAGTGGGAATTACTCGTTGCTCATTTATTCTCTTTCTACTCTCTTCCAAATGGATATGAGCGGAATTTTTTTTTCTCATCATAACGCTTGATAATGTTGTACTTTTTATGTGTTATAATGTAAGTGAACGGTCAAAATTAATGCGCCCTGTTTTAAAATGGAGTAACAACACGAGCCAATATTACAAGGAAGAATCTATCTTTAAGAGAACACGGAGAAAGTACTCGCCAAAGATAAAACTAAGGAATTATGTGACATTTTCAATATTATATGGTCTTTCGTTTTTGCCGGAATTGCCAATGTGAATTAATATGCATGAATATACAAATAAGGCGATTTAATTAAAAGAGTAGTGGGTGAGCAACAAACCGCGTGGAAGATTTGAGAAATATTTTTATAATAATGCATGAAGTAATAAGGTGAGATGATGCTTCTAACCAGTCAAATGGTGTGATTAGAAAATTGAAATAGGCTTTTAATTAAATGATTAAGTCCAATCATACGGGGAAACTTCCAGGAACCTTCAAGGATGGTCAACCGGATTGACCCGATGGAGTAAAATGTATAAGGAAATGGATCATTTCCAGATCCCTCCCATCAAATTCTTCCCATCAACTAATCTGAGCTCTTGACAATTAATCTAACGGCTATAAATATGGTCTACTTTAAAAGTTATAATAATTTTAACCGTTATATCAAATTCCAATGGTCCAGATTGTTTGATGGAGAAGATTTGGTGGAAGGGATTCATAAATAATCCCTTTCCAATGTATAAAATCCTTTTGAAAAATGGAGTTTTAACGAAAAGCCCGCAGTAGTATTCACTTTAACGAAAAACCACATTTTTACACTTAAAAGTCAAACCTGATACTATTCACTTTACTCTTTATTTTGTCCTTATCATTAAAACTCAAAGTTTTCAAACCATTTTCATTAGTTTTCCTTTTGAAAAAAGGATAAAAGACAAAATAAATGTGTAAACACATAGAGCATCTCTAAAGAAAATAGACATTTTGGATGCGGTCCCTAACTACCAATGTTCTTTAACTGAAACCTTCGTGGTTTTTAGTTTTTTATTGAAATCCCTGACATTAATGTAATAATGTATTTCTATAAAGTTATTATATTTTTGAATTAAAAATAAAATTTGTAGTTATTTATATTAATGAGATTTTAAATAAAATTCATAATTTATGGGAATAAAAATATTAAAGATGAATTATGCTCTCCAATATATTACGTATACACACACACACACACAGAGATACATCCATCAAAAGTAACCAAAATATTATTGTACCAAAACATAAGTACATTTTTCAAAAACTTAAAAAGAACAAGATATTAGGTTTAATAACATTATTAAATTTCTTCTATTGAACTTGACATGGATACATTCTCAAATAAATAGAATGTACCCATATAAGTATAAAAAATGGATTAGAGAAAAGATTGAATGGATTTGATATAAAAAAAATGGGTACATTTTAATCACATAACAACTCACCCGAACTTACATGTGCCTCTCGTAAGATTATATGGCATATTCACAATCTCATAACAATGCATATTTAAATATAACTCAATTAAACCAAGGCATGCTATGCATAAATCAACTTTAAAACATTTCTGGAAACAGTAAAGTTTATATATATATACGAAAACAAATGCCCACTCATTGATATGTCGAAGGGTCGTAGCCCCCTAGCCTCACTTGTCCTCGTTCGTCCTCTGGGTAGGTCTTCCCTATATGTGAAACAACTACTTCCAATTAATTAAAATAGCACATAAACCAAAATATTGGATAAACTTATCATAGTTTGCACAAATGAAAGGTTTGATTGTACGAAAATGATTTACTCGAAGTCACGAACTCGCACATGAAAACCATTCGCCGACCAGAGGCCGGACGCTCCCCCACGCGCCGTCTAACCCATTGCCACGCGCAGGCACGTGCACGGCATGTGCCGACAGAACCCTAACGGACGTTAGGAATATTTCGTCAGAATAAACGAAATATTCCGTTAAATGGTAATGGTGTTACCTAACGCCGTCAGAATATTCTGTCAACTTTGACGGAATATTCACGTTCTTCTTCGATGAGCTTCACCGTCCGCCGTCGCCGTCGTTTGGTTCGCCGGTTTCTGGAAAATATCGTCGGATTCTGGGAAAATTTTCAAACATTTATATCTTTGTCATTTCTCAACCAAAATCCATGAAATTTATACGGATTTGAAGCTCTTGAGGAGTAGAACAAGCTCGTACCTCTTGAGAGTCTAAAATCAAACGGAAAATGGCCTGAAAATCCCTCGAAAGATTCGGCCAAAACTGAAACTTCTCGAACTCGCTTGATCGACGTCAACTCCACTCTAAACTTAGTCTAGGGTCCCTATGAAGTTGAATAGAAGCTTCCCCACGTCCTAAAACTTTGCAACCTCGCCGGAATCGGGTCAGAGCAAAGTGCACCGAATCGGAGCTTCCAAGTTAGCGAGTCAAAACTCGTCCGTTTGACAATCAGGTGGTCCGACTAGGTTCATGAGGTCAAGATGAACACTATGGTGGTCTTTGCAGGTTCAATATGTGATGATTTAATGTAAGAGTGTGGTGATGGTGGCTTGGGTGCAAGAAGGAAGAAGAATAAGATACAAGAAGGAGAGAGAGAGTTCCTGATTGGGCAGAAGAAAAAGAGAGATCTAATCTGATTGGGTTAGAGAAAATAGGAAATAAAATAATTGGTGGATAAGGATAGGCACGGGTAAACGTTTCAGCGAGAAAAGCAATAAAGTTTCGTAAAAACGTAATCTAACTTACTCTATCCAAAACAGTGTCTCCAACACTGATTAATTAATGCACCCGTGAAAATAATTCTACCCGTTTGCGCACTTTAATTATTCATAACTTTTCGTTACGACTCCAATTCAGGTCTAACTCGCACTGACGCACTCGTGATGTCAAGGCCAATTTAACTACGATAGCGAGAAAATAATTTAAAACTGCATATGTACATACACGTCACTTAGCCAACCAGGGTATTAACGTCACTTTACACACTCGAGGATAAAATTACATAGAAAATAGGGACGGGTCATCACATAGAGTATTGGATTTTTACCTATCTCCTGCCATAAATTATTGTATTAATTTTGAACCCTCATTCTCCTTAATAATAGTATATATATTTTTTAAAATGTAAACACGTCCTGTTTTATCGTATTTATGTTTTTCTGCAGTTAAATTGTGTGAAATTAATTTAAACCCATATAAAACATGTTGAACTTATCATGCCTCAATGTATAAACTCAAACCCATTGGTAACTTTTATGGTTTCATTTCGCATTTATCCTTTGCACTCAGTTGAATTATTTGTTTTCTCATTAAATAAAAGTTAGTTGGAGCAATGATCTGTGGATGTATCGGTCCCTGTGCTAAACATCATCGAGTATTAATTCCTAAACTTATTACAATGTATGGTAATAATTCTTATAACTAATTTGTTAGAATTTTCTTATATTTTTGTCCATTTTAATTATTTTATTTTGAAAGAAATTTGTGTTGGTGTGACTAAAAATAACCATTACTCCACATTGTGACAAGTTCATGAGCCAATACTTGTGAGTTTTTAATTTTAAACCATAGTTCCAATTAAACTAAAATCCAGCGAATAATACTTTAATTTTCTTGAAATCGTATTAAGTGCACAACATATCCAAACATGTTACCAAAAACGATACAAACTCAAAAGCAATGAAATATTAGTGACACACCCCGTCCCGGAGGAGGGCATGCTGGCCGTCACGTGAGAGTGACGTAACCATTTACACAGTTCGGAAGCTTAAAAGAATACAGTTACTAATATAAAACACCCGAGGGTGAGTCATACTTTTGTGAATTCTGTCAGAACACCGTTGGATTCCTCGTGGCCACCAAAGCTCTGCTAACTGGAACCTGGAGGGGCGCAAAACAAAATTGAGTGGGTCAGTAAAACAAAGTTTTTCGAAAACATTTCATTTAAAACATTTCTAACCCCTCGCTGTAAAACCTGTATACTTTCCCAGAAAATAGTATATATAAAACCATATAAAATCTCAAAACTCAAATCCCAAATCTTTAACATTTTTCAAGGAAAACATGTCATGCCATGAATCAAAATATAAATCAGGTGAAATAATAAGTCAACCGGAGACCCTATAATGGTCCTGTACGGTTGATTCTAAAGCTCATCATCCAAACTAACCGGAGTCACCTCGGTGACCTGTACGGTCTAACTCTGCACGTCACTCGGAACTACATAAGGTAGTCTGTACGATGACAGGTGTATAAATACGCTCTAGTGCTTCTCACATCAATCATCAGCGCGCATATCTAAAGTCACCCACCAGTCGGAACCCCTCTAATGGTCTGTACGACTGGCATGTCGGAACCCTCATATGGTCTGTACGACATCCACCTACTTGGATCCAAGACGAGCGTGCGGTGTGGTGAATACTAATATAAGCACTAACACCTAAGGGCAGGTTATGAGCTTAAACGTTTCAACATCAATAATTCAATGAATAATGACTCACCTGACTTACCTGCGCCTCCACAGCACCATGCAACATGTATGCATCATATATCAATTCATGTTTTTTATATATATATATATCCATTATCAAATCAAATATTCAATGTTTTCATGCATGGCAATTTAAATTCATAACTTTCATAAAACGCGTATTTTCTGGGAAACAAATGTATATAGGTAAATATGAAATCAAAACTGCCCACTCACCTGGAGTTCGCCCTACAACTCCCCAGCACAACACATCAAAGCGTCAAGATGATCGGTGCCTAGAACCATAATCAAATCCAACCTCAGAAATCATATCGATAGGATATATAACTTATATAAAACACGTCACTACGCAGATCGATCTGGAAGATCTGCATCTCAGATTTCCAATGCATAACTTCCAGAGGTCCACAATATACCTCTAGGACACATCCTAAAATTTCATTACCATCCAACGGTCGGATCTCCGTCAATTTCCAAAACCAAGTGACGGTTAACGTTCTATTTTATGAATTTACAACTCCAATTCCGAAAGATCCGTAAATCGGATTCCCGATCCGTAAGTTCCTATAATTCTCAAATATTACGTATTACAACGTATCAAATTTTGGTGACGATCCAACGGTCGGATCGTCAATTCACATTTTTACCTAACCACGAATCGTAACCGACTTAGGTTCAATTATTCAATTTACGTCCATCAATTATCAAAACTGAACCTAGAGCATTAAACACATGCTAAGAATGACATTGGCGGGCCATTGGCCACGCGCCGCCGCACGGGCCGCCGCGGGTGGCGGTTGGCCGCTCCGGCTCGCCGGAAAATCTAACTATTTCCAAAAATTACCAAAATTTGCAGATTTGAAGATCTCAATGAGTAGAGTAACTTTCATACCTGTGGCCAAGGCCAATTTGGCCTGGAAGTGCTTCAATTTCACCAAAACCGTGAAGAACCCTAGAATTGGGTGATTTCAATTCGACCTTCAAATCAACTCCGTCGTCCTAACCAATGCTTGGGCTTTGTTCTAGGCCTCAAGGGGAGTCTAATGATGGCAACAATTGAGAGAAATTGTTTCAAAAATAAGAGAATCGAAGACATAAAGTTGCCGCACCCTTTGGTGCGTTTTTCCCAATTTCAACACCAAATCTCTCCAAATTTGAGATGAGAATGATGAGGAAGGAGTAGTAGGATACTTACTAAGTGAAATCATGGCTCAATTCGCCGGAAAAATGGAGAATTTTCGACGAAAATGGGTGGAAAACCCACCGGGTCGCGCGCTGGTCGCGGGTTGAGAACCCATTTCTGTTCTTCTTCCTCCGCTTCTCGCCCTCTCTCCTTTCCTCCTTGCTCTGTTCCGATTGGCCGGCTTCCTCCCTCTCTCCTCTCCCCATTGGCTTCTTCTTCTTCTTCTCCGATTGGGCAGCTTTGCTCAATCCCCCATTTTCTGTTTCTTCCTCTTCTTCTCACGCGCACACACACACACAAAACCTTATTTTTATTTTTATTTTCTTTCCCTCACATCCAAGCCATCCATTTCAAATCTTCATTAAATCTGGGCCGTCCATTTTCATAAAAGAATTTCTATATTTTACTAAAATTATAATTCCTTAAAATCCCAAATTCCAAAAGTTAATAACTTCTTCGATATAACTCCAAATCACGAACCGTCTGCGCCCACGCGTCCGTAACGACGAGTACTGCAAGGATATGCCAAGAAAAAAAATTCTTAGATGGCACGACATGACGATTAACCTCGAGTGACATGCGTGCCTCAAAGGGCATTTTTGTAAAATCCTTTATTAAAACTTTAAAAATTCTTAAAATTAGGGACGGGCTGTCAAACTTATATATGCATGCCATGCGACATGAGCAAGTCTATTGGTTTTACGTACAAAAAATGCAAACCCATATAACCACAAAATAAGGTCGATATATAAACTATTTTTACGTGTTTGACAAATAAAAAAATTCCAATTCAAAACATGCAAAAAAGAAACTTTAATTAAATGCTAGTAGCAATTTCCATATCATTTTAATCACAATTTCATATTGTAACCACGTGAATGCAGGCCTCGCAACAATCACTCACTCACCGCTACCAACTTGGGAAAAATTTTCAGTGTACCAAAACACGATATGTTATACTAAATATCATAATATAAGTTGTTTGATTTTTTGTTTAAATATACAACTACTTGTATTATCTAAATTACATAATAATAAAACCTGATTGTCAACCAAAACCATGTAAAATTACTTTTATCCTTGTAATTATAAGTGAACAGAAATAACCACTTAGTACTATGATATAATGATATTCTTTTTCACTTGTAAGTGAGAGATCTTAGGTTCGATTTCTGCTAAAGACAAATTTGACAGTAACGTAATTTCACACAAATCAAATTTTACATTTTTAAAAATCTCAAACTACTTGTGATTCTACGATATTTTTAATATTAAAAAATAAATAAAGAAATAAACACGTCTCACCGCTCTCACGTCCTCTCTCACTTTCTTCCTCTTTCTATTTTGGAAAAAAAAAAAAAAATCTTTCCACACACTTAAGCGTTGAGATTTACTTAGTGACACATAATTATATCGAGCTGTATTTCAGGACACGTTAAAATCTTTCCAATTTTAGGTGCGGACCATCCGCCGAATATAGGCGTATTGGACACGCGGCAAACGCGATGGCCAGTGGTATGAAAGAAACGAAATTGCCCAACCGGAATTGATTGAATGGGAACTTTTGTACCACGTGCTGGGTGCGAAGTGAGAACCCGATTCTCGAGTCTCGAGGACACGATGTAAGGAAACAAGAGGAACACCGCGTGTTTGCCATTTTCAAGCGTGGGTCCCGCGAACAAGTTGGTCGTTGAACCCAACTCTACGTCTCCACCGAACCTTGTCCAAGCCTAACTTTTGTGAGCTGTCAAATGACCAATGTACCCCACATATATTGTAATTTAGTTGGCTCTGGTTTTGTAGTAAAATATCGGACTTTTCATTGTCAAAATTTTATTTTTTTTATAAATGATATATTTACCTTAAATAAATACGTAAGTAATAATGTGATTCAAATTTATCTTTGATGATAATTGAATGTAAGAACTCTTAATTACAAGTGAAGATAAACAAGTAAAAAATTGATTTTAACTGTACTAAAAATATTAAAATTCTTTTAGTTAACTAAATGTAATTTTATTCGGTTGGAAGCATTTCTAAATAGAGAACAATTATTAACACTGCAACAATCTCATTCTACACTCCTCACAAGTGTAATTTTCTTTCTAATTATAGAAAATTTAGAATGCAAAATAAAATTTTTAGAATGTCAATAACAATTTCCTTCTAAATATACCTGAAATTAATCTAGCCCTCCACTCCTCCGGAAATTTGACAATGTAAAAATTAGTTTTGAATTGAAATTCGAATTTTCGAAAGTCTGCTTTAAGTTGTTTTTAGAGAGTTTTAACGAAAAGCCCACGGTACTGTTCACTTTAACGAAAAACCACATTTTTACACTAAAAAGTCAAACCTGCTACTATTCACTTTACCCTTTATTTTGTCCTTATCATTAAAACTCAAAGTTTTCAAGCCATTTTCATTAGTTTTTCTTTGTTTTTATTATGAAATGTAGTTTCAAAGGCTTTTTCGTAAAAAGACAGGTAGAAGGTCACTCCTATCCCATCCCACTTGACTCCACGTGTTTGAATCCTATCTCCTCTTATGCTTTTGCCATACTTTTCCCTCTCAATTTTATAATGCAAAAAAAACGTGCTTGAAAAATCCAATAAAAAAATCAAAACAAAATCCTTATTATATTCCTACACAGGCAGCCTTACTTGACTTCCCCATTTATATTCCCCTCCTCCCCACTCCTCCACTCCCCACCAATCGGCAAACCATCACCGAGATTAAATCAATTTTTCTCTCTCAATTGTTGTCATCACAAAGATATCCGATATGGCAGCTGAGAAGTTGAATTTCGCACAGACATGCAACCTCTTGAGCCAGTTCTTGAAGGAGAAGAGAACCCTTCAAGTCATCCCTCCCACAACCATGAACTTGCTGACGACCATGGAGGCTGCTGTTTCGAACCCAGTTGATCAGTCGGCTCAGACTCCGTCGTCAAAACCCAGCATCGATTTGCTTCCGCAGTTCACCAAATACCCAGAAGCGGCTTTGGGAGATCAGCAGCCTGGATCTGCTGCCCAGATGACTATTTTTTATGGTGGGCAGGTGCTGGTTTTCAATGATCTGCAGGCTGAGAAGGCAAAGGAAATCATGGGTTTGGCTACAACTGGAAGCTCCAAGATTTCTGCTGGATTTGTGAAGAAATTGGGTTCTGAGAATCAGTCGAATGTTGTCGCTGAAAATAAATCTCAGGAAATTAAGGTGCCAACCCAGGCCAGAAGAGCTTCACTACACAAGTTCTTGGCCAAAAGAAAAGAAAGGTAAATTACTTATTTATTTTCCGAAGGTTTTTTTTTAGTAAAAAACGAATCAAAGCTACGCATGGCTAAATAGTTCCCTAATTGGGTTACTTAAATTTTTCAGGGTGACAGCAGCAGCACCATATCAACTGAACAACCAGAGAGCATCTTCTCCTGCCAAAAGTGACGAGCAAACGAGTTCGAGGGCAGAAGGGCAAAGTTCAAAGCAGCTTGAACTCAGCCTCTAGAGATTAAATCGGCTCACAATTCTAATTCGGTTTAGATTTATTATATTAAATAGGGTTAATTTCTGGGGACTTATGATCCTGACTGTGTAATTTGTTGTAAGCCAAAATTATTCTTCCATCAAAAATCTATTTTTTTTGTAATTATTATTTTATCAATGAGATTGGATGCGTAATCCATTTCTGAGAAACAAAATAAAGAAATATGAACAAAAGTTGGACTGCTCTCCAACTGTTTTCCAATTACTTTTTCTTTTTTGGATTGAAATTTTTCCTGATTACTTTTTGGATATAAGCGACGGGAAGAATGTAAATTTTTGGTGTAAAAGTTAGATTTGTGGTCGGGGGACTGCAATATTTTTGTGAGTTTTTTCGATTTCTAAAAATGATAGATAATCGAGTTTGTCACTAGTTGTCTTTAATTTTTTTTTGAATAAATAAATAGATAAATTTATATGTGGAGCAACTCTTAAAAATGTCTAATTATAAGTTTGAATTATGATGATGAACATATTTACAAATTTAATGTTTTTTATACAAAAATATATTTACTCTAAAGATATAGGAAATAAATTAATATAAAACTTGTCGACATACAATTTTTAGGGATCAGGTCTCCTGGGCAGATGGAGAGGATCTTTAGGACCAGGCCCATCAGGCCGTTCAATTTTTATCTAACGGTTATAATTATTATAATTTTTAAAGGGACTCCTTGTTTATAGTCATTGGATAAAAATTGAACGGCCCGATTTGCCTGGTCAGGAGTATCCTCTCCATTTGCTCAGGAGAGGATCCTGATCCCAATTTTTATGTATGCCTTACATATTTTCAATGTTTTTTATTTAATTTATGTATTAACAAAATCTTTCTTATCAATTAAAAAATGGTGAAAACATAAAAATAATCCTATCACCAAAATTAAAGAAAAAGAGTAAATTTTAGTAATGGTCTCTCAATTTTAATTAAATTAGAGCAATGATCCCTTAACTAAAAATCCATTACCATTAGTCTATCAACTCATCAAAATATATAGCTATGGTCATTTTTGTCAACTTTGTTAAAATTTTGTCAAAATAAGTTATATTGGAATGACCATTGCTATAATTGGGGTCCCTCAACTCATCAAAACGTGTAGCTATAGTCATTTTCGCCAACTTTGTCAAATTTTGTCAAAATGAGTTATGTTGGAAAGATCATTGCTACAATTGGGTTAAGGTTGAGGAAACATTGCTCCAATTAGGTTAAAGTTAAAAGACAATTTCTCCAGTTGGATTAAAGTGGAGGGATCATAGTTGCACGTTTTAATGAGTTAAGGGACCAATTGTAACTGATTTTTAATTGATGGATCATTGCTATAATTGAGTTAAAGTTAAGGGATCATTGCTACAATTTACTCAATGAAAAATAACCAAAATAAAAGTTATTGGCAATATAGTATTTTATGAACAAAATAGTTGTACTTTTTTCTTTTAAAGCCTCACAACTTTTTTCTCTTCCACATTTTTTTCAAATAAATAAATTTTTAGTCACGAAATAGTTATTCAGAAACAGCTCATTGAATAAAATACGTATGAAGATCGTCAAAAAAAAAAAGGTTTAGGAATCAATTTATATATATTTTTTGTAAATTTTATATTAAAATTTTAATAAGTAATGCATTACATGTGTACAATTGCTAATTGCTAATTGACAACCAAAATAATATAGCAAAGCTCTAAATAGCCGTTTGAATTAGTCAAAGTTGATCAACTAAATCATGATGGAAGTTCATCAACTATCTATTAATTAGTGTTGAAAGAATTCAAGTTCAAAGTTAGAACATCCCAATTTTTTTTTTTTTAAGAAAAATGCTAAAGAGATCATAAATTAGAACCACATTTTGTAGATCTCATGATGTGGCGATTGATCCAACCATCAACTGTCACATTATGATCTATAAAATATAGTCTAAAAACATGGTTTTTCTAACATTTTTCTTTTCTCAACGATGTGTTTATAATAAGGATATGGAAATCAACTGGTATCAAACTCCTCATATACGAGATTTACCTAAAATCTTTCACCAACAAGTGAAGAACAATACCTTAAACAAAATAATTAATCTGACAATTTTACAATGGACTAGTCTATAGCATGAATTATGTGATGAACTGACTTAATGTGTAATTAGTAATTAAATAGATAAAAATTCAACAATTAAGGATATCAATGCATACTATGCTCCCGTTATTAATCTATTGAGAAAACAAACTCAACTGATGTATACACATCAAATTAGTTATTATGGTCGTCTTTGTTTTAATTTTTTATTTGCATTTTTAATTAATTTGTGCAGTAAATTGTTTAGGCTTTGCGGCCCATAACTTTCACACCCTTAACACAGTTTGTCCGGACATTAAATACTGGTTTGGAATTGTGATGCTTAAAATGACACACCCCGATCCTAGAATCAAGGCGTGCTGGCCGTCACGTGAGCGTGACGTAACCATAAGTGCGGTGCGGAAGCAAAGATAAGAGAATTACAAAGGAAACAAAATCAACTACTAGCAAGAATGACCAAATAGCATGCTAGAGTGAGTTAAAGTGTGAGTGCACACATAAACAGAGCTTAAGCAATAGGTGCAGTCAAGTAGGACTATAATTAAGTTACAACACCCGCAGGTGAGTCCTACATGTAGAAGTCTGTCAGAACGCCAAAGCGAAACCTCGTGAGCCACCAACTGCTAACTAGAACCTGGAGGGGCGCAAAACAAAATTGAGTGGGTCAGTAAAACAAAGCTTTTCGAAAACCTTTCATTTAAAACATTTATAACCCCTCGCTGTAAAACCTGTATACTTTCCCAGAAAATAGCATAATAGCATAATACTTTTCATAAATCTCAAATCATCAATTTTTCTCAAAAACCAGAAAGTATGTCATGTTATAATTTCCAAAAACAGAATGAATGATGCATCAATGTAACAGGTGAAATGATGAATTAACTGGAGACACTGCAGTTGGTCTTGTACGGTTAATTTTATAGCTCAACATCCAATCCAACCGGAGTCACCTCGGTGACCTGTACGGCACTACACTGCATATAAGTCGGAACTACCTGAAGTAGTCTGTACGACATGAATGGTGTAATAATACGCTCTAGTGCTTCTCTCATCAATAATCTGTGCACATAATCTAAGGTCACCTATCAGTCGGAACCCTCTCATGGTCTGTACGACATGTCGGAACCCTCTCATGGTCTGTACGACATGCACCTACTTGGATCCAAGGTGAGCGTGCGGTGCGAGGTGAATAATATAAGCACTAACACCATGATTGCAGGTTATGAGCTATTAACATAATACACATCATCAACAATGCACATGAATAACATAAAACTCACCTGATACTTACCTGTGCGTCCACAACACCAATTCACACACACACATATATATATATATATATATATATATATATATGCATCAATTATCAATTCATATATCTCATATCATTCATATCATGCATGCATGGCATTTTAGAAACATACTTTCATTAAAACTCAATTTATGGGAATTTCAATAGCATATAGGTATAAACAGAAAATACTGCCCACTCACTGCTAAGTCGAAGGGTCGTAGCCCTCGTGACGTCCTTGGATGCGCTCTCCTCGGGATCATGGAAAAAAATATCCAAAATATCGGCGATATTTCGCTGATATTTTCGTTTTTTTTTTGTTACCGATATTTTAATGAGTATCCAATGAGTTTTCGTCAAAATATCGCAATATTATCGATATTAGCGCGATAATAGCTATAATAGCGCGATATTAGTAAACAAATTCCTGAAAATTTTGAAAAGTCTCAATTTTGAGCATAGAGGGGTTCGAACCCCTCCCACTTAACTCCTTTACGCCTTAACCACTATACCACTTATGTTGTTGTGATAATATGCTACAATATATATATATGGTTTTGTTTTGAATTCTTTTTACAAGAAACAAATTTGCACATATTCCAAATTTTTGTGGTATTATATTTTAAATTGTGTCAATTAATTACTTAGTCAATGGCATGTGGTTTTTAATTTTTCTATTTTTTATTTAGTCACTTACATGGTAGGGCTGGAAAAAATTCCGGAAAATCCCAAACCAAACCGAAAAAGTCCCAAACCCAAACCGAAAAATCCCAAACCAAAACCATCCTGAAGTTCGGGAATCCCATCCCGAAAAATACCGAAATTTTCGATATGGGATTGGTTTCCAAATCCCATTTGTTTGGTAATCCCGAAAAATACCGAAGTATTCGGTTTCCTATTGACTTTTGGGTTTTGGTTCTTGAAAACCATTGCCATGGTTGCTAACTACGCTTCAAAATACACTCACTCTACACATAGAGATGATGAAGATAGTGAAAATTTTGAACCTCATAGGAACTCTATGTGGTACTAAGTCACTCATGTATCTTACCATGCAATGTATAAAGTGTAAAATATTGTACTAATTCATTATATATAAATGATTATGGTGTGTTTAGACTTCTTTCATTAATTTCTACATATTTTCTACACTCACAATGTTTGTCAGCTCGCTATATAATCAACTTGATAATGTTAAATCCATCATGCAATGCATTTCCTTCCAATTTTTTGTAATAAACTAATAGATAATTGACTAAATAAACATCCTGCAAAGTTTCAATAAAAATTTCCAAGTTTTTCATACAATTTCCGTGGTTTCCATGTAATTTTTATCGATATCGATATTATCCCGATATTTCCATCGATATTTCTGTGTTTTCGGACTACCGATATTTCCGATATTACCGATATTTTCTTCCTTGCTCAGGATAGGTATCACCTATATGCGAAATAACTATAAAAACGTTATTTTAAAGCATATAACCAACAATTCGTAATAACTTCTCATACGGTGCTGAATTTGGGTATATGAATATACCACAGTGACCTACTCGACGTTACGGACGTCGAGGAATTTTTAGAAAAATTTTCTGAGGCCGCACGCACCGAGAGGGGCACGGACCTACGCGCCTCCCAAGCGTCTTCTTCCTCGAGCTCGTCGGACTGAGTTTTCCGGTGGCCGGAAAACTGGAGATTTTTCAATCTCCTTGTTCTCCTTCGTTTCTCAACTATTTTCTTCGTATTTTATATCAAAATGAAGCCCTAAGCACGTAGGATCACGTTACACTACTTTAAGGCTCTAAAAATCACGAAATCTCACCGGAGAAATCCCACGAAAACCGGCCAACTTTGAACGTGGTGATCCCGACGTCCAAAACTTCCAAACGAACGTCCCCGAGCTTCCTTAGGACCTCACTAAGCTCACTATAAGCTTGGATTGTCCTAAAAATCAACCAACACAAAGTTCATGAATAGTACCCAAATCGGACCTCGAGTTTTCAACGTGAAAACGAAGGGTTTCTTACCTGAAAATGGTATCTTTGAGTTCGTAGGACACTCACGAATACAATGGTGCTAATCTCTACTTCGATCCATGAAGTTTTGAGGGATTTGGTGCTTTGGTCCGTACGGTTTCGAAGGAAGAGAGAGTGAGAGTCGTGAGGGAAGGGAGAGAGAGAGGGTACGGGAAAGTGAGGGATTTGTGTGAATGTGCACGTGTCCCGTGTGGTCTCACCAAAACCATCACTATCCAATCTTTTAGATCCCTAACCACACAATTTACAAACCAATTTTTAAATCCAAATTCAAACTTTCCAAAACTTAGGGAATTATGTAAATTCAAAACATGTCACACACACACACCTTAGTACCCGCTAAGGGTAATCTCGTCATTTCACGTCCTTAATAAGAAAATCTCGGGACGGGCTGTGACATAAAAAAATAACAGTTTATTAAAAAAAAATTGGGACATCAAATGTGTTTGGGGTTGTCATTTGCAGTAGAAAAACATAGGAAAGTAGAAGCATAATTTTACCACGCTTCTTAAAAAAAAAAAAAAAAAAAAAAACGCTTTTATTAAAGCATGCAAGTTAACAGTCTTCATTTAATGAAATTTTTAAAAAGCAAGTATAGCCTAGCTCATTTACGTTTAGAATTATTTGAGCGGCTACCACGTAACTTGGATTCTGCTTGATATTTAACTCGAGTCATACCTTGTAGAAATTGAGTTGAGTTGAGTGGAAGTGAGCTTTATTCACACTATGAT
Organism: Malus fusca; assembly: GCA_035220775.1. Taxonomy (NCBI): domain Eukaryota; kingdom Viridiplantae; phylum Streptophyta; class Magnoliopsida; order Rosales; family Rosaceae; genus Malus; species Malus fusca. Next base: position 14,086,575 of record CM069067.1, on the reverse strand, counting down.
TCGCAATATAATGGACCAATAGGTCCACTTGGTCGAAACCGAAGTAGGGAATAGCCTACTTCCCTACTTCACATCTTTACTAATAACTCCATTAGATTTCGATAAAGTGGGTCACTCATTTACACCTTATTATCTAGGAGCTACATATATATGACATCTTACCTGAGATGAAATGACATATCAACTATATGATTATCTTCAATTGTCTTTCATACATGGCCTCCTTATTCTTCAAATGTTTGTCAAATCACACTAATTTAGTTATTAATCAGTGTAGAAAGAATTCAAGTTCAAAGTTAGAATATCCCAATTTTTTTTTAAGGAAAATGTTAGAGAGATCATAAGTTTGAACCACATTTTGTAAATCTCATGATCCGGCAATTAATACAACTATCAACCACCACATAATGACCTATAAAATATGGACTAAAAATATGTTCTCCGTAACATTTTTCTTTTCTTAACGATATATTTATAATAAAGGATATGGAAATAAATTGGGATTAAACTCCTTGTTGGAGCGGAAAATTTCAGGTACTCTAATTCTCCACCAACAAGTAATCTTGAACACGCTGAGAAGCCTTAGACACCATCTTCGCTCGCCCTCAATGAAGGAGGAGGGGGACCTACAATAAAACATTCCGATGCTCAAGTCAGTCTTTGTTCAAAATGATTGCAATATTTCATAAATTAATCTCGTCCTTCCTTCTCCCTACTAATGGGATTATTACCCTTTTATAGGCATTCAAGTCTTGGGCTCCAAGTCTCACTCTCTTTCTATTTATCCATGTTCCATAAGTGCTTGATTGTAGATCCACTTCTCATGTTTGTCGTGTTAGTGGCTTGTTTAGTAGAGCAGCAATTTTTGGGCTCCCACACTCCTCATGTACGAGATTTGCCAAAGATCTTTCACTAACAAGTGAAGAACAATACCTTAAATAAAATCATTAATTTGAAAATTTTACAATGCACTAGTCTATAGCATGAATTCTGTGATGAACTGACTTAATGTGTAATTAATAATTAAATAGAAGAAAATTCAACAATTAATGATATCATTACAGACGATGCTCCCATTATTATCTATTGGGAATACAAACTCAATTGATGTATAAACATCAAATTAGTTATTATGGTCATCCTTGACACTAAGAGCATCTCTAAATAAGACTTCAAACTCAAAACATCACATTTCAATTTGATAGCTAACTTGACAATTTGACATATTGTTAATATTTTTTTTTCCACCCGATATGCCAAATTTATTGCTTCATTTTTTTTTATAACAAAAAGTTGGGGTATTGATGGTTTAAAAATAATAAAAAATACTTAAATATACTAGCATTTAAGATACAACAAGTGAAATACCTTTGGAAATGGCAAAATTGATATAAAAGATACTATACTAGCATTTAATGTCTGACGCCTTGAAGCAATGATATCAATGTTGACATCTCATTTTTCATGTTAGCTTAACCTTATTTTTCATGTCAGTTTGATATTTCGGTTAGAGTAAATGATATTTTATTTGTTACTGTTATATGTCTATGTGGCATTTTTGACATCTCATTTGAAGATGACCTTAAGACCGTCTTCAAATGAGATGTCAAATTTTAAACTTAAAATTTAAATTTGAAGGGTTATGTGACTGTTGACCCTAAAAACTACCGAGCCTACGTGCCGAGTAATCTATAAGCTAATTACGTCATTCGGTGAATGCGGGACGTGCCAACTCGTCGGCCGAGCTCGGGCGAGGAGTAAAATTTGTTGATGTTGCGTTGGGTGCGCGACTGACTTCTGCGTCTTGCGATTGCGACCGAGGAAGGAACACGTCTCGGCCTCTTGGGTTCTCGAACCTGAAGACAAGGCTACTATTCTTGGGAAGTTCACAAATCGTCGTCGTCGGATTCGGCCACAGTGATGGTATTCGTCAGAGTAAACTCTCGCCGAATCGACACCAAAGTGTAAGGGCACAAATACTCAAAGCAGATATGAGTCTTAATAATGAACGTGGTTTGGCCGTCTGAATGCCGAACTCTAAATCCCACTTGGGAGTATCCAATCATACAATAACTCAGCGTGCAATGCGCCGAGCCTAATAAACCGTAACACCTCACCTCGCTGAGAAGGCTAATAAGATGACCTCGACCAATAAAGATTCAGAAATCCTTCTCGACCGAGACTTGGATAGGTAACCAACCGTCCTCGCCGCATTGCTGTTGATGCCAACGGAAGATGCTGCGAGATCGGCTGATTCTACGGCGACAGAGCTATCTATGCCGACTGAAGATATCACCGGTTGCTTTCACAGTGCTGTTGATGCCAACGGAAGATGTGTCAGCGAAAAGAGAAAATAAAAAATCTCAAGTTGTTGAGAGAGTTTGCGCATGACAGTTGTGTGTTGAATTGAATGGGGCTTTGAACGATGCACAACCTCCTCTATTTATAGCACCGGATACCTTCAAGGTCGAGTTAAAAACCTTCCCGGATTAGGACTTCTTCTCCTAATCAAACTCCAACTCGACCAGTCCTATTTTCACTATAATTTTGAACCCAGTCCCTTATCGAGCTGGATTCACTTCCGGGTTATTAATCTCGCCGAGACTCCTTATTGCGCCAGGATTCGATTCGTCTTGCAGCATGACTTAACCGACCCAGGTTTGGAAGCCCACGACCTAAACGATCCAGAACTAAACGATCCATGATAACCTTGTCGTAAGGCCTTCTGGGCCGAGAATGATTCTATACTCGGCCCAAACTGACATTTTGGGCCCAAACAGTGACACTTTGACATCTTTTAAAGTTTTACTCTTTAACTGATATGCCAAATTTTAAACATAAAATAAAAATTCATATTTATTTTAAACATCCTTAACCACGTAATAAAAATCCGACTCCTATTTATTTTGTCCCTCTGTCGTTCTCTCCCATGATCGTTCATCTTCAAACCGACGCGGTCGAAGAAAGCGATTTCAGGTGGCGTCGTCAGAGAAGAGAGACTTTGGGGGTGGGCTCGTTGGAGAAAAGTGGGGTTGGGATTGGGCTCGCCGGAGAAGAAATAAGTAAGGGTTGGGCTCACTGGTGAAGAAAGTAATTGTCGGTGGGATTGCCGAAGAGATTAGGATTGGAGATTGGGCTCGACGAAGAAGACAATAATTCGGGGTGGGTACATCTGACAAGACAGGGATTGGAGAGGAAGTAAGGGAGGCAAGAGGCTGGAGAGGGGATGGGGTGAGATTGATGGCAACCATGGTGTATTTGCCATGGCAGCACCAAATTGGGGAGGAATGAGATGGTATTTATGGGTTTAAAGGGAAGAGATATGTTTGGGTATAGGTTTAAAGGGATGAGTGTATATTTGGATGGTAGAACAGTATGGACTTGAGTAAAATTTATCTTACACATGTCACGATTTGGTTGGGCCACTTAAGAGAGTGAGTAAATTGGGTACTCCTGAGGAGTACTCAAGTATTATCCTAAAAATATTTAAACAATGCATTGATAATGAAAAGAAACAAATGGATAATGCTTTAAACCAATAAAAAAACATTTAATAATGAATTAAATACGAAGGTGTTGTCAAATTTGGCAGCAAGGGGGAGAGATGTCATTCCATGTCATGTCACATCAGATTTGGCTTCTTGGTTGAAAAACATTATTGCTATCTTTTGTTACCGTTATTACTGATTTAGACATTTTAACATCTCATTTGGAGATGCTTTAAGGGCTAAGTTTGAGATTGTGGTACTTTAAAAAAAAAAAAGCTTATTTAAAAATCTGGAACATTAAATGTGTTTGGTAAATAAGATTTTTTTTTTTTAAGACCATTGTCATTGGCAGTATAAAAGTAAAGGAAAGTAAAAGCAGGATCTACCATGCTTCTTAAAAAGCATTTTTTTAAAGCATGCAGATGATTAGTTCTCGTTTAATGAAAATTTTAAATAGCCCTAGCTCATTTAGGATTAGAGTTTTTTTTGAGTGACTACCACGTAATTTGGACTCTACTTGATAGTTACCAATAAAAGATTTTCGTACTTATTTTTTAAAACTTTTTTAGAGTAGAGCTATAGTGTTAAAGTGTTAAAGTGTTAAAGTGTTAAAGTGTTAAATGAGTTATATAGTTGTTAGGGAGAAGAATCAGCGGGGGTAGAAATGCATATACATAGTTAATTTAATTTCTGCCACCACCGTAAAACGCAATTTATTATTTCTTAAAATCTTAATATGGAGAAATTTAAAAAAAAATAAAAAGGATATTGGGCTAGAGAAAAATCCAAGCTCAAGTTTTGAAAGGAGGCTTTAAAATGGGAAAGGTCCAAATTAACCAAAAATGGGCTAGAGTGGTCTTTGGACACAAACCCTAATCCGATTAGGAAAGCCCAACCAAGTCCTAATCAAAACATTATTAAATTCCTAATCCATAATTAAGCAAGTTTATCCATAAAAAACAAAGTGGCCACGTGTCACGTGGCAAAGATTATGGTGAGGGGGAAGGGGCAAATAATTCATTCAGCTCAGTGATGTTATCAGTCCCAATAGCCATTTTTGTCTTGTTTTTCTTCTCTCTCTGTCAGGAGGAGTCATCTATCCCTCTCTTTCTTTCTTTCGATAGAGGCCCTCTGCTCGAACCCTAACCCTCAAATTTCTCGGCAAAACCCCGACTTTCTCGGAGAATCACGGAGGAAATGCAGCACCAGAGGCTGAAGCAGCAGCAGCAACAAGCTCTGATGCAGCATGCTCTTCTCCAGCAGCATTCTCTCTACCACCCTGGCCTCTTAGCTCCTCCTCAGGTTCGACCTTTCTTTCTCTGTCTTGCTGCTCCAATTTCCTGTCCTCCGGCCTCGATTCTGTTTTCGGGTTCGATTTTGGTTTTGGTCTTCCGTCTCCGATTGTCTTTGTTTGTGATTGCAGTACGGAAGCTAGGGTTAGTTGAGTTCCTCTTCCTTCTCGTGTTTCGGAAGTACCGATTCCGAAAGAGGGGATTTTCGGGAAATCTCCTTTTGTGGGAAAGTTTTGAATTTTGGTTTTTGATTGCTTCTCGGTAGTGAAAAATGAGCTCTGGGCTGTTACTTTTTGGGTTTTCTCTCATTCGTGTTGTGTTTCGGAGCTGAGCGGAGCTCGATTCTCGGAGGTTATGCGATTTGGTGTTGAATAAGATTAAATAGTTTTTCGTTTTGTTTTTTTTTCTTTCAGAATTCTGAAATGGGGAAGAACTGTTTGCATCTTGACACTTTTTGTTATCTTTTTGTCGTAGTGGAATGGTATGGAAAATAGAAAAAGGAGACTCTATTAGCGGTTTTAATACTTTGTGGTCTTTCGAATTGTTTTTTTCGTGCATTGGTGCTTTGGTTGGTGGTGATTTCCAAGCCTCCAGTAAGTTGCGGATAACAGTTATCGGTATAGAAGTAAACCAAATACTCATTTGGCCCTGTCTTAGAATTTTGATAAAGTTAACAGGAGTCGCACTTTAGGTTATCTTTAGTTCCCTTCCCACCATGTTTTTGTCTTGCATAAGCATTTTTTCCCAGATGGACCACTAGTACTTTGGTTTGTCGTTGTTGGGTTCCGGTGCAAATGATTTTGCTGTTAGGTTGAAGTACTCGTGATCTTGTTGATAAATAAGCAAGGGAATTAGTTTCTTTTGATTTGGGTTTATTTTATTTTTTGCTTCTGGCTTTTTAGGTTCCTTTATTTTCTTTTCTTTTTCACATTTTTATTTTGCAGATAGAGCCAATCCCAAGTGGAAATCTGCCTCCTGGTTTTGATCCAAGTACTTGCCGCAGTGTGTGAGTGTTTGTCTAGACATTTTTTTTCTTCTTTTTATTTTGAGTTTTTATTTGTTTCACCTCTATGCTTATGTAATTATTTTGTTTCTCTGCATTATCGTACCCTTGGTCGATGACTTAATATTATTATCTTCACTGAATAGCTTTATGATAAGTTTATCTTTTCCACGGTTGCTTTGCATTTGGCCATGCTATATCTTACTAAAGTAATAAAAAATTTCAGGTATCTGAAATTACCCATCCTTCTCATAAAATAACCCTTTCACTCGCTATGTTTTCTGTTAAAAAAATCCAGACGAAGTTAACTATGTGCAACTAAAATTGTGTTTTTTTTTTTTTTTTTTCTGATTCAGAGTGATTAGTTGATTACTTAGTGTTTAATTTCATTTCTTTTTTATCTTCTGGTTTTAAACTTTTGTTTACTTTGAAAAATTTCAGGTACGTGGGGAACATCCATACCCAGGTGACAGAACCACTTCTTCAAGAGGTTTTTGCAAGTACTGGTGCTGTTGAAAGTTGCAAACTTATAAGAAAGGAAAAGGTAAGTTTGCAACGGTGCACATATTCGTCTGCGGTTTTTTTATCTGTTCTCTGTTCAACAATCCTCTCGCCGTATGAAAATTTCTGGACTCAACTAGTTTACTATGAACCTAACTCAATTCTACCATATGGTGATCATATAATTGATAATTTCTGTTTTTTTTTTTTTTTTTTTGCCTTCTGCAGTCATCCTATGGGTTCATTCACTATTTTGATCGCAGATCAGCTGCTCTTGCAATAGTGTCTCTCAATGGCAGGCATCTGTAAGTACAAATATTAATTATGCTCCTTGCTAATTTTGTTTGCTTATATTTGTACTTTCTCTAAAATCTTTGATATGTGATCTTCAGGTTTGGGCAGCCTATCAAAGTAAATTGGGCATATGCTAGTGGTCAGAGGGAGGATACATCAGGTTGGTTTTCGTTTTTCTTTCTTTGAACCAATTTAAATGACGCTTTGGCATTTATCATTGAGGTTAGTTATAATACTGTCTTTCTGATGTGTAGGTCATTTCAACATTTTTGTCGGCGATCTCAGCCCTGAGGTTACTGATGCTACATTATTTGCATGCTTCTCTGTTTATAACAGTTGTTCGTAAGTGTCTTCTCGAGCGCTGGTATTCTTAGTTTCATATATTTTAATAAAACCTCTGATGACCAATAGTTAAGATGTGGAAGTCTTATGTTCATCTGCTAACATTTGTTAAGTTTACATTGTAATCCATTATGTGTTCTTCAGATGCCTAATTAGATTGTTTTGTTGGTTCTAGAGATGCAAGGGTTATGTGGGATCAGAAGACGGGGCGTTCAAGAGGCTTTGGGTTTGTCTCATTCCGAATCCAACAGGTAGTATTTTTGTGGAACATTTTACTTTTTTTATCTTTCGGAATGCGTGGTGAATTCTTTTTTTGTGAGTCTGAATGGTAGTTTCTGATGGACTGGTAACTGAATGCAAGGGATTAGGATGAGTGAACTTAGGTAACGGCTTGATATAAGGACATTTTCTTCTAAAGAGTCAATAGTTTAGAGCCAGCCTCTGCCTTTATAAGTGTGTCGATTTGTAACTAAATTGATTCTCATCACTCACTTTCGTTTTCAGGATGCTCAAAATGCGATCAATGACTTAACTGGTAAGGATGATGTTCTTCTTCCTATTTAAAAATTAGTTTGACAAGTTTGTTGAAAAAATGCATGTGGGGTAAGTACAATAGTTCTGGCTTCCCCTTTTGTATTCCTTCTCTCCATATTCTGAACTATCTTTTTGGCTGTGATATCCAGGTAAGTGGCTCGGCAGCAGACAGATACGTTGCAACTGGGCAACAAAAGGTGCTGCCGCCAATGAAGACAAGCAGAGTTCAGATGCTAAAAGTGTGGTGGAACTAACAAATGGCACATCAGGTGAGCTCACCGTGTTCAAACTTGTTTTTTCCCATTTCTAACACAAAAGAAGTTATGTCTAGTTTGACTGGAAAATGAGAGGAAAATAATTTGGTTTGTAGCAATTTCTTATACATTCTGTTTTGTGGAAAAAGATAGTTCTCTGCCTAGGACTCATATTCTGTTTTCATTGTGCAGAAGATGGAAAGGACACGGCAAACAGTGAGGCTCCGGAGAACAACCCTCAGTATACTACTGTTTACGTGGGCAATCTTGCTCCAGAGGCAAGAAATCCTCTCTCTCTCTCTCTCTCTCTCTCTCTCTCTCTCTCTCTCTCTCTCTCTCTCTCTATTGGACGGCGCAAACATGCGCTGTCGCACACATTACTTTCTGCTATGCCTTGGATATGAATTGATACACAAGTTTTTTTGGTACAGAACTGAGTTTGAATTTTCTACTATGATTGCTTATTAACTTGAGTTGGTGGTTTTTAATTTCTGGAAAGAGGAAAAGATGTGGAAAATAAAATGAATATCTTCACTACTTGGGGATCATAGAAATTCTAGTATCATTAAATTTTATTGGTCTTATTCTCTTACAGGTCAGTCAGCTTGATCTGCATCGCCATTTTCATGCTCTTGGTGTTGGAGTGATTGAGGAAGTTCGGCTGCAGCGTGACAAGGGCTTTGGTTTTGTGAGATTCAATACCCACGCTGAGGCAGCTCTGGCTATTCAAATGGGAAACACTCAGTCCATCTTGTGTGGTAGACAAATAAAGGTGTGCTTCTATGCTTACTACTAGAGCTGTTATAAATTTAAGTATTACCTTAACACCAAAAGTAGTGGACTGGATCGGTCGATCATCCTGGGACATCGCGTAGAGATCCATATGCATGTCTAGTGTTCAAGTGTTTATTCTTTCTCTGACTCTGCATTGACTGTTGACTTTATTATGTAGTGTTCCTGGGGTAGCAAGCCTACTCCATCAGGAACAGTTTCAAACCCACTCCCGCCGCCAGTGGCAGCAGCACCTTTGCCGGGCCTCTCTGCAACCGACCTTTTGGCCTATGAACGGCAACTGGCAATGAGCAAGATGGGTGGTGTCCATTCCCTCATGCACCCTCAGGGACAGCATCCCCTTAAGCAGGCAGCATTGGGAATGGGCACAGCTGGAGCAAGCCAAGCTATATACGACGGTGGATTCCAGAATGTTGCTGCTGCCCAGCAGCTCATGTACTACCAGTAGTAATACATAAGGGTAACTGTTAAATGGCACGACCTATATAATCTATTTCCTGCATTGTGCAGGTGTTATCTGAGTTATAAACCCCATTAGGAATCTCTTTCATTATTTCTCCAACTTAAGCGGCGACGGTGAGGTTGTTACCGTACCCTGCCTTATGTGCTTGCTGTCTGTATGGGTATGTAACATGTATGATCTGTTTTCGACTGCGTTCTGATGAGTGGTTATTTATTAGAGGAAGTTGGGTTTTCCACACTTGTTTTCAGTCTCTTCATTTATCGTTTTGGCTACGAGCCTACCGTTGATCATAACAGTAAAATCGACACCCCTTCTTCGGTCGCTATTAGCTGAAAGCTATTTTCGAGTTGTGCAATATCGCTAATGGATTCACCGGTCACCTTCGCATACAAAACTCAGCATTTTCTACAAACTAAAGTGACAGAGACGGGGTTAGACGGAGTAGGCAGATTAGCCAAAGGCATTCTGTATTAAACTACTTGTACCACGAAACAAAATCAAAACGTTCCGGGATCTGCAGGCTGGTGCCGGTGACAAGTCACTTGCACCCTCTCGTGATATGCCAACATAACTCTGTAACTAATAGAGAGAACTTTTGGGTGAAGCTGATTCAGTCGGACTCCAACCTCGCAATGTAATTGTCGTAGAACTTCCCTGCACGCTCGAGATCTCCAAGCTCGGTATAACAATCAGCTATTGCTCCATAAGCTTCTGTGTTTCCCGAGTCTTCTCCTTCTCGCTTGGAGATGTCCAACACCATAGAATGGTATTTAATAGCGTCTCGGTACTTACCCAATCTTTGCAGTGAGGCTCCTGACAGAAGCAAATGGCAATTAATAAACAAAATCAGAACGGATTTCCAATATACAGGCCAGCTCAATTAGACAAACACATTTGGAACTGCTGAACATCGTCGACACTGTCTTCTGAAGCTAAGAAATTAGGCTCATGGAACAAGGGGATCAGAAACGAACCTAAACCTCTTGCAGCCTTCTTTTCCTCAATTGGGTCCTTCATACTTTGGGCAAGCTCAAGAGCTGTCTTAAACTCATCTAGTGCTTTCTCCGTTTCTTGATTTCTCAAAAAATTCTTCCCAGCTTTCAGTCGCGAAATCAACTCGTACTTCCTTGGATCAACTATCACCTCACTCTCCGGTAGTATTTTTGCACCAATCGGTGAATAACTCAAACTAGGAGCATATGACTCGATCTTAGCTTGCCTCCTTAGAGATTGATTGATTTGACGCAACTGTTCATTCACTCGCTGTAATTCTCCTTTCCTTTGCCGAGCAACCAAGCCTATCATAGAAGCACTAAACTATCAACAAACTTCTCAACATGGCTATAGTATAAAGATAGCGTTGAAACAAATAAAATCAACAGAGAACTACTTAAAAAAGTTTCAAAAGCAAGCACGTAAACCCAATGGAACAGAATTAATGGTAATTTAAAAACCCAGTAAAATCGTACCACCAACAGTGGCCCCTACAAGGGCTACAAATAGCAGTATAGGCATGCTGAAACCCGAGTCATCAGCCTCACATGTTTCCGCCAAAGCCTCCAATGGTGTTGTCAACATTAAGGAATTGCCCAGAAGAAGTCCCATTGCTGGGAATCTCAACTTTACATCTCCCTGCACAAGTAATAATTTCCACATGAGAGTCACGAAAAAGCATTGTATATCCAATCCATTACATCCGACGATGCATTTGTCAATCTATGAAAATCAACCCACAGGGGGATTATATACACATGACTTGAACGAAGCACCACAATGCATATGCTCATCGTGTTTTCGCCAAAACCTCCCAACAGAATACGATTTAGTGTTGTCAGCTTGAACACCATCATATCTAATATTGCCTTTACACAAGTTACAAAGTAGGCAAGGTGACGAATATGAAAAACCCGAATCAACCAAAAGAATGCACAAACAAATCAGAAACATCTGGTGCAGGAACTCACCGTCATACCTGACATTTTGATTTTGGCAACATATGGTGGATCTCATATACTCCATCGAAGGCATTTCCAAATGACGAAACAAGCTTTTCGACTTTAAACGGATGAGAAGGTAACTTCCCGGGTTCTAACAATGAAAAACACTTTATGTCAATATGCAGATGACTTTCAAATTAAGTAACACCAACCAAATCTTGCAACAAAATAATGTACTAACTACTAACCTACGATGCATGGACACGGACACAGAGATACGACACGACCCAAGATACCTCAAATTAACAAGAAGAATTGTTGTATGACCACAAGGGAATACCACATGACACGGGTATACACTGTTTATATCAATGTGCATATGAGTTTCGATTAATACAACCTTTTGGCTCTCTAAGGTAATGCAAGAAAATCACAAAATTCAATAACTTTGTCTCCTCACATTTCCACTCGTACATTTGATCATGCAAGCTTATTAATTCATTTCAATTTGGGGATTAAACAAATGGAAACTTTTCAAATTTTCTTTTCCTTGACTTTCTCAGTAACCAAACAGAAAGTAAAATTTCCCAAATTGGAAAACTCAAGGTCACTTAGAAATTCGAAGTCACATTAGAAATTGAAAGCATTTCTACCAACCAGCTAACAAGTGAGCAAAAACAATGGGTGCGGGTGGAAGTACTGACCGGAAATATTGGGTTTGACTGAAATTTGATCGGACGGCGGAGATCGGCTGGAGTTCTTTGGGTGAGTGAAGAAGCAGCAAGAGAAACGGGGCACCACTGCCATTAGGTTCGGATAAACGTTGGTGTTTTGTTTCCAGGGGGATTTTCGATATAAGCAGTCAGAATCTCTGTCTATATAAAAAATGGTTTTATTTACATTACTGCCGCTGGTTATCCGACGCGAGCACAAAGGATTTTATTTTGGATATATTTGGTGGCGTAATGTCGCTTAATTATTTAGAGTGTTCTTGGAGTTGGTTTGGTATTATTGTGTTTTGAAAAAAAACTGTTTTTTGCTGTGTTATGAAAATAAGCTTATTTTTGCTGTTTCACGTTTTCGGGTTTTTTTTTTTTTTTACAAAAAACTGTGAAAATAAGCTTTTTTAAGTGTTTACTAAACACTTTTTTGAACTCATCTTTTTTTGATACCCACTTTCTATAAAAGCACCTTAGTACTAAACCAGTACTTATTCCACGAGTGTTTCATCTCTCCGTCAACTTTTTAATGAAAATTTTAATTATAAGTTTGTTTATTTGTAAAATGACCGACAAGAACCTTACAAGATTTGTAATAATATTAATTTGGGCGCGAAAAGGTAACAAGGGTCCTAGATTTACATTGGGTTGTGAAAAAATGGACAATATGTAAGCCGAATTTGGAAACAAAAACCATAAAAATGAGGATAGAAGGAATTCTGCAACGAAAAAGTGTGGATGTCATTTTAAATTAAAGGTAATGAGGTAGCAACTTAAGATGATTGAATTTGGTGGTAATTATTGGAGTCCATAATCACATAGCAGCACAACATTTGAAGGTTCAATTATTGTCGGAAGAGACTTCGTTGTTGAGGAAATAATATTTCAATCTTAAGGAGTAATAGTAGGTGGGAAATAGATTATTTCAGGAATAATAGTGGGTGAGAAAATGACATTTAATTTTTATGGTAGGCGAGATTATAATGTGAGTGAAAAAATAAGACTTTGGATTGGTTTCAACTTTATTTTTTTTTCTTTCGTTTACTTGACATGAAACGTCCCTTACACCCTTTGCAGCTAGTAGAAACCCTATTATTTTTTGGAAAAGAAGTTTCAAAATTTAATTTCACAGCTAAAAGGCAACTCATTTAGAAAGTAGGAAGGCTCTCCTCATAAATTACATCACAAATAAAATCGAGAGGTTCCTCAAACATCTGAACAACGGAGAGCAAGGCGTGGAAGGTGATAGGTAGCCTCGTAGCTTGGCTGCGGACATGGGAAGAAGAAGCTTCAATTTTAACTAACAACAAGAGATGCAAGGATTTGGCTTCAAACCTAAGGAGGGAAGGAAAGAGGCATGGGCAATCTCCGGCCACCATATTAGAGCACGAGATACAATTTGATTGGATAATACATTGGAACCGGAGCATAGTTTTAAATTCCCGGCATTCAATATTGCCAACAAAATCATCATGAAGCCTTCAAACTCATATTTTTTCAGTCTCTAGTTTGGTTCAAGGATCCATAGATAAAAGGATTTGGCTTGAAGAATAGTGCGGGGGATGCTCGGATTAGATGATATCATAGTTGGGGTTTCATTAAAATTAATTGGCAATATGAGAAACAGTCCAATTACTTATAAGCACATGTAAAGTCCATTTTTTTCATTGATGTTCACTCTTAACATACATTCTCACTTGTGGCGAATTTTCAAGCCTAACACATGGACAACACAAATTGGGTGATGTGGAGCACGTGTGGCGGTTAGTTTCACACTGGGACAATTTGTTCTGATACCATGAAGAAAGTTGAGATTCCACCATAAAACTGATTGGCAATACGGGTAGACCAATTAATTGTAAGCACATGCAAGATCTATTCTTTTCTCGATGTGAGATTTTAAATTTTTTTTAACTGCTCTAAGCATCGTTCATAATTTCGTGGGCTTTATTGGTGCACTCGGTAATTTGTTGGGCTCAATGCCCAATATGCAACTGCGAGTGGGAAAAAATAAAAGCCCAAACGGCGTTGTCGTATGATCGCCATCCATGTCTCTCTCTGTGTCTCCGAAGCGGACGAAGGGTTTTATAACTAATTAAACCCTCACACCCTCCTTCGGATTCCCGCGCTTTGAGCTCCTCTAGGGTTTAAGCTTGGCTCCTTCAGAAGCCACTGCGAACCCTAGAGTTTTGAATGCGACGTCGTTTTGGCGCAGATGGACGTAGAAATGGACGCTTCTCCAAGCTTCTTCGACCCCGAAGACCTCACAATCAGAGAGAAGTTTCGTCGATACGGGTTCGGATCCAGATTTCCCAATCTAGCTGAATTTACTGTGGTTTTTTGGTTGATTTGGGGTTTTCTGTGATGAAGCTTGATTCATAAGTGGATTTATTAGTTTTTTTTTTTTTTTTGGGTGAAATTAACTGAAAATTGATTTTACTTTGATTGGTAAATGTTGGTTCAAGCATTAGGGTTTTGATGTCACATCATGAAGCTTTAATTCTAATGAGGCATGATGTGTGTGTACTCCATATGGATATATTTTGCAGTTCATATTCAAATTACTTCAATTTCGCGGTATTGTTACGAGCTTTTGCTTTTGCATGTTTGAAGTGAAATTTTCTGGGTGTTTTTGGAACTGCAAATTGTATACATTTTGTGGTTTTTACTTATTGATTTAATGTAATGCCAGGAAAAGGCACTTGACTTCAAGCATATCGCCCCACCGAGAGAATTCAGCTTCTAAATACAGTGAATCTAGGCTACTATATGACGGGCAGAATATACATAGCCCGACCAATGCTGCACTTCTTCTCGAAAATATTAAACATGAGGCTGAAAGCATTGATGCCGATCACTTGGAAAGAACTTCTTTCTCAAGAAGGAGGTTGCCCATTGATGGTGCCGATATGGATGATGGCGCTGGTTCAGTCCACCATTCAATCAAACTTTTGAAGCATGAGGAGGATTCACTGGCTGATGATGGAGATCCAACCTTTAGCCTTTTTGCATCGCTACTTGATTCTGCTCTTCAAGGTGTTTGAGCTAGACATACCTAATAATATAGTACTGAATTTAGATATCTGTTTATTATGTTTATATCCATTTTCAATATTTCTTTTGAGAGTGCTTCTTCTCAGTTTTATTAATTATATCAACTTTTCCTGATGAGCAGTTTGATGTAGCATTTAATTGACTAACCTATTTATCTTTTTGGTGGTTTGCAGGGTTGATGCCTTTTCCTGACTTGATACTAAGATTTGAAGAAGCCTGCCGAAATGTTTCAGAGTCGATTAGGTATGTTTCTGTTATTGAAAGTACTTTTTAAACTGGTATGGAAGCTGTTAGTACCGCTATACGCATAAATGCATCTTCTGGTTTCTTCTACAGGTATGGTTCCAACATTAGGCATCGTGTTGTAGAGGACAAGTTGATGAGGCAGAAGGCTCAACTCCTGCTCGATGAGGCTGCTTCCTGGTCCCTTCTGTGGTACCTTTATGGAAAAGGAAATAATTCTCTAACTTTGAAGTTTTATTCTAATGCTAATCTATTTAAAAAAAAACATTTTTTAGGAAAAAACTGTTTGAAGTGAAAACTGCGTAAATTTTTGGGTGTTTTATAGGTTTATTCAACTATATACCGAGTTGTTTTATTTTGTAGTTATTGGAAATAAAAATTAATTTCTTTTGTTCCCCTTAGGTTAATAATATTTGCTTTTGGTTGCAAGTCTTACACTTATTAGCTTTGAGTTTAGTGTGACAGTTATTCTTCTTCTTGCAGGGACTGAAGAAATCCCAAAAGAGTTCATCTTGGTAATGCATCTTTCTTGTCATTAGTTGTTTGATTGGAAAAACATGTGAATTTATCTATTTTTAATAGAAAATTTAATATATTACAAAGTACAGGGAGGTTAGCTAAAAAAGCAAAAAAAACTCATTTAAACATATTGACTCATGACAGTTGCCCTCAACATCACACTTGGAAGCTTGCCAATTTGTCGTAGAGGACCATACGGCACAATTATGTTTACGCATTGTTCAATGGCTAGAAGGCTTAGCCTCCAAAGCACTTGACTTGGAAAGAAAGGTTACCACTTTCTGCTATAATTTCCCCAGAATATCTTTAATTGTGCACACTGATTATTCTCTGGTTAATATACCAATCTTTTATTATGCAATCTTTTAGTTCTAGTATCACACCATGGCATGTATTGGCCTGTTTACTTGGCAAAGACAGTGAGCTTTCGCTGGTTATTGTAGCTTTTTGTGTATCAGGAGGAAGTTTTGAAGATTGAAATTTTAATACTTGTAGGTGCGGGGGTCTCATGTCGGTGCCTGTCTCCCAAGCTCTGGAATTTGGTATCATACTCAATGCTATCTTAAGAAAGGAGCCTCCAATACAAATACCATTCATCACTTGGATTTTGATGCTCCAACACGTGAACATGCTCAACTACTACCTGATGACAAAGTATTTTTTGTTCTCTCACAAATTCAAGTTTTCTTATATTTTGAAGTGCCTTTGCCCTATTCCTCTTCACTTGTAAGTGAGAGGTCTTAGGTTCGATCCTCGCCAAAGGCAAATTTCAACCACATTATTGCTAGCCCATTGTGAGGCTAAGCCCACCCCTCCCCCTAGTGTAGATAATATCGTTTGTTCACAAAAAAGAAAATTATAAACTTTACAAATTAATTATCTGTTATAAAATGGACTTTCAAATTAACTAGGTTGTGTAGAGGATTTTTTCTATGACTGCCCCTCGTGCTTTGCTATCCTGAAGTTGCTAATGGATTAATTCCCCTAGTGGACTTCACTGGCATGAGGTTTTGGCACAAAGCTTACATTTGATCAATTGAGCATGTAAGGAAGACAGTATAGTACGTAATGGATTGTATATCAAGTTGAAAGTAGAATATTACTGGCATTATATATTTTCCTTTAAGAAGAAACAAAGAATATCAAGATGTAAGCTGCTGTGTGGAAAGATGATGGTCTTTATAACATTATGAACTTTCTTTGTGTGTTGTCTGGAAAATGCGTTTAAAATTATTGAAAGTACTTTAGATCCTGTGGAGTTGTAACTGATACAGTGCGTGTGTATTTGTGCTGCAAGACAACAAGGATTGGTCTTCCCATAATTGTGTTAGGCTCTACATTATTTGTATTGAAGGGGCCAGAATTTGTTAAGTACGAAGTAATCAATTCAAAACCCAGCTCCAACCCTCACCCGTTCTTTTTGGCTAGTGATGCACAAATCTACTTTTAACTTTAGTTATCAACTTGTAATTTTTCTATGTCAAAGAATGTTACCTAAAGGGGCTTTGTGACATTTTAATTATCTGCTAATTTCTGTTGGTTCAGAATTTCTGCCATATGTAACTTCTATTTTTCCGTGCATGTACGTTTCTATCAGATAGAATTTAACAGTTTTATGCCTGCAGAAACAAGATGAATCTCTGTTGGAAGATGTCTGGACTCTTTTAAGAGCTGGAAGACGGGAAGAGGCATGTCACCTTTGCCGGTCTGCAGGACAGGTTAGTGAAGTTCTGAAAAATATGGGATAATACTTTATTTTATGTTAATCTTGCTCCTTGACACCTGCTAACATTTTGGTAGCCATGGAGAGCTGCAACTTTGTGCATATTTGGAGGAATTGATGATTTTCCTTCAGTTGAAGCTGTGGTGAAAAACGGAAAGAAGAGAACTTTGCAAGCCATTGAGTTGGAAAGTGGCATTGGCCATCAATGGCATCTGTGGAAATGGGCATCATATTGTGCATCAGAGGTAGAGTTGAAAGGAATTGGCAACATATTTCTGTCCTTTTGTATGGATTTCATACATTGTAAATACTGAATATGTAAATATTTTCTGTTCTGCTCCCTGGTCTTCTCATTGTTCTTGATGTTATAGAATTATCTGTTGCTTTTTATTCCTTTCTTTGCCCCCGAAGTATTTTAACATGCTAAATTTCGTTTCTATCTATTTTGAAGAAAATAGCTGAGCAAGATGCTGGGAAATATGAAGCAGCAGTGTATGCAGCTCAATGTAGCAATTTACGGCGCATGCTTCCAATCTGCACTGACTGGGAGGTATTTGTCCCCTTGACCCCATAAGAATCCTCAAAATCTTTTTTAATTTGATCTATTGTCTTAACTGCTGATTTTTAATATGGGTTTCTGTGTGATGAGTCAGTAGCTTTTTTTACATTTACTCTTTAGTGTTTCAAATTATGGCATGCTACAGTCCGTTCATAACTTCTATCAAAAAATAAAAACGCCAGTTTTGTATGGTGTGAATGTTGTTATGCTTGCTGCACTCTAAAATTAAATACAAAAGTTTATGAAAATAAAAAACACACGCCACAGGGCCACAACCTGAGCACCCTCTGTCTCCACTCCCTCCCTCCCTTCAACTTAAAAGTAGAATTGAAGAACCCTTGACTCTTCCTCTCCCCCATCCTTCAATTAAAAAGAGTCTTAGAGTACTTGAATACAAAACTCAGACATTTTTCTTCTTTTCTCTTGCTGCCTTCCCAATTTAACTAGGGGTTTGTTGATTTTTTTAGTGGTTGACAATACCCTTTTGTAATGGCAAGACTGCCCTAATTTAGATGCATTAACGATAGAAAGGAGGGCGATAGTTGGGCTGGTGGGAAATATCAGCGTGGTTTCAGGGGGAAGGGGGCTTGCAGTTGGTGGGTTTGGGTTTATTTATTTATTTATTTATTTATTTTTTGAGTATTTAGTGTTTCAGTTTTTCAGTAAGAGTAGAGTTTGTGAACTCAGATGTGTTAGGGTGTGACTAGAAAAGCTTTGTTTTTCTTTCCCTTGTAACTGCACCTTCAGTTTTAGACACTTTTCGTAAATCTAACCAAGATAGTTGCAGTCAGCATGCTGGGCTATGGCGAAATCATGGTTACATGTTCAGGTGGATTTGGAATTGGCTCATTTGGAACCGGGAAGAATGGATCAATTTAAAAGCATTGGAGATGCAATTGATGGAAGTCCTGGACATAGTGACGGAGCTGTTCAGCCTTCAAATGGACCAGGAATTTGGCCACTCCAAGTTTTTAACCAACAACCACGACAACTTTCAGATCTACTCCAGAAACTTCAATCAGGGTATATATACAATGCAGTTTTCATTCTGATTTTGAGCTGTCCTTTTCTGCGGTATTGCTTATTGTTAATGAAAGAATGTTTATTTGAGATGAAAATTTTAAATTGTTTGGATTAGGGAATTGGTTCATGAAAGTGTTACTCGAGGATGCAAGGAGCAGCAACGTCAAATTGAGGTATCTTCAAAAAACAATTAGTTTAGTCTCTTGTTGTTACCATGGAAAATAGTTCCACCATATAGTTTCTTTGATTGGAAACTTTTTTGTATTGTTTGATTCAATGGGAAATTTTTCTCTTGTGGAAATTTCTTTAGGACATGCATTTCTTTTTTGATAGAAATGTATTTTTGTTAACAAAAAAAGAATCCCTCTAAAATCTACCAAACAAACAAAAACAGAGTCAAAGAAAATGTTATGGATAAGAGTTTCCCAAACGCTTGTGCTAGGTTGAAGCCTTGATCAAATGTAATTCTCAAACACTTGTGTTAGGTTGAAGTTGAACCCTTGACAAAAATATAATGAGAAGATAATCATATTTTTTTGAAGAGAATTTTCTGAAGAGATGTTTTCAAAAACAAATTCTTTCGGTGGAAAACCTTTCCTTAAAGAAATTTGATTTCTTCCAAAACAAATTTCTATGAAATTGTGTAAATGTTATCGCTTGAAATATATGTGCATGTTTCTTCTTCTTGACAAAAGAATTGCAACGTGTGTACTATTCCTTTGTAGAAGTCCTCACTCCTACCTGTATTTCATACTTCAGGGCCTGCTTTCGTTTCTTTTCTTTTTTATTCAAAGGAAGGATATAAAGTTTTCTGTACTTATAACAACAAATTGTTTGACAGATGAAACTAATGTTAGGAGATATCCCACAATTGCTGGACCTGATATGGTCATGGATAGCCCCTTCAGAAGATGATCAGAGTTTCTTCAGGTAATGTTGGTTAGTTGCATTCACCTCAGTTCTCTGACCTCATATGCGTTAGAGACGACTATGTTTCAGAGGAACAAGGAATTCTTTGTTCCTGGGCCATTCAACATTTGATAACATTTTGTATGACCAAATATCAATGCAATGCAAGTTCTTGAAATAGATGATCACGATATAATGATTCTCCATGTTGCTTTGTTGGTGATTTCTTTTGTACATGAATGTCTTGGTTTCAACATATTTTTGTGACATTGGTTTCGATATTTTTTGTAAACAAATTTATTGCAGTTTTACATGTTCCGCTGAAACAAACAAAATAAGTAGTTGTCTAGTTTCATAGGATTGGTTTAATGACTAATGGGCATTGTTTTTTTTATTGTCAGGCCTCATGGAGATCCTCAGATGATTCGATTTGGTGCTCATCTAGTACTTGTGCTTAGATATTTACTTGATGATGAAAATAAGGATACTTTGAGAGAGAAGATTATGAATGTTGGTGATCTCATTATACACATGTAAGTAGCTTCAAATCATGTCTTTGGCAATTGTTATGTGATACGGTATGAACTATTGTTGAATAACATTTTGTGAAACCGATGAGTGTGATGAACAACAACACGAGAACTCGGGGAAGCAATATGGGATAAAGTTTGGAGGAACCCTTGAATGAGCTGAGTGTGTAGAGAGGGTGGTTCTCATGTCCTTCGAGACAGCTTGATTTTTGTCTTATTTTTTGGCTTAAATGGACACGAAGATTTCTGGTGTATTGTAAGAGGATTGTGTGTGTGTGGATGCAATATTTTGTTTATTGTTCGTTAATGGTTGGCGAATCTGATTCTAGGTATGCCATGTTTCTCTTTTCCATGCAACATGAGGAGTTGGTGGGTATATATGCTTCTCAACTTGCACGCCACCGTTGCATTGACCTCTTTGTGCACATGATGGAACTGAGGCTGAACAGCAGGTTAATGTTTCTGTACAATGTTCTCCCATAACCTTTTTAACACAAAACATGTAGGGTATTCAAATTTGTAAAATGTATTGTAAATTTTTGTTAGCAAGTATCGCAAATTGTAGGGTATTCTACGCGGGGTCCTATAATTTTTTTCTGTGGATGGAGGGGACATGAAGTTTTGTTTATTACCTGGTATATAATATATATATTATTTATTATTTATTCTATGTCGTCTCTTAACAGTGTGCATGTCAAATATAAGATCTTCCTTTCTGCTATGGGGTATTTACAATTTTCTCCGGTGGACAACTCAAAAGGAAGTTTTGAAGAGATTGTTGAGAGGTATTTATGTTTCTTCTTTATCCTACTTTACTTTTGGGACGGGAAGAAAGCAATTTGATTTTTCTATACCTTATTCTACTTCTAACAAACTGTTTAAACAGGGTTCTGTCAAGATCTCGGGAAATGAAAGTTGGCAAGTATGATAAGTTATCAGATGTTGCAGAGCAGCACCGGCTGCAGAGCCTTCCCAAAGCTATGGTTATCCAGTGGCTATGCTTTACACCCCCCTCCACAGTTACTAATGTCGGGGATGTCAGTACAAAACTTCTTCTACGAGCTTTGACACACAGGTAATGGTTGTACCATGTTGTATAGCTCCGTTTATGTTTGTGGAACCTCAAGCTGGTTTCTGGTCAGTACATAATTCTAAAATCATCTAACAGCATGAAAGAATAGTTCAGTTCTTTTCTTTTTGTGATGTGTTAAGGATGATGTATACTTTCTTGCAAGAAAACAAAAGGTGATTTATATCTTAAAGTTGTAGTTCTCGTCTTGGTGAGGATTTTTTCCCTAATTGTTATACTGGTTCCGTGAGATTCTTTAGGTGGTATTTGTTGTCCCTAATTGTTGTACTAGTTCCATGAGATTCTTTAGGTGGTATTGTTGCTGATACATTCTCATTGCATCTTCCTTGCCTGTCCTACTTTGTTTCTATCTGTGATTTCCTCACTTTTAACCTCCCATTTTCTTCTTATAGCAACATATTGTTTCGGGAGTTTGCCCTAGGTTCAATGTGGAGAGTTCCTGCAATGCCCATTGGTGCTCACACATTACTTAGCTTCCTTGCTGAACCTTTAAAGCAACTCTCAGAATCTTCTGATACTGTGGAGGATTACAACGTTTCTCAGAATCTGAAAGAGTTCCACGATTGGGTAAGCTTCGTTTTTGCCCCTCTCTCTCTCTCTCTCTCTCTCTCTCTCCAGTTAACATTGCCAACTTATTAGTAATTTAGTATGTTATCAAATCCTTGTGAAATTTTATATAACATTTACATATGTGGATGTTAATTTGTTTTTTATTTTGAGCAGAGCGAGTATTATTCTTGTGATGCAAAATATCGCAATTGGCTCAAAATTGAATTAGAGAATGCAGAGGTTCCCCCGCTTGAACTCTCAATGGAGGAAAAACAAAGAGCCGTTTCAGCAGCCAAGGAGACTCTGAATTCATCTCTGTCATTGTTACTGAGTAAGCTGATTATTTCTCTTTCTAAATGTGAAAACAAGCTCAGAAAGATATCTGGATTGGCTTGTGTTTGTTCAAACAAAATTTCCCAAGGACAACGGGTTTAGATCCATTATTGTCCTTTTTTTTCCTTTCTATTTTTCACCTTTTTCATATTTAATAGTTGCTTGACATTTAAGTAAGTTGTCTTTGTATATAGGAACTGAAAATCCTTGGTTAGCTTCAGCTCAAGATCATTTGTATGAATCTGTGGAACCTGTATTTATTGAATTGCACACCACCGCAATGCTTTGCTTGCCATCTGGTGAATGTCTGCCTCCAGATGCAACCGTGTGCACTGCATTAATGAGTGCTCTTTACTCTTCAGTGAGCGAGGAAGATGTGTTGCATAGGCAACTAATGGTATGTTTATTTGTTTGCGGAAGCTGATAGGAAGAAAGGATAAAAGAAACGTGTATTGATAGATTCTCAAAACTAAGAGTCAAAGTTTCTCTTGGTGTGGGTTCTCATTGGTGAGAACAATAATAGAGGCTTACACTGTCCAGAATATTGTCCCTTTAGCTACCTAATCTTTTATGCATTAACCTTTCTGTTTCTTTCTTCATTTTTCTTTTGCTCACTAACAGGAATCTTTTTGTTCTTCTGTAGATAAATGTCACCATATCCTCAAAGGACAATTACTGTGTCGAGGTGGTGCTTCGCTGCTTGGCAGTGGCAGGCGATGGTCTTGGGTCACAGGAAAACACTGATGGGGGTATTCTTGGTACTGTAATGGCTGCTGGCTTCAAAGGTAAGCAATATTATTGATACTGGAATTCTGTTGTTCTTTGCTCAAGGTCCCTCTCTGGTTTTCTTTGATCTTCCAACTAGAATTTTAGGGCTCGGGCTTTTTGGCTGTGCTCAATGGGAGTGAATCTTATATTGGAAATTCTAGAAAAAAGCAAAGGTTAATAAATGGATTGTTCGGCAGCTCTCTATGTTCAACCTAACACAATCTTCGCAAATTGATCAAAGTGTGGTCACGTTGCTAGAGAATCAAAATCAAATGAATTCTAATCAACAACTGACAACAAAATTTCTTTACAAACAGAAGAAACATTGTGAAAGTATAACAGGATAATTGAAGGAAAAAGAAATGTACTCTTCGAATGGTGAATGAAAGAAATAGTAGGAGAAAAGGTGATTGAACTGAATAATTTTCATCGCAGGTGAGTTGCCTCGTTTTCAAGCTGGAGTTACCATCGAGATTTCGCAATTAGATGCCTGGTATTCGAGCAAAGAAGGTTCCTTGGAGAGCCCAGCAACATACGTTGTGCTGGGTCTATGTCGTAGGTGCTGTATTCCAGAAGTCATTCTTCGATGCATGCAGGTAACCTTCTTCCCAAGTGGCCTTCTACTTGAAATTTGTTGAATGATTACATACAGTAACAAGAACTGTGCACACCTTTTAATTGTGTAATGTATGTCATAATATGCAGGTCTCGCTTTCACTTATAGAGTTGGGTGTTCCACCTGAAAGCCATGATCAGTTGATTGAATTAGTTGCTAGCTCCGAAGCTGGATTTCTTCATTTGTTTAGTCACCAACAACTGCAGGTAATAGATACTTCTCATTTGTTCACCAGGTAGACAATTTATAACTTGAGGCTTTAAGCATATTGTTCCTTTGTCTATCGATCTCCCACTTTTAAACAATCGGATGTAAATGTCTACTCTTCCTTCTAAAGGCACTTTTGTATCGTAAATTAAACCCCTTGCCATCAAAATTTCAACCGATAGCCATTGCCCTCCGGCCTCCGCCATACCATAACCTTCACTTCTGAGTCTTGACTTCACATCATCCACAGATTCATCACTGAACATGTGCTGGGCCGTAAATTTGTCAATTTTGGAATTATGTACTTATAAAGTACCCCGTAAGCTTATTTGATCATTCGGAAACTTCCGTGGAGCTCCCTCTTTTACTTTCCCCTTTTGCATCCGCTGATTAACATGACCCGACTTATTGAACCGCCGTCTCATCTGCAGGAACTTTTATTGTTTGAGAGGGAATATTCCATAAGCCAAATGGAGCTTGAAGAGGAGCTTTCTTCTTGACTTGTTGGTCAAGGCTAGGTCTCTTGGTGCTTACTGCAAGGCTGATAGGGTTGTAAAATGGTACGTTCTGTAGTTTTACCGTCACACGTATTCCGGATCACCGACCAACGACAGCGGCACCACCACAATTTTTTCTACATTTACCCCGCTGAACCTGAGATGCAGATGTGACAAATATGAAGATTTTATCGTTTGTATAGGTTTTTGTTAGACTTGTCTATGTAGGTGGCTGAAATTTGAATGATAAAGATATGAGAGGTTTCTCTGGTGTTGACAAATATCGATGTTATTATTGCTATTATTCTTATATCATTTTTGGAATTGTTGTTACACGCAACCGGATGTCAACTATGTCAACCATAACCTTCAGTCCTCTTCTGTGTAACAACTATGCCAACGAATTTTATCTTCGGACAAACTTGTTTATCTTTTGACCTCGGTGGTATTCACATATCTATTTTTTTTTATTTTCAATTCATTCAATTTGACGATAAAAAATTTAAAAAATATATGAAAAATATAAAAGATGGATTAAAAGTAAAAAGAGCAGTGTCGATAACAGGACCTTTTGCTTAATCGAAAATGCAAACAAATAAAACACAAAAATAGACACCGGCACCACTTGGGAATTGGGATGGCAGCCAATGAGAGATGTTATACCTTCCTCCCAAATCCTAATCATATAAAAATCAAATCAGACAACATTAACAGTAGAAAAAACACAACCTTTGTACAACGAGCTCCACAACTCCCCCCGTTTCTCTCTTTCTCTGCCCTACTTTCTGTCAAATTCAACACTAACAAATTACAGACACACAGATTCCAATTAGGGTTTTTGTTTCTCTCTTCTTCTCCTCTGTTTTTGTTTATTTTTTCATTATTTTTTCATTATTTTTTGTTTGTTTGTTTCCAAATTTTATCGTCCTCCAATTAACTTCCCATGATCCGAGCTCTCCTGCATCCCAGCAACGACCTCGGATTCAAATTCTGAGAAACTCAATAGAATTCCGACCCAATCATGGGTGTTTCGTTTAAGGTTTCAAGGACCGGTACTAGGTTCCGTCCGAAGCCGCCTCTGCAGTCCGAGGCCGACGTTGCCGGTGATGACGTGTCCGAGACTCCCAATAACAGCAGCTCCCGAGCTGTCCCCAGAAAGCTCGAGGTAAAGTTTTGAGATTGGTGAATTTCTCTCTGTTTGGTTGCTGAGAAAATGTGGGGAAATGAGTGGCAATGTGAGAAAAAGAAATTGCTGATAATTCAACTTAATTTATTACTGTAATTTAGCGGAGTGTTTAATTTGTTGCTTTGCTTGTGTGATTACTTTTCTGGGGTGTTTTTGGCTGTTCAAGATGTACAAGGGAAGAATTTACATAAAGGTTTACAGCTATTTTCGATCTTTCGGCATTGGGGTTTTGCTCGCAAAGTGTGTCCAGGCGTTTTGCTGAGCCTGAATTTGAATATCTGTGTCGATTCTGCTGAATATTATTTATTTTTGGGTGGAAAGTGGATGTTGAGATCAAAGCACTTTGTTTTCAAAATGGGTACTTAAATTAATTGTTGAAATTAAAAATTTCTGATCCATCACCTCGAGTTGAATGTTGAAGCTATATCCGTATCCAGTTAATTCTTAATCCCCCAAGGGCTATGGAGTTATTCTTTTGCTGCCCTTGATCGACTTAAAAGGTGCACGGAAGGAGACGCAGAACAGAATCCACATTATTTTCCTGCTTTCTTGCAATTGAAACAGAAATGAGCATTACTTTTTACTTATTCTGATATGGAATATGCAAGCGGAAAGCTTTCATTGTAGTTTGATTGAGAACCCTTGAATAAGGAGAATGAGTAGAGGGTTTGATGTGCCTTTTGCATTCTATCTTTGTTTTTGACTAATTAGATTCTCTTATGGTATGTACAGGGTGAGAATGGGGCCGGGGTTTCTGGTCCACCAATGTCTTCTGAAGGGCTTCTCGTATCTGCAGGTTTGTCACAATTTTTTTAGGGGATTGGGGATTAGCCATTGTTTTTATCTTGATTTTTCTTTCCTTTGTTTTGACAGAAAACGAAGTTTCCTTCACTTTGAATCTCTTCCCAGATGGATACTCTATTGGAAAACCTTCAGAGGTTTGTTAAAAAGAAATATAATTTTGGATAAGACGGAAACATGGCTCTTTTAAATCTTGTTTCTTATTCTTAAGCTCTTCTGTATTTATGAATTTTCAGAATGACACTTCGAATCAAGCTACACATCAAGATGTTCCAAAGTTGTTACACCCATATGATAGGACGTCAGAAACTCTTTTTTCGGTAAATGTCTAGTTATTTGAATTTCCCCCTTTATTTCTTTTGAGTGTCCAGTTATGGTTAGAATGTTGCAATTTTTCTTTGGAAGATCAGTAGTTGCATGCAATATAGTATGGCATAAAACTCTTCCATTAAAATTTCGATATAAAGTTTTCGCTGTTTTGTTGATTCATTTAACTCCAGAAAACTGACCATTGATGAGCATGTATTACGTGCAATGAGTGTGTAAAACCAAACAAAGGAAAAAGAAGAAAGAATGGTTTTTTCAAAAGGCGCTTCATCAATTTGTTATTTGATTTAAGTAGTTTACAGGTCACTTTATGCCACCTGCAACTCCTTCCTTGTCATCCGCATCGAAATTACTATCTGGAATTTCTTTCTCTCTAGTTTTTTTTTTTTTTTTTTTTTTTTTGTACTAAGATTTTCTTCCTTTTCCATTTGCAAATATATCTGGAGGCAATTGAATCTGGCCGGTTGCCTGGAGATATTCTAGATGATATACCTTGCAAGTATGTCGATGGAACACTTGTGTGTGAGGTGAGTTATCTTGTTCCGTAAGATTACCTATGCAAGAACAGTGAAATAATCTAATAGAAAAGTATTTCAAAATGGGAATAGGACAGCAAACATTAACTAATTTTTACATTATTTAGCTATACTTTGTTTTTAAAATTGGTTATATGTGATTTCTTGCAGATTCGTGATTATCGCAAATGTGCTTTTGAACAAGGGCCTAGTAGTCCCTCTACCAATGGATCCGTCATTGTAAATAAAGTATGCCTTAAAATGTCATTGGAAAATGTAGTGAAGGATATCCCGCTGATCTCAGATAATTCTTGGGCTTATGGTGACCTGATGGTATGTAACTAGATGTCTCCCATCCCTTCCAAATAGTTCTCTGTAATATGTTTGAGTTGTGATGTCAACATATAGTATTCACTTTAAATTGCAGGAAGTGGAGTCCCGAATATTGAAATCTTTGCAGCCACAACTTCATTTAGATCCAACTCCCAAGTTAGACAGGCTCTGTAAAAATCCAGTTCCCACAAAGGTAATGAAGTTTCAGGTTTAGTTGATGTACTAAATCTGGATGATTTGATGCATTTTAATCATATCAACTTTTGCGTTTGCAGCTCGATTTGGCATTGACTGGTATCCGGAGAAAGAGGTTGAGACAAATGCCAGAAACTGTTGCATCTAATAGCAAGACACATGGGAAGAAAGTTTGCATTGATAGAGTTCCAGAAAGATCTAACAGTAGGTTGGGAGATTCAGGAACCCTTCCAGCCAATATGATGCCACACGCCCATGAAAATTTGACCGATCAAAATATGAGTACAAATAACTTGTTGGCCCTAAGATCCAAGAGTTTTATGACCGATGCTTCTGTTCCAGCACCACATTTAGCACCGAACCAATCAAGGTATCAAATGGGGGTCGGAACCCCAAGAAGTGTGCAGGATGCTGGATCAGGAAGTGTTGTCAATGCATCACCTTCCCCTGTTGGGCAAGACATGATGATCTCGTATACTGACAATGTGAACAGTAATGTCCCTCTTCATGGAAAGAGAGAGCATCAAGATGGCCAAATGTCACCCTTATCTACGTTTAATAAGAGACAAAGACCCACACCAGTTGGCCTTGATGGAATGCAACATCAGCAAATAGGGCCACATATGGATAGCTTCCATGGATCAGATATGAACTGGAAGAATAACTATTTGCAGCAGCAAGCAATGGCCAAAGGAATTCAGTTTTCAAATACAGGAATTCAGAAGTTCTCCCAGCAGATGTTTGATGGAGCGGTGAGTCAGGACCCTGGGACAATGCCATTTGTTGTAGGACAGCCAAACATGAGATATGGTGCCAAGGAAGAGCCGTTTGATATAGGTAAGATAGACGGGTCAGAGCTCAGTGGGATTAAGACCGATATGCCGATAATGGAAGGAGACACAAGCCATCTCGATCCATCAAGGCTTCACCAAAGATTACCACAGCATGCATTCATGAGATCTAATTTTTCTCAGCCACCCTGGAGTAATCTTGGTCAGAATATGGAGAAAGATGCAAGAAAGGATGACCAACTCCCAAAAAGAAAATCAGCTCAAAGTCCTCGGGTATCTTCTGGGGCTTTAGTGCAATCCCCATTATCATCAAAGTCGGGGGAGTTTTCTACTGGTTCTGTAAGACCCCACTTTGGAACAGCTGCAGTAACTTCTGCTTTAGCAGCATCGCAGAAGGAGAAGGCAGCAATGACCTCAGTTCCTACTATTGGAGCCTCATGTTTGACTTCCAGTGCTAATGAGTCTATGCAACGGCAACACCAGTCTCAAGCTGCTGCAAAACGGAAAACAAACTCGCTCCCTAAGACCTCAGCAATGACTGGTGTTGGATCTCCTGCCAGCGTGAGTAATATAAGTGTTCCACTAAATGCAGGCAGTCCTTCTGTTGGAACTCCATCCTCCGCTGATCAAACCATGCTTGAAAAATTCGCAAAAATTGAAGCGGTGACCATGAGGTATAACCCTATTTTTTACCTTTTGATCTAGGGTAATAATGGTACTAGTTTTGAATTTATATAAATTTCTTTGCACTATATCCCCAGTACTTTATTTTCCCTCTCTACCTACAAAAGAACGTGAAAGGTGGATGGAAAATTGCAATTTTTTAAATGTGTGTGTTCCTTAATTGTGTAAGCATTTATCAGGAAATAGATTCGACCCAAGGAGATAATGGTAGACTCTACAGTCTGGCTACATGATTTTCTCTCCTAGTTTTTGTTTACTTTCCCCTCACGCAGTGTTTTCTAACTTGCAAAAATTTCTGGACAAATTTCTTAGATCTTATCTTCTTTGGTGGCGAAAGACTTATCAATTATATAGCAATAACAGATTCGTTATTTTCAACTGGGTGTTGTTTCAGGTATCAGCTCAACAAAAAAAAGAATAAGGTTGATGATATCAGGAAGCCAAATACATTCCCAGATCAACATCTTCGAGCCTGCCTCTCAAATGGTTCCAATAACGAGGATTTCAATGATGATTCATGTGAGAGACGTTTGTCGAAGTCACTTGTTGGTGGAAGCATGAATATCTGCAAAATTAGAATTTTGAATTTTGAGAAGGAAGAGCATATTGTTCAAGGTGCAGTATATCCTATCAATCAAATATATGCCCTTTGTTTTAATATGTTTATTCAAAATCTGGGCCAGATATTTCGGTTTGGTTATATATCTAGTAGAATTCCTGTCTTGCCTATGATTCTAAAGTCTACTTTTGACTCTGCAGGAAATGGTGTTTATCTTCCCAAGCAACGAACTAGGTTGATCGTGTCAGAGAGACCAAATGATGGTACCGTAGCAATGTACTACGGCGAAGTAGAAGATGGTGATTTTCTGTCTGCCGAGGAACATCTTCCTACATTGTCCAATACTGTAAGTGTTATTGTACAAGTTAAACGTTGCTGTCTGAGGTGATCGTCTGTTTGATTGAACTCAGTGTTACCAGAGATAGTTGAGGCAATCAACAAATTGTGTTGTTATCCTATCTTACCGATGATTCATTTTCTCAAAATATAAATTTACACAAATACTTGTCTTTTGTGGCTTCTGATTTTTTTTTATAGCATTTTTGCTCTTTATTTTGTTATCATTTTCACATTCCTGTTTCAGACTTCTTTTTGCCCCTTCGAATCTGCTATTGGCTTGTGGGATTTTCGTGCTTGTATATTCTTTGATTAATCTTTCCTACCATTTTCTGCCATTGGTTGCACAAAATTTGTCACCATATATGTCCTAAAATATTCTGCATTAAGGAGCTTGGTGCGGCATTCACAGTAATTTGTAATCATATAGCTGATCGGATCGTATTAAACAACTTTTAGTAACTTTGGTTATGTAAAAGAGCTGGACTGGAATCTCTGTTGGGATGACCTTCACTATTTACCATTCCTTGTGTTTTCTGTTGCTGACGTATATATCTAAACTCATTCCTGTAACAGCACATGGCGGATTTGCTTGCAGCACAGTTCTGTTCGCTGGTATGTTTTTAATGGTCTTGAAGTTAACTAAGAGTTTAAATTACACTTTTAGTTTGTGATTTATGTTATCTTCTTATTCAGATGGTGAAGGATGGTTATGTTGTGGATGATCACATCCAATTAAAGCCAACCCGCATGACTGTTGCCCCAAGCAATCAATCAAATGCTGCTGGGCTGCCCCGTAACAACTCAGCAGCTGATATGCAACAATATGCAGATTCAGTTTCAGGCCAGCCGTCCAATGAGGTTGCAAAGTCAGTTAATTGCGGTAATTCATCCTTAACTTCATCCCACAATCTTCTACCAAGCACAAGGATGTTGCCTCCTGGAAACCCTCAGCCTTTACAGATGTCTCAAGGGCTCATGGCCGGGAATTCGATGCCTCAACGCCAACAACAGCTTGAGTCACAACCATCACTCCAGCAGCAGCAGCAGCAACACCAGCAACAACTACAGCAGCAGCAACAACTGCAGCAGCAGCAACAACAGCAGCCACAGCAGCAGCAAAGCCAACACTCATTGATTCAACAGAAGAATCCCCAGCTCCAGAGATCAATGATGATAGCAGCAAATTCGCTTTCACAGTTTGGACAGAATTCCAACATGCAATTACCCATGGGGAGTAATAAGCTTACCCCCTTGCAGCATTATCAACTTTTACAGCATCAGCAGCAGCAACAGAGTCCGCAAATGCAGAGAAAAATGATGATGGGACTTGGAACAGCTATGGGAAACTTAGGCAATAACATGGTTGGGCTTTCCGGAGTTGGAAACACCATGGGCATGGGAGCTGCAAGGGGAATGGGATCTGCGCCCATGACGCCTATTTCTGGAATGGGCAATGTGGGTCAGAATCCAATGAATTTAAGCCAGGGTTCAAATATTAGCAATTTAACCCAGCAATTTCAACCCGGAAGATTAACACAAGCTGCTTTCATGCCATCAAAATTCAGGATGCAAAATAACCGAGGCGGCATGTTAGGCAGTCCTCAGTCAGGCATAGCTGGGATGTCAGGAGGCAGACAGATGCATCCGGGATCTGCTGGTTTCTCAATGTTGGGTCAGACTCTGAACCGAGGTAATATGAGTCCGATGCAACACACGCAAGGAGTGGGGCCCATGGGTCCACCAAAGCTGATGGCGGGGGTGGCAGGGACGAATATGTACATGAATCCGCAGCAGCAGCAGCAACAGTTTCAGCAACAACAAATGCAGCAGCAGCAGTTGCAGCAACAGCAACAGCAATTACAGCAGCAGCAGCAACAGCAATTGCAACAGCAGCAGCAAGAAACGACTTCACCACTACAGGCTGTTGTTTCGCCGCAGCAGGTGGGCTCTCCCTCGGGAATTTCACAACTGGCCCACCAGAGCCAGCAGCAACAGCAGCAGCTGCATCAGCAGGCTAGCCCACAGCAAATGAGCCAAAGAACTCCGATGAGTCCACAGCTGAGCTCAGGGGCAATGCATGCCATGAGTGCTGGTAATCCAGAGGCTTGTCCCGCAAGCCCACAGCTAAGCTCTCAAACGCACGGCTCAGTCGGTAGTATGGCAAATTCTCCTATGGACCTTCAAGGTGTAAACAAGAGTAACTCTGTTGGTAATCCGTAGCAACAATATCAGATCTTCGGGGGTGTTCTCAGGAGGAAATAGTTCAGCCGCTCCTGTCGGAAGCCTCCCCCTCAAATCCCACAGTTAAGTCGACATTTAGACGTATTAGTCCTTATTAACACAGTAAACTTTACATACATTGTTCAAATAAATTTTGGCAGAAGAACTATGAGCTTAGTACATGATATCACCTTTTTTCCGGGGCAAAAAGGTGAATATACATTTACTGGAGTGCAATGGTTTGTGCTAGAGGGGGCTCAGAAATAAGATCCATCTCTCTGCTGCTCTACAGGTGTATAAATTCTTGGGGATTGGCTAGTGCTTATAAGTGAAGGTTGAGTGTGAAAGTATTTGCAATTTTCTGTTTCTTTTTTTTTTTTTTTTTTTGTGTGACCAAATTATTTTCTTTTTGTACTTAGTGTCCTTTCCATGGGAGAACTCCACTTAAGATTAACGTATTTTTACCGTACAAACAGCGTGATTAGAACCATTCAATGTGTTTATTATCATCTAAAGATCATTTTTGCAAAAAAATATTCAAAGTTCGAATCACCCGTCTCGTCAAAAAAAAAAAAAAAAAAAAAAACAATTTGAGTTACATTAGCTAGTTTACAATTTGCAATTTCTCCCAAAAGTTGAGAACTAAAGCATGGAGTTGAGTTTATGATCTTTTTTTCTTTGGTCAAAGAGTTTATGATCACCTAGTGTTCTCACATGGCTCCTGGTAATATCTTTGACGCTAGGACAGCAAGAGAGGGCCATTGTCAGCTCAAACTCATCCTCGAGCATTTCGATCACCCGCCTCACTCCCCGTTCTCCGCCTGCTGCAAGGCCGTAGATAACCAGCCTTCCAACCTGCGTCGACATTTGCAATTTCTCACATATGTATCAATAAGGCCAGGAACAACAAAAGTAGAACTAGTTTTACGGGTTAAACAGTGGTGGATGGATATGATTCTTACGAGAATAGTTTGTGCACCGAGGGTTAACGCCTTGAACACGCCTTCCCTCGCCTTACTCCTCCATCGAAAAGAACAGGATCTTTTCCTCCAACAGCATGAACCACCTGAACACCTTATCATACAACTTTCCAATTGATTTCGTAACAGGAAAAAAGAAATGATGAAGCAGCAGTTGATAGAGTTGCACTCATCCAGGACAGAAATAGTGGGAGGAGTACAATCGAGTTGGCGGCCTCCATGGTTCGAGACAACAATCCCAGCAACTCCTACTTCCACGGCCTTTCTTGCTGAAATATGGTAAAACAACAGCCGTGATCAGAAGGGCTAATCTGGACACACGTCGACTTAAAGGATCAGTTGATCTTACCATCTTCCATGAGTAAGACCCCTTGATTAGAATTTGGCATGTTCGTAATATAATTTCAGCTGTCCTATGTCCCGCGTACTCAATCAATCGATGCAATAACTAAGCGTTCAAGACGAAAAGAAATAGCTAGCGTACGAAGACATGCACAGAAAAGGAGTATAAAACTTATGCACTTCAATGACCAAACAAGTGTCATATATATATGCACATTCACTTGGATCGTACACAGATATAAATGTCGCCTATTTTTCTCTTTATTTTGTGCACTTCATGTATATATCTGCTCATCGTTATGGATATATCACGATATACAGATTTACGCTACGCAAAGTTTCATCAGCGCAAAAAATTTACTTCCAAATTCTTCAATCGAGCTTCAACCCTTCTGCGACAGTTGTGACCGCATTTGCTAAATGAGATGCATAAGATATTATTCAACGAACAACATAAGTGTCAGCAAAACAACATATTTGTAATAAAATAGGATGACACAACCGCTTCTTTATGTCTACCATCGACCAAATCTGGGAGCATCGACAGTTAGGAAAGGCTTGGTATCCAGCTTTTTTCAGCTCTGCGAGCTATCTCAGCTGATATTCCCTTGTAAACCTGTTCAGAAAACCGTTCCGTTTGATAGCTTGATGAGCTCTGATAGGCTGGAAGGGATAGTAACTAATAAAATAGAAATCAGAGCTACCGAAAATTGAAACGAGCTCAAGTGAGAACAAGTACATATAATTGAAGGAACCGAACAGCGTTGCAGCTGGAAGCAACCTCCTCCACGGTACAGGAAAACCTACCGGACAAAATCTACAACGGAAAAGCTACAATTCAAATAGTAAACAACGCGTATTAGCTTAATGCATGTCGTAAGTTACTCAAACATATATCATTATGGTGTTACATGAAGCTGCTGTTCTAGCCGTAGCAACCTCTCCTGTATTCGATATAAAAGATCTGGTAGAAATTAGTGTCCTAACCCAATCCCAACAGAGAACTCTTGAAAGGCGGTATATAGATTTTAGATCTTCGGGGTGAGCTGGCTGCTGCCTTGCAGTATGAGCAATCATTATCGGCGCCGAGATTTTGTACCCCAACACAGTATTTGACATGTCTATTCAGCTAACTTCGACAAAAAATCTAGGCCGCGACCTGGAACAAAACACACGAATCAGTCGGCCGCGTAATATTATACTGCACTACTTTACAGTAAACATCGGCAGGCAGTTTACATGATTCTGCAAAATGCTTCAACGTTCTCCTGTAGCATGTGCTCGTCCTCAGCTCCCCCTGTATAGTAATCGCAGTGCAGTATGAACTGATGAAACTTATTTGAGAGCTGGAAACTTAGTTGCTGAATGGGGCCTGAGAAAGTGGAAGAGCATAGAACCATGAAATGCGTGTTTGGCCAATTTTTGTTCAAAAGTGGACTTTTCTTTTCGCTAGTGGCCACTCTTGATATTTTAAGGATAACATTCTGCGTGTAAAGAGGAATTTCTTTTTACACGACAACGTAACCTCATTTCATTGTACAAACGTTATATACGGAATCGGTCATTCTTTTTGCCATCATGTAAAGATCATCTATAAATGAATAAACTGTTCGAATTATAACGTTTGTATGTGAAATGATGCCACACCGTCATGTTAAAGAAGATTAGTTTTTTCTTTTTTTGCTACATCTAAGGATAATGACTCTTGAAATGCAATTAAATGGTGAAAGCAACTTGGATAGTAAATTGACCGAAAATTCTCTATGCATTGACGTCATGGTTTAAATTG
This sequence comes from Malus fusca, assembly GCA_035220775.1. NCBI lineage: Eukaryota > Viridiplantae > Streptophyta > Magnoliopsida > Rosales > Rosaceae > Malus > Malus fusca. The sequence continues at coordinate 14,051,275 of CM069067.1, read as the reverse complement.
GAAAAAAATTACTTTTCAATTTTTCTTCTAACTTGATCCCATTTATTGTTATGATTGATTATTTAGGTATAAACTGCTCCTCAGAGCTTTGGTACGTTGCCACGGTTTGATAAAATCTAACATCGAAGCGATTAACCAATATGAGACTAGAAACCAAACGATTAAGTTAAATTATACCTAAAGCAATCTATCATATAAACAAATGAGAAGGAGAAAAATAATATAAACAAATGAGACCAAAGCTAAAGAAAATCGAATAGAAGTGGAGTTTTTTCATACGAGTCTTGTCTTTTAAGAAAGTTAAATTACGACAGCTAGTTTTAGAATCTGCAGTTTACTGATGATTTCACTCCATCCACGTTTCTGCATAATATTATTTTAATCGATGCTTTTAAAATAGGAAAATGATTCCCGCACAACCTGTTAATTTCTCCTTCGGCACACCTTTGATTTATTCAATCCAGAGGCGGGAAATACATAGGGGCGTTGAGGGAAAGAAAATAGGTGTGCGGAAATCACTTTCGGTAAATTAAATTAGAGCATTGAATGGAGTTTATCACTTTCTGTTTTCACATGGCCCCTGGTGATATCCCTGATGCTAGGACAGCCAGAAAGGGCCATTGTGAGCTCAAACTCGTCCTTCAGCATTTCGATCACCCGCCTCACTCCCCGTTCTCCGTCTGCTGCAAGGCCGTAGACAACAGGCCTTCCCACCTTCAGTAAGATGTACATTGATCAATGAGAAAAGCCACAATAGTAGAAGCAGTTTAAGGAATCATATGAGGAGATTGATAAGCAATGTGGTGGATATGATTCTTACAAGGACAGCTTGTGCACCAAGAGCTAACGCCTTGAACACGTCTGTTCCTCGGCGTACTCCTCCATCGAAAAGAATAGGAACTTTTCCTCCAACAGCATGGACCACCTGAATACATTATGGATAGAATATGGTGATTGAACATTCTTACGAAGTTTTTGAGTCAGCTTGTAACAGCAAAAAACATTTGCACGTTTTCTTCTAATGTGGAAGTTACACCATTTTCGTGTCTTAACAAGTTACGCCAGAAAAAAATGATGAATTAGAGATAGAGTTGCACCTCTTCCAGGATAGAAATAGTGGAGGGAGTATAATCCAGTTGGCGGGCTCCATGGTTCGAGACAACAATGCCAGCAACACCTACTTCCACAGCCTTTCTTGCTGAAATATGGTAAAACAACAGGCATTCAGAAGGGATAATTGGGGGTACGTCAACTTAAACAATCGAACCAATGTATCTCAAACATGGGGTTGTTTGAGTAACAAAAAGCACGCCCTGTTTTGGATTCGTGAAGAATTAGAAAACATCTTCTAGATCTTTCGGTTTGAGTTTTATATTTACAGAAGGTAAGATATCAAAATATGGAGCCTTGATCATCAGTTACCATCTTCATGAGTGAGTACCCCCTTGATTAGAATTGGCAAGTTTGTGATAGATTTCAGCCATCCTATGTCCTGCACACGCCAACAACGCAATAACTAAGCATTCAAGAAGAAAGAAACCACCTAGCACATCGGCACATAATAAGTTCTCTAACAGATTGTCTACAAGCATATGAAAACGCAATCAGACGAGTCTACTGATTTATACCTCCCAGCACAGAGAAGCATCAATGGCCCCTTTGGCAAAAGCTTCCAAGTTCGACCCTTTATCCTGCAGAAAAAGTGTCATGCGTGTGGAGAAAACGAACCTTTCACTTGGATGATACAGCTGAGAAACATTGCACATTTGGACTAAGGTGTTCAGGATTTAACCATTCCACTCACAGAGTCTACTTTGGTTGATATAAGGCCTTCGAAATTCCTCAATTGAGGTGCTACCATTCTGCAGCAGTTGTCACAATCATGTTTCAATCGAGATGCACAAGATATAATTCGATGTACCACATAAGATTTAACAGAACAACATTCGACATGATATATTATACAGAAAAGTTCCCTTTCCGATCATACTTTAAAAGCAACAAATTGCAAAGCATGGAGAAATAAAACAATCAAAGAAAAAAATGGGGGTTGACAAACTTATTCTTTATGTCTGCCTCTCTTCGACCAGGTCTGGGAGCATCAACCGTTAGGACAATAGCCTTGTATCCATTTTCTTCAGCTCTGCGAACTATCTGAGCTGATATATCTCGCCTCTTGAAAACCTGTTCAAACAAAGGGTACCGTTTGACAGCTTGAGATCTGATAGGCAGGATAGAGACTTAAAAATGAAGGAAATAAGAAGAAATATTACTGTAAAATAAAATTGAGCTGAAGAGTGAAAAAATACATATAGTTGAAAGAACCGAACAGAATTGCAGCTGGAAGCAACCTCCTCCACAGTGCAGCTAGATATACTGGACAAAATCTACAACGAAAAATACTACAATTTATATACCAAACAACGCATATTCGCTCAATGCATGTCGTAACTCATAGAATACCATTATGGTGTTACATGCAGCTGCTGCTCTAGCAGTGGCAACCTCTCCTGTATTCGATATAAAAGAGCTGGTAGAAATTAGTATCCTAAACCAATCTCAACGGAGAACTCTTTGGAAGGCAGTTTAGATTTTAGACCTTCGGGGTGAGCTAACTGATGCATAGAAGTAGGAGCAAGCATTATAGGCGCTGAAATTTTGTAACCCAATACGGTAGTTGACATATCTATTCTGCTAACATCGACGAGAATTCTAGGCCGCAACCTGGAACAAAGACACAGGTATCACTCATGTAATTATACCATATTTTCGAGCATTTAGCAGTAGAACTAAACATTTACGTGATTCTGCGAAATGCTTCAACGTTCTCTTTTAGCGTGTGCTGGTCCTCAGCTCCCCCAGTGTGAAAATCATAGTACATTTTCGGAAGGGCTTGCCTAGCCAATTCTTGGTACTCATTCACATTGACGGGTTCAGATGCCATTTATCCTGGAAACATAAACATTTACAACTCCTAGATTTCGAGCAATCCACCATATAATCACTGACAACTACAAAAAAGTATATTCACTTGGAATCTCATTGTTTTATGAAACATATTACGCTAAAACAATCTTAAAATGTCAAATACTCAGAAACTCCTGAATTTTAGATTTTCCTGCCTCAAAAATATATGCAGAACAGCATGAAACTTCTGAATTAGCACTAAAACAATTAAGATAGCTGCTTGAAATCCATTAGACAAAGAAAGCATGATGATCCATCCACTCAAACCAACACAGACTAACCTGTGAGTTGAAATTTGCAAAACCCTGATTTGTTGCTTGTTAAATTCTTTGCTGAATTTTGGATGAGAGAAACGGAGAACCGTGCTTGATCGACTAGTTCTGTTTTTGGGACTGAGTGAATTTCTGATCCTTTTGTCCCTTTTTAAGAAAATTATTAGATAATATTATATAGATAGGGCCCAGACATGTTGGCTTGGAGCTTATTTTGGCACTACCTAGGGTTTACTTTCTATTTTTCCATTTTTTGAATAATGCAAAGCGCTTTCAACAATGTTTCAAATAAGAAATGGGACATGATTTTGCAATAGAACTGTGATATTTAATTTTTTGTGCTTCTAGCAAAAGCACTTCCACCAAAAGCCCTTGCGAGCGGAAGTGATTCCTACTTGACAGACCGTTAACCGTCTTGAGCAATAGAGAGGTTTGAGTTGTTACTAGGTGCAGCAGCTCCAGCAAGCAGACTTCGAGTGGGAACTGTGATCAGATGCAGTTGCAATAGGCAAAAAAATCCCTTGAGACATTTTGATGCTTATGAAAAAATCAAAGCAATATAGTATTTGATACTTGTATCTAAAAGATGGTGCACAACTAAAAGCTTCAACAGGAGACTTCACGGTTAGTATAACAAGAAACAACGAAAAGAGCTGTTTCAATTGCAGAAAAATAGCGGGAACCACGTATCTCGGAAGCTACTGAGCTTCGCCAAAACGTTGTTCACCAGTCACAGAGAAACAAAATAATATCAACAAAATTGAACTAGTTGAGCTAGATTTCTCATGTTCATTCAATCACTATGTTCTCCAGAACCGCTATTGCTTCCTCTAACACCACCTTTGCACGTGAGGCACCTGTCTTCCCTCATTTCATTGGAAAATTTGCCGCTGTAATTCTCTCTCATTTCATTGGAAAATTTGCCGCTGTCTCCATGATAACTCAAAATTCCTTTGCTGCGGAGGCCACCTCTCTTCCCTCACTTCATTTTCATGAGAAAACTTGCATCTCTCTCCGTACTAACTTTGCTGCTGAGACCACCTCTCTACCCTCACTTCATTTTCATGAGAAAGCTTGCATCTCTCTCCGTAGTAACTTTGCTGCTGAGACCACCTCTCTTCCCTCACTTCATTTTCATGAGAGAACTTGCATCTCTCTCCGTAGTAACTTTGCTGCTGAGACCACCTCTCTTCCCTCACTTCATTTTCATGAGAAAACTTGCATCTCTCTCCATAGTAACTTGGCTGCTGAGACCACCTCTCTTCCCTCACTTCATTTTCATGAGAAAACTTGCATCTCTCTCCGTAGTAACTTTGCTGCTGAGACCACCTCTCTTCCCTCACTTCATTTTCATGAGAAAACTTGCATCTTTCTCCATAGTAACATCTACCCTGAGCATAATGTCGGCACATCTGCTTTTGCCCTCGCGGACTTGTGGGAAGGAAGTGGTTTACACTTGCCAACGGCTGTCTTTGATGACCCTGGAATGATATTCCTTGGACAGTATGAGCATTGGATTTGTTGTCATAGATGTTAACCAGAGCCTCTCCGGTTCTATTATACACTCTTTGTATGTTGTTTGGATTTCTACTCGTATCCAAGTTCTGAGAAGCTTGGTTGAAATACCTATCTTGCATTGTAGTGTTCCTTCTCAGTTGAGGCTGAAATGTCACTTTTCTGGAATCAACAAAAAAGCCCGAGCTTATAGCTGGAGGTCCTGTGGCTGGTTTTTGTGAATAGGCAGTAAATTCTGATTGGTGAGGTTGAGTTGCTAGTTTTGATGAATGAGAAAACAATCCCAACTGCTGAGCTCCCGCTTTCATGTTTCCTGAACCAACTGATATACCAACTGGTTGATGTAGGTTTGCTGAGTTAACAAATGAAACAGATTGTTGAGGTTGATGAGATGATTTCAGCACCGAGGTTGAGTTCAACTGAGACTCGTTCTTTTTCGGTCCTCCCTTTCTTGAAACCCTGAAGTGCAGAAACGACAACACGGATGAGTGAAGTGAGACAAATTAGTAAATACAGACATAAAAACTAGTTTCAAGTGCAATCAGATCTAATACCGATTTGTCTTGAGCACTTTCCTCATTTCCTTCTCTTGGACCCGTGCTTCCCTGTCAGACCTAGCAAGAGATCCCCTAGAGTGCTTTTCCATCAAGACTTTCTGCCTCCCCCCCTCTTCTTCCCATTTCTACAGTTGACAGCAAGAGTTAATTATCTTAAAAATGGTTACCAATGACAACGATGACAAAGGAACAGAAGTTGCTTAGAGCAGACCTGTCTCAAAGTTTTCAACCGGTAAAGGTTCCGGCCCTTAATTAGGAGGGGATGGAGTGGAGGAAGTGGTTTCTCCCCTTTGCTCCAGAGTACTTCAATCTGCTCAGCATTTACAAAAACAGCACTTTTAGCATATGAAAATAAGAACTTGCTTATTGAGTTCTAGGTGTCTAGCTACGAATCTGGAGTCAGCTAAAAATCTGGTGCTTATTACTTTCCATCCACTCTAATTTCATGCAAGCTCTATTTCAATCTAAAAATACAAATGCATCTCGTTAACAAAAATCATAAGATACTTTGACTCACTGTAAAGGTGTGCTGCTGTTTAGCAGCTCCATAGCTTTCTTTCACAATCCTACCTGCAACAATCCTTGTTCCATATGGAGGGCCTCTTCCACTCCGCGATGCTATATCAAACCTGCAAAATAAGAAAAGATTAAGAATAGAATACCAATGCACACGGTAACAATTTGTGCGGCTAGTGGAATAGAGAGTAGCAGCACAAATAATGAACATTCACTTCATCCTAATTCCCTGTCTTAATGAGAAAGAGAATAGTTCAGGCCGCTTCAAATCAACTAGAAAATACTTCGATCATATTCCAACAGTTCCCATTTTTAAACAAAGAGCAAATGCTGTTCCAGTTTATCTCCAATTGTAAAAGGAAACAAAGAACACAAATACAAACAACGGCTTACATTTCATAAACATTTTGTTCAAACATGACGACATCACCAGTGCATGCATCCCCTG